>CM059810.1:46054192-46679192 GCA_030435695.1 Brachymystax lenok tsinlingensis
CACACCCTTGACTAGTCATCTCCCAGTGCTTAACCCTTCATTGTTTGTGTTTTTTGCCAGGTCTGTCCAAGGCGGAGACCCAGGCCCTGACTAACTACGGCAGTGGGGAGGATGAGAACGAGGTGGAGGAGTTTGAAGCTGAGCCCCAGGACGTCCAGACCTCCCTGCAGGCTAGCGATGATGGTGGAGAGCAACGGGTTAGGACACCCACACACTCAGTACACACACTTCCACTAGACTGTCTAGTTACCATCTTCTCCTGCATTTCAGGGAGCAGCAAATGAAGCCCCGTCAAATGGAAACCGAGAGACAAAGTCGGACCAAGAAAGCTCTGAGAGTAACGATGGTAAGAACGCTCGCTGTTGTTTTTCTGTCTCTCAGCCAAAATAGTACCTGTTTTTCCATCAACTTTTTGCTGTGTACATAGTCCACATTTTGATAAATGGTTGTCAGATGTTTTCATTATAGCAATGTTTGGTCTGATGGATGCCTGTGTTTTCAGCCCCTCTGATTCTCAATTAACCCCCACTCCCTCCTTTTTCCTTCTCCTCTCTATCCTAAACTTTTCTGCTTGCCTATCACCCCCACCCCCCAGTCAAGAGCAGTAAGTCCGAGTCCATCGAGGTGGTGGACTCCCCAGAGGAAGAGCGTGAGGGGGATGGTGTGGAGCACGGGAGGCCAGAAGGGGAGAGCCAGGGAGGTGCGGCCTCAGCCACCACCAACAACCAGGAGGGCTCCCACTCCCAGAGCTCAAACAGCAGCAGCAGCCCTGACACAGAGTCACCTGTCATGATCAACATAGATGTAAGAACACAATCTTAGACCTATGGTCCTTTTTTAAACTACAAATATCTTTTAAATAGTTGATTTTATTTAAGTCTAGAATTATATAATTTTTTTGTTGTTGTGTATTCCAATGTCTTTATTACTTCTCCAAACCCTTTTAATTCTTTATAATGTATATACTTTCTAATGCTTTCGTTTAATTCATGCAGGAGGTGGGATCAGGAAACATGAGCCAAAAGTCTGACGAGGAAGACTTTGTCAAAGTGGAGGACTTACCCATGCAGCTGCGTGTCATATGTGAGGTGGGACTAGCCAGAATGACTCCATTTCCCCTGTTATCAATACATCCACTTCCTTTTTTCCTCTTCTTACAAACTGTCATTGGTCTTGTGAAATCTAATAATGTGCGCTGTGTGTGTGTCGAACAGGAGGCACTCCAGAAGAGGATAGTTGAGGAACAGCAGACTAATAATGTATCTGCTGAGATCCTCAATGGGAACACGGACACACTGGCTGGACTAGTGGACAACGGAGACACACTCAAAGAACCAGGTAGGTACATACATTAACTAGTGAAATGATTCACTGTCTTGCACAGTTTTAATTTCAAAATTGTTTCATGAAACTGGTAGAGCGCAACTTCACAGAATGTCCGGGTAAATAAATGTATGTTGCAGAACCGATATTATTCTGTCATGTAGACAAGTAAATGTTGGCTATATGCTATTTTATCCATCGGTGTTTGCGATATCTCTAGGAAGACAATGATGATTCTCGTCTTTCTTACAGAAACGACAGGTGCAGCAAAGTGCATAAAAAGACCGTCTTGTACAACTGTTGTCGAATGACCACTACAGAATAATCCTAAAGATGTTCAGACTCCTATTGGTACTTAACGATTGGTTATTGGATGGTAGCAAGGGTTTGGCGAGACAATGTCGTGACTAAGCTTCGCTCGAAACAGTTTGAACAAATACAACGGTTAAAAATCCAACACTGTTTTTGTTTATTTCTACTCCTGAGGGATGTATCTATTAAGCACATCAGAGTAGGAGTGCTGATCTAAGATCAGTTTGGTCTTTTAGATCATAATACATACTGATTGTATGGACAAGTTGGACTTGATCCTAGATCAGTACCCCTGCTCTGAGACACTTGATACATACAGCCCCTGATTCCTGAATGTGTTCTATGATTTGGGCTTTTAGGGTGGGGTCTCTCTCTCTCTATGCTGCTGTGTTACGTTTAAAGTTTTACAAGCCTTGTTTGAATAGTCTAGCAAACTTGTTGAAAATCGCCTTAGTTCTGTTTTTTTGCGGATATGGGATCAGTTTTGTCATTTTGTTTGTTCATCTTCTTGGCCTTGTCTTCTCTCTTGCTGGCTCCCATGCTTTTCAAGCATCTGACCTCTTAACTAAAACTCTAAAGAACTACAAGTACGACTTCAAACTAGATTCAGGCTGCTGGTGAGGCATTGCCTCACCTTTGGCTGTAAAGACTACATTGGCACCTAACATCTCTTTTCCCTCATGTCATGGGGCTGTCGTTACATTTTTTTTGTAGGAATGTTGACATGATTTGGTTTTGCTTGTGTTTCTCGGGGCAGTTTCCCATGTAATTAAAGATCACTACTGTATGTAGTTTTAAAGAATAAAATGATGGAACATTTTCAAAGCGGTGGCTTGTCTTTGTGCTTAACTAGTGTTGTTTACCGGAAGTCTGTAGACAGACGACCTAAAATCAGATTACTTAAATGCAAACATGTTTAACTCTGAACTGATTTGATCAATGCTTTCATGAGCCCAGTTTATACCTGGTGCTAACATCTCCTGGGCACTTTATCAATTGGGTGAAAATCTGTCCTCTACTCTGACCTGTAAATGGAGGCGTTTCCTCACCAATCGCTCCATCGTTGATAAATTACAGGCTAATTTGGAACAAAGCGGTGAATGGGCAAAATGTTTTCTAAATATTGGGAGGCGCCATTTAACCCTTTACACTTGTGGGAAATTAGCCGATTTTGAAATGTTTCTCACAGATGAAAAGCATATGCATGACCATTCAACTGAATCCAAATTGTATACACGATTTGCATTTGAGCTTTGTTTACATTTAAAAAAAAAAACTCCAGATACATCCAATAACCAGACTACTATTGGAAAATGTGGGGTAGGTGCAACAACAAGTGTTAAGCTTTCACAAGGCAATTCAGAGATGGTCATTTTGGTGCGCATAGAAAGGAGTCAGGTGTGCAGCAGCACATTTCTTTTCACAATCAAATAAGCTCAATCTTTTCAGAAAGAAACAAGGGTAATGATGTCATCTTGTAACTGTGATCATAAACAAACATTGCCACTGTATAAACCATGAGTTGTATGATTTGGAAATGTAAAAGTGCACATTGGGACTCACGTGTGTTTTGGGTTGCTTGTATGACGTCAAAGTGGTATTTATTATAATCCCCTGTCATCTTTCGAAATACGTCGAGTCCTCTTAATTTACAGCATTTCTCACTCAGACAAAGTTGCCCAAGTTCAGAGAACCCGATCTCTGACATGTATAACATGTTACTGTACAGCCCAATGTTCCAATTTAGGTGCTTATCAGTGCCCAAATCTGCCATTTTCAACCCATGTACGAGTGTTTCAGGGTTAAGCAATGGATGTTGAGGCAATATTTTGATTGGAGCCTTTAGTTACAGCGCAAAGACGACTTGAAATATGTACAACCGGATTCTCCAGTTGTTTCTGAATTAGTTAAGCCCATCTCCCCATCACCGTTCTGTGCAATAGATCATTTAGAAACCGATCTGAAGTCTGTTGGAGGCTTCACCAGGGCATACAGGGGTTGGGGCAGTCACGGATGTAGGATTCCAGTGTGCCCTTGTTCACCTCCATCAACGTGGTGTACGTGGTCAACTGCAATGACAAGTCAATGTCACTCGGGTGGTCTTTTGATTTTTTTTGAGAATCGATAGAAATACCTTGAATGGTTGATAATGATAAAACAGTAAATAAAGGGCTCACCTTGTTCAAGACTGGCTTTGTCGACAGCACGTCATACACGGTGTTCAGTGAGATGTTCTGAGGAGAAAAGAATCGTAGCACAAAGATACCTTGTCTGAATTTGTACAGGCAGGAAAAATCGAATCAAACATCCTGAAATATAATGTAAGGACCAGAGCCAAATTATAGTTTGACTTTTTGTTCAGCCATGGAATGGTTGGTATCTGCCCAACTGCATCTATATGGCTTATCTATGGCTGTAGTACTCACTGCCTGCATGGTTTGGTTCATACACTTCATGGCCGGAGTCCTGCGGTTGTCCAAGAACAGAGGCTCCTTCCAGTGATCGTAGTTGGTTTCCAGAACGTACCAGCGGCCCAGCTTCAGCTCAATCCTTCACAACAGGAGTACAGTGTTTAGCAATGTGACGCTTCATGAATATCTAGGCCTCCTGCAGTGCTAGAAGTGTCACTACAGATCCGGGTTCAATGCCGACCGGGAAACCTGAGGCAGCGCACAATTAGCCCAGCATTGTCCAGGTTTGGCCACCTGGGATGTCCTTGTCCCATCGCGCTCTAGCGACTCCTTGTGGCGGACGGGGCGCATGCACGCTGACTTTAGTCGCCAGCTGTACAGTGTTTCCTCCGACACATTGGTGCGGCTGGCTTCCGGGTTAAGTGAGCAGTGTGTCATGCAGTGCGGCTCGGCAGGGTCGTGTTTCGGAGGAGGCATTTCTCTCGACCGTCGCCTCTCCCGAGTCCATACGGGAGTTTCATTGATGGGACAAGACTAACTACCAATTGGAGAGAAATGGGTAAAGAATATCTACTTTACATGCATCCTTAGGTACATTTCTATCGGCTAGACATTTCAGATTTCCCTGTTTTTATAGTCTGGATCACATCCCTGAATGTTTAACAATATGATTTGTATGATGCACGGTGATCTTGTTCCACCTCAGCACCTTTTCAAATCAGGCATGCTAGTGCTGGGCTGGAACAGAAGCCTGCACAGCTAGTATTTCTCCGTGCTACAAGTTAGAGACCCGTGCTGCGCTAGTGTGTTACTATTTAATTTCAGTAGTTGAAATTGGATAGTAATGTGTTTTCTCACTCCCAGATGTCGAGGCTGAGGACTCTGGAGCGGGTGATGACACAGCCCTGGCCCGTCTGGTTCCCTCCCAGGATGAAGTAGGCCGGGGCCAGCAGCTTGGTCCGGGCCAGAAGGTTCTTTGCCTCCTCGTAGCTGGACACACACAACAGGGTTCAAGAGGGTGTGTTTTTATGTGAGACCAAAGAAATGTCAGTTTCATAATGCTGGTCTTGAATGTTTTCAGGTTTTCCTCCATAATACAGCCCTCAAGAATGTGTATTATTGACGTCCAATAACAAAACATTAAATGATCACGCCAACTGTAGTTAAATGATATTGTCATTTGATACTTCCATAAAAGTAGAAAGATACCTGGTAGCATTCTCTAAGACAGAGCGAGTGAGGAAGCTCATCCACATCCCATCTCTATTCCCCAGGATCCACTCCACAATCCCTGAGAGAGGATAGACACGCTTAATATTCCCCCGGCTCCGTATTCATAACAGGTCTATAATGTACTGATCGAGAGACCGGGAGAGTTGGGTAGCTCACCGATGTATCCTCCATCAAGGCTGAAGCGCTCATTCATGGTCAGAGTGAAAGCATGCTTCAAAAGAAAATGAGAAATGTTAACATTTTAGTCAAATATTACACTTTCGCAACTACCATGATATTAAAAAGATGCCACTTCTGGGTCACGTTCAAAAAGGCATTTTTTTTTCCTTTTTGACAATGTTGTTCCCATTTGAAAATGTTGCTTTCTTCCATTTGTGCCTGCTGAATGCAGCCCGGAGCTCACCGGCTTGATGCCAGTCAGCATGCCCACGTAACCGGCGAAGTTGGTGGACTTGAAGACCGTCTTGTTGCCTCTCTGGAAGTCAATGTTGACCACCAGAGGCTTGAGTTTCTCTGTTACCAACCAGGACCTGTTCTTCGTGTCCCAACTGGTAGAGGAAAAAAAACAATGAGGGGATTATTTTCAGTAAAGAATAAAAGGTGTAGCAACTGAAAAAAAAGTGACAGGAAACCAGCGGGAAAGAAAATGTGGGGGTTAAAAGGTATTGTTCACCCAAATTACAAATGCACACCTGATATAAATCAGTGACTGACTAGTGATTTGGGTTGGTAATAGCTACAGTGTCCTATTAACACAAAGCAATACATGGTAGGACCCTTGATATGCCTTCCTTTGTCACTAAATCGTAGAGGTGACATTCTTACCCCATGAATAGTCCAAAGTCCATATTCCGCCCATGGATAAGGTTACCTATGACAATGCAAGGAGAAACCAAAATGCTTGTGTGTACATGAAAATTTCAAGCATCACGTCCTACCATGTTGACATGTACATATCTAAAGTATTGATTCAAATGTCACAACATAACATGAGCTACTTACCATTTGAGTCCTCTGCCACTAGAGAAGTGCACACCGTAAAGATCTCATAGAAGATGTTGTAGAGGACAATCTCGCCTGGAGTGAAACATATATAATAGAATCAGAATAGAGGGAGGTGAGAAACTGGAGACTGAATGATAGGGACGTTGTGGTCATGGGTTGGAATAAGGCAATTGTGGATTACTGTATATTACCAAGGGGAACACCCGAGGCAGTCGCGACTCCTTTTATTTCCTCGTTGAATGGGTAGGGTAGGGTATTCACTATCAAAGGCTGCAGAACACACAAGACCATTAGTCATGGATCAGAAACAAGTTACATTATTTTTATGAGATGGTGTAATAGTTTTCCAGGTGAAATGATCAAAACGCTCTCACCAAGTCCTTGTCAACCAAATCTATCAGTTTCCCACTAGGAACAAAAGCGTTGGCCAAATCCCTGATAGCCTGGATCATGTTGACCAACTGAAGAAAAACCGGACAAATAGTGAATAATAAAACAGCACGAGTATTGATCCTACAGGAAATACATTTAAGGTCATTGAAATTGATACAAACAAGACAGTAAATCCTCTCACCTCAGCTTTTTTGTCTGCGATGATTAGCTTCCATCTTTCGCTGGGGGGCAAATCCAGGTTTATTGTGTACCAGGTGACAGACCCTTTAAATCTGATCAAAATCGTGACATGAGAAATGTTAGATTGATGCATAATGACATTGAGGTCACTTTTACTATCCCCTGCAAGTGGTATTACACAATAGTGTCATGTGAGATTCATTTTTTGGACACTACAGTAGTCACTACAGTGGTCAAAGTTGCCCCAGTCCAATTACAATGGACAGAGGCAGGTAGCTAATGACAATATGCACCTGGTTATACACAATGCCACCACTTTCTGTTAACCTGGCATAAAGTGTACCGCCTCATGATCTGGTACCGGCCGGGTATTACGCAACGTATTGTTTTGACATGTTATGGACATTTGACAGCACCTTGGACAACTAGCTAAAATACTGTGACTAACTAATGGCAAATACTTACGTCGGACCTTTGGGAGGGTACATGCCCGTCTGACATTCTTCGGTATACTGTTAAGAGGACGAAAGAAAGAAAAGCGTTGTTCAGGTGAAGACGCCACTTTCTAGTTAATGTTACCATTAGCGCTCAGCCTAACAGAATATTCCTCATTTGGATCACTTACCGGTGGCACAAACTGTGCCGATACTGCAGATAAGGACACCAGGAGAAGACAACCCAACCTTTCCATCTTGCGTCCCGTTGTTTGTGAAGCTTCCTCTGACTTTTGGTCCGCTTCAAAATAGGGACGTGTATGTTTCCCTCGTGATTTGAGAGCAGGGAGCGTACCATTACACCTACAACAGATGTTATACTTGCACTTTTCTCGGATTCAGATACACGAGTTGTTTTGTTTATGTCACTTATTACATATACAAATATAAGTGTATAAATAGGATTGTACTTATGTGGAGTGCTATATGTCCTCCCACCCCTGATACTGGTACATTCCTGGTTGTTATAGTGAAGTGAAACAAGCGCACACATGACGTGACTGGTCATTAAATATCAATAGAAGAGGAATTTTGTAGTTCCAACTGGGCACAGGTTACTCATAAAACAACTGAACGCAAATGCAAGGGGTTGCGACAAAAAATGACTTTTTAAAGCTTATTCGCTTGTCAGCAAATGCTGTTCAAAATAGTTTGGAAAAGCTGAGGAGCCTTGTCATATTCACACCTTGGAGCTGTAGGGGGAGCGGGGGGAATTGAGCCGAATACAAAATTCATAATTTGACCAAATATTTAGAAATTTCATGGAGTCTGTGAAGGAAGAAACCACATGGGAAAAGTAGTAACCTAGTTATGTCCAAAAATATTTAACAAGTCAAATTAATGAGGTTTCATGATGCTTGTATCACCTAAAGTAAATCATTGTACCAATTCCATAGAGGTTAACTTTACCTTGTCCTGCGGCTCGATTTTCCACATACCAGAGGTACGTTTTGTCAAGAGAACACTTTTTTTGTTGTTGTTGTTGGACAAGCTGTTATCAAAACTGTAATGTTTACATGAATTTGTATTATTTCCAGGGATACACAACATCCTGAAATATATGTAGATATCTTTGCTACAAAAAAATACAATATTTCCCTTGACGGAGTGATGCTGTAAGCAGAAAATTGGCTCAATTTACCATCCTCTTCCTTACAGTATTCCCTAATAAACAAACATCAATGGACTGTCCCAAACATCTGACAAGCCTGCTGCTCCTGGGCAAAACAAAGACAGTGGTGGGTAAGGCATGTTGGCAATGATTTACATGGAAATGGTCATATAATCCAGTTCACCATAAACCACTACTGCAGTTTATTATCTGAGAGATGACGCATAGGGAAACCCAGCGAAACAAGCGAAATCAGTCTGAGCAGCCAGCTAGGGAAAGGGGTTTAGGGATTGGAATTACACAATAATCCCACAATTTACTTTCTCTTACCAAAATAACATTTATTCGTGATAAAAACTTACATCAAAACAGATTAATCAATGCCAGTCAAACAAATAAAAAATGAAAGCCTTTTTGATTTTAACATGAAGACTTCAAAAGACGAGTGGACAATCCATAAACTCTTGTATCATCATTTGCAGTATCGGTCTGCTTTCATCTTGGCTCTCCTGTGGACAAAAAAGAGTAACGAGTGGCTATTTTTATTCCTTATATAACCACTATCCACCAGAACAATGTAAATAGCTATCATGTGACAAGTCAGCTTTTGAATTGAAACAGGTTTGCGCAAATAGGTTTAAAGTGTGTTGGCACTTTGACCAGTTATGTGACTGACCCCTGCTATTAAAATTGCCATCAGTAGGAGTCATGTCAACAGTAGTTTGGACCAGATCCAGAGTGATTTCCTGGAAAGGAAATGTGGATGTGTTGATCATTAAAACCAGTTTGCGTGTGGTTGTTTCCTTTGGGGCAGCTACCTCCACTGAAATCAAATTTTCACTTAGTCACGCATTGATGTCAATGGGAGACTGAATGAAAATTTGTTTAGGATTTTGCTCTTTATGAAGCTGTTGTTTTCTCCCACCTGTCTAACAGCTCTTCGTGGAACTTCCCGTCTTTTCGGGCCATCTTCAGTGTGGTGCTGTCCTCCTCGTTCACCCTCAGCCGCCTGTCCTGGAAACTCTGGAACTTCTTTCTGTAATATCAGAAGTTCTTGTTCAGTGAGACTTATTACACACACACACACACACACACACACACACACACACACACACACGTACACACAGTTATCATTCAAAGCCTCATGATAAGACATGGAAGGACCAGTCACACACACCACTATCAACCACAAAGAATAGCATCACTGAACAAAAATCGAAATCAAATTGTATTGGTCGAGTACAGATATTTTGCAGATGTTATGCAGGTGTAGTGAAATGCTTATGTTCCTAGCTCCAACAGTGCAGTAATACATAACGATACACAACCCCAAAAACACGCAAATCCCCCAAATAAAATAAAATAAGAAATATTAGAATGAGCAATGTCAGAGAATATAAATAACATTGCACTCTCTGGGCATAAACCCAACTACTATCATCAATGACAGAATTGTATACAAAATGTGTATAGAGCGACTTACGAGTGTAAGTACCGTGCCATTTCCATTGAAGTACACAGTCCTGAAAGTAGATACATGCAGAGTGCAACGGGGCCGCAAACAAACGCATAGATTGTTTTTTTATCAGGCGCGCTAACGACATTTAGGCCCTCTAGCCGTGGTTCCAGTCCGTCGGTGGTTTATGATTCACGGGCAGCGCTCGGTTCATGCAACACGCTCGGGGATGCTAAGCACTACATCACGATGACGGGCTCAAGAGCAACCATTATCGGCACGTCAACATGATGAGTCCACCCCCGTTTCCCTCTAAAATAAAATAAAAAAATGGAAGACGAAGTTGAGGGGGGAAGAGGAGAAACGGAACACAATGACAGCCTTGTTCACGCTTAGCCCTCAGAACTTAATGGGCCGCCGCAGGCTGTAAAAGCGGCGGCAGCGGCGTTCCGTTCCCGTTTCCATCCCCGCAGCGGTGGTCCCATCAATCGGCCTTTTAAGGGATTGATGAGGTGGGGCCTCCCCTATTGCTCCCCTCCACCAGCCCCCACCTTCTCCTCGCATCCAGGCCTGTTATTTAGTTGTCAAAATCTCGCAGAAGCGGAGAGGAAGGTTATCGGGTGAAAAATGGAGGGAAATCACTGTCTGTCTACAGAAGGTCACAGTGTTCAACCCCTCCACCTTCCTGGCTGTCTTTTCTACATAAAATGTTTAAAGGAACATTCCACCCCAAAATGTTTTGCATGTCAACAATCAAGTTTAAGATGTATAACTTTCAAAATACATAAAAAAAAGAAACGTCCCCTTTTCAGGGCCCTGTCTTTCAAAGATAATTTGTAAAAATCCAAATAACTTCACAGATCTTCATTGTAAAGGGTTTAAACACTGTTTCCCATGCTTGTTCAATGAACCATAAACAATTAATGAACACCCGTGGAACGGTCGTTAAGACACTAACATCTTACAGACGGTAGACAATTAAGGTCACAGTTATGAAAACTTAGGACACTAAAGAGGCCTTTCTACTGACTCTGAAAAACACCAAGAGAAAGATGCCCAGGGTCCCTGCTCATCTGCGTGAACGTGCCTTAGGCATGCTGCAAGGAGGCATGAGGACTGCAGATGTGGCCAGGACAATAAATTGCAATGTCCGTACTGTGAGACGCCTAAGGAACACACAATCCCTCCATCAGTGCTCAGACTGTCCGCAATAGGCTGAGAGAGGCTAGACTGAGGGCTTGTAGGCCTGTTGTAAAGGAAGGTCCTCACCGGCAACAACGTTGCCTATGGGCACAAACCCACCGTCGCCGGACCAGACAAGACTGGCAAAAAGTGCTCTTCACTGACGAGTCGCGGTTTTGTCTCACCAGGGGTGATGGTCGGAGTTGCATTTATCGTCGAAGGAATGAGCGTTACACCGAGTCCTGTACTCTGGAGCGGGATCGATTTGGAGGTGGAGGGTCTGTCATGGTCTGGGGCGGTGTGTCACAGCATCATCGGACTTAGCTTGTTGTCATTGCAGGCAATCTCAACGCTGTGCGTTATACAGGGAAGACATCCTCCTCCCTCATGTGGTACCCTTCCTGCAGGCTCATCCTGACATGATCCTGCTTGTTATGTTCAAACAAATATTTACACATGTGAAGTTTGCTGAAAATAAAACGCAGTTGACAGTGAGAGGACGTTTCTTTTTTTTTTGCTGAGTTTATATGCAGCCAGTATGATGCAGTTTGCATCACATGATGCAAAATTAAATCATACCGGCTGTACTGATTTTGAAAGTGTCATGATGTCGGCCTGTTGGTGAGGTTTATGACCCCATACCCTTCTCTCTCTCTACAGAGGTACTATTGAAAATGTCTTTGTTAACATGGAGAGAGTATGGTAAGGTCAAAAGGGTGGGGACAGGAATCATATTTCGGTAATCCAACCAGCTGAAAAGATGCGGTGGTCCTCAGGGAATATGATGTCAGAACAGTTGGCATCTGGGACATTTTCACTAATGACAGGATGACATAAAGTGTATCTCGGATAGCCTACACATTCTAGGTATCAGATTCACATGGAATTGTTGTGTAATTTAAATGTTAATTATGAAACTATTTTTGTGAAAAGATTAAATGTAATTTTAGCTCCTAAATAAAAGAGAATTGGTTTTCATGAGTGAACTAGGCTCGGCTCAGTGGCCCCGCCCATGTGAACAGACATGGGTTGTAAACTATGAAACATGCCCTCTCTCCTACCACTATATAAACCCTTTACGAAATAATAACTTTCTGTTCCGAGGACGTTAGGACGACAGTCCGACGTTAAAAGGACTCAGATAATAACCTAACGAAATTAGCATCGAATTTCAGAGTGGAGGTGACGATCGACACCCCGGAATGAGGAATTTTGACTATACCAGCCAGAATAGAGCACAAGCTTAAAAGTATGGCAACTTGGTATGAACTTTGAACTCTCATTCACTCCAGAAGTGATACCTCCTAGCCGCCGCAAACGTGGGCTAGGAAAGAACAGACAACCTCTTCAGAAAGACAGGGTACTACCACGTATTTCGGTTCTACCACACGATGACGGTACTACAACGTATCCGTTCTAGTACCAGAGACATCCGACAGAGGACAGGAAGATCTCTGTTGGGCAACACGATCTTCCATCTACAACCAACCTATTGAGGAGCAGCTCAGAGTAAATATGTCTTGCATTTTCCTGTTCCAAATGGGCGGTTATTTAGAATGCATAAGATTCTGTATTTATGATAGCATAGCTTCATAAGGTCCGATAGAGACCAAATCCCTTTGTTCTCCAGTCTTCCCGCACATTCATTCAAGCCAACCCCCTCTCTTTGTGTAACCAGCCGTGATATTTGTGTAACCAGCCATTCATGGTGATGTCATTTCTCTCATTGTATGACATAATTAGTAATCAAGGTATGGTCCATCCTCGGTATATGTAATTCTTTAGGTATTTAGTAAATAAATAATTAAACCAAATTTTGTATTGCTGATTCAACTTGTTAGCCAGGGTTTGTGAAGATTCTACGATGTACAGATGAGACTGAAATAAGGTGATGATTATTGATTGACTGCCATTGATGTAAAATATTACCAGATCTTTAAGAGTTTATTCGGAAGATAACAGCTCTATAAACATTATTTTGTGGTGCCCCGACTTTCCAGTTAATTAATAGTATATGATTAGTTAATCAGGTAATATTAATTACAGAGAAATTATTTTATAGAATAGCATGTCATATCACTTAATCCGGCATAGCCAAAGACACTACAAAAGTTACATATTTAAATCTGATTGCTGACATGCAAAACATTTTGGGACTATATGAACAATAGACGAATTAAACAAATACCAAAAGATTGGGTGGAGTTTTCCTTTAACTGTGATGCAAGCATTACGTGAACTGGTATATGGTATAATTGCAGTACTGCACTGTAATGTAGGTTAACAGTCCACTGTTGATCCTTGTTGGGCACATCTGACAAAAAGGTCTGTCTTCCAAGTTTTTCATAAATGCATAAAACATTGTTTGTCATGACATAGGGCAGGCCATTGCATTTCCTATACCTTTGCCATTAATTAAGTTCATTTGGACAAGATCAGCCGTACAACAGGGGTTACAACCTCTCTAGACTAGAGGGCATGGAATCACTGCCTTGTATGATTGCCGCTGCAAATGTTGCTGCCACTGTGACATAGGTAGACAGACAGTACATACACGTAGTTGAGCTCGCAGTTCTTCACGTTGCCCCTGTCCTCGTCGGCAATGTCGTCGTTCCGCTTGACCTCCCTCTCCGCGCATGACCGGATCTGTTCATCATCATGGAGAAGGAGAGAGGGGAAAACACAAAACAGTGGCATGTTGAATAGCAATATCCCGGCCCCCCTAATGTTCAGAGACATTTCGTTTTTTCATTCCGTCACCAACTTCAGACTCCCCCATGGTGATGTCATTTCTATATTACAGATGGGGGGTTATGGAGCGACCTTGTGAAATATATACATCACCTTAACCATCTCGTCGTCCCCCGCCAACTTGCTCTTGGCCTCAATGTCCCCACTTTCACTGTAGGAGATGAAACAGCTATTTGCTGCCATGAGAGCCATTTTGCCCTGGGGGAAATGGAAGACAAACAGAAATGAAATGAAGAGATTAGTTGACAGATGAGTTTCACCTCGTGCTGATACACCATTTGCGAGGTAAAAGCTCAATTATATGCAGAGAGCGTCAAGCTTTCTCTCCGATACGCATCAACAAAGCAACAGGCTGTGAGGAAAATGAGCCTTATGTATATCTAGGGTTACTATGCATCAAGTTCTATATGATATGGCACTAGATCACAGTCTTTGTATGCATTGACTTTGACGTTTATTTTTTTTTAAATTGGCAGTTGCTTCTCTCACATCCTGGAAAACAGGCTCCCACTGTTCCCGGGAGCCGATGGCGTCGGAACGCCCCACCACGACCCCCTCCGAGGTGATCCCTAGATACTTCCCATAGCCAGACTTCAGGGCTACCCTGGGGGGGGGGGAAACACAGGAGAACAAAATTCGTTCCTGGATAATGGCAGGTTGATTTGAGTGTCTAACAACTTTTCCAAAGTCTATTCAAAGATAAAGACCAGTTGAACAACAGAAGCGATGCTCCTTTCTAACGTTCAAATTAAAATGCAATTTTGTATTTACAAAATTATATACCTGTAGAGACTGTAAGTGTTCTTCCAGAGTCTATTATAACTCACCAGGGTACACTTTCCTTTCAGATTTGGAGTGAGGAAGTCAACATAAAGTGTGCGTAGGTGATATTTACTCCTTTCATATACGCACCTAGAGTCTGACAACTTGATGGCAGTGAATTGCTCCGGGGGGTCTGGCCCTTCGTCGTCTGCAAAATATCAAAAGACAACATTTCCCTTTTAGAGTCACGAATCACTGATTGATATTCTAAAATCAGAGCATTTTCTCTTTATCGTCCCAGAGGAGCCTTCATTTTGGTTTAATGAGGATTTAAAAAAAAAAAACGATGACACTTGATTATCACTTCAAACATTTAGGAGCTTGGCTCTGCCGACTTAACATTCAGAGCGTCGAAACGTCGTGTGCGATGAGCATTTCTCACATTCTCTCGGCAGGTTCGTGATCTCTAGGAAGAAAAATAAATCTGTCGCAGTGGTGCCAATACAAATGCGTTTGATCTCAGATATATTAAAGGTACAATTACGATGTGTCATTCTGAAAACAGCCGATTTGTATCATCTCCTCTAGCAGAGGGTCTACCCTTGAGACGTACTGATGTAGATGTTTTACTAATGTTTTACTATGTTTTACTAATGCTTCGTGGTCATTTATAACACACAACCTCGGGCTACACGATGTTGCTGCTGTGTGCTATTGATCGACCTACACCCACCCTTATCTCGGAAAACCCAGACCTCAAATCTTGCGTAATTGCATCAGATGCTCGATTAGGTTCTGGGGTGAGATGTATGAGAACAGATACTATAAGACTAGCGAAGTCTCCAACCCCTTTAAACGGAAACTCTCAGCTAAAGGCTCCACCCCTTCAGAAAATGTTCCACTTGTGATCATTTCTTGAAAAATCCCGCCCCAATTTAAGCACCACCGTCACACAATCCTGATCTGGCCAAATAACCAGCGACGGAAAACCAAAGCACCGGGACTACTGTTGCTCGTTAGTCATCATAGTCCATCCACAAGAGATTAAACCCACCCTGACCGATGTAAAATTACAGGAAATCCTTATACCGAGGTCCAAAAGAACGATTCTCTGGCTTTGTAGGCTCGGCCCTAATTTGTGTTCTCTGTCACCTGGAGCTGCATGGCAAATTGTCCAGGAACAAAGGACAATGCTCAAGGACTAGTCAGCCCAATCCCCCTGTAAGGGGCCAACACGTATCTCTGTTACAGTATCCAGAGGACTGACTATAAAATGAGTGATGGAATAATGCTGTGATATCCATGTCTGGTATCTATCTGAAACCTGTTCACAGAGGATAACTCTGATGCTAACTATATGGATGTATGATCTCTGTGGTTCTTGTATCTGTATCAGGTGAACTCTGAATTACTATATCCAATAGAGGTTTTATGGTTTGTCTTATTTACATAGGTCTCATCCCCATACAAGCCTTTCAAATGATGTGACACCCTGTGGAAATTGGGCATGGGAGTGTTCAGGTTACTGTCAACTACGGTATCGTTTGATTGGTTAATTGGTGGTTGGTTTTGGGTTGAAAGGTTACACCTTCAGATGTTATGAATGGAATGCCTTTGTTCTCTCTCTCTTCTCCTGTATCCAGTCCATGGAGGAAGGTTGTATGGTCAATTCTCATTTCCTAGACTTCTAGGCCTCTCTTTGTTCATGCGTTGTCCTGTAAGTTAACCTTAGGATCTACAGTTGAAGTCGGAAGTTTACATCCACTTAGGTTGGAGTCATTAAAACTCGTTTTTCAACCAATCCACCAATTTCTTGTTAACAAACTATAGTTTTGGCAAGTCGGTTAGGACATCTACTTTGTGCATGACACAAGTCATTTTTCCAACAAATGTTTAGACAGATTATTTCACTTATAATTTACTGTATCACAATTCCAGTGGGTCAGAAGTTTTACATACACTAAGTTGACTGTGCCTTTAAACAGCTTGGACAATTCCAGAAAAGGATGTCATGGCTTTAAAAGCTTCTGATAGGCTAATTGACACCATTTGAGTCAATTGGAGGTGTACCTGTGGATGTATTTCAAGGCCTACCTTCAAACTCAGTGCCTCTTTGCTTGACATCAATGGAAAATCAAAATAAATCAGCCAAGACTTCAGAAAAAAATGGTAGACCTCCACAAGTCTGGTTCATCCTTGGGAGCAATTTCCAAACGCCTGAAGATACCACGTTCATCTGTACAAACAATAGTACGCAAGTAAAAACACCATGGGACCACGCAGCCGTCCTACCGCTCAGGAAGGAAACGCGTTCTGTCTCCTAGAGATGAACGTACTTTGGTGCGAAAAGTGCAAATCAATCCCAGAACAACAGCAAAGGACCTTGTGTAGATGCTGGAGGAAACAGGTACAAAGGTATCTATATCCACAGTAAAACGAGTCCCATATATCGACATAACCTGAAAGACAGCTCAGCAAGGAAGAAGCCACTGTTCCAAAACCGCCATAAAAAAGCCAGACTACGGTTTGCAACTGCACATGGGGACAAAGATCATACATTTTGGAGAAATGTCCTCTGGTCTGATGAAACAAAAATAGAACTGTTTGGCCATAATGACCATCGTTATGTTTGGAGGAAAAAGGGGAGGCTTGCAAGCCGAAGAACACCATCCCAACCGTGAAGCACGGGGGTGGCAGCATCATGTTGTGTGGGTGCTTTGCTGCAGGAGGGACTGGTGAACTTTACAAAATAGATGACATCATGAGGACGGAAAATGATGTGGATATACTGAAGCAACATCTCAAGACATCAGTCAGGAAGTTAAAGCTTGGTCACAAATGGGTCTTCCAAATGGACAATGACCCCAAGCATACTTCTAATGTTGTCAAGGTATTGGACAACAAAGTCAAGGTATTGGAGAGGCCATCACAAAGCCCTGACCTCAATCCTATAGAACATTTGAGGGCAGAACTGAAAAAGCATGTGAGAGCAAGGAGGCCTACAAACCTGACTCAGTTACACCAGCTCTGTCAGGAGGAATGGGCCAAAATTCACCCAACATATTGTGGGAAGCTTGTGGAAGGCTACCTGAAACGTTTGACCCAAGTTTAACAATTTAAAGGCAATGCTACCAAATACTAATTGAGTGTATGTCAACTTCTGACCCACTGGGAATGTGATGAAAGAAATAAAAGCTGAAATAAAATCACTCTCTACAATTATTCTGACATTTCACATTCTTAAAATAAAAGTGGTGATCCTAACTGACCTAAGACAGGGAATTTTTACAAGGATTAAATGTCAGGAATTGTGAAAAACTAAGTTTAAATGTAGTTGGCTAAGGTGTATGTAAACTTCTGACTTCAACTGTATATGCTTGCAATATTGCCTAATGCTTGCTTGTATATATTCATTATCTTTACGGAGTCAGAAACGTTTTAATAGGCTAAATGCTTAGTATGCATTTGATGTATATACTGTATCATATACTGAATATTCACATCAAATATTACTGCCCAATATAGCTTAATGCCCTAGTGTCCTTTCCTTTTTCATCAGTGATGGATAAAAGCTGTGTGGATTTTGCTTTGACCTATCATGTTTTTTTCTAAGTGTAACCTTTATTTATTTCACTGGGCAAGTCCGTTAAGAACAAATTCTTATTTACAATGACGGCCTACTCCGGCCAAACCTGGACAACCCTGGGCCAATTGTGCGCCACCCGATGGGACTCCCAATCACCGCCGGATGTGATACAGCCTGGATTCGAACCAGGTACTATAGTGACGCCTCTTGCACTGAGATGCCTCTTTGCTTCACGGAAACATGGCTCACTCAGGACACGTTATCAGAGTCAGTACAGCCACCTGGTTTCTTCACGCATCGCGCCGACAGAAACAAACATCTCTCTGGTAAGAAGAAGGGCGGGGGTGTATGCCTTATGATTAACGAGACATGGTGTGATCATAACAGCATACAGGAACTCAAGTCCTTTTGTTCACCTGACCTAGAATTCCTTACAATCAAATGCCGACCGCATTATCTACCAAGAGAATTCTCTTCGATTATAATCACAGCCGGGTATATCCCCTCCACCCCAAGCAGCCACCTCGACGGCCCTGAAAGAACTTCATTGGACTCTATGTAAACTGGAAACCACATATCCTGAGGCTGCATTTATTGTAGCTGGGGATTTTAACAAGGCTAATCTGAAAACAAGGCTCCCTAAATTTGATCAGCATATCTAATGCACGACCCGGGCTGGCAAAATCCTGGATCATTATTATTCTAACTTCTGCGATGCATACCCGCCCCCATTTCGGCAAATCTGACCACAACTCCATTTTGTTGCTCCCAGCCTATAGACAGAAACTAAAACAGGAAACGCCCGTGCTCAGGTCTGTTCAACGCTGGTCCGACCAATCTGATTCCACGCTCGAAGATTGCTTCGATCACGTGGACTGGGATATGTTCCGCATTGTGTCTGACAATAACATTGATGTATACGCTGATTCGGTGAGCGAGTTTATTAGCAAGTGATGTTGTACCCACAGCGACTATTAAAACCTTCCCCAACCAGAAACCGTGGATTGATGGCAGCATTCGCGCAAAACTGAAAGCGCGAACCACTGCTTTTAATCAGGGCAAGGTCGACCGGAAACATGACTGAATACAAACAGTGCAACTTTTCCCTCTGCAAGGCAATCAAACAAGCTAAGCATCAGTATAGAGACAAAGTAGAGTCACAATTCAACGGCTCAGACACCAGAGGAATGTGGCAGGGTCTACAGTCAATCACGGACTACAAAAAGGAAAACCAGCCCTGTCGCGGACCACGACGTCCTGCTCCCAGACAAACTAAACAACTTCTTTGCTCGCTATGAGGACAATACAGTACCACTGACACGGCCCGCTACCAAAACCTGCGGGCTCTCCTTCACTGCAGCCAACGTGAGTAAAATATTTAAACGCGCTAACTCTCGCAAGGCTGCCGGCCCAGACGGCATCCCTGGCCGCGTCCTCAGAGCATGCGCAGACCAGCTGGCTGGTGTGTTTACGGACATATTCAATCAATCCTTATCCCAGTCTGCTGTTCCCACATGCTTCAAGAGGGCCACCATTGTTCCTGTTGCTAAGGTAACTGAGCTAAATGACTATCGCCCCGTAGCACTCACTTCCGTCATCATGAAGTGCTTTGAGAGACTAGTCAAGGATCATATCACCTCCACCCTACCGGACACCCTAGACCCACTCCAATTTGCTTACCGCCCCAATAGGCCCACAGACGACGCAATCACAATCACGCTGCACACTGCCCTAACCCATCTGGACAAGAGGAATACCTATGTAAGAATGCTGTTCATCGACTACAGCTCAGCATTTAACACCATAATACCCTCCAAACTCGTCATTAAGCTCGAGACCCTAGGTCTTGACCCAGCCCTGTGCAACTGGGTCCTGGACTTCCTGACGGGCCGCCCCCCAGGTGGTGAGGGTAGGAAACAACGTCTCCACCCCGCTGATCCTCAACACTGGGGCCCCACGAGGGTGTGTTCTCAGCCCTCTCCTGTACTCCCTGTTCACCCATGACTGCGTGGCCATGCACACCTCCAACTCAATCATCAAGTTTGCAGACGACACAACAGTGGTAGGCTTGATTACCAACAACGACGAAACAGCCTACAGGGAGGAGGTGAGGGCCCTCGGAGTGTGGTGTCAGGAAAATAATCTCCCACTCATCGTCAACAAAACAAAGGAGATGATCGTGGACTTCAGGAAACAGCAGAGGAAGCACCCCCCTATCCACATCAACGGGACAGTAGTGGAGAAGGTGGAAAGTTTTAAATTCCTCGGCGTACACATCACAGACAAACTGAAATGGTCCACCCACACAGACAGCGTGGTGAAGAAGGCACAACAGTGCCTCTTCATCCTCAGGAGGCTGAAGAAATTCGGCTTGTCACCAAAAACACTAAAACTTTTACAGATGTACAATCGAAAGCATCCTATCGGGCTGTATCACCGCCTGGTACGGCAACTGCTCTGCCCACAACCATAAGGCTCTCCAGAGGGTAGTGAGGTCTGCACAACACATCACCGGGGGTAAACTACCTGCCCTCCAGGACACCTACACAACCCGATGTCACAGGAAGGCCAAAAAGATCATCAAGGACAACAACCACCGAGCCACTGCCTGTTCACTATCATCCAGAAGGCGAGGTCAGTACAGGTGCATCAAAGCTGGGGCCGAGAGACTGAAAAACAGCTTCTATCTCAAGGCCACCAGACTGTTAAACAGCCATCACAAACATTGAGTGGCTGCTGCCAGCATACAGACTCAAATCTCTAGCCACTTTAATAATTACAATTGGATGTAATAAATGTATCACTAGGCACTTTAAACAATGCCACTTTATATAATGTTTACATATCCTACATTACTCATCTCATATGTATATACTGTACTCTATACCATCTACTGCATCTTGCCTATGCCGTTCGGCCATCGCTCATCCATATATTTACATGTACATATTCTTATTCATTCCTTTACACTTGTGTGTATAAGGTAGTTGTTGTGAAATTGTTAGATTACTGTCAGATATTACTGCTCGGTCGGGAACTAGAAGCAGAAGCATTTCGCTACACTCGCATTAACATCTGCTAACCATGTGGCCACTGATGAAAGGAAGCTAGTTAATCATACAGAGAAACACTCCGTAAGGATGTAACCATCACAGGTTCTCACCACGTCAGGGAAAGTTAAAGGGGGGAAAGTCTGTCAATTTCAAGGACAGATTGATTCAGATTGGGAAACCACACCTGTGTGTGCAATCATTGGGCATTGGGATAGCAAATAAAATCCCTAGGCTCACATGTTTCTCAGACCACAATAGTCAAATAGACAGGTTATAGTCTAATCATATTCCATCCCCTAAAGCAGGCATATATCTCCCTGTGACCCTTGAGTTTACACAGAGGGCATTCACAACGTCTCCTGCATCCAGTGAATAAAGCACCTCGAGGGCTTTTCTCAGCTTGAGAGGGCTAAACTATTCTAGATGGGTTTCCTTCTTACTGAAAATCCCATAAAAGTGCAGAAACATCATCATCTCTCTCTCTCTCTCGCTGTAACTCCATTTCTCTTTCATCTCATTTAAAATGTGCCTGCCTCCCGAGTTAGAGCCTCACCAAGGGAATAGGAATGGTTCATGTTTTCATCTCCTGGCACATTTTCCCCTCTTCCTCCTTCTTCAATAAAAATAAAAACGTGAGCTGAATCCCAGGTCTGCGTTTCCGTCTTTGGAGGGTGGATGGGTTTTATTGAACATTTCTTAAAACATGTCTCGCCTTAGGGCAGAGAATCTTTGCCTGGAAACTCCCATTTAGTCTAGCTTGGCTAGTTAGGTTAGGCGCTCCACCCCCCAAGTCGAGGCCTTTTGGCCTGAGGCTCAGGGGCTGGTGTAATGGGGCTCTGGCTTGCTAGTCAGTGGGGCTAACGGCGGGGGAGACGAAAGCATGTCGTCTGAGCCTTTGATTCAAAGATGTGATTCCAGCACACGTTGGCAAAGTCCCTCTAACTTGTCATGCACGCCAACTTGGAACGGTAAACATACTATCGAAATGAAATGGTTGGTGCCGATCTTTCCGTTCATTTTAGATTGTGGACTACAGTTTTCACCTACCGCGTGGGTCCGGATACTCACAACAGATGCTATCTATCGTGGACCCTAGACACAATACCATTTGGTGGTATGAAAACAGGTGACCTATTTAAAAGTTGTGGTGCAAAACTATCCATTTAAGAGGCAAGGAATCACAATGACATTAGTTCCATGATACTCATGAGGATCTTTGCCTGTTACCTTGTTGCATTCTAACCCATCATAGAGCTGTGCAATATATTTCATTGTCTGCAAGTGGATGGGCACCATAAATCGTAGCTAGCACCGGATTCATATTGATGATATCCAATAACATGCTTGAGAGGACAAAGAAATGGATTAGTGCCTGTTGTGTGTGTGTGTGTGTGTGTGGAGGAGCAATTCCAGCTTCCTCTCTAAACCATTACCCAGCAAGCTGTGCAGAAATGAATGTCCTAATAGATTCTGGAACAACATAGTAGTTCAGTTCTCCCTTTCATTTTACATGTCCACTCTCTCAGAGTGTGATTTCAAATTGATTTAGAACGAAAATGGCACTAAATCTTATACCGTTTAGGACAAAATTGGTTTTGATTTCAAAACGCTTTGTACCGCACGCAGGCAGCCATCGAATGCAGCGGTCATCGAAAAAGGAAGAGAATGAAGTTGGAGGAAACAATTAGGGAATTCCCCCCCTTATTCTCCACAAATTAATGACACTAAAAATTGCCTGCCGCTTTGCCAGGCTAGCCACGCTAATGGAACGCAATGTCCATTATGGCTCTTAAGGTTTGCTCTCTTCGCATTGGAATAGAATGGAACATGAGAAAACTAGAATCTTCTTCCATTCTCTTCTGGGATTCATTCATTCCTGACAATTTCCAGCTCCATTTGCTCTGCCTATAATGCCAGATTACAGAATCCGTTGCAGACAAAGAAAACGTGTATTTAAAAAAAGTAACCCATTTTTCCTCCCCAATTTCGTGGTATCCAATTGGTAGTTACAGTCTTGTTCCATCACTGCAACTCCCATACGGGCCCAGGAGAGGAGAAGGTCAAACCCTCCCCTAACCCAGACGACGCTGGGCCAATTGTGCACTGCCTCATGGGTCTCCCGGTCATGGCCGGCTGCGACACAGCCCGGGATCGAACCTGGATCTGTAGTGACACCTCTAGCACTGTGATGCAGTGCCTTAGACCGCTGCGCCACTCGATGCAGACAATTTAAGAAAATGTAAGCGACATGCTGGGCTGGGCTGGCATTTCAAAAAACGACTTCATAAGAGAGAACAATCAACAGGACCACTTTAGATTTTTGCCTCTCTCCTTCATTCCAATCTTGTCAGTTTGAATTGCAAGGCTTAACAAAGTGAAATTGTTTAAGAATTGACAGTCATTTTAGAGTGACTCATTCTGACAACTTGAGTGAAACGTGTGCTCAAGCTACCAGTTGCGAGACCAAACCTTACTATAACCATCATTTATGATAATCATAATGTATGATGATTATTGGCAAATCAAGTTCCAATTGAAACTACGCTCCAATTCGTTTTTTTTCTGAGGCGTGAAGATGCCTTCAGTTTCGTGGGCGACCCGTTTGGAGCTGTGCAGACCACCCAAGTTGGAGATACCCTGGTTGGTAACACTGGTGCAAGTCACTACACCAGCGGAAGAAGGCAAAGGAGGACGCCGAATGGCACATTAAGCCCCTGGTCAGAGGCCACTTCTGGTGTGCCACAAGAGGGCGTGGTCTCACCATAATCCGTTTCTCCTTCACATGTGTTGTCTTCGGTGATACTGGATATGCTGATGATGTGGGGCTGTCCCAAGCCATATACCACTAACCAGCATCCAGGAGAACACGTCCATGGGCTTGGAGGCAAAGCAGCTGGATGAGTGGGCCACATCCAACAACATGCTCCTGAATAGGAAAAAAAGTCTGTGGAAATCCAGATATGCTTTGAGAGAGACCCTCCACAACCTGCGCCACTCATCCTAGGAGGACAGGAAGCACCAGTGGCAACAACAACCAAGTATCTTGGTTTTCATCTAGACTCTAACCTCAGAGGTGACACACATGTGGAGCAGTCAGTGAGCGAGGCCTCAAAAAAGACTGCACTTTTTTGACTGTTTTTGACAGAAATGGCCTACCCACTGAAGATTTGGTCACGGTCTATACAACCCTGGTGAGGACTGGTCTGGAATACGGTAGAGTGCTGTTAGTTGGATGCAACAAAAAAGCAGCAGGCCCAACTGGACAAGGGTGCAGAGGAGGGCCCTGAGGATCGTCTCCAGAGGTGGAGCAGTCCAACCACAGCTCCAGTCCCTGCAGAGCAGGCTGCAGTGCACCTGGCAAGGTACATGCACACTCAAACACCCACTGCATGATCTTCTCCCTCTAATAAAGGGATGTGACTGCACCACCAGGCTCCGAGAAACAGACTGTCCTGTATTACTGCATGTATTATACATGTAAAAAACGCCACACTACGCCACACTACAGACTGTACAATAACTCTAACTCTTACATGTTTTCAAAGTAGACCTCATTTTTTTAACAATTCAGTTTTCCATCATTAGGAATACACTATGTATACAAAAGTATGTGGACAACCCTTTCAAAATGTGTGGATTCTGCTATTTCAGCCACACGGTTGCTGACAGGTGTATAAAATCGAGCACACAGCCAAGCAATCTCCATAAACAAACAATGGCCTTACTGAAGAGCTCAGTGACTTTGATGTGGCACCTTCATAGGATGCCACCTTTCCAACAAGTCCAGTTAGTCAAATTTCTGCCTTGCTAGAGCTGTGAAGCGGAAACGTCTAGGAGCAACAATGGCTCAGCTGAGAAATGGTAGGCCACATAAGCTCACAGAACGGGACTGCCGAATGCTGAAGTGCGTAGTAGAGGTTGACCGATTTATGATTTTTCAACACCGATACAGATTATTGGAGGATCAAAAAAAGCAGATACCGATTTAACTGGACGATTTATTTATTTGACAATTACAACAATACTGAATGAACACTTATTTTAACTTCATGTAATACATAAATACAAATCTATTTAGTCTCAAATAAATAATGAAACATGTTCAATATGGTTTAAATAATGCAAAAACACAGTGTTGGAGAAGACAGTAAAAGTGCAATATGTGCCATGTAAAAAAGCTAACGTTTAAGTTCCTTGCTCAGAACATGAGAACATATGAAAGCTGGTGGTTCCTTTTAACATGAGTCTTCAATATTCCCAGTTAAGAAGTTTTAGGTTGTAGTTGTTATAGGACTATATCTCTCTATACCATTTGTATTTCATATACCTTTGACTATTGGATGTTCTTATAGGCACTATAGTATTGCCAGCCTAATCTCTGGAGTTGATAGGCTTGAAGTCATAAACATCGCTCTATTCAAGCATTGCGAAGGAAAGTGCTGTTTGAATGAATGCTTACAAGCCTGCTGCTGCCTACCACCGCTCAGTCAGACTGCTCTATCAAATATTAAATCATAGACTTAATTATAATATAATAAACACACAGAAATACGAGCCTTAGGTCATAAATATGGTCAAACTATCATTTCGAAAACAAAACGTTTATTCTTTCAGTGAAATACGGAACCGTTCCGTATTTTATCGAACGGCTGGCAACCCTAAGTCTAAATATTGCTGTTACATTGCACAACCTTCAATGTTATGTCATAATTATGTACAATTCTGGCAAATTAATTACGGTCTTTGTTAGGAAGAAATGGTCTTCACACAGTTCCAACGAGCCAGGAGGCCCAAACTGCTGCATATACCCTGACTCTGCTTGCACTAAACGCAAGAGAAGTGACACAATTTCCCTAGATAAATTAATATTGCCTGCTAACATGAATTTATTTTAACTAAATATGCAGGTTTAAAAAAATTGAAATAAAAAACTAGTAATATCATCAACCATGTGTAGTTAACTAGTGATTATGTGAAGATTGATAGTTTTTACAAGATAAGTTTAATGCTAGCTAGCAACTTACCTTGGCTCCTTGCTGCACTCGCGTAACAGGTGGTCAGCCTGCCACGCAGTCTCCTCGTGGAGTGCAATCGGCCATAATCGGCATCCAAAAATGCCAATTACCGATTATGAAAACTTGAAATTGTCCCTAATTACTAATTGGTTGACCTCTAGTGCGTAACGCGTAAAAATCGTCTGTCCTCGGTTGAAACACTCCCTACCAAGTTCCAAACTGCCTATGGAAGCAATGTCAGCACAATAACTGTTTGTTGGGAGCTTCATGAATTGGATTACCATGGCCGAGCAGCCGCACACAGGCCTAAGATCACCATGCGCAATGCCAAGCGCCAGCTGGAGTGGTGCCATTGGACTCTGGAGCAGTGGAAACACGTTCTCTCGGGCGGATGCCAGGAGAATGCTACCTGCCCCAATGCATAGTGCCAACTGTAAAGTTTGGTGGAGGAAGAATAATGATCTGGGGCTGTTACTCATGGTTCGGGCGAAGGGAAATTCCAGTGAAGGGAAATCTTAAAGCTACAGCATTGACATGCTAGACGATTCTGTGCTTCCAACTTTGTGGCAACAGTTTGGGGAAGGCACTTTCCTGTTTCAGCATGACAATGCCCCCATGCACAAACCGAGGTCCATACAGAAATGGTTTGTCGAGATCGGTGTGGAATAACTTGACTGGCCTGCACAGAGCCCTGACCTCAACCCCACCGAACACCTTTGGGATGAATTGGAAAGCCGACTGCAAGCCAGGCATAATCGCCCAACAAGGTCTTGAATTGTGCAGACATCTACTATTTGATACCCGTGGTTTGCAACCTCTTCCACTGTTTGTGTTTCATAACAGTCTCAAACAGTAATCTGTATGTAAACAAATCAAAAGTTCCACTACGTTAAGCCTCCTTCACTGCTCCCCTAGTAACAGGTAACAGGTGAAGCAGGAGAGTGAGAGCTGTAACAAGGACTCGACCCCTAACTCAAGCGGTGCAGAGGTGAAAGCCTAACGGTCTGTACCACAAAAGCCTCTGGGTTGAGGCAGTACAACGCTCCTATACACCACTTACTCAGGCATAACATTTTATGATCACGCGCGCCCGCCCCGGCCCCCCCACACACACACACACACCACCAACACTTAAAAATTAACCCTATCGACTCAGTGATGTAACAAAAGGCGAAACGACTCTCAAAACACTTCCCCCTGTCCAATCAAGTAGCATAACAACCTAGTATGGCATACAGCAAATTGTGTGCATCACCATCATGCATTAATGACAAAACACATGACACATGGGGTAGATTTATCTATAGACACTATTTCTCTTTTCTTACCTTGATGTGGTGCACCAACTGTGAACAGACCAGTATCCAGGGCATGGATGTAGGAATTAGTCTGCATCTCTATTGCAACCGTCCCTGAAATCTCCCCAAAGCCACTGATACACCACCATCCACCTAGAAAGCAGAAAGAAAAACACAATTGTTTGCTACTTTGTGGAACAACATAAGAACCATTTACAATTAGCTAGATGTGTAGCTAGCTAGCTAGCTGCCAAGATTGACCAGCAAACAACAGACCAACAATATCCGGTTTATCTTGTGAATCATCTCTTTTTCTCTTCTTATCCTTGTGCTTCTTCTTCTTTCTACAAGACAATTGTGGATCAACATTAGCAAAGGTCAAATTAGAAATGGGGGGGGAGGGAATAGCAAAGAGTTAGCTCGCTAACATTAGCCAGTAGCTAACTGTTAATGCCTGGCCAGTCAATGAACGACAGCTATATAATTAGCATTATTAGTCAGCTCGATTCGCCATCTTCTACACAAACAAATATTGAATTCGACGTTGAGGAATAAAACGCACCCTTTGTTTAGTCCTTTCAAAACAAGTTTTGTCGTTTTCACTTTTGAATAGTCAGCCATATCTTCAGATTATGGTAAACTAGCTAGATAGCGAGCAAGCTAACAGCATCCCCAACCGAAAACAAGACGGGAGGACGGTGGCCGGCGAGGTCAGAACGAACAGCAGGTCACCAACCAGCGACATCTGTTGGTAGGACAATACATTACATTGCATGTGTTCAGATTCGGGAATAATGCCTTGTTTGTTTTTCACCTTTTTTGTTGTTGTTGTTGTGCTATTTAAAAAGTTGATGCGTAACTAATTATGTGTTTACTAAGTGTGACAGAGAGTCGCACACTCTCTATATAAGCGCTCCCAGTCATTTTCTTGGGTGAAGTAAACCACCAACGCTTCTTCTGGGTTACTATGGTCATGGGGTTTGCACTAATTTCACTGTTTGTCTACATAACCTGGTTCATGACATTCATGACATTACCCTGAAGAAGGCTCAGTGATGCAAAACACGGTTGTGGTTTACCCAGTAAATTACTGGAAGCTTATATAGAGGGTGTGTGACTCTCTCTATTTTCTATAGCCTATAGTCAGCAGTCAGCACCTCTGGGTGTGCAACAGCTCATGCTTTTCACTAGACTAAGTGTGCCAGAGAAAATCACACACACACAGACACACACGCACGTGCTCTTAAACTTGCACATGCACACACTCACAATATCACCCCGACTCACACACACACACACGCGCACACACACACGCACACACACGCATGCCGTAGCCAAGGGGCAGCTTAAGTGCCCATGTGCAAAGTCTCACATAGAGTGTGTCTCTGTAAACTACCCGAGTCCAGGCCAAGGCTGGCAGTGTGAGTGTGAGGGAGATTGACTGTCTGTCTCCTGGCTCAGAGGGGTACTGGAGTTTGGTTTTTCTCTTAATAGACTGTGTGTCTGCTGTCCCTGACCAGCAAATTACTGTGAATTACTACCCAGACGTTGGTTTTGTTTTTTTATTCACCAAGACTCCTGGAGGGTCTGAAAAAGAGCATGAACACAGACCAATGCACGCACACACACACACACAAATTATCTCTCATGCACACTCTCACACATTGGCACGTACACTATCTCTTTCACACACACACACACACACACACACAAATATATTCCACTTCAACGAACACGCGTATGTGTGCTGCTCAACATCACACAATGCACCAGAAACGTTATACACTGACTCCACCGACTGCTAGCAGGTACATGGCGTTGTGTCAAATTCCTGCACCAATTCCTCCCAGAGTCTTCGTTGAAACAATCAACCCGTGGGCCGTAGCAGGTATCGACCTCCGAGAAAGGGGTGCGCTCAAACTAATGTTTTTACTAATGACACCCCATTAAGGAAGAATAGCCCAATCAGGAAGCCTGTGACAGGAGGTAATAAATCATTGGATGACGGTGTCAGGAAGTAAAATGAATGAGACAGAAGCTTGTGCGACCTGCTCTTTGTGGTAAAGCAAAGCGCTACCAGGCAGCTGTGTTTCTCCGAGCTTAAACGTCACACGGACAAAGAGGAGAGACTCTGAAGTCAATTCAATTATTTCAGTGATGATAACTGGTCATTTTAGGGAGTTGTATTGGCTCCTTGTTAGTTGACATTACAATTTACGAACAATCAAATATATTTTATATATAAAACCCTTTTCACATCAGCAGTTATCAAAGTTATTTACAGATACCCAGCCTAAAACCCCAAAGGGCCAGCAATGCAGAGGCAGAAGCACAGTGGCTTGGAAAAGTCCCTAGAAGGCACAGAGCTATAAGAAACCTAGAGAGAAACCTGGCTCCAAGGGTTGGCTAGTCTTCTTCTGGCTATACTGCGTAGAGATTTAAATAAGACAAATCAAATCTGCTAGGACATACCAGGTGCAAGCAATATGGTGAAATTCCCTCACACCCTTTCACTTACAGTACCTACAGTTTGGAAGGAAATTAGGCAATTCGATTGGATCACAGCCCATTAACATTTCTCAAATGGGAAGATTGTAGTGAAAGTTCTCTAGATGCCAGACTTATAAAATAATTCAGATATTGCAGTGATAACAAAATTAGATAATAAACATTACTGCAAACACGAATAATAGTCTTGTTTTTTATAAATATTTTTTGACATTTAGACTAATTTGCGAGTGTGAATCAAATGAGAATCAAGATTTAAGCCTGAAATTAGCTGAACGCTCTAACAAAACTAAAGATGTCTCTGGATGGGAAGAAAAGTCACTGCAGCTTAGATTTGACTGTTTTTGACACAACTATTAAATCTGATTCAAGCAAACACACAACTGAAGGCGCTCTCTGTGGATGTTTAGATTGGTTGTTTCCCAAAATGTACCCTATTCCCTTTATAATGCTCTACTTTTGACCAGAGCCCTATAGGTCCTGGTCAAAAGTAGTGCACTACAAAGGGAATAGGGTGCATTGTACTCAGCTTCTTTGTAATTGAGCTCTGTGATGTTCCCTTTCTGTTCTTTGCCTCTTTTTCATTTCCTTAAAATGCATTTATATCTAATAAGTCTTCCTGCCCCATTAGCTGCCTTTCAGCTGTGAAGGAAAATTCATCATCCTTTTATGTGGCCAAGACCCAAAACAAGGAGAACAACAAATTGGTTTAGGAAATAGTGTTTCAGAGAGAAGAGAGATGTTAGTGGAATTTAGTTGTGTGGCATTTTAGTTTGACTTGTAAACGTGAAGGGATTGTGACAGTAAACTATGACAAACCATTGAAAGTTAATATCAAAGTGCAAGCATGTGCATGAGCACACACACATATACCCAAGCACACACAACAGTAAACAATGAACCCTGTGATGATGGCTTTGCACACAGTAAGTAGTTAAATGCCCAGGAAAGCAATCCCATTTGTAAAATGATGAGATTGACCAGAGGTGTTCCTAAATAACAGCTATTGAGTAAAAAGCACCTGGAGGACTGAGTGTTCCCACGTCAGATAACGGCAGACAGTACGAGACGTCTCAATTGATAGGAACTGACATGCAACACTCCGTTCCCTCTCTCTCATTCTCTCTCTCTCCTTCCTTCTCTCCCTCCTTGTCCCCTCCTCTCCCTCAGTTCCTTTTCCCCCAAACCATTAGCACTACAGTCCCTCAACTCCTGTTCAGCCCGCCTTGCAAACACAAGTGCCATCTACTCTCCCCCACTACCACCTCCCCCCCTCTCTCTCCCCTGTCACTCAAATCCTTCCTGCGAGGACTGGGGTGATTCGGGGTGAAGTGACTGACAGTGCCCAAGCAGGTGTCCCTGACTCTCTGTTAAGTGCCGGCGTGCAGTTATGCTCCTCTATGGGCCCCGCTTCGCTTTGTCAATGTCACCGGGCCCCGCTGATGGCTGCTCCTCAGGGATTTCGACGGCGGCGCAGATGTACCAACTCCTGGAGTGCTCTTTAATGTGGGTGACATTGGAGAGACGGCAGAGAGTAACAGATTCTTAAAATGTGGCCCCATTGGGCCCACTGAGTTAAAAATTACACAGTGATGCCATCTCCTGACTAGATGGGGGAGGGGGGCGGGGTGGGGGGTGGGTATTTGAGAGGGGCGTAACCTCTGACCTGATTATTGAGTAACCATATAGGATCGGTCGGGGCTTCCCACCCTATGGACACATGGCCCAGTCCAAAAACAACCCCTAGCTTCTAAATCAAAGGCACTTTCTGTAGATCTGAAAAAAACTGTGGGAGTATTCACACAATATGGTAGTAGCTCCACCTTGCACTCTTTGGGAGTTTGGCCAAGCCTTCCAAAAAGAGAGAGGTCAGCAACACAAGGGTGGACACTCAACCACAGACTCTATGGGCTTGTTTCCCGGACACAGATTAAATTTAGTCCTAGACTGAAAATAATGTTCATTGGAGATTCACCACTGAAAAGACTAGGCTTAATCTCTGGCTGGGAAACGGGCTATATAAGCATAGCAAGCAGTAAACCATGTTTTTTCATACATTTTTTACTTCTGCAAATGAGAGTCCAATGAAACAAAACAACTCCAGAAATAAATGTAATTCAAGCTTCACTCAGCTCAAACAAAGCTATCACTTTGTGTCTGTGGGCCCCTTATGTCTGTGGTCTCTGCATTTCCAATTCTGTTCAAGATAGAAGAGAGAGCGCAGATAAAAAGCTAATTAAGGTTAAACTGAAAGATGTGCTGCTCTGTATTCTCTCAGGTTGGAAAAAAGATTAACTCTGGAAGAAAAAGGGTTTCAGACGATAAAAGAAGAAGCAGTCTAGGGGCTAGTGTATTGGAGTGAGTAGACTACTTCTCTCATGGTGTGCTGGACGGCGGTATAACCTGACTTCATGGGGCTCTACTTCGGGAAATTGACTACAGTCTCTAGTCATTTGTGGGGCTTATGGCAATTCCGCCGCAGGCTATGGAAGATGGGAGTTCAGCAAATGGATAAACAGCCGTGAAATTTCCTTTCAGCACCTTGGAGGTAACAGACAACCCCTTTCTGCGTTGTTTCTCTCTCCACCCCTCATTTTTCCGCCTGTCTTTTTCTCAACGCTCGCTCGGAGCCCAGAGAGGATGAGAAACTTTGCACTCTGTGGGGAGTGTCGCTAGCGCCGCCGCAGGGAGGAAAACAGGTAACCACTTTCTGGGTTCAACGTGAACAGGTCGGATGTTGGTGATAGGAAAAAAAAACGAGTAGTAATTCCAAGTGAGAGACAAGTCAACCGTGGTCTCACTTCGCTAGACATGCCATTTCACGGTGGCGCACCTGACAAAGCGACGCTTTCAAACGATGAACTTGATGGAGAACTGACATATGAATGGCTGCCAAACAAAGGTCCATGGTGAAAATTGTAATGATCAAAATGGCTCTTTCCACGGTCATATAAAACAGCATCGGTCTTTATTTTAAGGGTTCCTACATAACACATTCGTAATCCATACGTTATGCATTCATGACAGTAGCCTACTTCGTAACCATCGCGTTCCAGGCGTCCAAATGAGGGTGTCTCATTTCATTAACGCTTATGTCGACAAATGCATATATATAGATAACTGCAGTAGTAGTGACATTGATGTAACGAAAACATTAGTTCCTCATATTAGGGGTTTGGAGAAAAACAGTGATTTGAGAAAATCCCCTTACAATCATGCGCCTTCTCCGATTCCATATGGTGCCATGGACCACGGTTAAATATAGGCCGGTAGCTGGCTCTCTGTAATTACAAACTGTGCAGTGGAGACTGAAGAAACCAGTCATTTTGGTGTCCAGTAAAAAACATTTTAAAAAAATAATAAAAATGTCTTTCCTTCTCTTTGTCAGAGAACAGTAATACACCATTGACACACTAGTGACACTCGGGTTTCTCGCAGGTTACCCTGCGGTAGATGTCCTATGCATGCACACAGACAGACACACACACTCCCCAGGTACACCTCAGCATGCCTTCTCCCTGGCAGGTGCTCGCTGTGTGGGGACTCTGTGTACTGTTGGCGCACACTCCCTTTCCCGCTACACAACTCCCTCACCCTCGCCTTCTGTCACTCTCTCCTTCCCTCCCTCCTTCCCTCCCTTGTTCCACTCGTCTTCTGCAGGTCCCTCGACCCTTTCATCCTTCCAGACCTAGAGGTTGTGCTTCGTCAGTTATGAATGTTAAAGAGATTAATTTAGCAGCAAAATGGGTCTTCTTGCTGCTGGGCCAATGAGATTAGGCTGTAGAGTCCAGTCAATGTGTGTGTGTGTGTGTGTGGTAGTCTGCGTGTGTGTGTGTGTGTGTGTGTGTTTGAGAGAGTGCATGTGCGCATGTGTCTGTGTGTGCTAAAATTCAGTTTCAATATTTTATCATAGTCTATCCTCACCACTGTCTGTCACATGCCAACACTAGGGGGCAGTGTCAGCTCATAGATACTGTATGTACCGCTAACCACTATGGTCAGTGCTATCCGAGATCCTTGGGATGTCCCTACCCTTACCCTAACCTTAACCATAACCATAACCCGGCCTTACCTAACCCTCACCTTAACCCTTACCTTAACAATTTTACATTTCAACTTCAATGGGGTAGGGATGTCTCAAGGATCCAGGATTGCAGAGACCTAACCACTACCAGCACAAGTCAAGTGAAATTGCTCATGCACAGTGCTTTATGCTGCCAGCCAGCCACTGTGCCACTGAGTGTGCCACTGAGATTTAGGAAGGACTCCAAAGTAAATCATACTGAAATGTATTTGGGCTGTGCATATCTGAATGTGTAATTCTGAGGAACATCGTTATATTTCAAGGAAATCTAATGTGGCTTGTGATTGGAGTGTTGTAGAGTGTGTAGAGGGTGCAGGATGAGCCACCTGGAATGAGAGAAACTGGTTTAAAAAGCACACATGATATTCATTGAGGTCATTTTCAATGACATAGGTACAGGTTGTAGGAGGTGAACACATTCATGTTGTGATAGAGTTTGAGTTTGTCTACTGCTGGTTCTTATTAAACGGTTAGTTCCAGCCACACAATCTGATTTTTCAGTTGAGGGTCCATCCGTGTGTGTGTGTGTCTGTAACCGAGTGTGTGTGTGTGTAATTGTGTGTGTGTTAGGGTTGAATATTTTCTCAGTTTTCTCTCATTTCACCGGGGTAACCCTGTATTTCCCGCCAAAAACGGAAGTGTCTTTCAAAAGCATTATAAAGCATACAGTACCAGTCAAAAGTTTGTACATACCTACTAATTTCAGTTATTTTTTATTTTCTTTTACTATTTTCTACATTGTAGAATGATAGTGAAGACATCAAAACTATGAAATAACACATGGAATCATGTAGTAAGCAAAACATTGTTAAACAAATCAAAACATATTTTATATTTGAGATTCTTCAAAGTAGCCACCCTTTGCCTTGATGACAGCTTTGCACAATCTTGGCATTCTCTCAACCAGCTTCATGAGGTAGTCACCTGGAATGCATTTCAATTAACAGGTGTCCCTTGTTAAAAGTTAATTTGTGATGGTGTGATGATTGTGATGGTTGTGATGGTTAAGATGTGATGGTTTGGGGGTGCTTTGCTGGTGACACTGTCTGTGATTTATTTAGAATTCAAGGCACACTTACCAGCATGGCTACCACAGCATTCTCCAGCAATATGCCATCCCATCTGGTTTGCGCTTAGTGGGACTATCATTTGTTTTTCAACAGGACAATGACCTAACACACCTCCAGGCTGTGTAAGGGATATTTGACCAAGAAGCAGAGTGATGGAGTGTTGCATCAGATGACCTGGCCTCCACAATCACCCGGCCTCAACCCAATTGAGATACTTTGAGATGAGTTGGACCGTAGAGTGAAAGAAAAGAAGCCAACAAGTGCTCAGCATATGTGGGAACTCCTTCAAGACTGTTGGAAAAGCATTCCAGTTGAAGCTGGTTAAGAGAATGCCAAGAGTGTGCAAGGTTGTCATCAAGGCAAAGGGTGGCTACTTTGAAGAATCTCAAATATAAAATATAATTTCATTTGTTTAACACTTTTTTTTGGTTATTATGTGTTATTTCATAGTTTTGATGTCTTCACTATTATTCCACAATGCAGAAAATAGTAAAAAATAAAGAAACCCTTGAATGAGTAGATGTGTCCAAACTTTTGACTGGTACTGTATGTATTCTAGTACAGTATAATATATGTAGTACTGTACATGTCTGGATTTGATTAGAGCTTTGATCAGCATGAACATTCAAACCTGATGCTACCTGAGCTTGATGAGCCATACATTAACAACATTTAATGAGCCCAAGCCCAAAAAAGGATTGTGTCGATTGTGTCGTTATCCAATACATATTTAATATAGGCTACCTCACATTACGCACAAAAGAAAAACATAAAAGCCCATAGGATGTAGCTAGCCATATGCTCCCTTAGGTAAATACATTTAACTAAATCCAATAGGCTAATCTTTTTGAGTGTGAACTGTATTGCTGTCTTGTTTGTATTATACTGTAGTATATGGATTGGAATTACACAGATCGTTCAAACCATGATAAAACAGAAGAAAACCAGTGATTCTGTTGCAGCACATGCGGCCTACAAAGTATAGGCTCCAAATGTGATTTTAGTTTTGAAATATAACAGGGCCTATTTGTATAATTAGTAGGCCGACGCAAGTATATACCTTTCACAATATTTCCCCTAATGTAATTAGCCTAACTCTTCTTTCTCTCTCTATCGTTCCTTCTTTCCTCGCTTTCAACAGTTAGGCTAGATTAAATACGTTTTGTTGTCCTTATCTTAATCATTATAATGACATCCTTGAATAGTATACGATAAGAATTAGATGCAGAAGGCTTTCACTTCTCTTCACAAAGATTGAATGGTTATGGGTCTGAATTAATAACTGCTATAGTCTACCACCATCTGAATGGTTATGCGTCTGAATTAATAACTGCTATAGTCTACCACCATCTGAATGGTTATGGGTCTGAATTAATAACTGCTATAGTCTACCACCATCTGAATGGTTATGGGTCTGAATTAATAACTGCTATAGTCTACCACCATCTGAATGGTTATGGGTCTGAATTAATAACTGCTATAGTCTACCACCATCTGAATGGTTATGGGTCTGAATTAATAACTGCTATAGCCTACCACCATCTGAATGGTTATGGGTCTGAATTAATAACTGCTATAGCCTACCACCATCTGAATGGTTATGGGTCTGAATTAGTAACTGCTATAGCCTACCGCCATCTGAATGGTTACGGGTCTGAATTAATAACTGCTATAGCCTACCACCATCTGAATGGTTATGGGTCTGAATTAATAACTGCTATAGTCTACCGCCATCTGAATGGTTATGGGTCTGAATTAATAACTGCTATAGTCTACCGCCATCTGAATGGTTATGGGTCTGAATTAATAACTGCTATAGTCTACCGCCATCTGAATGGTTATGGGTCTGAATTAATAACTGCTATAGTCTACCGCCATCTGAATGGTTATGGGTCTGAATTAATAACTGCTATAGTCTACCACCATCTGAATGGTTATGCGTCTGAATTAATAACTGCTATAGCCTACCACCATCTGAATGGTTATGGGTCTGAATTAATAACTGCTATATTCTACCACCATCTGAATGGTTATGGGTCTGAATTAATAACTGCTATAGTCTACCACCATCTGAATGGTTATGGGTCTGAATTAATAACTGCTATAGCCTACCACCATCTGAATGGTTATGGGTCTGAATTAATAACTGCTATAGTCTACCACCATCTGAATGGTTATGGGTCTGAATTAATAACTGCTATAGTCTACCACCATCTGAATGGTTATGGGTGCATAAATAACTGCTATATTCTACCACCATCTGAATGGTTATGGGTCTGCATAAATAACTGCTATAGTCTACCACCATCTGAATGGTTATGGGTCTGAATTAATAACTGCTATAGTCTACCACCATCTGAATGGTTATGGGTGCATAAATAACTGCTATATTCTACCACCATCTGAATGGTTATGGGTCTGCATAAATAACTGCTATAGTCTACCACCATCTGAATGGTTATGGGTCTGAATTAATAACTGCTATATTCTACCACCATCTGAATGGTTATGGGTCTGAATTAATAACTGCTATAGTCTACCACCATCTGAATGGTTATGGGTCTGAATTAATAACTGCTATAGTCTACCACCATCTGAATGGTTATGGGTCTGAATTAATAACTGCTATAGTCTACCACCATCTGAATGGTTATGGGTCTGAATTAATAACTGCTATAGCCTACCACCATCTGAATGGTTATGGGTCTGAATTAATAACTGCTATAGCCTACCACCATCTGAATGGTTATGGGTCTGAATTAGTAACTGCTATAGCCTACCGCCATCTGAATGGTTACGGGTCTGAATTAATAACTGCTATAGCCTACCACCATCTGAATGGTTATGGGTCTGAATTAATAACTGCTATAGTCTACCGCCATCTGAATGGTTATGGGTCTGAATTAATAACTGCTATAGTCTACCGCCATCTGAATGGTTATGGGTCTGAATTAATAACTGCTATAGTCTACCGCCATCTGAATGGTTATGGGTCTGAATTAATAACTGCTATAGTCTACCGCCATCTGAATGGTTATGGGTCTGAATTAATAACTGCTATAGTCTACCACCATCTGAATGGTTATGCGTCTGAATTAATAACTGCTATAGCCTACCACCATCTGAATGGTTATGGGTCTGAATTAATAACTGCTATATTCTACCACCATCTGAATGGTTATGGGTCTGAATTAATAACTGCTATAGTCTACCACCATCTGAATGGTTATGGGTCTGAATTAATAACTGCTATAGCCTACCACCATCTGAATGGTTATGGGTCTGAATTAATAACTGCTATAGTCTACCACCATCTGAATGGTTATGGGTCTGAATTAATAACTGCTATAGTCTACCACCATCTGAATGGTTATGGGTGCATAAATAACTGCTATATTCTACCACCATCTGAATGGTTATGGGTCTGCATAAATAACTGCTATAGTCTACCACCATCTGAATGGTTATGGGTCTGAATTAATAACTGCTATATTCTACCACCATCTGAATGGTTATGGGTCTGAATTAATAACTGCTATATTCTACCACCATCTGAATGGTTATAGGTCTGCATTAATAACTGCTATAGTCTACCACCATCTGAATGGTTACGGGTCTGAATTAATAACTGCTATATTCTACCACCATCTGAATGGTTATGGGTCTGAATTAATAACTGCTATATTCTACCACCATCTGAATGGTTATGGGTCTGAATTAATAACTGCTATAGTCTACCACCATCTGAATGGTTATGGGTCTGAATTAATAACTGCTATAGCCTACCACCATCTGAATGGTTATAGGTCTGAATTAATAACTACTATAGTCTACCACCATCTGAATGGTTACGGGTCTGAATTAATAACTGCTATATTCTACCACCATCTGAATGGTTATGGGTCTGAATTAATAACTGCTATATTCTACCACCATCTGAATGGTTATAGGTCTGCATTAATAACTGCTATAGTCTACCACCATCTGAATGGTTACGGGTCTGAATTAATAACTGCTATATTCTACCACCATCTGAATGGTTATAGGTCTGCATTAATAACTGCTATAGTCTACCACCATCTGAATGGTTACGGGTCTGAATTAATAACTGCTATATTCTACCACCATCTGAATGGTTATGGGTCTGAATTAATAACTGCTATATTCTACCACCATCTGAATGGTTATGGGTCTGCATAAATAACTGCTATATTCTACCTCCATCTGAATGGTTATAGGTCTGCATAAATAACTGCTATAGTCTACCGCCATCTGAATGGTTATGGGTTTGAATTAATAACTGCTACAGTCTACCACCATCTGAATGGTTATGGGTCTGAATTAATAACTGCTATATTCTACCTCCATCTGAATGGTTATGGGTCTGAATTAATAACTGCTACAGTCTACCACCATCTGAATGGTTATGGGTCTGAATTAATAACTGCTATATTCTACCACCATCTGAATGGTTATGGGTCTGAATTAATAACTGCTATATTCTACCACCATCTGAATGGTTATGGGTCTGAATTAATAACTGCTATAGTCTACCACCATCTGAATGGTTATGGGTCTGAATTAATAACTACTATAGTCTACCACCATCTGAATGGTTATGGGTCTGAATTAATAACTGCTATAGTCTACCACCATCTGAATGGTTATGGGTCTGAATTAATAACTGCTATAGTCTACCACCATCTGAATGGTTATGGGTCTGAATTAATAACTGCTATATTCTACCACCATCTGAATGGTTATGGGTCTGAATTAATAACTGCTATATTCTACCACCATCTGAATGGTTATGGGTCTGAATTAGTAACTGCTATAGTCTACCACCATCTGAATGGTTATGGGTCTGAATTAATAACTGCTACAGTCTACCACCATCTGAATGGTTATGGGTCTGCATAAATAACTGCTATATTCTACCTCCATCTGAATGGTTATAGGTCTGCATAAATAACTGCTATAGTCTACCGCCATCTGAATGGTTATGGGTTTGAATTAATAACTGCTACAGTCTACCACCATCTGAATGGTTATGGGTCTGAATTAATAACTGCTATATTCTACCTCCATCTGAATGGTTATGGGTCTGAATTAATAACTGCTACAGTCTACCACCATCTGAATGGTTATGGGTCTGAATTAATAACTGCTATATTCTACCACCATCTGAATGGTTATGGGTCTGAATTAATAACTGCTATATTCTACCACCATCTGAATGGTTATGGGTCTGAATTAATAACTACTATAGTCTACCACCATCTGAATGGTTATGGGTCTGAATTAATAACTGCTATAGTCTACCACCATCTGAATGGTTATGGGTCTGAATTAATAACTGCTATATTCTACCACCATCTGAATGGTTATGGGTCTGAATTAATAACTGCTATAGTCTACCACCATCTGAATGGTTATGGGTCTGAATTAATAACTGCTACAGTCTACCACCATCTGAATGGTTATGGGTCTGAATTAGTAACTGCTATAGTCTACCACCATCTGAATGGTTATGGGTCTGAATTAGTAACTGCTATAGTCTACCACCATCTGAATGGTTATGGGTCTGAATTAATAACTGCTATATTCTACCACCATCTGAATGGTTATGGGTCTGAATTAGTAACTGCTATAGTCTACCACCATCTGAATGGTTATGGGTCTGAATTAATAACTGCTACAGTCTACCACCATCTGAATGGTTATGGGTCTGAATTAATAACTGCTATAGCCTACCACCATCTGAATGGTTATAGGTCTGAATTAATAACTACTATAGTCTACCACCATCTGAATGGTTATGGGTCTGAATTAATAACTGCTATAGTCTACCACCATCTGAATGGTTATGGGTCTGAATTAATAACTGCTATAGTCTACCACCATCTGAATGGTTATGGGTCTGAATTAATAACTGCTATAGCCTACCTGTCACGTTTCTCTTCTGAAGGGACAGACCAAGACGCAGCGATGTAGCCAGAATACATATTTAATGATCACACGGGAACGAGACGGAACAAAACAATAAACAGAGAACGTAACGAAGAACATAACTGACATGACAAAACACAGCTATGAACTTACAATAACCCACGAACCCAGAGTGAAACCTACCTACCTAAATATGGCTCCCAATTAGAGACAACGACACACAGCTGCCTCTAATTGGGAACCATTACCCAACATAGAACTACGACACCTAGAACAAACAAACCCTACACCAAGACAAAACCAAAACGCTCCAGCCTGTAATCTCGGGCCTGGGCGTTACACTACCGCCATCTGAATGGTTATGGGTCTGAATGAATAACTGCTATAGTCTACCACCATCTGAATGGTTATGGGTCTGAATTAATAACTGCTATAGTCTACCGCCATCGCGTGTTCACTCTTCTTTCAAACTACTCATGAGTTCTATTGGCTGCTGTATTTAACATTCAGCAAATGTTCTTCGAATAGTCTATTGGTATCAGAAATGCAACACAAGTATGTCCAGCAAGCTACCCTAGTCTAGCTGTTCCTGCATAGGACTCCAAGAGCTAAGGAGTGTTTTTAAAGGAGAGGCCAGTGGAGCACAAATGCTTGTGTATTTTGCAAGAGACCGAAGCTTTAAGTTAGAATCTTATTATGCATAACCCATCATGAATTAGCTAAATATTAGGCTATTACTGCATTTCATTTATTACTTGAAAAAGGTAATCTAGGACATCTATACGTAGGGGCTAAATGTCAATCTGGAACAGGATGATCTATTTTGAATGGAGTTGATGGAGAGAGAGAAAGACTGTGAGAGAGTGCTTGTGCATGCACTGATTTAAAGCAACAATTTTCGAGTGATAAGCTGTTTTTACAAACTCTGCAGCAGCAATAGAAATGTATAATTAAAAAACAAGCTGAACCTCGAAAACCAGATGGATATTGGTAAATAAGACTCGCATTCGGTCTTTATGCCTCTGTAGCATAGACTATGGGCCTACCAAGAAAAAAAGTTACCATGAGATGATGGGTCTACATGCAATGTGGACTGTGCTTCATACTGAGATGGGTCTGTCCCCACCCTGAGAAGGGTCTGTCCCCACCCTGAGACGGGTCTGTACCCACCCTGAGACGGGTCTATCCTCACCCTGAGACGGGTCTGTCCCCACCCTGAGACGGGTCTGTCCCCACCCTGAGACGGGTCTGTCCTGAGACGGGTCTGTCCCCACCCTGAGACGGGTCTGTCCCCACCGAAACGGGTCTGTCCCCACCGAGACGGGTCTGTCCCCACCCTGAGACGGGTCTGTCCCCACCCTGAGACGGGTCTGTCCCCACCCTGAGACGGGTCTGTCCCCACCCTGAGACGGGTCTGTCCCCACCCTGATCGTTGATTCATCATGCAGAGGCCGCAGAGGCTGCAGAGAAGCCGGATTTAGACATTGCATATAATTTAACAGTTCCATTTCACGCTATGCTGTTCATATAAATAATTTATTATAATTTACCGGTTTCTCGCAGTTATTTATCCCTAGAAAAGGGAGTGGTTTTGGCCTGTAAATGTGTGTGTGCAAACCTGGCGTGAAGTGAAGACACACTGAATGATTAACAGTATGTCAGTCTCATAGCAGCTGGAACGTGATTCACATCTCTCTGCATTATACATGTATGGGGAGGTTTAAAAATACACAGGTTGGTGCATAATTCAGCCCTTCCCACTCACTCCGTGGGGATTTTAGCCTGAAATGTTTGTTTTGCGTCCCAAATTCCCTGTGTAAAGCATAGGGCTCTGGCCAAAAGTAGAGCACAATGTAGGGCTTAGGGTGCAATTTAAGACACGACCGTTTACAGCTGGTTGGAAATGTGACAAACAGCATGGGCTCCATGTTTGACAATATACTAAGAGTGACAATTTCCCATCCACCCGACTGTCTAGTAGTCCTATCCCTTATAATACATGGAGGCCTATGGCTGGGGTGTGTTCAGTAAGGTCATTTCCATGTAAAATGACCCATGAACACCAACGTAAAGTTCATAGGAGCATGTCAAATTGGGTGTCAAATGAAAGCTAAGAGTTTATATTTGTAAGAAATGAAGGCATATATATATATATTTTTTTTTTTCAACCAATTTCCATCCCAAAAATTTGAAATAAGTAAAGACTTTGATTTCTTGTCAAACAGATGGAAAAAAGGGTCAACCAGAAAACAGACTAAAAAGGTATTAGAAACACTTCAAAAGAACATAATGTTTATGTAAAAAACCCTGGCAAATAATATGAACACTTTTATATATAGTTTAGGAAAGACATTTCTGCTTTCTGTAAGTATCAGAAACATTGCCTTGTGCCTTAAAATTCCGTTACCAAAAACCCACATATCTTTAAGATATGTTTTGAAAGGTCACAGAAAGGTAGGACCGACCAGTTAGTTATAGTGTCTTTTCTCATATCCATTTTGTTTATGAGTGATCAAATTATTAAAACAAAGAAATAGCGGAATTTCTTCAGTTGAATTGGCTACAATGGGAAATCATACTAGTTACAAACCATATTTGGGTTCACAAGTTGGAACAGCACAGTACAGTACACTACAGTACAGTACAGTACTACACAGTAGAGTACAGTAAGAAAAGTAGAGTATAGATTAGTAGCACAGCACATTACAGTAAAGTAAAGTAGAGTATAGTTCAGCATAGTACAGTAGAGCACAATAGAGTTGAGTACACTATAATGTATTGTATTGTAGCTGACACTCCATTCTTTCTGCAGACATTGTTGAGTGTTCGGAGCAGATATTTAACAGAGTTTTTGGAAAACGTGTACACGGGAGATTTTACCAAAATTCTGTTACCGAACTTTCCACCAGCACAGTTCTTCAAGTAAATGGGTTTTTGTTCAGTGTAAATTATTAAAGGCAGTCCTTGTGCATTTAGTTGTATGGTTTGTTAAACTTTGAAATCAATGGTTTTTCTTTGGCATACATTTTTTTTGGCAAACTGTGGAATTACAGGTAACTGGAAAATGGGGTGAAATGGAGAGAAAAACATATTCAAACATATAGTCCTACATGTTTTCCTTCTGGTTTAGTCTCAGTAGTCTAAAGTGGCTCCCTCTCTTTGCCACCTCACCTGCACCTGATTCTGCACTGATCTCAAAACACAGGATGGGTGAAAGCAACATGTAGGATGCCGACCAGGAATGGTATCTCACCTATCCATTTCTTTATGTCAGTGCAGATGGTGAGGAGGCCACGGGTACCTTTTTTGATGCTCATTCAAGTGTTAGAACGTCTTCCTGCCCTTGCCAGCCTGAAAGCTCTTCAGTCGCCAATAAGCCAGGCGTCATTTCTTAAGCATCACCTGTTCCTGACAACACTGCACTGTCCAATCAATGACCTCCATTCAGATGAACATCGTCCAATCAATGGGCTTTGGTCCGTGTGCATTGAGTATTGTGATGCTATGGAGTCAATATTGAAAGAACAGTTTGTATGTTACGGCCTTATGATGATTCTCCTTTGTATTCTCCCAAGGTTGATTTTGTTTGACAATTGAAATGTTGAAATAAGGTTCTGGACGACAGCTTCGATTATTTTAGTTTTTTCATTCCTGTGACTGAGCACCCCTTTTAGCAGTCCAGAAACTATCTGAAATCCTGGTTAGAGTGCCAGTACACTACAACTATAAAGATTTGATTTGACAATTGTTAAGCTCCACGTTTGTCTTATCAAATCCTCATGTCAGAAAAAAAACTTCTGCAATTAGTCAAGGAAATAGCGGTGAAGAGCATCACATCCACTATTGCAAACAAATTACAGAGAGCTACTGCGTTGCAAATGCATTATTCATCCCATTCTGAATCAGACACACAGCTAGGCAGGTTGGTAGGCTCATTTGTATTGCTCTCTGCTGCATTTGAGATGATGCAAAACATCCACTCTCACTCTAAATGTCAACGTTCTAGAAACAAAAAAAGCGGGTTAAGCTCTGATCAATTTTTGATTCAGAAGTTGTATTCTGAGAGAAGAGAGATACCGAGAACGGGGTGGAAAGGGAGATAGAGGGAGAGAGAGAGAGAGAGAGAGTGGGGGGGTTCGAGAGAGGGAATGAGAAATGAGGAAGGAGGAAGGAAGAGAGTATGAGCCTTCTGCAGAATAAATAGTCTACTCCAAACAAAGCCAACAGAGAGGATGTGCTGTGAAAGGAAAGGGCGTGAAGGAGATCCAATCGGCCATAATTTGGTGTCAGTGGAATTCAGCGAGTCTAATGTTTGGGCAGTGTGAACCCTTTGCTTTGCACAAATCTCAGTAGTGGTGTTATATGCACAGTCCATGATGAAAACAAAGATTTAGAGCAAGAGAATTCGAGTAAAATAGGATACATCTGATTTTTCTCTGGACTCCAGCATCTCCACTCAATATTAGGAAGATGCTCCTAATGCTTGGTTTTCTCAGTCTATATGAAAAGTTAACATGTGCTAAGATAGGTTACAGTATGAATATAGTTTCCCTACCTCGGGGGGAAAACATGGGTGAGTTCTCATAGACCGCCAAACAAAAAAAAGAAGTCTCAATTTACATGTTGCTTATGAGTGCATTTCACACTACTTTTGGATTATAATTGGATTGGAAGGCTGATATGAATGTCCTGCTTAATTTAATGTTTGTGTCATCGTCATAAATCAACAACATTATACTTAAAAAAAGACAACTTCAACCAGTGAAATGGCTGTCGCTTTGCTAGGCTGTAGTACTGTAGGCAATGAGCGTTAGCGTTCTATCTTACATCTGCTGCATCCAAAATAGGTATTTTGCTATCGTAACCAAATATAATCTCATCGACTGCTCAAGCAATAATCCAAACAACATTGTTAGCCTGTGAGAACGTCAGAAAGTTGTTTCGTTTAGAAGTAACAGCTACTGAAATCTAGGCTATGTTGAATGGGTGTAAATGGCAAAGGGCAGTTGTTCTCCTCCAGGGTGGCAGTTTTAGGCCTTGTTTATGAGGTGCATAGCGATTTAGAGTATTTCAAGGTTCTATGGTTACTATGGTGCCGTGAGGAAGCCTAGGCAGAGAGCTCTATGAATATTGAATATATGTGTTATTTCTAAGTGTTTGTTTTGTTTTTTGATAACCTTTTGAGGGTTGAGCTAAAATATCTGGTGTTGCCATGGGGATTTATTTAAGATACTCATTAAAGAAGTAGGGTTTCAGACGTTTTCAGAAGATGGGAAGGGACTCTGCTGTCCTGACATTGGTGGGAAGCTTGTTCCACCATTGGGGTGTCAGGACAGAGGAGAGCTTTGACTGGGCTGAGTGGGAGATGCCCCCCCCGTACCCGGCACCAGGATAAAGTGACTAAGGGGGCAGTTGAAATCGGCGAGGGGAATAAATGTTTGGAGTTCTTGCATTGGAATTAAATTGAATTCTGCTTATATACTGTAATCACGCTATAACACAATAAACATACATTTTAAATGCAGAGACTCTGAGATCATCAAGTCCTTTTGACATCTGTAGCCTATCTCTGCTGCGTTGTATTAGCACAATGGATAGCACCCTACAACTAGGCTGTTTTGGTAATAAATACAGGCTACAAGATAGATAGGCTGTTTGTAATAGGTGAATTGCCATATGTGAATGCAGCTGTACACACGGCTGTCTTACCAAAATAATGCAAACTAAATGCTGAAAGTAGTAGCCTAGTTATTCATGCATGCAAACAAAAATACTGAATACCATTTTGGCTTAGAATACCGACAACTGCGAATGCGAATGTATTGAACGCGACAAAACAAGTGGTACGAAGTAGTAGGCCTAGTACACAAAATATCAGATTGATAAAAGACATGACACAATCTATATTTCGGCTAGTTACATTAACAGTAAACAAACGCAGTAAACATAAGGCGAAGGGAGATCCAAAATAACCAAAACATGACCTACAGCCTACTACAGTGAGATGCAGCCATTTATTTATTTATTTTTATCCGTTATTTTACCGGGTAAGTTGACTGAGAACACGTTCTCATTTACAGCAACGACCTGAGGAATAGTTACAGGGGAGAGGAGGTGGATGAATGAGCCAATTGTAAGCTGGGGATGATTAGGTGACCACGATGGTATGAGGGACAGCTTGGGAATTTAGCCAGGACACCGGGCAAGCCATGCACAGCTGTCTTGCCAAATAAATAGGCCTTCAAAATTAGAAAATCATGCTGCTCATTTTTGAATGTTTAACTAGGCAAGTCAGTTAAGAACAAATTCTTATTTACAATGACAGCCTAGGAACAGTGGGTTAACTGCCTTGTTCAGGGGCAGAACGACAGATTGTTTACCTTGTCAGCTCGGGGATTCAATCTAGCAACCTTTCGGTCACTGGCCCAACGCTCTAACCACTAGGCTACCTGCCTCTAACCACTAGGCTACCTGCCTCTAACCACTAGGCTACCTGTCGCCCTCATGACTTCAGCAACACGTTATGATATGGCACAACACACTTCTGTGAATCAAATTTGACCCAAGTAATGAATTTGTGAAGGTTGAATACCAGGCGAGCTGCAGCGTTCTGGAGAAGTTGCAGGGGTTTGATGGCACCAGCAGGGAGCCCAGCCAACAGAGAGTTGCAGTAGTCTAGATGGGAGATGACAAGTGCCTGGATTAGCCAACAGAGAGTTGCAGTAGTCTAGATGGGAGATGACAAGTGCCTGGATTAGCCAACAGAGAGTTGCAGTAGTCTAGATGGGAGATGACAAGTGCCTGGATTAGCCAACAGAGAGTTGCAGTAGTCTAGATGGGAGATGACAAGTGCCTGGATTAGCCAACAGAGAGTTGCAGTAGTCTAGATGGGAGATGACAAGTGCCTGGATTAGCCAACAGAGAGTTGCAGTAGTCTAGATGGGAGATGACAAGTGCCTGGATTAGCCAACAGAGAGTTGCAGTAGTCTAGATGGGAGATGACAAGTGCCTGGATTAGCCAACAGAGAGTTGCAGTAGTCTAGATGGGAGATGACAAGTGCCTGGATTAGCCAACAGAGAGTTGCAGTAGTCTAGATGGGAGATGACAAGTGCCTGGATTAGCCAACAGAGAGTTGCAGTAGTCTAGATGGGAGATGACAAGTGCCTGGATTAGCCAACAGAGAGTTGCAGTAGTCTAGATGGGAGATGACAAGTGCCTGGATTAGCCAACAGAGAGTTGCAGTAGTCTAGATGGGAGATGACAAGTGCCTGGATTAGCCAACAGAGAGTTGCAGTAGTCTAGATGGGAGATGACAAGTGCCTGGATTAGCCAACAGAGAGTTGCAGTAGTCTAGATGGGAGATGACAAGTGCCTGGATTAGCCAACAGGGAGTTGCAGTAGTCTAGATGGGAGATGACAAGTGCCTGGATTAGCCAACAGAGAGTTGCAGTAGTCTAGATGGGAGATGACAAGTGCCTGGATTAGCCAACAGAGAGTTGCAGTAGTCTAGATGGGAGATGACAAGTGCCTGGATTAGCCAACAGAGAGTTGCAGTAGTCTAGATGGGAGATGACAAGTGCCTGGATTAGCCAACAGGGCGTTGCAGTAGTCTAGATGGGAGATGACAAGTGCCTGGATTAGCCAACAGAGAGTTGCAGTAGTCTAGATGGGAGATGACAAGTGCCTGGATTAGCCAACAGGGAGTTGCAGTAGTCTAGATGGGAGATGACAAGTGCCTGGATTAGCCAACAGGGAGTTGCAGTAGTCTAGATGGGAGATGACAAGTGCCTGGATTAGCCAACAGGGAGTTGCAGTAGTCTAGATGGGAGATGACAAGTGCCTGGATTAGCCAACAGGGAGTTGCAGTAGTCTAGATGGGAGATGACAAGTGCCTGGATTAGCCAACAGGGAGTTGCAGTAGTCTAGATGGGAGATGACAAGTGCCTGGATTAGCCAACAGAGAGTTGCAGTAGTCTAGATGGGAGATGACAAGTGCCTGGATTAGCCAACAGAGAGTTGCAGTAGTCTAGATGGGAGATGACAAGTGCCTGGATTAGCCAACAGAGAGTTGCAGTAGTCTAGATGGGAGATGACAAGTGCCTGGATTAGCCAACAGAGAGTTGCAGTAGTCTAGATGGGAGATGACAAGTGCCTGGATTAGCCAACAGAGAGTTGCAGTAGTCTAGATGGGAGATGACAAGTGCCTGGATTAGCCAACAGAGAGTTGCAGTAGTCTAGATGGGGAGATGACAAGTGCCTGGATTAGCCAACAGGGAGTTGCAGTAGTCTAGATGGGAGATGACAAGTGCCTGGATTAGCCAACAGGGAGTTGCAGTAGTCTAGATGGGAGATGACAAGTGCCTGGATTAGCCAACAGAGAGTTGCAGTAGTCTAGATGGGAGATGACAAGTGCCTGGATTAGCCAACAGAGAGTTGCAGTAGTCTAGATGGGAGATGACAAGTGCCTGGATTAGCCAACAGAGAGTTGCAGTAGTCTAGATGGGAGATGACAAGTGCCTGGATTAGCCAACAGAGAGTTGCAGTAGTCTAGATGGGAGATGACAAGTGCCTGGATTAGCCAACAGGGAGTTGCAGTAGTCTAGATGGGAGATGACAAGTGCCTGGATTAGCCAACAGAGAGTTGCAGTAGTCTAGATGGGAGATGACAAGTGCCTGGATTAGCCAACAGGGAGTTGCAGTAGTCTAGATGGGAGATGACAAGTGCCTGGATTAGCCAACAGGGAGTTGCAGTAGTCTAGATGGGAGATGACAAGTGCCTGGATTAGCCAACAGGGAGTTGCAGTAGTCTAGATGGGAGATGACAAGTGCCTGGATTAGCCAACAGGGAGTTGCAGTAGTCTAGATGGGAGATGACAAGTGCCTGGATTAGCCAACAGGGAGTTGCAGTAGTCTAGATGGGAGATGACAAGTGCCTGGATTAGCCAACAGGGAGTTGCAGTAGTCTAGATGGGAGATGACAAGTGCCTGGATTAGCCAACAGAGAGTTGCAGTAGTCTAGATGGGAGATGACAAGTGCCTGGATTAGTACCATTTTTTTACATGAACATTTTAGTCATTTAGCAGACGCTCTTATCCAGAGAGACCTCACAGTTAGTGCATTTCATCTTCAGATAGCTAGGTGGGACAACCACATATCACAGGCATAGCAAGTACATTGTTCCTCAATAACGTAGCTATCAGCAGAGTCATAGCTGGCATCAAGGCAAAGGGTGGCTACTTTGAAGAATCTCAAATATAAAATATATTTAGATTTTTCTTAACAGTTTTTTGGTTGCTACATGATTCCATATGTGTTATTTCATAGTTTTGATGTCTTCACTATTATTCTACAATGTAGAAAATAGTACAAATAAAGAAAAACCCTTGAATGAGTAGGTTTTTAAAGTGTTCGACCGGTAGTGGGGGGTTCGAGGTGAGGTGGAGGACTATCTAAGATACTGTTTGAAGAGGTCGGGTTTCTGATGTTTTCGGGAAGATGGGCAGGGACTCTGCTGTCCTAGCTTCATGGGGAACCTGGCTCCACTATTGGGGTACCCGGACAGAGAAGAGCGTGGAGTGGGCAGAGCGGGAGCTGCCCTCTCGTAGGGGTGGGAGGGCAAAAGAGACTTGAGGTGGCAGAACGGGGTGCTTGGGTTGGGGTGTAAGATTTGAGCATAGCATGAAGGTAGGGAGGGCCAGTTCCTCTTGCTGTTCCGTAGGTAACCACCATGGTCTTGTAGTGGATGCGAGCTTCAACTGGAAGCTAGTGGAGTGCGCGGAGGAGCGGGGGGACATGAAAGAAATTGGGAAGGTTGAAAGCCAACAGCGAGTTGCAGCAGTCCAGACGGGAGAGGACAAGTTCCTGGATTAGGACCTGTGCCGCTTCCTGTGTTAGGAAAGGTCGTACTCTACGGATGTTCCGCTTCCTGTGTGAGACAGGGTCGTACTCTACGGATGTTCCGCTTCCTGTGTGAGACAGGGTCGTACTCTACGGATGTTCCTCTTCCTGTGTGAGACAGGGTCGTACTCTACGGATGTTCCTCTTCCTGTGTGAGACAGGGTCATACTCTACGGATGTTCCTCTTCCTGTGTGAGACAGGGTCGTACTCTACGGATGTTCCTCTTCCTGTGTGAGACAGGGTCGTACTCTACGGATGTTCCGCTTCCTGTGTGAGACAGGGTCGTACTCTACGGATGTTCCGCTTCCTGTGTGAGACAGGGTCGTACTCTACGGATGTTGTAGAGCATGAACCTGCAGGAGCGAGTCACTGCTTTGATGTTTGCAGAGAATGACAGTGGGTTGTCCAGGGTCACGCCAAGGCTCTTTGCACTCTGGGAGGGGGACACCGTGGAGTTGTCAACCGTAATGGAGAGGTCTTGGAGTGGTCAGGCCTTCCACGGGAGGAAGAGCAGTTCCGTCTTGTCGAGGTCGATTATTTTGAGGTGATGGGCCAGCATCCAATCTGAGATGTCTGCCAGGCATGCATTACAGTACTATGGAGTTGGTCCCCCCTTTGCTGCTATAACAGCCTCCACTCTTCTAGGAAGGCTTTCCACTAGATGTTGGAACATTGTAGTCCACGTTCCAATTCATCCCAAAGGTGTTCGATGGGGTTGAGATCAAGGCTCTGTACAGGCCAGTCAAGTTCTTCCAGACCGATCTCAACAAACCATTTCTGTATGGACCTTGCTTTGGGCACAGGGGCATTGTCATGCTGAAACAGGAAAGGGTTTTCTCCAAACTGTTGCCACAAAGTTGGAAGCACAGAATCATCTAGAATGTCATTGTATGTTGTAGCATTAAGATTTCCCTTCACTGGAACTAAGGGGCCTGAACCATGAAAAACAGCCCTAGACCATTATTACTCCTCCACCAAACTTTACAGTTGGCACTATGCATTGGGGCAGGTAGTGTTCTCCTGGCATCCACCAAACCCAGATTTGTCCGTCAGACTGTCAGATGGTAAAGCGTGATTCATCACTCCAGAGAACGCATTTCCACTGATCCAGAGTCCAATGGCAGCAAGCTTTACTCCACTCCAGCCAACGCCTGGCATTGCACATGGTGATCTTAGGCTTGTGTGCGGCTGCTTGGCCATGGAAACCCATTTCATGAAGCTCCCGACAAACAGTTCTTGTGCTGACGTTGCTTCCAGAGCCCGTTTGGAACTCGATAGTGAGTGTTGCAATCGAGAAGAGATGATTTTTAAGCGCCACGTGCTGAAGCACTAGCCGGTCCCATTCTGTGACCTTCTGTGGCCAACCACTTCACAGCTGGGCCCTTGTTACTCCTAGACATTTCCACTTTACAATAACAGCACTTACAGTTGACCGGGGCAGCTCTAGCACGGCAGAAATCTGACTAACTGACTTGTTGGAAAGTTGGCATCCTATGACGGTGCCACGTTGAAAGTCACTGAACTCTTGCTTGTCAGTGTTTGTCTATGGAGATTGCATGTCTGTGTGTTCAATTGTATACACCTGTCAGCAACGGGTGTGGCTGAAATAGCTGAATCCACTAATTTGAAGGGGTGTCCACATACTTTTGTATATATAGTGTAGTTCAACATACACTACCTCACTGCGGCAAACACACAGGTGACAGGCAGATAAGGTGCAATAGCCATCGATTAGAGGGAGGGAGCAGTTGAGTTTTGGTCTTTATCCTGAATTTAATGTGGTTTAACAAGTTGACTCTACGCAGGACATACTATGTGTTTGTAGAGGTGGAGATGTGTCTCCCGAAGCAATCAGACAATGTTAACTAATCTCATTCTGATTTATTACTCTTGGGAAATAAATAGGCCTGCGGATTTAGTACCTGGTTTACTCATAGTCTGACACACCAAGACATCAACATACAGAATTATATACAGTACAAAATACTTTCTATACTGTGTCTCATTCAATCATACATAAGCGGCTATAGCCCAGTCTTTTAAGAGATAGATATAGGTCTATATGAAATTGAACATTGCATACCGTGTCCATGTTAGGACAGCCTCAGTGTCCGCAGGCTGTCGTAATATTAACACTGTACATTGCAGACTGGGTCATATTGGCCACATCCTACTAGGCACACACTGGTTGAATCAATGTTGTTTCCACGTCATTTCAATGAAATTATGTTGAACCAACGTGGAATAGATGTCTGTGCCCAGTGGGATTGTTCTATAAACTCTCCCCTCAATCCTAATCCCATGGGAACTGTGATTGGATTATACACAAAAGGCGCATCTTTGACACGGATTTGCATGTATGGATTAGTAAAGCCTTGTAATAGGAGCTTGCAGAAAGCCACCATCTTGTTCCGACACACATTAACGTGATGCTTCGTTCCCCCCTTTTTTTTTTTACATGTTTTTTTTACAAACAGACGTTACTCATCTGAGCCGAGTGTGAGGGCCAGGATAATTTCTCTTCTGAAAAATAGAAAATATAAGAAATATGTTTTCTTGCTTCTATCTGTGAGATGCAGGAGTCTCGAGACTCAATTATCAGCCTCGCGAGTAAAAGCTTGTCTCCTCGACTATCGACTGTAAACAACAGACAACCAGATCAAACGGTCCAATTTGCATCTCCGACTCCTCAGAAAAGAGCGAGACTGGGCGAGATACCGTGGATTGTGGATTCGTTGAGCTCTTGAGCGCTGCCCTCCTTGTTTTCCTTACACACATTCTGTACACATTTCCAGTCGATTCTCACTCTGCCTACAGCATATCCGTCCACAAATCACGGTGAACAAAACAACACATTTTGAATAGCAGGGTGCCCTTTAGTAGGCCTGTGTTTATTCAAGCTACACCATGATATTCTCTTCTCCTTCTTCCCCCTTCCTTTCTTTGACATAAACAAGCCAAACGTACAGTAGTCCTCTGGGTGATCATGTATTATGTATCTCCACACACATTTGCTTATCTAATAGGAGCGTATCGTCTCTGTTATTTAGGAAGCTTAGGGAAGAGAACGCCCCAGGGCCTCGCATGATTTGAATCCTCAGATCTGGCTCTTGATGTCACATCGCTCCTGGCAAGGAATGGGAAGAAACTCAGGGGCTCAAAGCGACGACTCTCGTTTCGTAGCGTAAAGGGAAGAGGCTTTAAAAGTTACAGTCTGCAATTTGAAAACAACAAAACGGGGTGCCCTGGATGCAAGGACTGACAGTCCATGACACCCAAGACATTGTTTTCTTACGTTCCTGTTTTTTTGTCAAATAAATAGATCATATAACCTTTTAAATTATTAAACTCATGAGGCATTTATAAGTTATATTCTTCAATAAGTAAATCTTAAGAATTTAAATGACCATTAAACTGCTTTGCCCAATCCCATACTGCCCCTTTGAAACTCAGAGAGAGAAAAGACTCTGAAAGGCCCTAGCAGAGAGTCCACATTATGGGTGTTTTAGTCGTCATAGTGCCTGTAGGGCGAGATAGTACTCACTGTATCATCACATCTATCTCTAGACTAAAGAAACACACTATATTGGCATTTCAAAGGATTTTTCTTCCAAATCACCATTTGGTATAGATTAAGGGCTGACGTCTGTGAAACTTTAATAAAACATAATTCATAATTAGCTCCCATGTGAAACCTTTAAAAGGACAGTAATTTACACCGCTTCGTTAACTTAATTAATTACCCCAATTAGGTTAATTAAAGAGCGTTTATGAGAATCTTGATGTATATGAAGTCTTTCTTTCAAATATTAAAAAGCTGCTAATCAGATTAGCCTTCCATTGAATTGTTCAATTGGTACACTATCGTTCAAAAGATTGGGGTCGCTTAGAAATGTCCTTGTTTTTGAAAGAAAAGCAAATTTTTTTGTCCATTAAAATAACATCAAACATCAACACAGTGTACTACTCCCTTCAACAGAACAGCGCAAACTGGCTTTAACCAGAATAGAAAGAGGAGTGCTCAGCCATGTGCTTCTTGTCAGTAACAACCACATCATCAACTTTAATGGACATGGGCAACTGTGAGGAGGAGGATTTATTCACCAGTTCTTTAACTGTTTTCCAGAACTTCTTGGGGTTAGACCCACAGAGAGAGAACTGATCCTTAAAGTAACTAACTTTGGCCTTTCGGATAGCCTGAGTGCACTTATTTCTCATTTCCCTGAACGAGAGCCAGTCAGCCTGAGTATGCGTGTGCCGAGCAATTCTTGAGGTGAAGTAACTGCAAGATCACGGTCGAACTAGGGGCTGAACCTGTTTTTAATTCTCATTTTCTTTATGCGAGAATGTTTGTTTACAATACCACTGAAAATATAAAAAAAAAGAAGGTCCAAGCGTCTTAAATAGCTTCATTAAGCTTAATTAAATAGTACCCGCAATACACCAGTCTCAACGTCAACAGTGAAGAGGCGACTCCGGGATGCTGGCCTTCTAGGCAGAGTTGAAAAGAAAAGCCATATCTCAGACTGAAAAGAAAAGATTAAGAAAAGATACAAAAATAAAAGATTAAGATGGGAAAAAGAAGACAGACACTGGACAGAGGAACTCTGCCTAGAAGGCCAGCATCCCGGAGTCGCCTCTTCACTGTTGACGTTGAGACTGGTGTTTTGCGGGTACTATTTAATGAAGCTGCCAGTTGAGGACTTGTGAGATGTCTGTTTCTCAAACTAGACACTCAAATGTACTTGTCCTCTTGCTCAGTTGTGCACCGGGGCCTCCCACTCCTCTTTCTATTCTGGTTAGAGCCAGTTTGCGCTGTTCTGTGAAGGGAGTAGTACACAGCGTTGTACGAGATCTTCAGATTCTTGGCAATTTCTCGCATGAAATAGCCTTAATGTCTCACAACAAGAATAGACTGACGAGTTTTAGAAGAAAGTTGTTTGTTTCTGGACATTTTGAGCCTGTAATAGAACCCACAAATGCTGATGCTCCAGATACCCATCTAGTCTAAAGAAGGCCAGTTTTATTGCTTCTTTAATCAGTACAACAGTTTTCAGCTGTGCTAACATAATTGCAAAAGGGGTTTCTAATGATCAATTAGCATTTTAAAAGAGAAAAATGGATTAGCTAACACAACGTGCCATTGTGTGATGAGTGATGGTTGCTGATAATGGGCCTCTGTACGCCTATATAGCTATTCCATAAAATATCATCCGTTTCCAGCTACAGTAATCATTTACAACATAAAAAATGTTTACACTGTTTTTCTGATAAATTTGATGTTATTTTAATGGACATTTTTATTTTTATTTTTTCAACATTTTTAAAACATTTCTAAGTGACTCCAAACCTTTGAGCGGTAGTGCATGTCTTCCGAAAGACATGCTGTGTTGGCTTATATCTTTGCATGCACTTGAATAAGCTTTACATGACCATTCCAAAGATCAAGAACAGTCAAGTCAACCACAAACGGATCTGATTTGACATTGGCTCAATGACATCTGTGTCTATGTCTATTGAACTCAACCAGATTTAGTTTGAATGGGTACAGTGTCCGTATTTGGATATCTGAATGGGACAAAATTAATAATTGTTCAGGGGTTTAGTAATTAAGCTAACATTGAAAACTCACAGACCATCCCTTTAGCTGAGTTGCTGGTGTGTGAGTCACTTCCTTGGACATCCTCCCAGGTCAACATGACATTGCCTTCAGCGTCTCCCAGTAACCAATCTTAACAAGGAGCACACCTCTGAGCAATACAAAGGGTTAGCTGTTCTCCTGTGCAGTATTTCTCAAACTCTTTCATAGACCGAACAATGCACTGTTTTGTTCTACCTCACCACTTACAGCTTAACAGGTCATTGTGAAAGATAATTTGTTTTCATCGAGTTACCTGGCAAAAGTAAGAATTAAACACCTGATTTAACAAGTCAACTAATCACCTGATTCAACTAATCAATGCATCATCAAGCCCTTTGTTCAACCAGGTGTGTTTGAGCTGGACTGGAGTAAAAAAAAGTGCAACCCTATGGATCCTGTATACGATTGAGAACGTGTACTCATGTTATATCAAGGTTAGTCATCCATTCCACCTGGAAGGACAGGTACAGTTGTCAGGACTATAGGCTGTTCAGCACAAACAAGTAGCAGGAGTGGATTACTGTTTATCTGGGTGCTGTGGAGGCAAAAATCCCACATATGACCCAGCGCTGGAAATCACAGCCGGGGACAGAGAGACGAATTAGTGGAGCGGCATGGAGACGGTGGCATTCATCAATGATGGGCCTCACTCCCAGGCAGCAGCCAGCACACTGCGAAGACCACAGTACAGCACGCTGAAAAGAACACACACACAGATGCATTCACACACAAAGACATAATGACCTGTTCTTCTTGTTTAGAGGAGATCCTACTTTGGGCCCATATCAGAAAATATCTGATGTACGGTGTCCATAGTAGGACAGTCTCAGCCTCAGCAAAAGGCTGTCATAATATAGACACTGTCCAGTCATTATTATAAAAGGTTTGAGCTGAGACCGCTTAAGCCTCAAGTTCTCTAGTGTTTCGTTATCATTGACTTTAACAAGGTAACCATGTCATCACATAAAAGAGCCTACAACAACATCCCGATGTGACAATGTGCTCTCACAACATACCGATTGGCTTATCAACTCCTGTCAAAAGGCAAGACCTTGGGACTCGGGAGAAAACGCTAAGCGCTATTTTCCCTTAAAGGGAAATTCCACTCAAATACTGTCTTTTGGTATTTGTTTCATTAGTCCATTGTTGATATAGTCCCAAAATGTTTTGCATATCAGCAATCAAATTTTCAAGATATGTAACTTTTCAAAATACAGAAATACAGAAATGTATGATATCTTGATTGCTGACATGCAAACATTTTGGGACAAAAATGTACTAATGAAACCAATGCCAAAAGACAGTTTTTCTTTAAGGAAAGTTGTACTGAGCGTTTTCTCCCGAGTGAATATTCTGGTCAGGTTCTGAGCCTCAGTTGGTCAAAACCTCGCTCAGAGGACACCCAGAGGGAGCCAATCAAAGCCCAGCGTGAAGAATTATGATGCAAGAGCACAATTCTTATTAACATCCAGTGTGACCAGACAGCAGGACATTGGCTACAGGTTGGATGAGTTATATATTTAATTACCGGCTGTTAACCATTTTTTTTTTTAACCACCAGTCCTCTTCAGCCTCTGGGCACCACGGTGTCCATATTAGGACAGCTTTGACTGCTGAGACTGAGGCTGTTCTAATATGGACGCCACACTGGTAGAAGACGGTCTTCCTCCCTGAAGTCTTGATTTAATTTTGAGGTGGAATTACTTCGTGACAGCATACCACACAGTTACAGCACTCCTGCGGAAGAAAGGAAAGAAAATAATGTGTGCAAGCCGAGGAGAGGTCAACGCCGCAAGGCACAAAAGGCAAACTCTGTGAATATTCTCAAATGATCCTGCAATTGTTTTCCCACTCCAGTCAAATATTCCGTGCTGCTGAACAGACTTTCTACTCATTACCTAAAGCCCTGATAAAACTTTGTCTACTGTTGCAAACTTAACTTAAGCAAATTGGCCTTGTTCTACTTGTTCTAACACAATCTGTCATGCTGCAAATGTATTTGCTGGAGCTTACAAAAATGGATGAATGACAAGATCTGACACCACAAATGAAGTTCACTCGGGGAAAAATAAAGTTTATCTAAAGTATTCATCTAACTTCAAGTAACTTCCTTCATCTATCTGTATTATTGTGGCGCAATGTCTACAAAGTTTCAGGTGTTGTCGATTGTTATCATTTATCTATACTTAGAATCATGTGGAATATACACTGCTGCCGGAAAATGAATCTCTGGTGGTCAGTAAATGTTTAGTGTGGATTGACAGGTACTTGCAGTGTGTCATCAGGTTAATTTCGGGGATTACATAGTAGCATGCACATGTTGGCACGTTTCAATACATGAACATGTAGGCTAACACAAATCCGTTCCAGTAAGTTTGTCAGATTCTGCTCTGGGTGCATGTCAAATGCCTCTGGAAATGCTGCAGCCATGTGCTGCGTCCCAAATCGCAACCCTTTTCCTACATAGTGCACTGATTTTGACCAAAGCCCTATGGGCTGTGTCCCAAATCGTACCCTATTCCTTAAATAAGGTTGCTGATTTGAAAAAAGGTTGCTGGTTTGAATCCCCGAGCCGACTAGGTGAAAAATCAGTTGATGTGCCCTTGAGCAAGGCACTTGCCCTAATTGCTCCTGTGAGTTGCTCTGGATAAGAGCCTCTACTAAATTACTAAAATGTTTAAATGTAATAGGAAATAGGGTGCCATTTGGTACGCTGCCATGGAATAACCTGAGTGTGTGTTATATATTACATATTAATGTTAAATCTAGGATATGATATGATATTATGTTAAACCTATGATATGGGTTCATACGGAAGTGAGGAGACTTACAGTATAAAAGGGGGGTTTAAATTGTGCGGGGAGTTTTATTTTCATGCAAGCTCAGAATCTTGATGTCAGGATGTTGTCCATGATAACAATAGAGCCCCACAGTGTCATAATACCCATAAAACCAAGCGGTCAAGCGGTCAAAAAACATTTGTCCATGATATCGGTTTATGTCAGGATCTTGTAGTCGGGACATTATTCCACAATATCAATTCACAGACTGCACGCAACTCTAGTACACTATTGGTGGGAAGTTAGGCAAGTGCCTTGTCGCTGGGTCCAATGAGAGCTTCCATCAGAGCAGCCCACACTCAGGCCCTTTATACCCGGTGGGAGGTGCTACTTCCAGTATTCTGACTGGTGTTTGCACACAATCACACGTGATGCTTCTCTACACTGAGTAGGCCCCTCTCTTGAGTAGTGGAAGGTACCCCAAAACGAAACGCGCAGGGACCCAACCAACTGGGCCCACACCGGTTGAATCAACGTTGTTACCACGTAATTTCAATTAAATGATACCAACGTGGAATAGACGTTGAATTGACGTCTGTGCCCGGTGAGAAGACACCATAACGGAGGGAAGAGGAGGACGGACAGACACACACCCATACAGACACTCGCACATGCAAACACGCACACTGTGACACGCACACTGTGACACACACTGTGACACGCACACTGTGACACGCACACACTGTGACACGCACACACTGTGACACGCACACTGTGACAGCACACACTGTGACACGCACACTGTGACACGCACACTGTGACACGCACACACTGTGACACGCACACTGTGACACGCACACTGTGACACGCACACTGTGACACGCGCACACTGTGACACGCGCACACTGTGACACGCGCACACTGTGACACGCGCACACTGTGACACGCACACTGTGACACACACACCTTGTGACACCAACATCATGCAATTCTAATCCACAAGAGCATATGCTACCTTATTTTTTGATTGCCACAACCTTCTCAGACGTTGTGTACCTCCTCAAGTCTCCACCTCTCAAACACAAGAGTCAACAAACACTGACTGGCTCACTTCTTCAAATTAATTGGCAATTAAGCCTACAGATGTCTGTCCACTTTCTACCTGCCTTCTTTCCCTCCCTCAATCATTTCCACCTGCACAACTTTGCCTCCAACAATCTGTCTTTCCCTGCGTCCCCAGTGTCTCTCACGATTGTAACCTTTCAGGATGCTAATGGTGGCGGGGAGAGTGGCAGAAAGACAGCTGTGACCTCAGAGAGAGGGAAATAGAGAGAGAGAGAGAGAGAGAGTCAGAGAAAGAGAAAGAGACAGCGAGTGAGTAAAGATGAGGGAAAGAGATGGAAAGAAAAAGGGAGGAGAAATGAGTGGGAGATAAAGAGAGAGAGAGAGAGCATGGATGAGAGAGAGAGAGCAGAGAGAGGGGGAGAAGACGACAGCAAAAAAGTGAGAGCACATGGAAAGGTTATGATGACTGCTGAGTATGCAATTCAGCAGCCATTAAGAATGACTCTCATTAGCGTTAATGACCCGTGCTTTACTCAGCTCCTAACACTGTACAGGGTAGAGACCATATCATCATACAATCACACGACAATCACATACAATTATTCAAACCTCTACTGTATCTTGCCTATGCCGTTCGGTCATCGACCCAAATCTCTAGCCACTTTAATAATTAATAATTATAATTGGATGAAATAATGTATCACTAGCCACTTTAAACAATGCCATTTATATAATGTTTACATATCCTACATTACTCATCTCATATATGTGTGTGTGTATGTATATATATACATGTATATATATGTATATGTATGTGTGTATATACTGTACTCCATACCATCTACTGCATCTTGCCTATGCCGGTCAGCCATCGCTCATCCATATATTTATATGTACATACTCGTATTCATTCCTTTACTCTTGTGTGTATAAGGTAGTTGTTGTGAATTTGTTAGATTACTTGTTAGATACTACTGCATGGTCGGAACTAGAAGCACAAGCATTTCGCTACACTCGCATTAACATCTGCTAACCATGTGTATGTGACAAATAAAATTTGATTTGATTTGATTTGAAACACTATTGAACACATTCATGTGCTTACTTCAAAAGAAAGTGAGTCTTGAACCAGGGGTGTCCAACCCTCCTCCTGGAGATCTACTGGGTGTGCAGGCTTTTGCTCCAGCGTATAATATAACCTAGTCAATTACTATTACACCTGATTCAGCTCATCTTATGAGATGATAATTGGTAGAAATCAGATGTGATACTGTAGGGCTGGATCAAAAACCTGCACATCCAGTAGCTCTCCAGGAGGAGGGATGGCCACTCCTGGCCTAAAAGTTCAAGTCTGTGACCTTCTCCGACTGCGAGGATCGATGCGATACTTGGCATGGTTTTGAAATAGACTGCTGTTTACTTTATGATGGTCTGTCTCTCACTCAGTGAGAAAGGTCAAGAGACATTGTTACTATGTTGCTGAGAGACACAAGGGTAGACAGTGAGGTGGGCAAGCCATGAAAATGAATCTCAGAACATTGAATTAAATGAGAACTTTGGTTCTAGTAATTATTATTCTATTGAGCAGCCCTGGTGCTGTGAGGCCACGGGGTCATGTTCATTAGGTATGAAATGGAAGAAAACTGAGTGAAACGGGGAGGTACTACCTGAAGTTGTCCAATAAGAACAGCTTACTTTTGTTTATAGTTGAGAAATGTTTTAAAAATGTTTTGCTACGGTGTGCCCTGATGAACATGCCCCAGGTTTTTAACCTGCAACCCTTCAACAATCAAGTCGCCTTGTCATCTTTCCTGCCTACTGTAGTATCTATCCCTCCTCATAGAGACAAGTCCTAACACAGCTTTATCAGCGAATGGGGCGGCTCCCCTTTGAAGGCCTAGAGAACGTGCCGGCGCAAAGCAAACTTCCCCCAGCTCAGCCCTCTCAGGGTTTGTGTGCAAAACACCACAGCTGAGTCACTGTGGGGAAAGTGGCAAGAGTGGCAGTCATTGAACCGTGGGGAGACTGAAGGCTGAGGATTAATCTCTTTAAACATGACAGCTCTGTGTGTGACCGGGGAACACGTTGTACTAATATAACCTAGTCAATTATTTGACTTTTATATTAGATATCATTTTCTCTTATGTTTTTTTCTATTAATTTATATTATTGCCTTGTGTTTTTTTTATCTCCGTTATTTGACTGTTTTACTGTAAAGTGTTTTGAAATGCACTGCAAATAAAGTTTGATTAAATGTGATATATTGGAGCCATTTCCATATATTGTAACTATTCCTTGGTCCTGTAGTCTCAGAAACCATATCCTGGTCCCCCCTCCGTTCACATTTACATGTTTTACTATCTAAAATCTGAATCAGAAGTTTCTAATAATCTTTACGGAATCTCTGTTCCTCTGTGCTCTCTTGTAATCTCAGTTCAGACTTTAAATATGTATTTACTATGTTGTCTATCAGGGAGGCAGCGCTCTCATCTCCCCAGAGTGGAGCAGCTCTAACTGGTCTTTTATCTGGCTGCTGGCTGGATCCTCAGCTGCCACATGGGGAGATAGATTAATCTTTACATGTCCCGGGGGAGAGGGAGGGAGTAGAGGATGGAGGGAGGGAGGGAGAGAGGGAGACGAGATGGGGGTGGAGAAGGTGAGAGAGAACAAGGCGAGAGCACGACACACGAGTGAGGATGGGGATGAGAGCTAGACATACAGAGAGAGAGAGGAAACTGAGGAAATGTGGTAAAGCTTCGACTCGGAGCAGTGTAGCGAGGGGCTGTGCTGTATATGCAACCAACTAATATTTTCCATTTTGTTTTGTTTTGTGCAATCTTTGTTAAGTTTCATCATGTTGCAAAATTCCAAAGGGGGGCCTCATTTATCAACCATGTGAAGGCACAAATCTGTGCATAAGCCATGCCTGGGATCATTAGCACGCAACGTGTGAGATTTAGCAATACGAATGGTTCCTTGGGAGTGTGCGTAAATTCACGCACAGCCATGACCATGTGGTGTAATAAGGGAACTGCTTGTCGAAGTGTAGAACAGGGTGAATACATGTAGAACATTTGTGAAATTGTAAGATTCATAAACAAATAATTGTTTTATTTCATTGTATTTCCATTGTGGAGTTATGCTATGTATATGTTTGACCACATCAGTACAGGAATTTGTTCAATTAGAAAGTGAAACCATTGTTGAAGCACTATAAAATGGGGGAAATCAAATGAAAGAAGGCTGATCTTGCTCTGTTGGAAGATTTGGCACACGCTGCATTTCGCAGAGAGCGTGTTTTTATAGACCAGTACGACTCTTTTGCAGATTGACTCATCAGATATCGGTTCCCAAAACCAATTGAATAGGATCTTTACGAGGATTTAAGACCTACTTTAAAAAGGCAAACACATTCCATTCCGGTGCACATCCAAGTTGTCACACCCTGATCTGTTTCACCTGTCTTTGTGCCTGTCTCCACCCCCCACCAGGTGTCTCCCATCTCCCCTCATTATCCCCTGTGTATTTATACCTGTGTTCTCTGTTTGTCTGTTCATTTTGTTTGTCAAGCCTTCCAGCGTTTTTCCCCTTGCTCCTGTCTTTTCTATAGTTCTAGTTTTCCTGGTTTTGACCATTCTGCCTGCCCTGACCCTGAGACTGCCTGCCGTTCTGTACCTTTTGGACTGATCTGGATTACTGACCTCTGCCTGCCCTTGACCAGTCATTTTGCCTGCCCACTGTTCTATTAATACACTTTTGTTAATTCGACACTGTCTGCATCTGGGTTGTCCCTAAAAACGTGATACAAGTGCTATCCACCCTCTGGTTTTTGGCAACTGCCCTTTTTCAACAGGAGCATGCAGGATCGGCATCTCACAGCCCTCGATGAGCCAATGTTTTGGATGCAATCATCAGCCTAACGTACAGTAAAACATGCAATTTCAATGGCACACCAGGTTGAAGTCAAGAGGGGTTTCTTTGCCATGATGCCATCGATGGGTTCCCAAATATGATCAGAGCAATGGACGGCACCCACATCGCCATAAAATAACCTTTCCAATATGATTTCAACTATGTGAACAGAAAAAACCCTAAACCTGGCATAGCATGCCTCAAATATACTCGTAAATAAACACACACTCTCCCACAGGACTGCTTGTGTTCAGGTAAAGGCTATTAGAGGACAACAACACTCTGAACTAAACAATATCTTCACTCTTCACGTCCTCATGAGAGTAAATATGCTCTCCGTGTTTTGTCTCTGTGTAGCAAAGCTTCATAATTGTTGAAGTGCTGCACTTTCAGGGCTGCCTGCTCTGTATGGTGCGCTGTATTAATGTGTGTGCCTGTGTGTGAGCTGCCTGCTCAGCTCTGCATAGAGGTTTGTATTAATGTAGGTGTGCATGTATTAATGTAATGTGTGTGTCTGTGGGTGCATGTGTGCGTGCGTGACTACATGTGTGTGAGCTGCCTGCTCTGCACGGTGCTCTGTGCTATAGTGCTGCCAGCATCAAGCTGTTGTGACAGTCAACTCCCTGCTGAAGCCACTTTGTATTTCTGTCAATTTAACAAAACAACGCTTAGTTTTCTCCCTCCCAGGCGAAGAGGAATGTTCCTGGAGAAGGGAAATCCAATAGAGATGTAAATATCCCCAGGAGCATCATGGTCAAATCATCTCTGGACTGTTGGTCTGCTGCAAATGAAAAGACACCCGGCTTCCCCAAATAAATAATTTTTGTTTCATCAATTTCCTTCATTTCGCAAGAGGCTGAATGTATCTCACAGGAGAAAGCATCTGAGCGAACGAAACAGCGCCCCCCTCTGTCTCAGTACGTGTAGCGTATCTATCTGATGCTGTCTGGTCAAAATGAGGATGCCATTGTTGCCGCCCATAGCATTGAATGCAAGGGAAGCCAGCGAGCATTTTGCCTCCCTTGGACAATAATAATAATAAAAAAATAATAGCCAATCAGCGTTGAGCTAAACTGAGTGAGCTCAACTGTGAAAGAAAAAAAGTCAAGCGAAGCCATTTGCGAGTTACATCAGAAGCCAAATGTCATCGACAGAAAAAAAACTTGAATTGTTGCATCTCATTGTGTCGCTGTCCATGTAGCTAGATGTAGTATGCTAATGTTAACTAGCTGGCCTGGCGCATCGTTGCCCATGAAAGGAAGTTAGGCTAGCTAGCAAGCATTTTAGCCAGGTAGCCTAGGACAACAAAAACTTAAAGCTTGTACTGTATGACAGAGTCATAGACCGTTTGAAAGAGGAGGATGGCACTGGCATTTCTTTACAAGTAGGGTGAGTCAACATGTTTTTTTCTACTTACACACACACTTACACACACACACACACACACACACACACACACACACACACACACACACACACACACACACACACACACACACACACACACACACACACACACACACACACACACACACACACACACACACACACACACAGAAATCAGTACCATGAACAGCCACATGTTTATCTTACGTTGATTGGACTAAATTGTTTTTGGTATCTTTTAGTTGTCACTGTATTAGAGTAAGCGTAGGTGATTTGAGGATGTTGAAATGTTGAAGATGAAATGGTTCTGGAATAGTGGAGGCAGCTCCTGTTTTCTTTGCGACTTGCGGTCACTCCGTGGTTGTGAATCAATAGCTGTTTAGTAGTCCGGAAATGTCGGAAACATTACCTTGCATGACCATGCTGTCGGTCAAACAGTTACATGCAATATGTTTAGTGGACTTCACCAGACAGATGTTGCTCTCTGGTTTTGTAGTTAAACAAATGTGTGGTTGAATTTATTCCGACCACGGTGTCTTCTCATTACCTCGACCTTAGGCCTCTATATGAAGGTGTTAAGGCATATGAACTGACAGGTTATGGAGAAAACGACGCAATTATCACAGCACATAGGTTGGAATATGGCTGTTTATTTATGGCTTAGCTTCCCTGGTGATTTTACCCATGCACCGCTACTGAAAGTCACGGAGGGAGATTGGTACAGAACCTGAGGAGATATCAGCTGTGGATTTACAGCGGTGTAATACTGTAGCATACATTAGGGGATTCAATAATGTGTTGAAGAGATACAGTCATCACCATATGTATTTTACATTTGGCTCCGTACTCCTGCATTTTGCATCTGAGAAAGAATGTATTAGGCGACAGTACAGAATGTCACCTTTTATTTGAAGGTATTTTGATGCCTATCTGTTTTACTGTTTAGAAATGAAAGCACTTTATGTATCTAGTCCCCATCATCTGAAGGTGTTATAAGTATTTGTGATCAAGCAAATAACTGCAGCGTCATCGTATAGCTAATGAGGCAACTGGCTATTTACGCGAGTGCGTGTTTATGCTCAAACTGAGCTCCCAATACCTCTGAGAAGCTAAATCACTTTGACTAAGGTGTTCTCATTATCACGACTGGTAATGAGCTGCAGTGTAAAGCTGCTGTGGCAAGAAGAAAATCAGATACAGCGTTTACACCACAGCAGAATCATAACAAACTGCATAGCTAACCAATTGTACACCTGGAGATGCACTAGTAGGTTCATCTGTACAACACAGGCACCCCTCACTCTGGGGTTGCAGAGAAGACTGCTATGAAGGCTGGGAATAGTAGGGCTTGTAATGAATGTCTCCCTCCACTCTCAAGATATACATTGTATTTCTATAGGATCTGTGTCTCTCTCCACTCTCCAGGTGTATATGTATTTCTATAGATTATGCCACTCCACTCTTCAGATATAGATGTATTGCTATAGGATCTGTGCCCATTTGTACAACACAGTCTGCAGAATCTGGGGGATAATCTATTTCCTTGCGGTTCTACGCCCAGGGAGACATATTTACAGCTAATGACACCTGAGCAGCTTTCCAGAGCAGCACTGCTGTTCCTGCTCCTGCCAAAGACCTGTCAGCAACACACTGAAACTGGCAGGACAGACAGATAGACAGACACAGAAGCTAGGAAGAGGGAGACACACACACACACACACACACACACACACACACAGTCTTGTTTTACTAACTTTGTGGGGGGACACAATTGACACACACACACACAGACACACACTGTTAGCTAACTGAAGTGTGTATTTCATGTGACTTTCGCAGAGAAGAGCTACATGAATTTGCACTGTGCACCTACAGTACAAAATGAACCGTATATTTCACAGAGTCAGTCTTGCTGTCCGACCTGCCACAACAATTGGATCAAACAGGCTCTAATCAGTTTAGTAAAGCAATTAGTATGTCGGTCCCCCTCAGCGGTCAGAAAGGGCCTGAGTGTGTGTGTGTGTCATTTCTTTCTGGTGCATACCAATAAGCACTTATCCATCTCCTGGGAAGTGTGTGAGTCGGAGTGTGTGTGTGTGTGTGTGTGTGTGCAGTGGCGGTTCTAATTTGTATGGCTCCCTGCCCGAACCCCCGCCCCCCTTCAGCCCCCCCATCCAAAAATCACCATTCTGCACTAACTGTAATTTTTATTCAGACATTTGGAACAACACAAATATATAATCATAACTTTTAAAACTATATAAATATAAAAATATATACAAAAATAAAAAATAAGATAAATATCAAAAAGAACTAACAAAGACAAAGCACTCGAGCATCAACACATTACCCATCCCCAAACACTGTCAACCAAGAGTCAATACTAAACCAGTTCACCTTGGTGCTGTGCAGACTGGTTCTATATTATTCTTAACGATTTCGCACAAACCAGAAAAAATGCAACAATATGTCTGTGAAACTATATATTCACAGTATTATGAATGAAGTGTGGTTTATTTGGTAGCATTTTGTAGTGTGACTGATTTTACTAATTGCATTAGTACTGTACAAAGTCAGAGGTGCGCTATTTGATAGATTCCCCCGCTCCCCCTACCTCGGGCTTCCAGTGGGGAGACCTGAGGTCAACCTAACCCCGCCCCCCTCCCCATCTCGTACTTCTGAGTGGGAGACCTTCCCAGGCAAACTAGAATCAGGTCGCCCACTCCGACAAGGTTAATTGACCCACGGTCCCAAATGGTGACATGATATCATTGAAGTGACGTGCAAACGAGCGATAGAAAACCGATCGCCCAAATGTCACCAATCCCCCAAAAATGTGTGCTGGCGCCCCGTGCCGCACCCCGGCAAGATGCCGCCCCCGGGCAGCTGCCCATGTCGCCTATACCTAAATCCGCCACTGTGTGTGTGTGTTTTTATTTTGTGTCGTGTTCCTTTGCTGCCTCAGAGTTGCGAAATAATGAGGTTAGAGTGTAAACACAAGGCAAGGGGAAGAGCGAGATGAGTAGAACGAGAGAGAGAGGGTTATGGGCTTCTCTCAAGTCTCACCTTTAAACGGCATTTGTTCTTTTTACAGGAAACAAAGTGCTGTTAGCACCGCTGTAGCAGCTACTCCTGTCTGGAAAGGACAAAGCTGTTACTCACAAAGTCAATATTTTTCAAATATTGGAAGTTCTTCATGTACTAGGCCTTCTGGGAAATCATAGGCCTACTTGTCAGCCATACTTTTCCCATTGGCGACTGTAGAAACACAGACAAGTCTCTCTTGTAAAATAATTTTTTTAATCTCAATCGATTCACCTGAATAAATAAAGGCAAAAATAATGACAAATATTTGAAATAAGCTATTTAAAAAGTATTGTAGGTGGTGAGAAGCTTTCTCTCTGATATTGCATAGGTTTGACACGGCTGTTTGTCTCTGTCTATTTTGAGCGGCTCTCAACTTCTCTCAGCAGCCCACTCTGTCTGGCACAGCGACTCCGCACATTCATATCTGACAATTAAATCTTATAAATAAAACTGCAAAACTGTAATGACTGACTCAAACGTAGGCATGACCTATGGGGCCCGCCTAGCACATCTGTCAATTGGCACATCTGTCAATCAATCATCCCCCCTGCTTTGTCCACTCTGTACTACTCGTCCAGTTATCATTCGGTTCCATCCATCCTTCAGCAGCTGTTATCATTCATCAGGATGGATGAACTGATTAACGATGACTCTCTCCCTCCTCACGGCATACTGCCCACTATACCTCTACTGGCACTGTATTCTCTCTCTCCCCCTCCTCACGGCATACTGCCCACTATACCTCTACTGGCACTGTATTCTCTCTCTCTCTCTCCTCACGGCATACTGCCCACTATACCTCTACTGGCACTGTATTCTCTCTCTCTCTCTCTCCTCACAGCATACTGCCCACTATACCTCTACTGGCACTGTATTCTCTCTCTCTCTCTCTCTCTCTCTCTCTCTCTCTCTCTCTCTCTCTCTCTCTCTCTCTCTCTCTCTCTCTCTCTCTCTCTCTCTCTCTCTCTCTCTCTCTCTCTCTCTCTCTCTCTCTCTCTCTCTCTCTCTCTCTCTCTCTCTCTCTCTCTCTCTCTCTCTCGCCCGGTCGGTGTTACAGCAGGCTTTCTTAATGTTGGGGTGCACATTTTTGTTCTTACCCAGTACTAATTAACACAGGTGCATGTGCTACCGCATGTCTGCCATTGCATTTACTGCTGTACGGTGTGTTATTTTAGCCCCCCCCTAGCGTGCTAGCTCATTGACATGCTAGCTGGCCCTGTGTGCAATGCTAGCTTCTGCTGTACACAGTGTGTGCTATTGTTCACTGGTACTTAGCCTACTGTCTGGCTGATGAGAGCTATGTTTAGCCCGCTACAGGTATAGCCATGACCTATTACTGCTTATGCCCATGTGCCACTACTGTTAGCACAGCACTGATAGCTAGCACTGCTATTACGTTGTCATTGTACAGCACTGCTACTGCTATTAGGTGTAATATATATATGATCTTGTCTTCTCTTGTAGACCAACCACTATCACTTTCACCATTACCCCTTCTTGTTTGCCTTGTGTGTCTGTTTGGTCTGTGGTAATAATGTGTGATTTATAACATCCGTGTTCTCTGCTGGTCATTTCCATCCCCTGACGCCTCTTTCGGAGACCTCCAGAAGGTGGAGCTCTTTTTCACAACTGATGGATCACATTTGTTTTTGTACACTGATTAGAGGACCGGTACATATGTTTCTATCACTGTGCAGCGTATCAGCTGTGTTTCACAACACATTGGCTTTGACTGGATTCCCACTTTTGTTTCAACATCCAAGCAAAATCAAGGTGAACCATTTGATCCTTCTCCGCCGTTTATGGAATCCACTAATTTCAACTCTTATTTGTCTCTCTCATAATGGACCTGCGGGGACTCGGGTGGGCAGGTAGAGCGGATAAATGTATCTCTTTCTCTCTCTCTTCCTGTCTTTAAGCGAGTGAGATGAAATCCCAGGTCTACTGTGAGTACTTCTCACGATCCTATGAGGCCCAGACTGAGTATATGGGGTTTGCTTGAACTCCTCTCCTCTCCTTCTCCTTCTCCTTCTCCTTCTCCTCTCCTCTCCTCTCCTCTCCTCTCCTCTCCTCTCCTCTTCTCTCGTCTCTCCTCTCCTCTCCTCTCCTCTCCTCTCCTACTCCTCTCTTCTCCTACTCCTCTCCTACTCCTCTCCTCTCCTCTCCTACTCCTCTCTTCTCCTCTCCTCTCCTACTCCTCTCTTCTCCTACTCCTCTCCTCTCCTCTCCCCCCTCTCCTCTCCTCTCCTCTCCTCTCTGCTCATATAGGTAATGAATGATGGGGTGATGTGGTAAAACGTGAGAACCAGACCACTACTGGGCCTTCTCTGGCACCAACGCAGAGGCCAAGCGTTTCTCTCGCGCCAGTCGCAATCCGTCAGGCTGTGCGAAAAATGTGGAGGAAGAGACAGAAATCAATGGTAGAGCGCATACAGGGGGTGAGGGGGTGGAGAGAGGCTTCGGTTATGTGATCTATCGCTGTGTGTGTGTGTGTCTTACTGGGGCAGAGGATATGAAATATGTATAATATAAAACAGCACTCAATACAACAAGTACTGATTCTTGGAACCCCTTGAATGGAGGCCCTCAGTTCCGAGTTAAGAGTAAAATTACACCTTTTTACGACAAGAAAAAAATTCCACAAGGTACTGTTTGAGAAATCAGTGCGATTTCTTATTTGAATGAGTGCCACTTACAGAGTACAATTAGCATTCAGGATTGTGGTGGCCATACATTGCTTGTAAGTTTGCTCATATTCATCAAAAGTATTATTGATAGGATTCCAACTTTGAAATTACACAATCAACATGACCAATCGGAACACTGTTGACTTGGGGGGGTCATGTTCAGTAGGGATATAGAGTTTTGAAACAGAGTGAAACGGGAAGGTATTACCTCAACTTTGAATAACAACACAGCTTTTAATTTTATTTTTTGCTTTAATGTTTTGCTATAGTCTGCCCTAGTGAACATAATCAACGATACAAGCAGTATGGGGCACTCACATTTTCCTCCAAAACACGGAACTCAACCATAGCATCATATTTATGTAGGATTTATGTAGGATTGCCCTGTTTGTATTGTTCAAAAAATGACATTAAACAAGACACCGCTAGGTGGCATACAACTAATATGTAAACATAAGTGGCTACAATGGTTAAATATCAATATTTTAACATATTCTAATGAGACCACGTTGCAGAGACCATGTTGGTCCACAAGGCCTTTGTTCTCAGCGCCAGATCAAACACTGGATGTGACCTTGGGCTCAGATAACAGTCGGTTGAACTCAGATAAGCTCAGCATGTTGGCTAATTAATTTAATTCAAGCTGATGAACACTTGGGGAGTTCGACACCCAAACTTCCTCTTGCAGGCAAATCAGTCGGTTTGTTATGGAAAGCTTTGTTTTGCCACATAACACTTGATTTGAAACCATTACAAACGCAGCCAAGTTTCCGAGATAAAACGATCCATCCTTTGTCAAAATCGATGAATAGTCAATGTCACCCAGGAGATGGAGGAGCTCATTTGAATTAAAAACATGGAGGTGAATGACATTATTTGGCATGAGGCAAAACGGAATGCTTTTTGCACGTGGGCACACACTGTTAAAGGCAATGAAATGTAAAAAATAAAGTATGTGTTTGTGCTGATCGTCAGTGTGGGACACGTGGAGATACTTTTGGCAAACAGCCATTTTGTGGAAAGAGATGGCTTCTTCTCTCGGTGTTAATGAACCTGGAGACAACTGATCAAAGGGAAATGCTTAGACCAAACTTGGCGAGGTTTTAGTCAAGTTCACTGACATTTCTCCAACCGGGTAAGACACTTTAACTCTTACGTGGCTAACTGGGTTCTGTGGCCAAGGTAGAGACATACTGACGATCTCCTCCAAAGGGGATGTCCACTGTGAATGCAATCCCGTTAATAGAGGAGTCTGTTCAGATAATGAAATAACTAAATAACTAGAAATAACTATAGCCGTTTAACTGTATCAGTGAGCCGTTCGCTTATCGTCTCGTACTACGACGTCAATATTTATACTGCTTTAAGAGAGATAACATGGAGTCTCTATTGTTTCCTATTCAGCTCATAAACCAATAAACAAATGACAACCGATGGTGACCTCAATGTCTAGAGGTAAGATGACAGTGGCATTAGACAATGGCTATTTCAACCACGAGATGAGGACAAATGAACCAAAATACAGTGGAAGCGAATCCAGATACATACCCAGTAAGATTAATAGTAATGATTGGAAAAGAGAGTGTGGGGGGAGGGTGGGGGAGATCACCCACACAGCAGTATTTCTTGCAATTAAAAGATGGAGCCATGGAAAGGGCATGGTCATTTTGTTTAATATTAACAGGATGAGGTTCAATTAATGACTTGTTGGTTGCAAGGAGCCCGAAGCGGCGCTCCAGTGGTCCTGATTTATGGTCAACGGCTGCTAGCACGTTGACAGATGACTTTCTCCTCCCTTAGTATGCTATCCTGTTAATTCTGACTGTGATTTTCCAGAGTAAAGAATCCAATTAGACTAGTTGTATTAAGAATGTCAGTGCTGGCATAAATATTGAAAAAGGCACAAACTGGAAACTTTAGAACATTGTCTCTTCTCGTCACCATACTACCGTTTCTGGTATATAAAAAAATAATAATTGCCACCTGTTTATAAAACATTATGAATGTACTCAAAGCTACAGTCTGTGATTCGAAAAACAACTAAAAGGTCACCCACCATTTGTTTTTAAATTGGATGTACCAATCCCAGACTGTCGCTTTAAAGTGCCTAATAGTGCATTATATGACTTCCTACAAGCATTTAGCTCAGGGGCTCATTTTTAGCGGGCTTTATAAATGCCTAAAGGCTATACAATTTTGATTTCATTTTATTTTATTTTATTAGGAACACCATTAGCCGACGCCAATGGCGACAGCTAGTCTTACATTCATGAAGTATTACACACACAAGTGATGTTACGCATAATAAAACAGCTCATTGCTCCTCGTAAGAAAAGTATACGTTTAAATATCTATAATGTATAAAAACAGGGGACAGATAGAAAGTGTCCGAGTGTCATTGACTGTTTTACACAGTGTAGCCTAATATTGTCAGCAGTGAATTTTGACTGTTAAATTCGTCAAATATCCAAAACAAACTCTGTAAATGTAAGTGACAATTCAGTGGGTACGTTCCCGAAAGAAGCACCTTGCACTTTTCCTTCACCAATTACCTAAATCACTGTGAAAAGGCATCAAAGGTGTCATGGATTATCTTGTTTATCACCCTATTGAAGTCTCATCGTTCGCTACCTCACATCGTATTACAGTAGCTGTGTTTGGGCCAAGGGGGTTTTCCATTCTTTCTTTCCTTACTCCATTTTCTCCTCTTTTATGACGAGTGGATTATGGGGGGAGGCTGAGTGTGGTCCGGGGCTGAAGAAGAGACCTGCTGATTTATGCCCAAGAGGGTCATTTGTTACAGGGATATTCACCCAGTGGAGAGATGCTGGGGAGATTGCTACTGCACTTCACTAGGCTGACTCATAGCCACTGCTGACTGCTGTCACCGTGGAGATCCACAGAACCCTTCAGAGAGATATAGTGGAGTACATTCTGGGTCACAGTACATAGGGCTTTCATTTTAAAGGATTCTGTTTACCTGGTTATGCAAAGTATGTCCCAGAAGTGATAGTACACTTCAGTATATATTTAGAGATTTACAGGCTTTACAAATTCAAATGTGTTGCCGGTTGCTATTTTGAAAGATGATTGCTTGCAGTTAGTTTGATTTCAGGTCACAGTGTGTTAACTTACAGAGTCCTATTGTCTTAAGTTTCGAAGGAAAGGTCAACTCCCTCCTAATAGTCAACATTCTGCATTTGTGTCTACATATTCCATCAGTCTGTCAAATATTCCATTAACTTGTGGGCCGCTGGCCTTTTCAGAATATTCCTCAATTCGTTTTTTTAAACGTGCTAGAAATCTAAGAGACGGCATGGTAAGAGCAGATGAATATGTACCTCCTCAGCATTTTCTATCTACCCTCAGGCAATTTTCCATGTCATAATTGTGTAAGCTGTAATGCAATTATTAAGGGAGATTTATTTCTTCACCTCCATACGGGAAAGAAAATGTATATCAGGGGTAGAATATCTTGTAAAACAAAATCTGTGGTCTATTTACTGAAGCGTCCATGTGGCTATTATTATGCTGGGAAGCCTAAGAGAAAATGTAAAGTCTGTACTACAGAAGCACAAGAGCAACGTCAGAAATGGTGACGAGAAGTCTCCTGTCAAAATACAGAAAGTGGCACACTACATATATACTCTCCCAACAGTTGAATGGGTATTTACCAACGTTTCAGCATCACTGTGCCTTCCTCAGGGTAATGCCATAAATATTTGAACCAGGTTATATAGACAAACAGTGTAATTAGAGTAATCAATGACAGTGGTGAGGGGTGTGTCATATTGATAAAGTTAATTACAATTAATTAGTGACAAAAAGATTATATAGTATATGGCATATTAGATATATTATTCTATTGTTATCACATAGAAACATAATGGAATATTGTACATCATATTGGCATTAATTATACATGGTTTCATTCAATTTCACAATTTTGTATTCCATTTTTGTTACATATAATAATGGTTCAACCTTGATATATAACAAACATCATCAACAGGGGGAACATATTGGATATATACTTAATAATCTGTAAAAATAATTATTTTAAATATATAAGACTTGTTCATGATGGAAGAAATGTTCATAAGAAGGGCCTGAGATCAAAATATTCAGACCATTAGGGGTCAGTGTTTTTAGATAGAATATCCAGTAGGCCTCTCTTTGTAGTAGTAGGATCTCAATGTTACCTCCTCTTCTCGGTAGAGCAACATGCTCAATGCCTGTGTATCTCAGGGAGGAGACAGGATGGTTAGCTTCAACAAAGTGAGCTGCTACTGGATAGTCAATGTTCTGACACCTGATTGAGCTGCGGGGTGTTCAGCTATGCGCTGCTTTAATTGTCTCTTCGTTTGTCCTACATAGGCTTTGCCACATGAACAGGTGATGAGATAGATTACTGCCTTGGTCTTACATGAGATGATACCCCTCACAGGGATCTTTCCACCTGTATGTGGGTGTGTAAAGAAGGATGTTTTTTTGGTGCTATTACACTGTGCGCATGAGCCACATTTGTAGTTTCCATTTGGGATAGGTGTCCAGAGTGTCTGAGTAGGCTCAGGGGGCATGTCAGATCTCACCAAACTATCTCCAATATTGTGACCACGCTTATAGACCACCATTGGGGGTTCCTTGAAGAGGTGTGTAATTTTTGTCTGATTGCAGAATATGCTAGTGTTTTTTCAGGATTGCTTTCATTTTCTCCGAACCCTTGGTGTACTTAGTACAAAAGACAGTTGCGTTGTTTTTCTTCTTTGGTTGATTTTTTAGTAATTCCTCTCTTGGTTTTTGAGATATTTTCATCATTGCCGCATCAAGAGTTTTGTCCTTGTAGCCTCTCATTTTGAATTTCTCTGTCATTTTTTTAGCATTGCTGTCAAAATCTGACTGGTGGCCACAGATTGGTTTAACCCTGCATAACTGGCTATATGGTAGACCATTCCTGAGGGGAAGGGGATGCATACTATCCGCACATAGCAAGGTGCTGCGATCTGTGGGCTTTGTGTATAAGTCTGAGTGTAATGCATCATTCTCTTTGATAATCCATAAGTCCAGGTAGTTTATTTTTCTCTCATCAGTCTGCATGGTGAATTTGAGGTATTCAGAGCTCTCGTTTAGTAGAGTTTGGAATTCATAAAGTTCCTGTTGACTTCCTTCCCAGAGCACAAAGACACCATCTATGTATCTCTTCCATAGGAGTATTTTTTTAAGTAAGGGGTGTGTGTCTGTTTTAAAAAGGAATGTTTCTTCAAATTGTCCCACATACAGATTAGCATAATTGGGGGAAAAGAGGAGCCCATGGCTACACCCCGAATTGGAAGGAAAAAGTCTGACTCAAAGACAAAGTAGTTATGGGATAATACCAGTTCAGTAAGCGGTAAGATGCAATCATTGGATGGAACAAGGGTAGAGTCTCTCTGCTGAAGGAAGTGTTGCAGTGCCTGCAAGCCTCCAGTGTGTGGGATGTTAGTGTATTAGCTCTCCACATCAACAGTGGCCAGCAGGGAACCCTCTGGTATCCTTCCTAAGCCCTCTATCAATGAGATCATGTGACTAGTGTCTTTGACACAAGATGGGAGATACTCAACCATCGGTTTAATGTGGTAATCCACATATTTAGAAAATGTTGGATGTCACAGAGTCGATTGCTGCTACAATGGGTCTACCTGCAGGAGAAGACACCTGTTTGTGTAATTTAGCGACTTTATTGAAAGTTGGTATCTTGGGAAATTTCACACATAGAAATGTTACTTCTTTTTTAGTGCTTTGTCCTGATTCCAAACAGCTTTCCACTGTGGATGAGACATTATGCTGGGATTCCAGGGTCACGTCACAATTCAGTTTTGCGATAGAAGTGACCTTTAGATAGTTGTCGGCGACATTCATTCACACAGTAACATTTGTTTTGTAAACAAATTCCTCCTGTAGCCAGACACTTTAATGCGGTGGGACATGACGTGTGCCAACAGTTCCAGGGCTTAGAAAATTGTACAGCCATCAAAGAGAGGAGGTGATCGAGAAAAACAGTTGTTACAAAGAGAGACATATTTTATCCATGTCTTACCAACAGAGAGCCGTAGAGGCATGAATTAAAGTCAAAGTCACCATTATTAGTCAGTTGTACAACCAAATGCCTTCAACTGAAATGTGTCTTCCGCGTTTAACCCAACCCCTCTGAAGCAGAGAAGTGCGGGGGGGGCTGCCTTAATCGACATCCACGTCTTCGGCGCCCGGGGAACAGTGGGTTAACTGCCATTGTTCAGGGGCAGAACGATAGATTTTTACCTTGTCAGCTCGTGGATTCAAACTTGCAACCCTCCGGTTACAAGTCCAACGCTCTAACCACTAGGCTACCTGCCGCTTAAGAACTTCTGTTAGGATGCTTTCTGTGAGCAAGAGATACACAATTCATTGTTTTATATTTTTTTCTAGTGGAAAACAGTAAAAAATGTATGTAAATAATGAACGCAAATAATGATTGTGAAAAATTTAAAAGAAAGAAGCAGTACCACAGTGTGACATCATCTATACATATTGGTGAATGCCTTCTGTTATCCAAACGCTGGTGAAGACTGTCGCCAAAACGCATCCGTTTGCTCTGACCTCGGCTTCTAAAAATGTCATTTCAACTTTAAATATATCCCAGTGATTGTGGGATTTTCTTTCAATTAAGGGTCAGAATTTATATTGTGATCTGTGCAACATTTCTCTTTTCAAAGCAAAGATAAAAAGTCATTACAAAATATGGACCTGAAAATCTACTAAGATATTGTACCTCTTTGAAGAGTTGGCCATCGACAAGAGTATTCAAGGTATCATATGATTACCAGTAGAGGGCTTGCTATCGACCTGTAAGCATACTAGATAGTGATATCAAAAAGATTGCGATAAAACTACACATACACCACCAGTTGCAAAACAAGATGACGTGTGTGCATTCTGAACCCTTTTCTAATGTCACACCACACAACGTGTGTCACTCCATACACCATCTCGGTTGTGTTGACATGTTGACACTAGTCTTCCAGTGGGTAAATTCACGTCCAATCTGACTGAGAGCTACGTCACTACCAATATCACATCCTCTCCGTAAATGATAGGGAAATGTCTGAAAATTATTAGCACAGAGAGTTACCTGCCCATAACTTTATTAAATGGTCATTATAAGATATAATAAACTATAATATTAAAGCTGGCTTCACTGTGAATCATAAATTGTAGGTGTCCACAAGGTAATTCTCATCAAACGTACTCCAAAGTTGTAAATAAACCAGCGCCCAACAGACATCTCCTGCGTGATACAAACAAACATGAATTTCTGATACAAACACTCGATTTCCAAGGTGTATATTCATGTGCAAATGTGTTTCTGTTTACTGGTGATTGATGGAGTTGCAGACAGGCAACATGAGGCAACACGGTTCGGTTCCCAGACTGTGGATGTGTTGTATTGTGCAGCGCTGCAGCCCCAGGTGGTTTATCAGGGTGAACTGTTTGGGTCACAAAGCTCCAGTAAGGTCACGCTTCACAGCCCACCTCAGGCAGATCGTCATCACAGAATCACTGCAGAGGGAAATGGCACCTTCCTATGATGTGTCTCATTTTAGCTCTCGTACAGATTGTACATTTTCATTTTGTTCCCAGATTAATGAACGGAGTGAAATGGGGTTTTGATCTGCTCTGGTAGGCTGTATCCTTGGCTCACGTTTCAGTGTGGAAATGCTTGAGTTTTGTGCTGACGTGTTCATATTGAAGATGGTGTAGTTGTCATTGCTATAATGGGATGTTGAAATATAGACTGGAAGAAATATGTATCAGACATGATAAGTAATTAAAAATGAATTAATAATGAATACAAAGAAACAACACATCAGAGGTACTGAATAGAGTGGTATAATTACACTAAATAGTGAGTCCATATTGTATATCTGTACAGTATAGTTCTTGGCGCTACTGAACGGCCAATTAAGCAGTCAGATATTCCAAATGCTAAATAAGTCATCTCACCTAGGGATGTGGCGGTCGTGATATTTTGTCAGCTGGTGATTGTCAAGCAAATAACTGCTGGTCTCACGGTAATTGACCTTTAATTAACATAAACACATTTGGCATCTCCAGGCTTCCACACATAGGCTACAAGCCACTGACGCAGACCTTTGGAACATCTACAGTTTAAAAAGTACATTTAATACATGTAATATAGCCTACACAGTCACAATAAATCCATATATATTTTTTAGACCGGTCTAAAGAAACATGATATGATGAAAATGTAGTCTATTTCAGAAGAACAGAATAGCATACTCTGAGTTGTCCTTGTGTTAGGACCTGATCTGGCTATGCCATATGGCTGTGGGCTACACTAGTTCATTTAGCAGACAAGATTTGCTTAGAATTCCATGGAATTATTTTATATTATTTTATAGTATGAAGAATACAATTAAATAGCTGAATAAAACAGAAAGGATGTTTTCTCCAAACTATTTCTGAGGGATTGCGCACATGCGGCTATTCTGTGTTTAGCGGTTAACAAAGTAACAGGTTCTCCTATACAGCGGTTGATCGACTAAACGTTTTGCGATTATGCTGCAGGACTTAGAGATAATTTGTGGTTTAGTACGATACCCTGCGTCAATACTACATTGCTTCATTGAAAAGCGCACATTTGTAAATCCCAAACTCTAAAAGTAATTGGAAAGGTAGATACAAATTACTTGTGACATTGTGGTTACAATGAAGAATGTAAACAAGATGCTGTGTTTTTATTTACAGTAGTGATGGACAGCTGGAGGCATTTAGCATTTCTTCATCAACATCTTTATGCTTTCGTTAATAAAATAACGAGAAAAAAGACATTCAAAAGGAAAGAAACGATGTGGTCCCAGAATCACCTCTCTGACATAGGGTCCAGCATATCTCTTAATGATTTCTTCCTCAAAGAAATCTCGAGCCATGATACCTGAAAAAGGAGGCAACAGTGAATTATTGTGGAAACACCATAGCAGTCTGTGTAGGTGTAGGCTACAATATGTTATGTACCTTTTGCTTTGTAAATAGCCAAACTGAATTTCAAAAATAATATATATATATATATATAACGTCTTAGCGAGCCTTTCCATAAGTCCACGCTAGTTTCTTCAGCTGTCTACTGACTGTGATTAGAGCGATGTTGATGTGCCATGAAGCCAGCAGATTACAGATGGCCTTTGCCGAACGCTTGTCGTCTTCACTCATCAAATCAAATCTAATTTTATTTGTCACATACACATGGTTAGCAGATGTTAATGCGAGTGTAGCGAAATGCTTGTGCTTCTAGTTCCGACCATGCAGTAATTAATATCTAACAAGTAATCTAACAAATTCACAACAACTACCTCATACACACAAGCGTACAGGAATGAATACGAGTATGTACATATAAATATATGGATGAGCGATGGCTGACCGGCGTAGTGATACATTTATTACATCCAATTATTAATTACTAAAGTGGCTAGAGATTTGAGTCGGTGGCCGAACAGCATAGGCAAGATTCAGTAGATGGTTTAGAGTACAGTGTATACATTTAAAATATGAGTAATGTCAGATATGTAAACACTATATACAAAATTGTTTAAAGTGGCTAGTGATACATTTGTTACATCCAATCCCTATTATTTAAAGTGGCTAGAGATTTAAGTCAGTATGTTGGCAGCAGCCACTCAATGTTAGTGGTGGCTGTTTAACAGTCTGATGGCCTTGAGATAGAAGCTGTTTTTCAGTCTCTCGGTCCCAGCTTTGATGCACCTGTACTGACCTCGCCTTTTGGATGATAGCGGGGTGAACAGGCAGTGGCTTGGTGGTTGTTGTCCTTGATGATCTTTTTGGCCTTCCTGTGACATCGGGTGGTGTAGGTGTCCTGGAGGGCAGATAGTTTACCCCGGTGATGCGTTGTGCGGACCTCACTACCCACTGGAGAGCCTTATGGTTGTGGGCGGAGCAGTTACCGTACCAGGCGGTGATACAGCCCAACAGGATGCTCTCGATTGTGCATCTGTAGAAGTTTGTGAGTGTTTTTGGTGACAAGCCGAATTTCTTCAGCCTCCTGAGGTTGAAGAGGGGCTGTTGCGCCTTCTTCACCACGCTGTCTGTGTGGGTGGACCATTTCAGTTTGTCCGTGATGTGTCCACCTTCTCCACTACTGTCCCGTTGATGTGAATAGGGGGGTGCTCCCTCTGCTGTTTCCTGAAGTCCACGATTATCTACTTAGTTTTGTTGACATTGAGTGTGAGGTTATTTTTCTGACGCCACACTCCGAGGGCCCTCACCTCCTCCCTGTAGGCAGTCTCGTCGTTGTTGGTAATCAAGCCTACCACTGTAGTGTCATCAGCAAACTTGATGATCGAGTTGGAGGTGTGCTTGGCCATGCAGTCATGGGTGAACAGGGAGTACAGGAGAGGGCTGAGAACGCACCCTTGTGGGGCCCCAGTGTTGAGGATCAGCGGGGTGGAGATGTTGTTTCCTACCCTCACCACGTTGGGCTGGCCTGTCAGGAAGTCCAGGACCCAGTTGCACAGGGCTGGGTCGAGACCTAGGGTCTCGAGCTTAATGACGAGCTTGGAGGGTACTATGGTGTTAAATGCTGAGCTGTAGTCGATGAACAGCATTCTTACATAGGTATTCCTCTTGTCCAGATGGGTTAGGGCAGTGTGCAGTGTGATTGCGATTGCGTTGTCTGTGGACCTATTGGGACGGTAAGCAAATTGGAGTGGGTCTAGGGTGTCTGGCAGGATGGAGGTGATATGATCCTTGACTAGTCTCTCAAAGCACTTCATGATGACGGAAGTGAGTGCTCTGGGGCGATAGTCATTTAGCTCAGTTACCTTAGCTTTCTTTGGAACAGGAACAATGGTGGCCCTCTTGAAGCAGGTGGGAACAGCAGACAACCAGCTGGTCTGCGCATGCTCTGAGGACACTGCCAGGGATGCCATCTGGGCCGGCAGCCTTGCGGGGTTAACACATTTAAATGTTTTACTCAAGTTGGCTGCGGTGAAGGTGAGCCCGCAGGTTTTGGTAGCGGGCCGTGTCGGTGGCACTGTATTGTCCTCAAAGCGAGCAAAGAAGTTGTTTAGTTTGTCTGGGAGCAGGACGTCGTGGTCCGCTTCTTTTTGTAGTCCGTCATTGACTGTAGACCCTGCCACATTCCTCTCATGTCTGAGCCGTTGAATTGTGACTACTTTGTCTCTATATTGACGCTTAGCTTGTTTGATTGCCTTGCGGAGTGAATAGCTACACTGTTTGTATTCAGTCATGTTTCCGGTCGCCTTACCCTGGTTAAAAGCAGTGGTTCACGCTTTCAGTTTTGCGTGAATGCTGCCATCAATCCACAGTTTCTGGTTGGGGAAGGTTTTAATAGTTGCTATGGGTACAACATCACTGATGCACTTGCTAATAAACTCGCTCACTGAATCAGGATATACATCAATGTTGTTGTCTGATGCTATCCGGAACATATCCCAGTCCACATGCTCGAAGCAATCTTGCAGCGTGGAATCAGATTGGTCGGACCAGCGTTGAACAGATCTGAGCACGGGCGTTACCTGTTTTAGTTTCTGTCGGTAGGCTGGGAGTAACAAAATGGAGTCATGGTCAGACTTGCCGAAAGGAGTGCGAAGAATGGCCTTGTATGCATCACGGAAATTAGAATAACAATGATCCAGGATTTTACAAGCCCGGGTGGCACATTCGATATGCTGATAAAATTTAGGGAGCCTTGTTTTCAGATTAGCTATATTAAAGTCCCCAGCCACAATAAATGCAGCCTCAGGATATGTGGTTTCCAGTTTACATAGAGTCCAATGAATTTCTTTCAGTGCCGTCGATGTGTCAGCTTGAGGGGGGAAATACACGGATGTGATTATAATCAAGGAGAATTCTCTTGGTAGATAATGCGGTCGGCATTTGATTGTAAGGAATACTATGTCAGGTGAACAAAAGGACTTTAGTTCCGGTATGTTGTTATGATCACACCACGACTCGTTAATCATAAGACACACAACCTCACCCTTCTTCTTACCAGATAGATGTTTGTTTCTGTCGGCGCGATGCGTGAAGAAACCAGGTGGCTGTACCGACTCTGATAACGTGTCCTGAGTGAGCCATGTTTCCGTGAATCAAAGAACGTTGCAGTCGCCGATGTCTCTCTAGAAGGCAACTCTTGCTCATATTTCGTCTACCTTGTTGTCCAGAGACTGGACATTGGCAAGTAGAATACTCGGGAGAGGTGCGCGATGTGCCCGTCTACGTAGCCTGACCAGAAGACCGCCGCGTTTCCCCCTTCTCCTGTGCCGCCGTTGTTTTGAGTCGCCGGTTTTCAGTCTATTGTCCTGGTTGGTGGACCAAACAGAGGATCCGCTTTGGGAAAGTCGTATTCCTGGTCGTAATGTTGGTAAGTTGACGTTGCTCTTATATCCAATAATTCCTCCCGGTTCTATGTAATAAAACTTAAGATTTCCCGGGGTAACAATGTAAGAAGTAATCCATAAAAAAACAAAATACTGCATAGCTTCCTGAGAACGTGAAGCGAGGCGGCCATCTCTGTTGGCGCCGGAAGACAGAGATGGTGAGTGGATGGCTTGAATAGTCTCGCTGGAAATACGGGCGACAGCTGATGCATTGGTCCAGAGCCAAGCGATATGGGCATGTTTACTACAGTATGTACTGTAGGCTATGTTTACTTGTCAGACTGCACAGTAGCCTATTACACAAATGCAGGCTGCTTCCATCTTCAAAATGCTTTAATAGCTTAATTATCCAAATGTTTAAAGTGCATCTGGGTGACCTCATGCAACCGCAAAATGTCGGATAAAGCTGTACAGTACCGTATTTCTTCATCAGCATCTTTCCTTAATAAAATAATGATACAAATACTCTTTCAAAATTCAGATGTTTCTTTACTTATGGATCCATAATGAAATACTGTGTGAATAAATATCAATATTGGAACAAAGTTGTCTACTGAAGGTTAACAAATTGTTGCTTACTGGAAAATACTCTTTTAAACACACATGGTCACGTTGTACAGCGCCATTATGGCTATTAGCAGGGCTATTATCAGAACAATAGACTTGCCTAGAAGGAGGGTAGGGAGATAATTAAAATGTATTTCTTAGTTAGATTGGCTGTATCACAACCGGACGTGATTGGTTTAATCCACCAGAAAAGACAGAACAAATAATACAACAAATATTGTGGTTAAACTCAAATATACTAATTGCTAAAAAAGATTTTATGAATTGGAAACTTTACCATGCGGAAGGGAGAAAAAGTATCATTACTATCATTATTATTAACCCTGTTTTGCACAAGTGTGGCAGGCTGTGAATTCTCTAATGTTTCTAGGATGGGCTATTTGCAGGACAATATATATTGGTCATATGGGTCATGGCTCCCAAGTGGCGCAGTGGTCTAAGGCACTGCATCACTACAGTCCCTGGTTCGAATCCAGGCTGTATCACATCCGACCGTGATTGGTAGTCGCATAGGACGGTGCACAATTGGCCCAGCGTCATCTGGGTTAGGGGAGATTTTGGCTGGCCGGGATGTCCTTCTCTCCCTCTAAAAACAGAAATCAATATTTTGGCCTTCATAAATATTATTTTGGCCTTTATTCAGGGCAAATCGCTCACTTTTGTTTTTTTGGAAAAAACTAAATCATCTCCAAAATATCATTATATATAGCCTACCCGCTGTGGACGTCTATTTCAGCACTATCCATAATGAAATACTGTGGGAATAAATATCACTGAATTACAGAAATATTGGAACAAAGTTGTCTACTGAAGGTAAAGAAATTGTTGCTTACTGGAAAATACTCTTATTTTGGCCTTTATTCAGATTACAATCGCTCACTTTAGTTTTTTTTTTAAACAAAATAATCTCCAAAATATGATATATTATCAAGTTGATGGCAGAGTCATATAGCCCCGGCACCTACATAAAGCTGAGTGACTCGTGAGAAATGAATAAGTACCAACATTCTTTCTGATAGTCTTTAATAAATAAATGTTTTGGTTATCCTGACCTGGACACCATGTACAGGTTGCTACAGATGCAGGTTTGATACCCGTGCCGGCCTCCACCGGGAGACCCATATGTAACTATTGGTGGTCACGCCATATGCTGTAGGCAACTTGAGTCTAACTAGTGTTGGGTAATGCGCTGTTAAAAGTGGTGTAGGTCTTATTTATTTAAAGAGAATATTGAAGTTAGAAGCAATAGGATTTGAAGCAATAGCCTGTGGTCAACTGTTTTAGCACTGTTTTGCGCTGCTCTGAGACAAGCATGGGGACTGGTCTTGAATAAATCAATGAGATTTTTATTTTCACTGAATCTCCGTTTGGTTATTGGTTAGACTACAATTATACAATTAGGGTGTGGAAATGTCATGCTCTTAGTACTGTCACATTGTACAGCGCCATATTTTCCGTTCCATCCTAACGGAAACCCTAAGGGTTTTTCATTTTTCTTGGAATAGAAACACCATAATACTAAGCAAATTAATTAAGCAACATTTCTTAAAATCAGTCCCATATACTATGTTCTTACAATAAAAGGTTTTAAATTCTCTAGTACAGCCACTATTGAAGGCTATCAAATACTTCTCAAAGATGCCCTCTGGTGGTCAAACTAGCACTAACTAGCATTAACGGTAGTGGCTGACACTTAAATAACGTGCCATAGAATTCAGCAGCACCAGAATGCTGCAATTTTTAAAGGACGAACCCCTGTATGCTTAATTTAGAGTTATTTATGTAACTTTGTTGTGTTACAAATGTTGGGCTACACGTTTGATTTTTAATACATTCTAAGGCTGCATGATGCGACTAATGATAATTTGAAAAAAGTTGCATGAAGGCAGGAGCTCTGCTTTGTTTCTTGCACAGGCTACACACTTCATTAGTCTCTCATTCACAATCCGACATGCACTTGATAATGCCTTGAATATCCCTGCGGCATCCCTCTAGTGTGGCCGTAATGCCCCCTAAAAAAAAACATGACTTTCGCGGCCCCATAATCCCCTTCTCCTGGCTGTGTTCCGAAGTGCCTCTCCTCACAATGGCTCTCTCAGATATCTCAATTCTAATTAGCCAATGCCCGTCACATGATCTGGTTCTTCTCACAGGCATCTATCTCAGCTCCTATTCCATTGGTCAACTTATCCTTCTGTGCGAGAAATAAATATTCCAAACCTAGTTTGGGACAGTTGTGGGTTGCGATAGAGCCCAATACAAACACTCACATCAAAAATTATTTTAAAAGCAATGATGCTGATGCAACAGATCAGAACATTTAGCTTAAATTTGTATAAACTGTTAGGCTATTTCTTCACATTATAAGTGCAGCAATGCGCGCACAGCAGTAGGCTATAAGTGTGAATGTTCCAAAATGCAATCAATTAGCGGGCAAAGACCACTCTCATGTAATGCTTTATTATAAACATGCATTTTTATGGTGAAAATTATCTTCCGCAAAGTTGAAACTCATATGCCGTCTTTGTATGCCAGTTAGGCTCTACACTGGTTGTAAAGCAGATTAATGTGCTTAATTTTAAGAAGCTATTTGGCCACTTTAGTTGTAATACAACCCTGTGTGGGACTATGATTTGAAAAAGTCGCCAAAAAACCTATGCGAATCTTGCCTTACTGCACACATTCACAAGTGATAATGTATCATTCAAAAGTGATAATGTATAATTCACAAGTGATAACGCATCATTAAAAAAAGTTATAATGTATCATTCAAAAGTGAGAATGTATCATTCACAAGTGATAATATATCATTCACAAATTATAATGTATCATTCACAAGTGATAATGTATCATTCATAAGTGATAGGCTAAAATTGTCACCCATCACACTAATCTTGTCTTTACATATACTAAATAATACATCTGTGAAATGAGTTTGGATTTACAATGGATCATTATCATGCAGCTGTCTCAGAACAGGGGCAGGGGAAGAAAATACATGTCATCTATGCACTTCAATAGCAGATGGAAGATGCTTTTCCCATGGTTCATTTTCATGCCAGCCAGGTAGGTTATACTCCTGTTTTAAAGAGACGGAATGTGCTTAATATTAGGAAAGATGAGAAATAACTATAGTAAGCCTAGCCTATAGAAAGCTGACGGGATCCATCTCTTTTTAATAGAGGACATCAAAACTCTTGTTTCTCACGCAATTGCATTGAAGTGTTTGATTAGATTTTAGATTACATTTGCATTGATGTCAGAGTGATTAGAGGGACAATAGAGGCAGTTAGATGTTTGGTGGGCTACTAATGACCATCAGCAGCATCAGAGGTTGGAGAAGCCTAATTACGGTGACTTAAAGGTCACGTGGAATTTGACTGCGGTCATGACTCGAGACTGCCAGCGTGGCGGTAATACGTTCACCGCAACAGCCTTAATCTCACCTTGAGTTTCTTATCTGACCCTCTAATGAAGTTTGAATTCATTTCTGCATCCTGTTTTGAAGAACCTTTTTCCATATGCCTCAACAAAGTATATGTACTGTATGTTAAAGAACCACATAGTCAGTCTAGTACAGAAGCAACGAGTATCCGAAGATTTACAGTCCCACCGGTCCAATTTACACTGTAATGATTAGAATGCATGCATGCAAAGCAGCATCTTTAAAACTGGTTTAATAGCCTTAAATATATTCATGAGATTCCCAGGAGAGTCTCGCAGCAGTCCTGTCAGTGTGGGAAACCTGCCAAGAGAAATTACTGCAAATACCCCGGTCTTCATGCACTGTGCACAAACAAGGAAGCAAACTGCCAATGAAGGTGAAAACGGGCTATCTGTAGTGTACAGCGATGCTCCTTTCAGACTGTTTAGGCTCTGGGCATATTTTTTATTCCATTACATTAAAATACCACCCTAAAGGTGACTTAGACTGCAGATGCACAGCAACGCCTTGACCACACCGACAGCGTCATTGTAGCAATGTTGCATAACATTTTGCACAGCTATGCAACTATGCTGAGCGCAGGTATCTGCACACATGTGTTGCAGAGGGTCGCATGCGCGGTTGTTGGACACATGGAGGAGAGAATCATTTTCGCAGTATCCTGAAAACCATTGAGGACAACTACAGGGACATAAAAGCAAAAAATGCTTCTTGGAGACAAGTGTCCGCAATAGTATGATTGCGAGGTCAGTTTAGTAGTGAGCTTGTTCTAGATGTGGCTAGCTAGCTTGCTAACCTAGCCAATTAAGTGTGTGTGCGCGTGCGAGCGAGCGAGCGAGAGAAAAAGTAATATAAATTATGCTAAGTACAGTAGGTGACATGTCCAAGTTAGCTATCTAATAAGTATAGTTATGTTTGGCTTATCATGTTCATGTCTATATAGAAGAAGACTGTAGCAGGATGTGGAGAGGACTCAGGGACAGGTATCAGAGAGAGAGAGAAGGGCAGAGAAAGAGAAGAAGAGGTCTGGGTCAGCAGCTTCTGGCCAGCAGCCTTGGCGCTTCTGCCACATTCTTTCTGTTCTGGATCCATTTATTGTGCCTAGGGCAACGAGTGGAAATTTTACAGCCAGACCCTCTACATCATCCACAAGTGCGAACACCGCTGCTGCCGGTGCAGCGAGGCCTTCCATGACATCCACGTCTCATCCACAAGTGTGACCACGAGTTCACTGGTACGTTTTTTTTCATCCACAACATAGGTAGCGTCATAAGTACTGCGACAGTGAAGTAAAGTAGGTCATTTTTACAGTATACTCATGTAGGCTAATTGGTATTTCAGATCAAAGGATTAATATGAGGCAAATGTATAGTTGCTGTTTCTGGGTTAGAAAATACCCTGAAACAACAGTCTGCTGTCTAAACATTTGCCCGTCATATTCATCTTTTGATCTGAAATACAAATTCCATGAGTACACAGGAAAAATTCCCAACTTTACCACACTGTTCCAATATTTAACTAACTACACTATTCAAGCAGGATTTACAGTGCATTCGGAAAGTATTCAGACCCCTTGACTTTTTCCACATTTTGTTACGTTACAGCCTTATTCTAAAATTGATAAAATATTATTTTTCCCCTCATCAATCGCCACACAATATCCCATAATGACAAAGCAAAAACAGGTTTATATATTTCAGCAAATGTATAAAAATATATATTCAGACCCTTTGCTATGCAAATCTAAGTTGAGCTCAGGTGCATTGTTTCTTCAACTTGATTGGAGTCCATCTATGGTAAATTCAATTGATTGGATATGATTTGGAAAGGCACACACCTGTCTATATAAGGTTCCACAGTTGACAGTGCATGTCAGAGCAAAAACCAAGCCATGAGGTCGAAGGAATTGTCCGTAGAGCTCCGAGACAGGATTGTGTCGAGGCACAGATCTGGGGAAGGGTAGCAAAATATTTCTGTAGCATTGATGGTCTCCAAGAACACAGTGGCCTCCATCATTCTTAAATGTAAGAAGTTTGGAACCACCAAGACTCTTTGTATAGCTGGCCGCCCAGCCAAACTGAGCAATTGGGAGAGAAGGGCCTTGGTCAGGGAGGTGACCAAACCCGATAGTCACTCTGACAAAGCTCTGTGGAGATGTGAGAACCTTCCAGAAGGACAACCATCTCTGCAGCACTCCACCAATCAGGCCTTTATGGTAGAGTGGCCAGACGGGATCCACTCCTCAGTAAAAGGCACATGACAGCCCTCTTGGAGTTTGCCAAAAGGCACCTAACGGACTCTCAGATCATGAAAAATGAGATTCTCTGGTCTGATGAAATCAACATTGAACTATTTGGCCTGAATACCAAGCATCATGTCTGGAGGAAACATGTCACTATCCCTACGGTGAAGCATGGTGGTGGCAGCATCATGCTGTGGGGGTGTTTTTCAGCGGTAGGGACTGGGAGAATAGTCAGGATTTAGGGAAAGATGAACTGAACAAAGTACAGAGAGATCCTTGATGAAAACCTGCTCCAGAGCACACAGGACCTCAGACTGGGGCGAAGGTTCATCTTCCAACAGATCAACGACCCTAAGCACACAACTAAGACAACGCAAGAGTGGCTTCGGGACAAGTCTCTGAATGTCCTTGAGTGGTCCAGCCAGAGCCCGGACTTGAACCCGATTGAACATCTCTGGAGAGACCTGAAAATAGCTGTGCAGCGACTCTCCCCATCCAACCTGACAGAGCTTGAAAGGATCTGCAGAGAAGAATGCGAGAAACTCCCCAAATACAGGTGTGCCAAGCTTGTAGCATCATACCCAAGAAGACTCGAGGCTGTAATCGCTGCCAAAGGTGCTTCAACAAAAAACTGAGTAAAGGGTCTGAATACTTATGTAAATGAGACATCAGTTATTTTCTTATTTGTAATACATTTGTAATACATTTGCAAAAAGTGCTTTGCCATTATGAGGTATTGTGTGTAGATTGATAAGGGAAAATGAACTATTTAATCCATTTTAGAATGAGGCAGTAACGTAACAAATGTGGAAAAAAAGTCAAGGGGTCTGAATACTTTTCCGAATGCACTGTAGCTGACATAGAAGGTGTCATGTTATGTAATGCTTATATGTGTTGTTTTTCTCTTCCCTACCAGAGATGGAGTCAAATTAGCCTACCAGCTCACAGGAAGAACAGGAGGAGGAGAGAAGTTGTCTGGTTGTTGTTTTGACCTCCCTCCCTTTCCTTTCCACACGTGTCCATTCTGTTTAAATGTAGTCAATTCATAAAGTTAATTGTTACTCAATTCGTATAACAGCATTTATTATTAGTGTTTTATTATTTCTGAATTGACTGTACTGCAACTCACACACTGGAGAATGTACACATGCTCTTCTTGGTCTCTTACAAGACTAACAGTGAATACGTTTCTTTCATATAAAACCACCTGAAAACCAGGGTGTTGGACTTTTCTGTGAACGTTTGTTCAATGGAATGGTCCATGACGTCCAGGGGTCGTTTGTTTAGCTGTGTTATGGCTACACATTATTATTATTATTTTTTTCCAGAGACAGAGACACACACAGACACACACTGCTCTTCTCCTCGAGGCATCTCACATTTCCAGTTCCCCGCCCTTTTATCTCCCTCTGCCTGAGGAGGCTGTTGAGATGAATGGTGGTGGCTAACCATAGTGCTGGAGCAGAGCCAGATAGAGGGGAGAAGGCAGGCAGACTGGTGAGGGGGTGGGTTGACTGTATTTCCTTTACTCCTCACCTCCTTCTCAAAGCCCATTGGAGGAGGTCAGAGAGAGGGAAGGTCAGGCTTCCTTCACTCTGACCTTCTCCTCCAGTGGGTTTTGAGCCGGAGGTGAGGAGAGAAGAAGCGAGGAATCAAGAAAATGCTATTGAGATTTTCCGACTGTCCTCATTTGAGATTTTCCAACTGTCCTCATTTGAGATTTTCCAACTGTCCTCTTTTGAGATTTTCCAACTGTCCTTATTCTGCTTACCTATGTCCTTGTTAGTAGGCTTTTTTAGTATAAAATTAATGGTATTTAAATCAAATCAAAATGTATTAGTCACATGCGTTGAATACAAAAAAAGTCTGGGTAGCCCTTTGATTAGCTGTTCAGGAGTCTTATGGCTTGGGGGTCGAAGCTGATAAGAATCCTTTTGGACCTATACTTGACGCTTCGGTACCGCTTGTCATGCGGTAGCAGAGAGAACAGTCTATGACTTGGGTGGCTGGAGTCTTTGACAATTTTCAGGGCCTTCCTCTGACACCGCCTGGTTTAGAGGTCCTGGATGGCAGGAAGCTTGGCCCCAGTGATGTACTGGGCCGTTCGCACTACCCTCTGTAGTGCCTTGCGGTCGGAGGCTGAGCAGTTGCCATACCAGGCAGTGACGCAACCAGTCAGGTTGCTCTCGATGGTGCAGCTGTAGAACCTTTTGAGGATCTGAGGACCCATGCCACATTTTTTCAGTCTCCTGAGGGGGAATAGGTTTTCTCCTGCCCGCTTCACGACTGTCATGGTGTGCTTGAACCATGTTAGTTTGTTGGTGATGTGGACACCAAGGAACTTGAAGATCTCAACCTGCTCCACTGCAGCCCCATCGATGAGAATAGGGGCGTGCTCGGTCCTCTTTTTCCTGTAGTCCACAATCATCTCCTTTGTCTTGATCATGTTGTGGAAGAGGTTGTTGTCCTGGCACCACACGGCCAGGTCTCTGACCTCCTCCCTATAGGCTGTCTCGTTGTTGTCGGTGATCAGGCTTACCACTGTTGTGTCATCGGCAAATTGAATGATGGTGTTGGAGTCGTGCCTGGCCGTGCAGTCATGAGTGAACATGGAGTCAGGAGGGGGCTGATCACGCACCCCTGAGGGGCCCCTGTGTTGAGGATCAGTGTGGCGGATGTGTTGTTACCTACCCTTACCACCTGGGGGCGGCACATCAGGAAGTCCAGGATCCAGTTGCAGAGGGAGGTGTTTAGTCCCAGGGTCCTTAGTTTATTGATGAGCTTTGAGGGCACTATGATGTTGAACGCTGAGCTGTAGCCATTGAATAGCATTCTCACATAGGTGTTCCTTCTGTCCAGGTGGGAAAGGGCAGTGTGGAGTGCAATAGAGACTGCATTATCTGTGGATCTGTTGGGGCGGTATGCAAATTGGAGTGGGTCTAGGGTTTCTGGGATGATGGTATTGATGTGAGCCATGACCAGCATTTCAAAGCACTTCATGGCTAGAGACGTGAGTGCTACGGGTCAGTAGTCGTTTAGGTAGGTTGCCTTAGTGTTCTTGGGCACAGGCACTATGGTGGTCTGCTTAAACATGTTGGTATTACAGACTCGGACAGGAAGAGGTTGAAAATGTCAGTAAAGACACGTGCTAGTTGGTCAGCACATGCTCGCAGTACACGTCCTGGTAATCCATCTGGCCCTGTGGCCTTGTGAATGTTGACCTACTAAAGGTTTTACTCACATCGGCTGCGGAGAGCTTGATCACGCCGTCATCCGGTACAGCTGGTGCTCTCATGCGTGTTTCAGTGTTATTTGCCTCGAAGCTAGCATAGAAGTTAGTTAGCTCGTCTGGTAGGCTTGTGTCACTGGGCAGCTCTCGGCAGTGCTTCCCTATGTAGTCTGTAATGGTTTGCAGGCCCTGCCAGATCCGACGACCATCAGAGCCGGTGTAGTATGACTCGATCTTAGTCTTGTATTGACGCTTTGCCTGTTTGATGGTTCGTCGGAGGGCATAGCGGGATTTCTTATAGCTTCCGTGTTAGAGTCCCGCTCCTTGAAAGCGGCAGCTCTAGCCTTTAGCTCAGTGCGGATGCTGCCGGTAATCCATGGCTTCTGGTTGGGGTATGTACGTACGGTCACTGTGGGGACGACGCCGTGGTGTACTCCTCAATGCCATTGGAGGGATCCCAGAACATATTCCAGTCTGTGCTGCAAAACAGTCCTGTAGCTTAGCATCTGCTTCATCTGACCACTTTTTTATTGATCTAGTCACTGGTGCTTCCTGCTTTCATTTTTGCTTGTAAGCAGGAATCAGGAGCATAGAATTATGGTCAGATTTGCCAAATGGAGGGCGGGGAGAGCTTTGTATGCATCTCTGTGTGTGGAGTATAGGTGGTCCAGAGTTCTTTTCCCTCTGGTTGCACATTTAACATGTTGATAGAAGGTAAAACTGTTCTAAGTTTCCCCTTGATTAAATTCATAAAGTAAATAGTTGCTCAATTCTTAGGATAGCATTCATTATTAGTTGGACATACTGTAGAATGCATGAAAATGTACTGAATTGAAACTCACACAGTGGAGAACTCAGATGTTCTTGTTGTTCGTTTACAAGACTAAAGGGGACTTTTGAGTTACGTGTATTGTTGCTACACATTCAATTTTTGTTTTTTCAGACACACACACATGCACACCTCTCCTCCACTCCTCTCTGCACCTCAGATCTCCAGTGCCCTGCCCTCCGTCTTTATGGATATGTCTGAAGTCACCATACCAGGGGTTTAGGAGTAGTCCCTAAATCTGTCTGCAGTTGTGCCAAAAATACATGCTCTTGTTGTTCTCTTACAGGTGATTTGTAATTGTACTTTTTTTTATAACACACACCTGTCATGTTCTTCAATGTACTTGAATACTTATTAAATTCAAATGTTTTCATAGTCAGTTGTTTCATTTGTTTATTAGTCTCTCATTTAAACGTAATCTCCTTATTTCCTCCCTACACCTTTGCAGATCTAAGACAAGATGCAAGTAAAAACCCATTCTCTTCCTTATTCGTTTGTCAGACCAGTGAAGATGGTGGAAAACTGTACTATTTGTATGGACCCTAGATTACCCTTTCCCATTGTTGTCATACTAACTGTATGTAGTACAATCTTAATTAGAGCTCCTGCTCACCTGATGTACCATGCCAGGTGTATATAATACTGCTGGGAGAGAGAAGGGGTTAAGGTGTGGTCTTTACTCCCAAATGTCACAATATAACTCCATATACATATATTTTCTGTCAAATATCCTATTGAACGTAGCCCCATTACAAATGAATAGTGTATTCAGTTCAGGCCTATGTAGTTAAGGCCTTTGTAGTTAATCTATTCCCATATCAGTGAAATTAGTTTTTACAGCAATACAGGCATCGACATTTGAGAGGCTGAGACCAAACACTCTCCAATACATCCTCTACCTGGCTGCCAGATTCGCAAACGCACATTCAACAACTAACCTTGCCCTGGACAGTCATTTGTTGAAGATCCTTACATGCCTTGGCAATGGCAGCTGGCGTTCAGAGTAGGGCCTCATGTGGTTGGGCCTCAAAGTGGAGGCCTCGTCTACAACGAAGACGTGGCGAACGGGTCCCAGGTCTTCAGCCCCAGGGAGTGATGCAGGTGGTGGAATCTCCAGGGTGCCATCCTGAAGTGCCTGGAGGGTCCCACCAAACATCGACGACACAGAAACAGTAGTTGGCATCTACAACAGCGAACCCGAGCACGGTGGAGCCTGGATAACTACATGTTTTCCCATCAATGGAGCCAAGACAGTTGGGGAAAACCCACCTCTCCAGGAACTCAGCAGCGAAGGCATCCATTCTTCCTCCTTGGGGTCAGGCATGTATTCGCCGATCAAACAGTACCAAATGGCTTGCGCCACAGAGGGGACAATGCCTGCCACAGTGGACCGTCCAACTCGGAAGCTGAATCCGATGGTCCTCTAGGAGTCCCCTGTTGCCAGGAATCTAAAATATAATTTTAAATAAGTATCGATATTTTGTGTAACTTGAATTCCACCCACATATTCTATCTACTCATATAGCTACCTAACTATTATTATAATGCTCTACTAATTATATTGTAATACTCATCAACCATCATTAACAATGAAACAGTACAATTCAGTCTATGACTGTACCAATAAACTGTAGCCCAGGCCAACTCTACACTCTTAGAAAAGGTGCTATCTAGAACCTAAAATGGTTCTCTGACTGTCCCCATAGGAAAACCCTTTGAAGAACACTATTGGGTTCCATGTAGAACCTTTTCCCCAAAGGGTTCTACATGGAACCCAAAAGAGCTCTACCTGGAACCAAAAAGGGTTACCCTATGGGGACAGCCGAAGAACCCTTTTGGAACCCTTTTTTTCTAAGACTGTACATGATTCCAATAAGAATGTAATGAATGACAGTAACTGTCTTGAACAACAAGGGGTCCTGAAGCCTACCTTCATCAGGGCAGAAGGCAGCTCAATTGTATTTTCATTTCATCATATTTAATCATTAAAAAAGGAATTGAAACCAACTTTGGGAATAGTAATAGGCTTAACTTCTTAGGGAGTGGTGGGGCGCTACTCCCGACACTACCAGGTGAAATGCAAGGCGCCAAATTCAAAATCCAAAAGTTGAATTATTAAACATGCATCAATATACAAGTGTTTCATAGTCATCAAAAGCTCTGCTTCTTGGCAATATCACAGCGATTTCAAAAAGACTTTACGGCGAAAGCACTACATTTGATTGTTTGAGGGTAGCACCTTCAATATTTTGCATTACCATGAATTCATTAGCCAGCTCGGTCCATAGAAAATGCATTTCACAGGGAAAACCTGTGCCTTACCTTTTGTAGAACTTCTGCTGAGGGCTTCCTAAGTGTCCAATGAAGACAATCCATGGGTATTTGGTTAGAAAAAGTCATTTATTATATCCATAAATCTCTGTTTGGTTGGTGCCTTGTGTTCAGAAAATCCAACGTGAAGAGAACGCGTTCAACTAAACCTATAAACTTTTCCTCAACAAAACAAAAACCAATTAAAATGCATCCTTAGCTTATCTTTTATGAATAAAAGTGATAATATTTCACTTGGATGGTCACCTAAACGTTATATAAGTCAAATAAAGTGGACCGCTCAGCCAAACGTGCGCCCAAAAACGTGCAACCGAAAAAGAGCTCCTCTCACCAAAACCCCTGCCTATTCAACACATTAGTTCCGATTGCTTTGAAACTTTATATATAGACTGCTGACATCCAGTGGTAGGTACTACATTCAGTGTCCTGATATAAAGGGTTTTCAATAGGCAGTCTCTCAAAGTGGGCCATAAGCCACCAGAATTACATTTCCGGATGGAATTTTCTCTGGTTTTTGCCTGAGTTCTGTTATACTCACAGACGTTATGTTAACACTTCTGGAAACCTCAGAGTGTTTCCTATCCAATAGTACTAATTATGTGCATATCCTATTTTCTGAGCCTGAGTGGCAAGCATTTTACTTTGGGCACGCCAGACGCTCCAAAACCGTCACCCCAGCTGCCGCTCCTAGAGAGGTTAATGAACATTATGTAAAAGTACATTGGATGTCACATAGGGACTATTAACTAGAGAGCCCTTTAGCTAGCTAGGTTGTACATAAATTATATCTAATATCAATCAATTGCAGTATGAAAGGTTTTAAAAATTCACTTGATTTTACCTTACTGGAGACAATTGTCAGGTGTTCAACTAGGCTGATGGACTCCCGGTAGTTGGTATCCATCCTGGCCATCCTGGCTCCAACCATCTGGAGCAGGGGAACGAACTAGCTTCGGTCCAGATGAAAGTAGCCTCAGAAATCCTCTACAAACAGTCAAAGCTCTTGAATGAGACGGTGGAACACCAATGCTTTCGGGACTTCAACCATCCCTAGACCCACACAGACCTGCACTTTGACGGGGCTGGTCCAGGTCCAACAGCACAATCAAGACCACCTTCCTCAACGTTGGTCTCATTGTTGAAAGAGCTTACTCTCCACTCTCTTGACTATTTATTATTGCAATTCCCTCAAAATTATTCCCGCATTTTGGATGGAAATTGTATTATAGGCTGTCACAATAAATGTGTAGTTGTCATTGAATAAATAATATTTATGCTACTCGGCAAATAAATGAATAAAAAATTCAAAGACATTCTGAGGTCAAACTTTTCTTATTATGTAATCCCACAATTGTTTTTACTGGATATGTGTGCAACAAAAGTTCAACATTTACATTTTGCTACTTTCTGTCAAGTCTACGCATACAATTTGAAGCATACGTTTGATAAATTATAAAGGGAATAGGGTGCCATTTGGGACAGAGCCTAGGTCTCTGCTAAGATGTGTGTGTCAGACCTCAGAAGCCAGAGAGCTGAATAGCCCAGCAGCAGCCACGGAACAGACCCAGAAGCCATCACTGTGGGAGGCTAGAATGAACAACAATGACGCTTTTCTCTGAACCACTGGAGACTGTGTCCATTTGGCACAGACTCCCATCCTGCCATCCATCCATCAGTTCCAAAGTAGAGAGCATTCATTTAAAAAGTGCATTACAGCCAACCTGACTCAGTTCAAGTAGGCCTACTCCAAAAATAACTCTGCACTCTATATCCCACAGTCCCACCTGGCACCATCGGGAATATTTTGGATGCTTGACAATTTCTAACACTAGGCTGAAGCTCCGAGTTTGCCAGGTGCTACATAGTAGAGGTTCTGGTACAAATGTAATCTTTGGTGGGAACGTGCCAAGTTAGTTGACCAGGGTGGGGTAGTTCCCCCCACATCTGTTGTGGAGTATAAGTACCTTTCAGTGTAATTCAAGTGACAGTGCATGCAAACTCCCCCTCTGGATATTTTGGTAGGCCCGATGCCATTTGAAATTTCATGGTGAGCCTTAAAACTGCTCTCTGAGATATTGTTTTCAAACTAAAGGAAGAAACGGGTAATAAGAAGGCACGCTGGATTGACATATTTTCTCTGGAAGTAGACCATTTTGCAAAATTGCATGACTGAACGTACTCTTTCGGTAAATTACATCAATTTGAATTTGGCCGGGCACACCTAAGGCTCTTGAGTGTAGAATCCAGTCCCACCTTGTTTTCATGTTAAACTGAAACATACAGAGAGGATAGCACATAAATACTGAAGTCTTTTAACATTTTAAATGACTAAAATGACAGAGAAAATGACGAGATTTAGCAGTTTGTTTATGAGAACTGCTACTTAAATAGTTTCTGTTTTTATCGCTGCCTCACTTGATGTTCTCTTGGACGATGATCAGCCCTCAATCTGACAGACAAACCGACTCCCTTTTAGAGGAGTTCATCTTTTGTGCTTCTAGAACGTACTGATTTGTAAGCCCTCCCCCGTGCTAAGTACATCCGGGAGCAGAGTCGCTTGACATTCACTGCGTGAGTCCTTATCAGTGTTTTGGAGAGGAGAGAGGAGAGGAGAGAGGAGAGAGGAGAGAGGAGAGGGGAGAGGAGAGGAGAATAGGGCTGAAAATAGCTGTGGTTGATAGGAAATAAAGCTTTGACAATGTCATCATCTTTCAGAGGTAAAACAGCCTCCATTATGGACGACATAAAGTTTCCAGGGGTGGGGGGGTGGCGGGGGGACAGAGAGAGAGACCTTTTTTTTTGGGAGGGAGCCATTGAGACAGAGGATGTTCCTAGACTTCAAGGTCAAACAAAGGAGGGCAGAGATATCATCCCTGATTTATACCTCGCTACGTCAATTTTGTTTTAAGAGTACAACATGATTCTGTACCTTGGTGAGGCACAGCTTTAGGATTTAGCTAGCGGTGGATAGAGGCTGTTGTCTTGCAGTTTGTTCTAAATTAATTACTTGTGTTCCCAGTGCCCTGAGTAAGTTCCTGGGGAGGTTTATGCCTGTGTCCCAAATAGCACCCTACACAGTGCACTACTTTTGACCAGAGCCCTATGGACCCTGATCAAAAGTATTGCTCTATATAAGGAATAGGGTGCCATTTGGGATGTAATGATAACGGGATTAATGCAGCAGTATTGCAGTGGTGCCTCTAAATTTGTTACCCACGTAGTATATGCATACTTTATAAGCTCATAGAATGGGTAACATATACACCTATCGGAAGGAATCCTTCTCAGATATCTTATACCCAAATACCTATGTCATTCCTTTCCAAAATATGCCTAAACTTAATTATAAACTGTGTGGTCTCAGCCCTGAATGCTGATTGGCTGACAGCCGTGGTATATCAGTCCGTATACCACGGGTATGACAAAACATGTATTTTTACTGCTCTAATTACATTGGTAACCAGTTTATAATAGCAATAAGGCACCTCGGGGGTTTGTGGTATATGGCCAATATACCACAGCTAAGTGCTGTGTCCAGGCACTCCACGATGCCTCGTGCCTAAGAACAGCCCTTAGCCATGGTATATTGGCCATATACCACACCCCCTCGTGCCTTATTGCTTAAATACGCAATCCCATATCTGTGTTCCATTTCACTCATCATTTACTCAGAACAAATTAGTAAATTGTTTGTCACTTGTTAAACCATCCTGGAATAGAAATGAACTGAACATATTACTTATATTCCATGTGAGCAGTTATGACTCATCACTCTTGAATGTTTAAACATCATCTAATTCCCTAAACAGGCCTTGAAACCTACTGCCAATGCATACAGTGTATACTCCAGAAAAGCATTTTTTTTTACATGTAGTTTCAACCAATCATAACAGGCCTGGGAGAAATGTAAATTCAAGTTGTATTACTTTAAATAATTAAACAGAGCTTAATTGGATTTCATTTTGACGTAGGAACAGCATGCAATGAAAAACTAGGGCAAAAAACACTACTGTTCTTAAGGGAGTTTCATTGAACAGAAGCCTAAACATGCCATAATTCCACATTAAGTGGGGGACAGAATTTCAATTACCTTTGAAAAAACTGTGTGTGTCCTAAATGGCACCCTATTCCCTACATAGTGCCCTGGTCAAACGTAGAGCACTACAAAGGGAATAGGGTGCTGTTTGGGACGCAAACAGTTTGTTTTGAAAAAAAATTGCCTTTTCCAAGAATTTCAAGATGGTTTTACTACCCTCGCTGCTATTAGTTTGATCCTCTTTTCCTACTTGGGCACTACTTGAGCATGGGGGGGGGGAAACGTGGGTGGAAGAGACTATTTGAAAATTTGAAGATGGCTCTAGTCTTGCTTAAAACATTAGTTAGCTACCACGCTTCAAGTGAAATCTTCAGGGCATTCCTGTGGATAAATTGAAAGAGACAACTAGTACTTAATACACAGCATTGATTTCCCTGTGATTTATCCTATGGCCAGTGCTATTGTTATCATGGATTTTTTAAATTGTTTTATTGTGATTGCTAAGTCACCTGCACAGAGTATTTGCAGATCTTATCATTTTGGCCTTTGACAATGTAACATGAACTAACCCAGCCTTGTTGTTCTGATTTGATGTTTTGGTGGTCTGACCAAAGCAAAGGTCCAAGCTGGCGATGTTTTCTATTCACTCTGGTTTTTGAAGGGTGGCTGATTGCAGCGTTCTTGACTGTCTGATCCTTGCTTGACATTTGGTTGACATATCACAAATGTCAGGTAACGACGGACTGAGACAGTCAGACACTGTAGCTGGGTCAAATATAGTCAAAAATGGCTTTTGGTAATGTGTTTGAAAGAGCCTCATGAGTTCATGACTCTATTGTAATGAAGGAATTCACACATTTAATACGAATATATGTGTTTGGAGTGTGTACTCTGCCCTTCTCTCTCTCCCTGGGGTTGTACTGCATAGCTCAGTGTTTTGGGTTCTGTTGAAACAGACCAGGTTCTTCTGTAGAATGGTGTGCCGGAGGCCAGTGACATTTCCCCTTCCTCTGAATGAAGTTCACTGGTTCAGAGCCTCTCAATGTTGTCAGTTCATGACTTTCCTACCAAACCTCTGAAGATTTTTCCAACCATGCAGTATTTATCAGTTTCAAACCTCTTGAGGGAGGATTTGTAAAACTCTTTTTCTTAGCCTTGACTTATTAACCCTGGAGTTCAGAAACGGTGTCTGGAAGCCACAAGATAACTACCTTGAACATCAGACTGACCTCATGAACCTAAACACAAACATAGGTATAGAAAAACTATGTTCAATCTTACCTCAGCTTTATATCTTTGCTCTTAAGCTTTGACTTATTTTTTTAATCAACTCTGATCAACTCTCAAATAAATGATTTTGAGAACCTTAACTTATGATGATGAATTCATCTGTTTTCACCCATGCTATACTTTACTTGTGTTGAAACATAAGAACTGGTTTGAGGTCTTTCTGGTCTCAAGTTCACAAATCTCCCTGAATCGTTTCTCCTGTCTCCAAGATTGGCAGCCATGTTGTTTAACTTATTTTCCTGGAAAAATGAAAATAAAAAGAGTGGCCCAAATTCCTCTTATCCCTCTGATATCACACACATCAGGAATGCAGTGACACAGTCTCTCTGCATCGCTGAGACACATACCAGAGAATATCAGTAGCATCAGATCTGGAGAGGTAAAGTGAGTCAGTGTGGACTAGCAGGGTCTGTGTGTTCACTTGTAGAACATGGCTGAGGAGTGAGGTCACTGTTTCTCAAAGTAGCTCTCCATCTAAACCCCTGAAACTCAAGTGTGTTTGTCTAGATGTGTGTTGCATGTATGATTTAAAGGAGACGAAGGATTAAAGAACTGTAAAAGAGGAAATATATGTGATAACACGGTAGTCCATAGATCATACCCACCAGGTCTAAACCCTCTCTCCCTGAGCATGTACTGTCCTGAGTCAAGGAATTCTTTCCGCTATCTGCAAGCTGCATGCTTTACCGGACTTTGAAATTCCAATGCGCCTCCCAGGTGGTAAAGCACTTGTAAGATTGAGTCCCCTTCAGGTGTTCTCCCTCTAAAATTACATTGGTGGCAACTGTGGTGTACTTCCAATGTTTTCTGGCCTATGTTGGAAGTGTCGATATTGAAACAGAGCTACTGGCAGCAAATTCTAGGTCAGTCTTTGAATTCAGAGATAATTCAATTCGTCTCAATTCCAATGTTAGGTGAATTCCAAAAATGTAATTCCCAATTCAATATTATCCCCAACAATTCCACGAATTCGAATTCAATTCCCTCAGTCTTTCAGGCTGAACACGTCACTGTTTAGATAGCCTAGCTATACTGGAAATATAGAAATACAAGTTGAAATGATTTTAAGCAAATTCTGCAGTACATTTTTTTTTATAATTAGTGAATTAATTCCATTAACTGAGAAATGTACAGATATTTAATTCAAATTAAATTCCAAATATATAATTATTTTACAATTCCAATTCCAATTCAAAACAGCCCAAACAGTCTAATTCCAATTGAATTCCAATTCCATAGCTTGAAGATTGTTGAAATTCTAATAAAATTTAACATACATTCTCCACTTAATGACTGATTTCAAGAATTGAATTGACATTTCTAACTAAAATGGATTTGATCCCAACTCTAACTGCTAGTATTCACTTCCTCTATTGGCAGGGTGCTAGGGTTTTGAACATTTCCTGTAAATGCCTTGACAACCAAGTAACCCTATCTACCCTCCCCTGTGTACGAGACAGAGGGTCACTTAGTGCTCTGTTTTGATCCATTCCATGTGGTGAGGACACACTTTGACCTCAGAGGTCAAATCAAAGGTCAGTGTTCAAACTGAAGTCTTGTTTTTAGATCCATCCTACAGGCGGAGGGAGAGAGGGATAGAGAGAGATACATGATGGAAAAATGTAACTAGGGATAAAAAATACATTATAAAACAGTTTTGTGTTTCTACAAGGGAGAATGTTGTTTGTTCAATTTCTATCAGTAATCACCCTTTTGTTGGGGTGTCTGTTGGGACAGAGGGAGGAAAGAGGAACAAATATAAATGGAAACTGCTGATATCTTTTTTCTATAAAGAGCTTGATCAATTTCACCATCAAAGCATCGCATTGGAGAAATAAATTGCTACAAATAGCGAGAAGCGTATTCCTGTCTTGCTTGGCTGATGCATGACAGCATATTATCTGAATACCCTTCATCATTCTTCAATTATTCAGGAGTTATAATTGACTTGAGATAATCCACTGTTTCTCACTGTCAAAATCCTTAATAATTGACCAAATTCAGTGGAATAAATAATAGAATAAATAATACAAAATATTGCAGGCACATGGGGCTGATCCTTTATTTTGGGAGCTATGAAATTCAATTATTGTATTATATTTTATTAAATGTTACCAAATGCGCACATTGTACAATTGAAATGCATTTCTTTAATTGACCGGGGGCATATTGAATATGCCTACATGTACAAAATGTTGTTTCATATGCAATCAAAGTGGTAAAGAACAGCCAATATTCTGTAGATTAATTGCCAAAGACATCCAAACAAATTGCATACTTCAGAAAATGTTCACCTCCCTTGAAGGTATCGAAAATAGTCTCCCGTTCTAATTCCCAATAATGACAAACAACAAATCTACTTTGAAACAAAAGTATACACCTCACACATGGCTATGGGTTTAATAAAAGAAGACACCTGTACCATGTCAGATATACAGTTGAAATGTAATACATTATGAGTTTGCATCCCCAATATTACACTTTATGTACAGTGAGGGAAAAAAGTATTTGATCCCCTGTTGATTTTGTACATTTGCCCACTGACAAAGAAATGATCAGTCTATAATTTTAATGGTAGCTTTATTTGAACAGTAAGAGACAGAATAACAACAAACAAATCCAGAAAAACACATGTGAAAAATGTTATAAATTGATTTGCATTTTGATGAGGGAAATAAGTATTTGACCCCCTCTCAATCAGAAAGATTTCTGGCTACCAGGTTTCTTTTATACAGGTAACGAGCTGAGATTAGGAGCACACTCTTAAAGGGAGTGCTCCTAATCTCAGCTTGTTACCTGTATAAAAGACACCTGTCCACAGAAGCAATCAATTAATCAGATTCCCAACTATACACCATGGTCAAGACCAAAGAGCTCTCCAAGGATGTCAGGGACAAGATTGTAGACCTACACAAGGCTGGAATGGGCTACAAGACCATCGCCAAGCAGCTTGGTGAGAAGGTGACAACAGTTGGTGCGATTATTCGCAAATGGAAGAAACACAAAAGAACTGTCAATCTCCCTCGGCCTGGGGCTCCATGCAAGATCTCACCTCGTGGAGTGGCAATCATCATGAGAACGGTGAGGAATCAGCCCAGAACTACACGGATCTTGTCAATGATCTATGGGGCGGCAGGTAGCCTAGTGGTTAGAGCGTTGGACTTGTAACCGGAGGGTTGCAAGTTCTAATCCCCGAGCTGACAAGGGAAAAAAAATCTGTCGTTCTGCCCTTGAACAAGGCAGTTAACCCACTGTTCCCGGGCGCCGAAGACGTGGAAGTCGATTAAGGCAGCCCCCTGCACCTCTCTGATTCAGAGGGGTTGGGTTAAATGCGGAAGACACATTTCGGTTGAAGGCATTTGGTTGTACAACTAATCTAATACAACTGACTAATAATGGTGACTTTGACTATCTCAAGGCAGCTGGGACCATAGTCACCAAGAAAACAATTGGTAACACACTATGCCATGAAGGACTGAAATCCTGCAGCACCTGCAAGGAAGTTTGCCAATGAACATCTGAATGATTCAGAGGACATCTGGGTGAAAGTGTTGTGGTCAGATGAGACCAAAATAGAGCTCTTTGGCATCAACTCAACTCTCTGTGATTGGAGGAGGAGGAATGCTGCCTATGACCCCAAGAACACCATGCCCACCGTCAAACATGGGGTGTTTTTCTGCTAAGGGGACAGGACAACTTCACTGCATCAAAGGGACGATGGACGGGGCCATGTACCGTCAAATCTTGGGTGACAACCTCCTTCCCTCAGCCAGGGCATTGAAAATGGGTCGTGGATGGGTATTCCAGCATGACAATGACCCAAAACACACGGCCAAGGCAACAAAGGAGTGGCTCAAGAAGAAGCACATTAAGGTCCTGGAGTAGCCTAGCCAGTCTCCAGACCTTAATCCCATAGAAAATCTGTGGAGGGAGCTGAAGGTTCGAGTTGCCAAACGTCAGCCTCGAAACCTTGATGACTTGGAGAAGATCTGCAAAGAGGAGTGGGACAAAATCCCTCATGAGATGTGTGCTAACCTGGTGGCCAACTGCAAGAAACATCTGACCTCTGTGATTGCCAACAACGGTTTTGCCACCAAGTACTAAGTCATGTTTTGCAGAAGGGTCAAATACTTATTTCCCTCATTAAAATGCAAATCAATTTATAACATTTTTCACATGCGTTTTTCTGTATTTTTTTGTTGTTATTCTGTCTCTCACTGTTCAAATAAACCTACCATTAAAATTATAGACTGATCATTTCTTTGTCAGTGGGCAAACGTACAAAATCAGCAGGGGATCAAATACTTTTTTCCCTCACTGTACACCACAGAAGACTGAAATATAACAAAACCATTTGGCATAGAAACACCGGATTTTCTGCTGTTTAAAAAATAAATAATGCCTATTAATTATGAAAAATATTAATAACATTCCACCCATGAGACCACTAGAGGGCGATTTGGTCATTTTACTGCAGGAAAAGTCTACAGAAAGTGCAACAGAGGATAAGAATCAAAATGCATGTCTCATTTTGCCTTCTACCTTTCCATTTGTCTCTATACCAGTGTCTCCTGTATTTATATTGCTATTTAGGAAAGCACTGGACAGAAACTGTCTTGAATTATACACACAGTGCTTTTTTTTATTTTTATCTAGGGAGCACACATAGGCAGGCACTACCACCACCCACTTACTCAATGAGTCACCACCGATATGGCCTTCACTGTTTAGAACGACAACAAGGTTTAGGGATATTTTTTCCACTACAGCCCTCATTGCCTAGAGGGCATTTCTGAATCTTATCTTCAGAGTGATGTGCTCTTAGCCAGAGGAAGAGAGAAGCCAGACTAGCGTTGCTGGTTGGACGAAAAGGGTTTTTAAAAATAAGTGGTCGTGGGTAAATACAGTGCATGTAATGAGCAGGTTTTAGAACTCCCATTTCACGTCTAATCGAGTCAGGCCCGGGAGAGGACAAAGAGAAAGCATCTGTATTTAAGTTAATGATCTTAGGTAGCCTATTGGTTAGAGCGTTGGCCTAGTAACCATAAAGGTTGCAAGATCAAATCCCCGAGCTGACAAGGTACAAATCTGTCGTTCTGCTCCTGAACAAGGCAGTTAACCCACTGTTCCTAGGCCGTCATTGAAAATAAGAATTTGTTCTTAACTGACTTGCCTAGTTAAATAAAGGTATAATAAAAAAGATTGAAGGTATTTTTGAATTCTGTAAAGCACAACAGAGGTGGTGTTTATTGTTGTTAGCCAGACCTGGGTTTAAATAGTATTTGTTTTCTTTCATATACTGTTGAGTGTTTGATTGAGCCTGACTATAGTGCCAGATGGACAGGGTTTGCACTTTTGGGACTATTACATTGTTTCCACTGCATTTCACTCCTCAAAGGCACAATTAAATAATTCAGTCAGTAAGAACATCTGCTATTTATATCCCAATACATTCTCACAATCGGTGAAAGGCCATTTTAACACAATCTCACACAAGTGCCTTCACAGAGAAGGAAAAAAGGTGAAGGTTTTCTCAACGTGTAGTCTTTGGTGCCTTTCCAAAGTGATTGAATGAAGACATTACCCGTTGACTATGGCTGTGGAGTGATACACACTTCGTGTTACGAGTCTCGTTGCCAGGGTGTTATTTTCCTCAGAGGGCTGGTGGGAGGTGAGCAGGCTGCCTGTGAAGTAGGTCTATTTCCCCCCCCCTGTTACCCTGACGGATGGCTGTAGTGTCGATGAATATATTGTTGCGATCATTCATCTTGCAAAATATGATATGCTGCTACAATAGGGGAATAACTCACCAGGTGCGACTGAGGTCCATTGACAGAAGGGACCGACACCATTTCAAGGACAAAGGATCTGAACGTTTGGGAGGTAAAGATTATGTAGATGATGTATACAACCTGTTGCAGAAGTCACACAAGATGTCAGAATGGCTACCCAGTGGACAAAATGAGCACGAAGACGTCTGGGAAAGACGTCAAATTTCAGTTGTTATGCAGCCAGATTACAAGTTGAAGATGGTCATAAAACAATATGTGAAATATGATAGAATATTTCAAGTTAGTATACAACCTGGAAAAAAATAAGTCACAAAAGATGTCAGAATGGCGGCATTGCAACCATTTTTGCCCTCTGGGTCGGTGCCTTAATCTACTTAACCAGGTTTGCGTAAGCGCTGACTTAGCTATCATGTGACTCGGGATAAAACACTGATATCCTCTTTTATCACAGAGATTCAAAGCACCTTTGATCAGGGAGAGGAGCAAACCACTTCAAAGACACGTCGACTTCCCAAAACCAAGAAGACAGATCTAGTTGACATGGTAAGGAACCCTATATATACAAAAGTATGTGGACACCCCTTTCAAATGAGATGTTCGACGAGCAGGTGTCCACATACTTTTGGTCATGTAGCTTTTGGAAGAACATAGGGCTGGTATATTCGTTGTAAAAAGTCTAAATAAGGAGAATGTGGAATCATTGACATGTTTTTTTTGTGCCATCAATTTCATAGATAAAGCTTTGTGCCTGTCCCAAACACGTAAACAGAATATTCCAAAGGGTCCATATCGAGACTAACTCCAGCGGTGATATTGGTGTAGTTGACTCCTTTCAGACACTCATCTCAGCTGAGATGTGTTTTCTTCACTGTTGGTCTGATAACAGTCAACTGCTGGGAGTAAATCTTTATGGTAGTGCACCGCCTCACTCTTTCTGTCTGCTGCACACCTGCAGAGCTCTGATGAATGCTGAATTATCGATCGAGAGAGAGAGAGAGACTGTCGCTGCCTCCTCTTCAATCTCAGGTTTCATCTAGCGCTTGTTGTTGCCGTTTCACAAGAAGTGAAGGAAGGATGGAGGACTGCGGTCCAGCCTCTCTCTCTCTCTCTCTCTCTCTCTCTCTCTCTCTCGACACCTAGCTGTAAACAGCATGTCACTCAACTGTCTGTCTGCAGAGAAAAGACTGCGTTTACAGCTACAAAATAAAGGGGGGCTCAGAATCATCTTGATGTCGGGACATTGGTCCACAACATCAATTCACTGACAAGCAACTCCAGTACATTGGTGCGAACCTGGAGATAGGTATGTGCATTCTTTCTGGGTCCGACATTGAATGAGAGCTTCCATCAGAGCAGCCCACACTCAGGCCCTTTATACCTGGCGGGAGGTGCTACTTCCAGTATTCTGATTGGTCAGAGTAAAAGTAAGCTTTGGAGAAGTAAGCCTTGTCAGAGCCAGAACGGCCCATAGGGCCAGGAGCGTATCTCCTGTTCCTGTAGCGTGGTGCAGTACACCACCCGGACAGGGCGCTAGTCAGTTGCAGGGCTTTACCCACAATGAATCTCCTTAATGCTGAGTGCCAAGCAGAGAGGCATCCGGTCCCAGTCTTTGGTATGACTCGGCCAGGGATCGAACGCCCAACCTTCCGACCGCAGGGGAGGACACACTTACCACAAGGCTACTGAGTTGGCTGCAACTCTGATTGGTGTTTGCACACAACCACACCTGATGCTTCTCTACACTGAGTAGGCCCCCACCTGATGCTTCTCTACACTGAGTAGGCCCCCACCTGATGCCGTTTCCCTTGAGTATGGGGGAGGCACCACCAAGCAGAACGTCTCCAAAACTGTGTAGGGGCTCCATGACATGTAACAATGAAATTACATAGGCCTTACACCAAGTAACTACCATTATAGTATATGTTCTACTTACCTTATATCCAGATTTTGAAGGAAGTGTTAAGAAGTACATTTTTTGATTATTTAATTGTCTAGGCTTCCTGTCTTAATTACGGTTTTGGTACATGACTGGACATAGGGAAACTGTATTTACTCTTCAAACTAATTGTGACAAAAGCCACTCATTTTGATTTTGTATTAGTACTATTTGAAAAAGCCGTGTCTATTTTCACTTTCCCAACTCCCACATAAAAAAATGGGCATTGGTTTTCTTAGACGATCGATCAATTAACACATCATACAACAAGTGAGAATAGAGAATGAGTGTCTCCACTGTCCGCCTTGACCTAATCTATAAAGAAGTTCATCAAAATATTGAGGCCAGCAACACAACGGCATACTATCATTATTATAAACATCAACTGCATTCTTTTCATAGGCTGCATCCCAAATGACATCGTATTCCCTATATCGTGCACTACTTTTGACCGGAACACTTTAAAGGGAATAGGGTGCCAATTGGGACGTATCAATAGACCAACAGCATTCATCCGCGGACCATTAGTATAATTGATGCATCACCTTTTTCACTGGACTTGATGGGTAAATTATCATCCCCCCTCGGCGGTAGCAGTGCTGTCATTCATATCTTTAATTGGCAAGCTAGCCGCAGCGCTAACCGCTAACACATCTTCATTTGATTGAGTGCTATCTGATTTCTGTCAGCGCACCTCTCTTCATATCTTTGTCTCAATGTTCTCTCGTAACTGGCTGTTGCTTGTTTTTAAAGCAAAAGCTTATTTTCCACAGAGTCGCAACTCAAAGGGTGTCCTTAGAATGGATCCTTTGGAGGGACTCTAATGGACTGAGCCATGCCCACCACCACTCTGATTGGTTCTTTAGTCTTAATGATCCTTCCCAGAAATCCATTCTAACAGCTACTACTACTGTGTCAGTGAGATATGTCAATTAACTGAGGTGTTAAAATGGAGGATTCTTCACCACAGCAGACATGAAAGAGCTCATATAGAAGCTTTAGAATCATCAACTGCAGGTGCGCTGACCTTGTTTGACCCCCTCGTCTTCCTCCTCCTCTTCTGCCTTTACCAGTTACACACCTGGCCCGAAGTATCTCAGTGCTTGACGTGAGAGAGGGAAGAGGGGGGGGGGGAAGGCAAGAAATCAATGGGAGAGAGCTGAGCTGTTGAATGCACAGTTATCTCAGGTTATATGTCAAAAGGAATGGGACATTTCCATACCATCAGACCAATATTTAAAGCTTGGTGGTTTCCACACAACTAACCAGTGACTGATCCCCTTTAATGGACATGGTTACAGCTTTCTGAACAACAGACGTGGCGCCTTTGCCCTGCAGTTATTCCTAGAACCATGGATGGAAACCATCCTGTACTTTCATACACCCTTACAGAAGCATTTACAATCCGGTATCTCCATCATTTCCATGCGTAGTGGCTTTGCATGCAAACCGAATGACATGTGAGTCTCAATATGTTTTTAATCTCTAGTGACTCCTAGCTTCTATCTGGAGGGAAACCAGGTGGAAAGCCCCAGCGTGCCTAAAATGTAATGAGTTTAGCCTTATCCACAGTGCATCATGGTAGAAGTCCCTTAACCAATAGAAGTGGGGATGTGCTTTGTGTATTCAGTGTTCAGGTGATCCGAACCTCAGCTAGCTGGTGATGTTGTCAGTAGTTGTTTGGGAATACGCCCCCCCAAGGGAAAGACGATGCCAGGATCTATAGACAGACACTGATTGGCTGGGCTGATTTGTCCACACTCCAGGTGTGACTGGAGGTTAACTAGAATGGGGAACATTCCCACTTTGAGGAGGCTGCTGTTTATCATGAGGCTGGAGCTGCCTGAGCTGCCTGAGGAAGAATACGAGACGACCCACCACAGAATTCAATACAACATCATATCATATATCTCTATGTGGCCGACAGTCAGAGAAAAGCCCTAGCTGAAACGTGTTAGGTGGATCTGAATAAATATAGGGACTGTTGATGGAGACTGTATGTGCGTGTGTGTGCCCCATGTGCGTGTGCGTGTGTATTTGTGTGAATTAACCAGGGACTAACAATACCAAAGGCCTCACCTCTTCATCATTTCCTTTCACAAACATATTTTCTATTACCCAGAATGCATTTATTATTACCTAATCAATTTCGTAGACGTTTGTCGCTACGAACTGACTCCCTCATACGCAAGTTAAAGTATGATAATGCATTCCAAAACTGGATGGACACAAATGTTTTTTCCCCTCAAAGATATGTCAAGTTGAATTTCCCTGAAGACACATTAAAATATTCTTTCCATAAATCTCTTCCATTCCTTTTATGTTACAGTCGTCCTGAAGCAATTCAATAATAAGCGGCACAATTGGATTAGAAGTGTCATTTAAATGCACACAGTTTGGTCTTTTCGTCTACAGACAAACACATTTTCCCCTGTATGGAGTATTTGACCATTTATCGACAGATGTTGATTCTGGAGATCGATGGGCAGCACCACTGAAGACGTTGTCACGTGTTCCCTGTGGGTGTGCCATGTGCTTGTGCGCTCGCTATCTGTTATGCCTTGATTGTGGCATGCCTTCTTAGTTTGCTTTCATATGATCCTTATGAAAGCCAGCAGTTTGTATTTTGCGTACTTCACACATTCTTTCTATGTAATATAGAACCAGGTTGAGCTACAGTTCAAGAACAGACATATTCATTCCACAGATCTACTGTATGACCTCCATACCACATACTGAACATGAGCAACACAAAGAAGCATAGAAAACAATATGACTCTTTTGAATTTTTTTAAATGTATTTAACCTTTTTTTAACCAGGTAGGCCAGTTGAGAACAAGTTCTCATTTACAACTGTGACCTGGCCAAGATAAAGCAAAGCAGTGCGACAAAATACAACAACACAGAGTTACACAAGGGATAAACAAACGTACAGTCAATAACACAATAGAGAAATCTGTATACAGTGTGTGCAAATGAAGTAAGGAGGTAAGGCAATAAATAGGCCAATAGTGGCGAAGTAATTACAATTGAGCAATTTCCACTGGAGTGATAGATATGCAGATGAGGATGTGCAAGTAGAAATACTGGTGTGCAAAAGAGCAGAAAAACCAAAACAAATATGGGGATGAGGTAGGTAGTTTGTAGGATGGGCTATTTACAAATGGGCTGTGTACAGGTGCAGCGATCGGTAAGCTGCTCTGACAGCCGACGCTTAAAGTTAGTGAAGGAGACATACGTCTCCAACTTCAGTGATTTTTGCAATTCGTTCCAGTCATTGGCAGCAGAGAACCGGAAGGAAAGGCGGCCAAAGGAGGTGTTGGCTTTGGGGATGACCAGTGAAATATACCTGCTGGAGCACGTGCTACGTGTGGGTGTTGCTATGGTGACCAGTGAGCTGAGATAAGGCGGGGCTTTACCTAGCAAAGACGTATAGATGACCTGGAGCCAGTGGGTTTGGCGACGAATATGTAGCGAGGACCAGGCAACGAGAGCATACAGGTCGCAGTGGTGGGTTGTATATGGGGCTTTGGTGACAAAACGGATGGCACTGTGAAAGACTGCATCCAATTTCCTGAGTAGAGTGTTGGAGGCTATTTTGTAAATTACATCGCCGAAGTCAAGGATTGGTAGGATAGCCAGTTTTATGAGGGTATGTTTGGCAGCATGAGTGAAGGAGGCTTTGTAGTGAAATAGGAAGCCTATTCTAGATTTAACTTTGGATTGGAGATGCTTAATGTGAGTCTGGAAGGAGAGTTTACAGTCTAGCCAGACACCTAGGTATTTGTAGTTGTCCACATATTCTAAGCATACAAAAGTTGGAAGCATCATATCTCTATTTTGCTCTAGTGTATGGACTAAACAGCATTTTGAAGAGCCTTTACGCATAAAAATATATTGATAAATAAAGAATACAGTGGTTTGATTCATCCTGAAAATTGTCACGTTCAAGTTCAATCCATAAAATATTGGAAGGTGGAAAAACTATTTGACAATGGTCCAGTCGCTGTGAACCGTGCACCAGGCTTTAGGTTTGAGTTCCATAATGAATCAAATAGGCTACATATCCCAAAATACTGCACAAAGTTAGCCTAATATGATCCACTAACTCTAGCAACCCTCAGGAACAAAATACAAGGACGTGACAGAGCAAAAAAAGGTAAACTAAATGGAATAATGCAAAAATAAATGTATGTGGGTATTACTGATGGTCGATAGTGGCTAATATTTAACACGATACAAATTTAAAAATAAAATGGAGAAAAGCATACAGAGGGTTCAGAAAGTATTCAGACCCTTCCCCTTTTTCCACATTTTGTTACGTTACAGCCTTATTCTAAAATAGATGAAATATTTAATATTTCTCATAAATCTACACCCAATACCCCATAATGCAAATGTATTAAAAATTAAAAACATAAATAGTATATTTACATAAGTATTCAGACCCTTTGCTATGAGACTCGAAATTGAACTCAGGTGCATCCTGTTTCCATTGATCATCCTTGAGATGTTTCTACAACTTGATTGGAGTCAACCTGTGGTAAATTCAAATGATTGGACATGATTTGGAAAGGTACACATCTGTCTATATAAGGTCCCAAAGTTGACAGTGCAGAGCAAAAAACCAAGCCATGAGGTCGAAGGAATTGTCTGTAGAGTTCCGAGACAGGATTGTGTCGAGGCACAGATCTGGGGAAGGGTAACAAAACATTTCTGCAGCATTGAAGGTCCGCAAGAACACAGTGGCCTCCATCATTTTTAAATGGAATACGGAATAATGGAATAAGTTCAAGGTCAGAATAGGCATAGAGTGAAAACTTGAGTCAGAATCAGGGCCAAGGTGAAAGTGTACACTTGTGGGTGTAATAACACTATTGACAGGGTGTTTGTACTCGGAAACCTACAGACCACAGGAGGTTGGTGGCACCTTAATTGTGGAGAACGGGCTCATTCTACTGACTGGAGCGGAGTTGGTGGAATGGTAACAAAGCAGTCAGAGCAGTCAGCTGTTGAGGTGTCTGACAGACAGAGGGGTCAGGATGAGCCACAGGGGGCCTGTATCTGGGGCCACACTGTTTGCCTAACACACTGGGGATTGCTGCACCAATCACTACAAAGAAAGACAGCATGGATAAATAATATATCTTGTTGTGTATTTAAGATAGGAGCCAAAGGGCTTTATTGCCAAAATCCCAAAGTATCTTTTTAAGCATTAGCAGTCCACTTCCCTTCATTCCTACAGGGATGTGGACTGTGGTGTGATGGGATGCAGAGGTTAGCTTCGTATGGGGTTTCTTCCGGACTACTGCAGAGGTGTGGTGGCGCTTTTACAGTCGCTGACGCATCACCCAGGTGGGTGCTGCACTTCTGCTAGTGGACGATTCAGCCTATCATCTTCATCGAAGATGACAAGGTGCCCAATTTAAATTATTATATATATTTTTTACATTTAAATCTGATTTTGAGATTTTACTTGTAATGAGAAGTGCTATATAAAATGAATATATTATAAGTATTGTGATTAATCTCGTCGTGGAGGCAGAGCGGAGTGATTTCCGCTATTTCCGGTCTTAGAGTTAAGGATACGGTTAGCAGTGTGTCTAAGGTTAGGGTTAAGGTTAGGATTAGGTTTAAATGTTATGACTTTGTGGCTGTGCCAGCTAGTGACTACCCTACAGAGCTGCCTGCGGTACATGAGTCATCCCAATAAATGCCAGCCTGCTTATCAAACCTGCCTATTTTCATCCTCCAAAGACTTCAAAGATGACACATTGAAGATGAAGATAAAAGATGAAGCAATACATTAAAAGAAGCAAGGATGTATCATTGACACATTTCTCTTGAAGTCACTGATATATAGACATTCCAATTCATTTCAAATGGATTTATGTATCTAATCTGGAATAAATAGATTTTTATAACTGTGATAAAGCCACGTGAGATGACAACTGCCATCCAGAATCACCATATTGTCACTTTGATGTGGTCCAATATTTTAATTTGGACAAAAGACATTAGTTATTCAATACAAGCAAGTAGTGCTTATAAGAGAGACGTTAGATTGTCCATTGACTGACAGAGACACGTAGACAGATCCATTACAGATTCTTTAACACAAATGGTGCAATCTTGACTTATTTCCCCATATCACTGGCCTATTATTAATTATATATTCATACATTCATAGAGGGGAGAAATAGATACTTCCCTGAGAATTGAGGTAGTATTGATCTTAAATAAATTAATTGAGATATGAGCCGAACAATAATTGACTTTGTGGAGAGCGGGACATCTTATGAATTCTAATGTTTGTGCTCCTAATATTTGCATGAATATGTCATATCAGCGAGGTAATCACTGCCTATTACTTTATTTGTGTTCCAAATGGCACACTAGCCCCTATATAGTGCATTACTTTTCCCCATGGCCGATTGGGCTATAGGGTGACATTTGGGACACAGATCTCCATGAGGTGGAATGTTTTAATGGCCGGAACTCAGTATCAGTTCTACTCATCATCAATTCTCATTAACAGTATGCCATCCTGCATCCCACTGCTGGCTTGCCTCTAAAGCTATGCATGGATGGTCATGGTTAGTCCCTGGATGAGAGACAAGATCCTGCTAGAAGTAATGTTGGAGGGCCAGTAGGAGGTGCTTGTTCCCAATTGCAGTGATTGAGGACATTCCTCTGTGTAGGGGGCTGTTAAATGGGTGTCCTGACTGTGGTCACTGAAGATCCCATGGCACTTATTGCTATAGTAGAGGTGTTTACCCTTGTGTGCTGGCTAAATTCCCAATCTGGCACTCATGCTATCATGGCCACCTAATTATTCCCCAGGTTTTTGCTGTGAATGAGAATGTGTTCTCAGTCAACATACCTGATCAGTATCAGTTCCTTGTTTCAGGAACACCTATGGCACAAAATGTGACATCAGGCTCTAAAGAATGATCCTGAGGGAAAGATGCTCTCCCTTTTGTTTGGTCTCATCTCTCCTAATTAAGAGTGTTTGACTCCTTATTAGAAGGTTACTGTATGAGCCGATGATGACAAAAGGAAATACATCTCACTGGGTGTGTAATTAAATAATTAAATAAGCCTGGGTCAATACAACTGTGATCTAGCTGTAACTTGCCACTAATTTTAATGGTAGATTCAGCGTTGTCTCAGGAATACATCATCATACACAGTGGAGTAAGACGTAAACTACTACAAAATTCTAATCGGCTAAGACTGCCTCTGTTGGGTCTACCCAATTAGTACTCTCCTTTGATGATTGTCCATACTGGAAAGAGCCAATAGGATAACTTCTCAGATTTGAATTTGGTTAATTAAATATGAAGACTATGTAGGCATTTCCACATGATCATTAGCTTAAGCTGTTGAATGTAATTGTTACCTCGGGATTACATGAATACAAAATCTGTAAAACAGTACCTTTCAGATTTCAGTTGACCTTGTAAACTCAAAGAGTGAGTAACAAAATTGGAGGTACCGCTAGGCTCAATCAAACTGAAACCTAACCCAGAAAGGGAATGTTAGTGCCATCGGCCGTCTCCAGATCCAGTTTCTCTGTTTTGCCCATTCTTTCCAATTCACTGTATCCTTTTCTAAATCCATTTTTCAATCTGATGTTCAAGTTTACCCAATGAATTTAGACGTTTTTAACTGGGATTATTCACATTTGAGTTGACTTTATAAGCTTAAAGAATTGGTATCATAGTGTTTAATGTTAAAGATCAAAATGGGTCTAAACAGATCAATGTACCCCACCATAAACTACTGTTCTACTTCTATTTACAGTACATTCACACAGAAGTTTATTACTATCAAATGATGTTGTTTGCATGGCCTGACTAGCCTTTGAACTCCACGACGCAGCAGTAAATATATCACCTTCAGAATCAAGACGGGGAACAGTGTATCTAATGTACAGTACTAACCATGTTTATGCTTTGGCGTCACTCTAATTGCACATGACAAACAGCAGTCAGCTGTAACCTGCCTCTCGTTAAATCACAAGATCCAAATGGTACGAGGAAGTAAGTCACAGAGAACTGAAGAGAGAACATGAAAGCCAGGTAGAAACAAACAGGCAATAGGAAGGTAATTTGGAAATAGAATTTAGAATAGAGTTTAAAGAGAGAGGTGCTTTGCGCCCGGTTAACTGCTTCCTCAGCTGTGGGATGGAGACGCAACTTCAGCAATGAGCTTCTTTATCGTATGGGATACACAGCCAGTGCTCTTACAGTCATGGATTCAAGAAATTGACACAAAGACTTTCAGTGGCTACAGTATATTTCCTCCTTAGCTCAAGATAATTAAATTGGGTAACAGTGCTTTAACCAATGCCCAGCATGACTATATCATCAACAGTTGTTGGGTCAGTTTATTTGGGTAATCCGGGGTCTTCCGCTATGTGAGCAAGCAGTGCCAATCCGCAGCCATACACTCTTAGAAAAAAAGGTGCTAAGGATTTCATTAAATCCAATTACTAACATAATGGATTAGTTTAGAAAACGATATGTTAAGTATCTTTGTGTAGCATAAAATGTATCAACCAATCAATGTACATGCAAAAACACAGATATTACAGTAAAACAAACAATCTCCCTGCAATAGAGCATGCTGGGAAATATTATATATGGTTCTATGTAGAACCCCTTTTTGCCTTTTTAAAGAATCCTTCTTCCCGTCCAAATAATCATCAAAGAACCCTTTCTTCCAAAAAACGGTTCTTATGATGTTAAAGGTTCAGGTAGAACCCTTTCGGAAACCCTTTTTTTTCTAAGAGTGTATGGAACCCCAGTAAGACTAGCTGTCGCCATTGGCGTCGGTTAACGGGGATCCTAATGCATCAAATCAAAACCACATCACGGTTCCCGTAGTTTAAAGATTTATCTCAATGATCTTGTCTGCTTTTCCGGCGGAAACGATTAGCCTGAATAAAAGCGTAAACCCTAATCAGTACGAATCCTCTTTGGGTCACCCAATCTGTGCATGGGCGGCTGAGACGTGCAACGCAAAGGCTTATGGGGAGGTAATCAGGGCTCAGCCCCAGCATGGAGTTACCCAATCTACTTGTTTAACAGGGATTGCACCTGGTGTTTTGTGGTGTCGAACAGACTGGTCGTGACCTATGTGATCTCTTGATGCAGTGTCCCGATGGATTTCCATCAAGCTTTGTTTTCACTCCATTAAAGCTCTGTGACACTGGCCTTGTTTTTCCAATTCTTTTTGATGTTTTTATAGATTTTGTCGCAATGTAAATCATATTCAAGGGTTTTAAATTGTGATCTGATTCATAAAGAAGCCTCATAATACACATTTTGAAATTGAGACACATTGACATAAGAATCTAACATTCTGTCTATTTTCATTCAACTAACAGTATGAGTGTTATGAGTCCCATTGATGTTCCCTGTTGAGTCCAATGAATTGTAATGATTGATGACACCAAATCGCAGACTAGCCTTCATAATAAACACGAATAGGCTTGACCTGCCGGTGTCCTTCTGAAATCCCCCCGCCAGGGAAGACTACAAAGTCAGACTTAAGCCCAGAGATCTATACTGAGGTCTTTAACAACTGCCAGCAAACGATTCTGCACTGCTTAGAATGCAAATGAAGAATGAAGCCGGATGAAGTGTCGGTAAAGAGAGTGAACTATTCTTCTGTCGGAGGGGGGAAAGTGTGGAGATTAACGAGATAGTCCTCCCAAAATGAAACGAACGGCATTACCTGGCTGCTAATTGCCTCTCTCGGGAAAAAAGAGAAACATAAAATGAGTGATTGGTCTGGGTGATGTAATGCCTATCGTGCTTTCTCATGTACAAGTTTCATTTCATTACCTTTGACAGGACTTTGTTGATGCTTCCCACTAGACTTCATAAAGCTAGCTCAACATTGTGTATAATAAAGTTGTATTTTCTCAAATATAACTAATGACGTGGTAGTGTTTGTCCAGTAGGGGTCACTGTTAGCACTAACTAAATATACCATGGTAAAACCCTAGGCATACTGTGCTGTAGGAGGTGGTACTCCATAGAAGACCTACTTAGATCATGGGTGGTGATTCACTGGCTCAGTCCCAAATGTTTCCTTATATAGTGCACTATTTTTGACCAGGGCCCATAGGGCTCTGGTTAAAAGTAGTGCACCATAAGGAATAGGGGGACATTTGTGACGCACACACTGACTCAGCTCGGACACATATCCCAGCATTATATTAGAAAAAATTGTCAAGTGAACCGACAGACTTTCAAAACAGTCAAAACAATTTTTATCATCCTTTCTGATCCCTGTCATTTTACATTTTTTTAACAAGAAAACACATGTGAAACAGCAAGAGCCTGTCACAGTGGTCACCAACCTTTTCCTGAGTCCAAATGCATGCCGAGGTCTACCGCTCAGGTTTTTATATAAACATGACTTAAACTATGCAACAACCAATTAAATAAAAATCTGTTGCAATGAGGTTCGGGCAGAAGGCTATAGGCCCAAAACATTATCACTGCATATTGGCTATGCTTGAATTGCCCTGCCAATATTGTTCTTCTCAGACCATTTAGAAATATTTCAAATGTTTAGCTATATGATCACACTGGTAATAGGTCATTTGTTATATTACTTGTGAGGCACAGCTAAGCGAGCATACCAATTCTCTTTTTGTTTTTTTTACTGGACTGATCTTATGATCACCGACTCCTGTTCCTCCTCTCTCCCTCCCTCCGCTGAGAAAAGGGGACAGCTGATGATGAAACTCAAGTCGCACTGCATTATTTCTGCCTCATGCACCAATTCATGTTGTTACTCCAATGACCAGAGAAAGTGAAATACGCCTCGATACGCATGCTTGTCGGAACACTTTGCTATACTCATTCATTGCAGCTGCAGTACTGGTTGAAGCATTTTATGGCTTATAAAAGTGTTGAACAAAGTGTTGATAGTGCTGAATAACACCTTATTCACAAACTTACTCTTAAAAACAGCAGCTCTATGCTGTATTAGTTGAGTCTCTCTCATCATGGTTTTAAAAGTTTGGAAATCTCACAGTATCTACTTTGCTGTGCTTTCGAGGCTTCTTTTTACAGTCTATGGCTCAAGGAAACTGTGCAGACATGGTGATTTGAGCTATCTGATTGGTCAGCGGTAGGCCTATAGCTGCACTTGATTTGCTCTTTGGACCTGGCAGGTAGGCGGAGTTCTACCTTCAGACACATGAAATGGTTGAAAATGGGAACACTGCCTTCCCGGCGCTAAGGCTGCTGAATAAAGTGCAAAAAAAACAAGGCTTTATCGTTTATTTTTTTACAGAAATGTTTGGTGATCGATCAGGAATGCCTTGGAGATCGACCAGTTGGTGACCGGTTGGTGACCACTGGTCTATTCAGATGCAAAGCATGTGACCTTGCCAACAAAATAACATTATCTATCTAGCCTGAAGACAGACTTGTTAGCATTACTGTCTTTAGTGTGTGATATTGATGCTTTGTTCATGACATTACAGGGGAATCCCTCCTTTTCTTCTTTCCAGAAATGCATCCAAGCCATGAACCTTAATCCTTTGTCTAACCCCTGTGATGGGATGGTATCATCAATCACATCACACAACGCACACATACACACACACATCATCTGGAGCACACTAGGGATCAGACTGCTGATTGTAATCTGTATCGCGTGAGAATGTTTTCTGGACATGTTGCTGTGTTAATTGTTTGGATTAAGCTGGCTTTTTAGCGCACTGTGGGAGACAAACTGGTAGGCTTGACTAGCCAGACAGTGGGATGGAAACGACAACAAATCCCACCACTCTCAGGGATAATCTAGAGACAGGGTCTCATCTGATCCAAGTTGAGATCAAAGGGTGAAACGGCGGCCATGTTTTATTGAGGACTTAATCTCACTGCTTGCTGCTCCTCTCACACCCTGTCGGTTCCGGTTATGTTAGCTAGCTAGGCAACAGCAGATGACTCATATATCACTCTGCCTGGAGGTCTTCTACACTTTCTGCACCTATACCCTACATAGTGCACTACTTTTGACAAAGCCCCATAGGGCTCTAGTCAAAAGTAGTGCTCTATATAGGGAATAGGGTTTCATTTGGGACACAAGGTTAAACAGCAACTTTAGAGTCTGGAGCAGGGATGGGCAACTTTTGATGGGGCTAGGGTTCACAAAAAAATCTGAACTCATCATGAGGGGACGCAGTTTCACGCGGGTCTGCGTACCCACATGCATGAGCCCCACATAAAGCTACTGCAGTAACACTAATGGTTTAACATCAATTACCAACTGCACTACAACCTGCTGAGTGAACAACACACCCCACTGAAGTCAATTAAGTGCTTTGCTGGCAGTTTGAAATTGTTTGTGAAGACGTACACTTCGCTACTCCAAGGGAAAATCCTTGAAGGCTTAACCATGCTGAACTGCAGCTCTTTATGAGTCAATACCTTTTAAATGTAAACAGAGGCTTTTTGTAAGAATATGTCTGTGGTTTCTAAAACGCTCACCAGTGTTGAACTTGACGTTTCTATTTGACAGGACAACTACAGTGAAGCATTTAAGTTCAACTGATAAAAATGAATCTTGATAACAAAGGTATAGGGGAAAGGGATAAATGGGGATACGTTATGATAATGAAGGATGAATCCACATATGGTGAGCATTGGTGGTTGGGGAGTTTTGGTACGTACTTGTGTCTGTCATAGTGTGAGTGCTGGGGTTGTCCAAGGGAATTTTATGATGGACTTCTCGAGACAGTGTATTATCTTTAACTTCTTAGGGAGCGGCTGCCGAGGTGACGGTTTTGGAGAGTCTGGCGTGCCCAAAGTAAAATGCCTCCCACTCAGGCCCAGAAAATAGGATATGCACATAATTAGACAGGATTGGATAGGAAACACTCTGAAGTTTCTAAAAGTGTTAACATAATGTCTGTGAGTATAACAGAACGGATATAGCAGGCAAAAACCAGAGGAATTTCTGTCCTGGAAAAAGTGTTTTTGACACATTGCCTCATTTTGAACCCCTCCCTATTGAAAACAGCCATTTCTGGGAGTAAGATTGCAGTACCTATTGCTTCCACTGGATGTCAACAGTCTCTAGACAGTGTTTGATGATGTTAGGTTGCTCTGGATGGTAATAGAAGAAGAATTTCGAACTAGTCACAGGATGTAAACAGAAGAGGAAGCGCGTTCACGGGCTTGCGCGCGCTGTGTTTTTTCCCTTTCCTATCGTCCAGTTTATAATCCGGTTGAAATATTATAGTAAATATACATAAGTATACATTATACATTATCAATGATGTTTGATTGTTCTTGGACAAGTGTATAGGTATAGGTTGAACGCGTTCTCTTCACGATTCAATGGGCGAGTGGACGCTGTATTTTATGAACATAACGCGCCAACCAAACAGAGATTTATGGATACAATAAATTACTTTATCTAACAAAAGAACCATTGGATGCCTTTGTTGGACACTTGGGAAGCACTCAGCAGACGTTCTTCGAAAGGTAAGGGATTTGTTTTCGCTGTGAAATGTGTTTTGTGTGAACCGCGATGGTTTATGAATTTATGCTAATGGAAAAATATTGGAGGTGCTACCCTCAAACAATCAAATGTTGTGCTTTCGCCGTAAAGCCTTTTTGAAATCTGACAACGCTGTGATATTGCCAAGAAGTAGAGCTTTTGATGACTATGCAACACTTGTATATTGATGAATGTTTAATAATTCAACTTTTGGATTTTGAATTTGGCGCCTTGCATTTCACCGGGTAGTGTCGGGAGTGGCTAGCGCCCCACCACTCCGTAAGTAGTTAACACGTTTGCCAATTAAAGAACTCATCTCTCTCTCTATCTCTCATGTAGTGTTGTATGTATTTCTCTGAGACCAGGTTGCTTGTTGCACCTTAACAACAAAGGAGAATTACGGGCAGAATTTACGTTGGCGGTTACATTAGACATTAGTAAGTGTCTTGGAGGTGCGCAGAAATACATAAAGTATGTTTCGTATGGTTCTGAGGCCAGGCTGCTCTCTCGCTCTCTCACACACATACACACACACACACACACACCCTCTGAAAGTAAAACTATATCAATCTTAGCCAAAGCAATTTGCTGACTTGTTGAAAGCACTCCATCAGTTTTTTTCCTTTTTATTGAGAGAAAAATAACTGTTAATGACTACAAAATTCCATTGATCTTTGTACCATTCAGAAAGAAAAAAGGTTGAGGCCCATACAACCTTAACAATGATGTACAAGGGACCTCTGGTGGTTGTGGTCTTCCAGGAACCATGTGGAATATGTTATGAAAGAGCTTTCCAAGAAACCAATAAACACCCCTAAGGAAAAACAGGTCTGATGAAAAATGATGAAACCTATCTCAGGCTGTACAAGGCTCTGAACTCTTCCACTATGAGAAGCAATATCTCCTAGAGGTGTATTTGATGAAAACCCTAGAATGTATAGAAACCCTGCAAGGTGATGTTGTTTGGATGAGCTTGGTCTGACTTGTGAGGTCTGGCCTCACTTTTTGGCATGCTGTGTAGTGCTAATGTGACCCGTTGGGTTTGAACTTGCCACAAGTTTGTGTTAGCCAGCTGAGCTAAAGCCTGGGTTTTTGAGTTGCTAACGCAAGTCACCAAACCACCTTGAGCAGCATAATCACAGGCTAATAATGTCGCAATCTGCATCATTAGCATCCAATCTCTTTGGACTGTAAAATTCACACCACCATCTAAGCGCCGGTCCGGTGTAGTTGGACTGATGTTAAAGAAATAAAACACGTCCCCAAAAATGTATCATTTTACAGCAAATGTTTTGAAAGAAATAGCCAGAGGCAGACTTAGTACCGGGATGTTCCAAGAGACCACACGTTAGGCTTACTACTATTTGGCGTTGAAGTCTTGATGCTTCCCGCTGCGATTTGTTGGGATTTTGCCCCTGGTGTTGCCCACCGTATCATTCTAATCAGATACAGGCTATTATTCTGTTAATATTAGTGTACAAGGGGTTGGACATGGTTGGACATTTGACAGGATGTTATCATTGCAGACTGGCCAGGCGGATTATAATAGCTATAGGTTCACGTAACTAAGTCTCTGCAAAGTGCATTACCAAATTCAGAGCTATAAACTTGATGAAGACAGACATTGACATCTTTCTTTCCTCATCTCTGAAATGATCGGAAGAAAATACTCCCCCTGTTTGTTTAAGACCTGTAAATTGATGCATTTATATTTTCAAAACTTGAAATGGGCAAGAGGTTAAAGTAGAGAAAGAAACTGAATTGACATTATTTGGCGACAGGATGTCAACAAATGTGACTAGTTTCAGGACACTATGCGTGTGTTGCATGTCACTACTTCACAGGAGAGGCATTTGAAAGTAAACCAAACTTTTTTTTTATCAAAATGCATTCTGGAACATGCGAACTGTCATCTGTCTTAAACGTGTATGCCATCTGTAAATATGAATACAATTATTAAATTACGAGCCTTCCTGCTAGTCATGATTGGCTGAGATAATGGATGGGCTGGACATGCCGAGAGTTCAGATTGGTCTGCCATGAAGTGGGAGCTGCTCAGTATGTGTAGCTAGGTAATCCTTTCCAACCAAGCTTTTTTGAAATATATCAGAACTGCACAAGTGTTGCTAATGCTCTCCACTTTCTGGAGGACCACGTTTGTGGATCATTCAGTGGAATGCCCGGTAGAAGCAGAGTATGATAGCTAAGGAGATAGAGAAAATTCTGGCGTTTGATTGCAAATAATGCGGATGGAGTCGAAAAAAAAGAGAACACGAAGAAGGCTGTTGTATAAAACACCTCTCTCCGGATTACATCTTCAAACTAAGGGCAACCATGTCATCTGTGACAGAGAGGGGGAAGCGCTCATCTGTTTCTAATTTTGTCAGAAAGTCGTTTTCATTGCAAGTTAAAGCGTATTGTTAGCTATCTAGCTAATGTTAGCTGGCTGGCAAGCTAATGTTACGTGTATGACCTGTGTAGTAATATTATTCGTATCTCAGAGCAATTTTCATTGCTAGTTATAGCCTAATGGTAGCAAGCTAGCTAACAGTGAACCTAGCTAGTTGGTTAGCTTTAGCTACCAGCAGATTCATGCAGGGTAGTAACGTTATGAGTTGCGATTATGGTTAATTGTTTACTCAGCACACTCCATGACACAGACATGAAATGACACCAGCTCTGATCAGAGATGCAGCTTCACTTTAAACTGACTGAATAGTTCTAGTTTGAATGTGACACTAATGTTGGACATATGGACCTGAAATCACATTAATTTCCTTTCAGCACTTATTTACTCAGCATTAGCAAGGACACTCATAGATCAATCAGATTAATCTACCATTAGTTTTCTGCTGTGGTTTTATTTATGTATTATATCTAATAAAATGTGTTGACAAATCAACACAACTCAATCTGTGTAGATACATTTTCACTCTGTCACTTAAATATTACATTAGTGCACTAGATAAGTACACACACACACACACACACACACACACACACACACACACAAGCACACAGGCACACAAGCACACACACACACACACACACACACACACACACACACACACACACACACACACACACACACACACACACACACACACACACACACATACACACACACAGGGAGGCGTAAGAGTGGAGAGGAGAGAGGAGAGAGCTTAGGGCAGGTAGGGTACAGGCCGGTGCTGATGGTGGACGATAACACCCAGCAACAGTCAACAAAGAGCTATTTGAAAAAGCTTAATGCTTAAACCAGTAAATCTAATTGTTTGGGGACAGACTTGATGGTGAAAATCGAGCATTGATGGAATTCCTTGGTAAAGATTGCCACTCCACCACTTTAGGAAGATCTGTCTTTGGCGAAAAAAGGTTACAATCAGTTTTCAGAACACTCTTTCTTAACCACATCTCAGTAATGACCAACACATCTGTTGCTAATTTGCTCAATGTTTGGTAATAAGCTTCTAGTGTTAACGTGCAGAAAATCCAGGCTTTTATGAGAGAAGAAATCAGTGAAGCAGAAATCAGAGGTCAAGTTAGAATTGGGGCTTAGCAACAATAGACGGGCCAGGGTGTACATACACATTTCCAGATATCATCAGCAGTAATACAATCAGGGCATGGCAGAGGACAAGGAGAACTCTGCAGTGTTGATTTTTATGACATTTGAATTGCATCAGATGGCAACAAGATTATCTTGTACAACAATTTCATTACGTAGCATGAATATAAAGACGGCGAGAGGTGGTTAGAATAGGATGGGAGGCCAAGAGTCAGTGTGAAAGCTTGGGAGAGAGGGGGATGTGTGGCAGGTGTACCTGTACCAGACAAGGGGAGATAGCCCAGGGCAGATGAGGAGCAGATGTCCCGGTAGGATCCAAGTAGCAGTGCAGCAGGCAACAGGAGTAGGTGTCACACCCGCTTGGTTAAAGCTTTAGTCGGGAGGCTGTAGGAGAGGAGGCGTTCAACCTTACCAGATAGGTGCGTGGTGGAGCAGATAAAAGTGTCCGAAGCGAAAAGCTTAATGAAAAACGTTGTCCGAAGACAAAACTTTGTCTCACTCCTACACCCTTGCACATACACACAATACCACGTGCCCACACACACAAACGTCTGCTGTGTCCTTTTTTTTTGGTCACAAAGTGCTGTATATGTACTCTCTAGGTCAGGGATCATCAGCTACAGTAGATACTGAAGGCCAACGTTTTTTCTTAAGGCCAATGTTGTTCTTAAGCGACTGCAAATTGACAAAAAAAAGCCCAAACAGATATATTATTTGACAAAAACATAATACTTTCAAACCTTGCTTACATTTGTATACGATCGTATACTGTATATCTCTCTATTATGCGTGGGAATACTTTGGAACAAACTTCCAAAATCCTAATCACTTGGAGCTGATTTGCTGGTGTTTTTACAGTCTTTTATGTCCAACAATAAAAAATAAAACTTGGGGGCCCAATAAAATCTTGGGCCGCCATTTGGGGAACACTGCTCTAAGGCGTTGTAATCTGGCCAAACTAACATAATCTCCTGTCCAAAGACTGAGACCTCTCAGCTTTAGAGCTGTTCTTAGAATCCAAGCTGCAATACGGCTAGATGGGTAGACAAATAGAAACAGACAGACAGCTGGATGTGCAGACAAACAGAGACAGACAGGGAAAGAGGCAGGCAGACTGGTAGGTAGGATTGCAGACAGGCAAGCAGGCAGACTATAGATACCTTGGGGTCAGATAGTTCTAAAACATTAGAGAAGGAGCAGCTTTAATCCAGCCATCTGGTCTGTTCTACCTGCAGTGGGACTCCACAGTGACTCATACATCACTCCTCCTCCCAGGCCGTGTTTCATCGTAAAGAGACCACATTGTCTCTCCTGGACAGAAGGTATTACGGACACAGGAGATCCAATTCAGGCTTAAGCTAACAAAGAGCTTAACCAGAGGGGAAGATAAGCTCTCTGGATAACATGTCTTTGATCTTTTTACTAATTTATTATATTACAAAGAGACTCACTTCTATCTTATGTTGGTGTTTGAGGAGAGACAGTGAAAAAGAGATGTCATCTCTCCTGAAAGACAGCTCTGAGCTGGTGTCTTCTGGTAAGGCAGTGTAGCGTTACTCTAATGTTTGATTAATGTGTGTGATTCCTGATGATGACACAGAGTGTGTGTGTGTGTGTGTTTCCTGCAGAGTGTGTTCTGGGTGTGTGTGTTGTGGGCTTGTTGTTCCGGTTCCAGCAGTAACACATGGAACACAGGCAGAACCCAGGTGGAGGAAGGCTGAGACACAATGGGGAGAAGAACCCATCTGCTAGATCCGACTCATCACAATGGGAGTGGAACTCTAGCCAACCAGCCAACACGCTATGACCTCAGGACGTCTGATTAGGCCGAGGCATGCCATCTCTCTTCTCTAATCATCATTACTCATTCTAATTCATGGATTTATGGGTAGTGAGGTGCAGAGAGGAGCTTATTATACGGAAATAAGGACATGGATCATCAAACAGATTTATTTGCTCTCTATGTATTGTTAATAGCCAGTCTGTCCGCACTTTATGCCACGGCGAAGAAACAGCCCAAAAGATTTGTTCGCTTTGCATTTCCAGTGAGACAATTAGACAGATAAATATTAGTTATGTTCCCGAATAACACAGATGAAAGGAAAGTGTGTCAATTCAAGCCTTACTTCTCCGTCTTCATTTGGGGCCACTGCAGACTTTCATTAGGAAGTAAATAGCACATTGATCCCAGACAAAGTCTTAGAACAACAGAATGGTAATGAATGAGGGGATTGAGGAAGAGGAAACGCTGTAATTGTAGAGGAGAAAAGAAATGAAGAGATTAATGGAGCTGTACTTGTCCAGACTGTCAGATTTACTGATGGCTCTCAGTGACTGTCTGCTGGCTTTCTGGTGACTGTGATCTAAGTATATCTGCAATATCACCACTACCGTAACCATTTCAGCACAGAGAGAAGAGGGACAGGACCTTACATAAGACTGGTGGGTTTCAGTGGGTTAGGACCCTATGTACAGAAGGTTCAGTTGGCAATGTACCTTTTATTTATTTCACCTTTATTTAAGTTGAGAACAAGTTCTCATTTACAACTGCGACCTGGCCAAGATAAAGCAAAGCAGTTCGACACATACAACAACACAGAGTTACACATGGAGTAAAACAAACATACAGTCAATAATACAGTAGAAAAAAAACCAAATCTATATACAAAGAGTGCAAATGAGGTAGGATAAGGAAGGTAAGGCAATAAATAGGCCATGGTGGCAAAGTAATTACAATATAGCATTTAAACACTGGAATGGTAGATGTGCAGTAGATGAATGTGCAATGTAGAAAAACTGGGGTGCAAAGGAACAAGATAAATAAATAAATACGGTAGGGGATGAGGTAGTTGGTTGGGCTATTTACAGATGGGCTGTATACAGGTGCAGGGGTCTGTGAGCTTCTCTGACAGCTGGTGAGGGAGATACGTTTCTCCAGTTTCAGAGATTTTTGTAGTTCGTTCCAGTCATTGGCAGCAGAGAACTGGAAGGAAAGTCGGCCAAAGGAGGAATTGGCTTTGGGGGTGACCAGTGAGATATACCTGCTGGAGCGCATGCTACGGGTTGGTGCTGCTATGGTGACCAGCGAGCTGAGATAAGGCGGGGCTTTACCTAGCAGGGACTTGTAGATTACCTGGATTCTACTCTCGTATGGCGACGAGAGTAAAGCGAGGGCCAGCCAACGAGAGCATACAGGTCGCAGTGGTGGGTGGTATATGGGGCTTTGGTGACAAAATGGATGGCACTGTGATAGACTGCATCCAATATGTTGAGTAGAGTATTGGAGGCTATTTTGTAAATGACATCACCGAAGTCGAGGATTGGAAGGATAGTCAGTTTTACGAGGGTAAGTTTGGCAGCATGAGTGAAGGATGCTTTGTTGTGAAATAGGAAGCCATGTACTAGAGTTTCAGTGTGTTAGAATCCTGCATAGTACTGGCTTAATGTGACTGGACTGTGCATTGTACTGGTTTTGATGGGTTAGGACCCTATATCAGGGTTTCTTAAACGTTTTCAGCCTGGGACCCAAATTAGAAATTCTGTGTTTTCCTGAGACCCAAGCTTAGGAAAATTTGCAACTTAACATAAATATCGGTACATTTCAATGACCTTATGCCTAAAACAAATAACAATGAAATTAAATATCTGTTTATTTTCCCCCATTAAAAACACTCTTACATATCTGTCTAGGTTGGAACTGTTGCTGTTAAAATCCAATCAATTATTTTCATTCTGAACTGGAATAAATGGATTGATCACATCACACAGATGAATAACAGAACACAGGCTTTTTGATAGCACAACCCTAAGTAACAGTACAGATGAAAAATGATCAGGTCTACTATACATCTTGCTGTAGAAATTATTGTTGAAAGAAAGTCTAGGTTGGAACTGTTGCTGTTTATTCTGAACTGGAATAAACTGATCAGAACTACTGCTTTCTCAGTCAGGCAGGAGACCACTTCCTGCTGAGATGAGCAACCCATAACTGTGTGAGTGTGTTTGCCTCAAAAAGCATCTTGATTCAATTAGTTTATTCCAGTTCAGAATAAAAATTATTACTTGTATTTTAACAGCAACAGTTCCAACCTAGACTAGTTTTCAACAATCATTTCTACAGTAAGATGTACAGTAGGCCTGATCATGTTTCATCTTCATCTGTACTGTTACTAGAGTTGCAGTATCTATCTAGCTTGCTTTGGCTAACATGAGCTATTAGCTGTGTAACGTTACAAGGCCAGGGGGATTGTTTGAAAGAGAAACTCACATCTACTACTATGAGAGTTAGTTAGTACTCCCTTATTTCTGCTCATCATCACCTGTTATAAAATGACAACAATGCCTTGCTAGTTGACTTCCTTTTCCACTGTTGAAGCACTACTAAGCACTTCCCCGCACTAAACACATTGTGGGCGCTCCTCGTTTTAAGTTTGCATGAAAGAGAGAGAAACTCATCGCTGTATTTTGCGTTTCATGACAATTGAACTCAGTCAGAACGTGTGGGTAGCATGAGTCCATTTGATGACAGCGGTGAGTGATGGTGAGTGGGAATGACAAGTCAGTGGCTGACAGGGCATCATCTGCTGCTGAACGACTGCGCTGCATCGAAAACTTCAAGAAAAAAAGATCCGGTAAACCGCAAAGCACAAGGGCATCTCCCTCTCCCACTTGCGCAGCTGCCAAACTGAGCAGAGACCGCTGCCAAGCAGAGAGCGCACTGAACAGAGAGCGCAGATGCACTTGGCAAAATCAATTCTAGTAATTAATTAAATAATTATACATTAACTCTGACACGTCGTGACCCACCATTAACAGAAGTGGGTCGCGACCAATACTTTAGGAAGGCTGCCCTATATCATAGTAGTGTTTGTGGGAAAGGATCCTGTATGAGGGGGGGTCTAAGCTGACATATGGAATTGTTTTAAGATGTTCATACTACAATTTAGAATTTTACGACCCCTTGAGTTAGAAAATATACAAAAATGTTTGATAAAATATTGAATTTGGCCTTTACTATTATAGCCTAGAGGAATGTACTGAATAACACATTCATAAATGGCAAAAAAGACAGTAAAAAAAGAAATAAAAATAAACAAGATTTTGAGGAGATGTAAGGAAGCTAAGGAATTATATATTATTATTATTATAATTTATTTTTAAACTGGTACCGGTTACTTTCAGACAAGTCTTTCACTGCAGATGTGGAAGTGCGACATAGGCGGAATGTGGTGGATACAAAAAAACATCTGTAGCTTAAACAGACAGGTTTGATGAGGATTTTTCTTATTATGTTACTTAGATTGGTTAGGTTTCATTATGTCCGAAGTCTCTCAACATGAGTTTCTTCTCTAAGGGGAAAGGGGGACACCTAGTCAGTTGTACACCTGAATGCATTCAACTGAAACATATCTTCCACATTTAATCCAACCCTCTGAATCAGAGAGGTGCGAGGCACGTTGTTGGCGCTCGGGAACAGTGGGTTAACTGCCTTGCTCAGGTGGAAGAATGACAGATTTTTACCTTGTCAGCTCGGCGATTCGATCCAGCAACCATTCAGTTACTGGCCCAACGCTCTAACCACGGGTCCATGGCTGTGGTATGAGGGTGTCGGCGGTGATTTAAACGGACCAACAAAAAAAATGTCAACAATAAACACACCAGCCTGTCAGGGCCTCTTTGGAATAGCATCCATTAGTTGATTGACCATCAGAGCAAACTTCATCAGTGTAAAGTCATCTGAAGTTACAGTCATGGATTGGGGTCGGATTCAACTCTATTTAGTTAATTCAGAGGATGAATTGGAAAATGACTCATTTAATTCAAAATGTGGCCATTATTTTCAATAAAGAATTTTTTTCAACAAGTGATACTAATTTCAACTCACCTCCTAAATTGAGTGAATTGAGATGGAATTGACACACAACACTGGCACATAACCTCAGAGAACTTTACACTGAAACATACCATTTAGAAATAAAAAACGTACTGGCTGTATGAACTCATACAAGTAATGAAGTCAGTTTGTGGTTCAATGTGAATATCCCAAATGCCTCCCCATGCTCTACAGTAAACTACAGTACAAACGTAATGGACTCACATGGGCTTTTGGTTTATCCTTGGAACTATGAGATATTCAGTTCCCTGTAGACAGAGGTCAGGGTTTGCCTCGAGTAGACCGCAGACGCCCAGCAGTAAACTCCTTATTGTCATGACGATATCATATCATTACCTAATGGGACCACCTCATCTCTGTCTCACAGCTGGTCTGCACCACACACATGTAAACACAAACACTCTGACACACACTCAGAGACTCCACTCCCCGAGACGAGGTCGATTCTCTCTCTCTCTCTCTCTCTCTCTCTCTCTCTCTCTCTCTCTCTCTCTCTCTCTCTCTGGTATATTCTGTTAGTGTCTGGATTCTGGTTCAGCAGGACTTCCATTGCAACAGAGGCTAAAACTCCAACTCCTCTCCTCTCCTCTCCTCTCCCTCTCCCTCTCCTCTCCTCTTGTCTTCTCTCTGAGTCCATCATCCCCACAGCCTTCTGGGTCCTGGAGTCTGGCTGTCTACTCATTAAATAAATCCGATCTTAGTTCAGACGGTGGGGCTGCAACTGTCTTTAACTCTGCAGAAGAACTGAAGGAGCTCAGTTTACACACACAAATGTGTGTGTGTGCTTATAGTATGTGTGTGTGTGTCTTGCTTATTTATACAACACACACCCCTCTCTGCATGCCTGGTAGTCTAATTGAAGTTGGACCTTGCCCTAAGTTTTGCATATTAGACCAAAAGGCCATGTGAGCACATATACTGTAAAGCTGGGGAGACATTGGGGATATTCACAATGAACCTAAAATTCACTTCATTACCCAGATTTCATATGCTGAGAATCCTTCAATAATGCATGAGATCACAATGAGATCACCATGGGGACAAAAGTACACAAATAACAATACTAATGTTAGTGTTAGGATAGAACAAACAGACTCAGTAGAGGAAATATTCCTCTTCTCTTCTTTAAATGGGGGTTTGCCATAATACTGTATGCTGCAGCACCTAGAGGTACACACACACACACACACACACAAATGCACATTCACACACAGGCATGCACACACACGTGCGAACACACACACACCACCCACGCACACACACTGTGCACAAACACATTCCTGCACATCCGTGAGAAATAGTAGATTGGAGGTTTGTCCTTCGCTGCGTTGTGGGCTATACACTGAGTGTATAAAACATTATGAACACCTGCTCTTTCCATGACATAGACTGACCAGGTGAATCCAGGTGAAAGCTATGATCCCTTATTGATTTCACCTCAATCAGTGTAGCGGAGGAGACAGGTTAAAGAATAATTTGTAAGCCTTGAGACAATTAAGACATGGATTGTGCAATTCAGAGGGCAAATGGGCAAGACAAAATATTTAAGAGTCTTTTAACGGGGTATGGAAGTAGATGTCAGATGCACCAGTGTGAGTGTGTCAAGAACTGCAATGCTGCTGTTTTTTTCCACACACAGCAGGACAAAGCATTGGAGACAACATGGGCCAGCATCCCTGTGGAACTCTTTCGACACCTTGTAGACCACGCCCCCATCGAATTAACGCTGTCCTGGGGGCAAAAGGGGGTCCAAACGACATACACTGAGTATACAATATATTAGGAACACTTACCTAATCTATTGCATGCTCAGTGTATGTCGTTTGTCTTTGAAGAAGCTGAAGGGTATATGTGGGCCTCCATTCTCAAGCACATCTGTGACGCACACGCCTGGACGGAGGAGGGGGAAGAAGTCCACTGACAACACCCTGACCTGTCCGATGACGACCGTGGCTGAAGAAGAAGAAGTGGCTGGCCATGGACTCAGTTGTGTTTGAAGACCTCTTGACAATTGTGTTAGACAAAGGTTTGACCATTGATCTCTCACAAATGGCCAGATTCCAAACATACAGGCTAGTATTCATCAATAACAGCATAATGATGTTATATTTTCAATCAGTTAAGCCAAAAGCCAGTCTACTCTGTTTTGTCTTAATAAACACACAGGCCATCTGGAGGCATTCCACAGTGCTCTCCCGAAGTACAACCCAGAAGCGGACGCATTTGGGGCTCCTGGGCATGAAGGAGCATCTTGATATCCTGGAGCATAATGAGAATGTAGGACACAAACAAGCCAGGACAGCCAAAAGGTGTATATGAAGCACTATCACCTCTTGAGAAAACTACATCACCAATACACAAGCCAAGTGCTCCTCAAACCTTTCACACCCTTGCAGTCAGTTCTTTGGCATGGGGGAGAGGGGCTATTAGTATACTCTTCTATCCTATTCACTCTATTGTTGGCAGTGCTTCTCCACTCAATACGCAACAGCTGTAGGTGCTCCTACAAATCAAATCAAAGGTTTATTTGTCACATACACGTGTTTAGCAGATGTTATTGCGGGTGTAGCAAAATGCTTGTGTTTCTAGCTCCAACAGTGCAGTAAAATCTAACAAGTAATATCTAACAATACACACAATCTAAAGTAAAGTAATGGAATTAAAGTGGCTAGAGATTTGAGTCGATGGCCAAACGGCATAGGCAAGATTCAGTAGATGGTATAGAGTACAGTGTATACATTTGATTTGAGTAATGTCGGATATGTAAACATTATATACAAAATTGTTTAAAGTGGCTATTGATGCATTTGTTACATCCAATTTTCTATTATTTAAAGTGGCTAGAGATTTAAGTCAGTAAATCTGGTGGTAATCCGAAGTGTCCAAGCAAGACAATCAATGTTCCTTTTGTTCTAAAAAGTCCCTCTTTATATCCATAAAGCTCCGTTTGGTTGGCGCGTTCTGTTCAGAAAATCCACCGTCCACTCGCCCAATATAGAAGACATAGAGACCGTTAAAAATATACCTATAAACTTTGTCCAAACATATCAAACAACGTTTCTAATCGATCCTTAGGTACACTATTATGTATATTAACTATAATATTTCACATGGATAATAACCTGGGCGATAGAAAAGTAAAAAAACGAGGCGCGCGCTTCCTCACTCTCCTTGGATAATCTTCTTCTACTCCCTTATTTTTCATGATAAACGCTTGAAACCTTGTCTAAAGACTGTTGACATCTAGTGGAAACCATAGATACTGCAACCTGGGAGCTGGATTTAAGCATTTACAATAGCAACTCAATGTAAAATGAGCCAGCTCACAAAATCACATTTTCTTGGATGGATTTTCCTCGGGTTTTCGCCTGCCATATCAGTTCTGTTATACTCACAGACATTATTTGAACAGTTTTAGAAACTTCTATCCAATTCTACTAATTATGTGCATATCCTAGTTTCTGGGCCTGAGTACAAGGCATTTTACTTTGGGCACGCCAGACTCTCCAAAACTCTGAACACTGATGCCGCTCCCTAACAGGCACATGTAGCCTACATATGTGAACAGGCACTGGCTCGGGTGGTTGTTGTCCTTGATGATCTTTTATGGCCTTTCTGTGACATCGGGTGCTGTAGGTGTCCTGGAGGGCAGGTAGTTTGCCCCTGTTGATAAGTTGGGCACATCGCACCACCCTCTGGAGAGCCCTGTGGTTGTGCAGTTTCCATACCAGACGGTGATACAGCCCGACAGGATGCTCTCAATTGTGCATCTGTAAAAGTTTGTGAGGGTTTTAGGTGCCAAGCCAAATTTCTTCAGCCTCCTGAGATTGAAAAGGCGCTGTTGCGCCTTCTTCACCACACTGTCTGTGAGTGTGGAACATTTCAGATTGTCAATGATGTGTACTAGAAGCTTTCCACCTCCTCCACTGTGGTCCCATCTATGTGGATAGGGGGGTGCTCCCTCTGCTGTTTCCTGAAGTACACGATCATCTCCTTTGTTTTGTTGTCGTTGAGTGAGAGGTTCTTTTCATGGCACCACACGCCCATGGCCCTCACCTCCTCCCTGTAGGATGTCTCGTCATTGTTGGTAATCAGGCCTACCACTGTTGTGTCGTCTGCAAACTTGATGATTGAGTTGGAGGCGTGCGTGGCCACGCAGTCATGGGTGAACAGGGAGTACAGGAAGGGTCTGAGCACGCAACCTTGTGGGGGATCAGGATCAGCAAAGTGGAGGTGTTGTTCCCTACCTTCACCACATGGGGGTGGCTCGTCAGAAAGTCCAGGACCCAGTTAAACAGGGTGGAGTTCTGACCCAGGGCCTCAAGCTGAATGATGAGCTTGGAGGGTACTATGGTGTTGAATGCTTAGCTATAGTCAATGAACAGCATTCTTACATAGGTATTACTATTGTCCAGATGGGATAGGGCAGTGTGCAGTGCGATGGCATCGTCTGTGGACCTGTTGGGGCGGTATGCAAACTGAAGTGGGTCTAAGGTGGTGATATGATCCTTGACTAGTCTCTACAAGCACTTCATGATGACAGAAGTGAGTGCTACGGGGCGATAGTCATTTAGTTCAGTTAACTTTGCTTTCTTGGGTACAGGAACAATGGTGGACATCTTGAAGCATGTGGGGACAACAGACTAGGATAGAGAGTGATTGAATATGTCCATAAACACTCCAGACAGCTGGTCTACGCATGCTTTGAGGAATCGGCTAGAGATGCCGTCTGGGCCGGCAGCCTTACGAGGATTAACTCGCTTAAATGTCTTACTCATGCCACAGAGAAGAAGAGCCCACAGTCCTTTGAAGCGGGCCGTATCGGTGGCACTGTGTTATCCTCAATGCAGGCGAAGAAGGTGTTTAGCTTGTCCGGAAGCAAGACGTCGGTGTCCGCGACGTGGTTGGTTTTTTCTTTGTAGTCCATGATTGTCTGTAGACACTGCCACATACGTCTTGTGTCTGAGCCGTTCAATTGCGACTCCACTTTGTCTCTATACTGATGTTTTGCCTGTTTGATTGCCTTACGGAGAGAATAACTACACTGTTTGTATTCATCCTTATTCCCTGTCACCTTCACTCGGTTAAATACGATGGTTCGCGCTATCAGTTTTGCGCAAATTATGCCATCTATCCACAGTTTCTGGTTAGGGTAGGTTTTAATACTCACAGTGGGTACAACATCTCCTATACACTTCCTGATAAACTTAGTCACTATATCAGTATATTCATTTATTTTGTTCTCGGAGGCTACCTGGAACATATCCCAGACCAAGTGATCAAAACGATCTTAAAACGTGGATTCCTATTGGTCAGACCAGCATTGAATAGTCCTTAGCACGGGTACTTCCTCTTTGAGTTTCTGCCTGTAGGAAGGGGAGGAGCAAAATCGAGTCGTGATCAGATTTGCCAAAGGGAGGGCGGGGGAGGGACTTGTAGACTTCCCGGAAGTTGGAGTAGCAGTGGTGGAGTGTTTTAGCAGCGCGAATACTACAGTCAATGTGTTGAAAAAAACTTCCTTAACATTTTCCTCAAATTTGCTTTGATAAAATCCCCAGCTACAATAAATGCGGCTTCACGATATGTGGTTTCCAGTTTGCATAAAGTCCAGTGAAGTACTTTGAGGGCCGTCGTGGTATCGGCTTGAGGGGGGAATATACACAGCTGTGACTATAACCGAAGAGAATTCTCCTGGGAGGTAATACAGTCGGCATTTGATTGCGAGGTATTTTAGGTCGGGTGAAGAAAAGGACTTGAGGTCCTGTATGTTATCACAAACACATCATGTGCAGATAATCCTGAAACATACACGCCTGACCTTCTTCTTCCCGAAGATATTTTTATTCCTGTCTGCGCGATGAACTGAGAACCCAACTGGCTGAATGGACTCAGACAGTATATCCCGAGAGAACGCCAACAGAGATGGTTGCGCCGACAGAGATGGTTGCGCCGACAGAGATCGTCGCCTCGCTTCGAGTCCTTAGGAAACTTTAATATATTTTTCGATTTTTTTATGTATTATTTCTGTCACGTCCAGGCCTGAGTCTACAGGCTGGCGTGTTTAATTTCGTTTTTGGTGTAGGGTTTTTCTGTTCTAGGTGTACTATTTCTATGTTGGGTAAATGGTTTCCAGTTAGAGGCATCTGAGTGTCGTTACCTCTAATTGGGAACCATATATATGTTTGTAGTTTTCACTAGGATTTTGTGGGTTATTGTTTAGTTCATAGCGTAAGTGTTTCTTCTATGTTATGTTCGGATGTTACGATCTTCGGTTTGTTTTGTTGTTTTTCCCCAGTTACATTCATAAATAAATATGTATACTGGAAGCATCGCTACGCGTCCGTCATTAATGAAGATCGTGACGCTTACATTATTACCCCAGGAAATATTAAGTCGTATTACGTACAGCCGGGAAGAACAAATGGATATAAGAGCGACGTCAACTTACCAACATTACAACCAGGAATACAACCACCACCCAGGACAATGGATCTAATCCCAGAAGCCGACCCAAAATAACGGCGCCGCAGAAGGGGCAGACAGAGCGGCCTCCTGGTCAGGCTCCGTAGACGTGCACATCGCACACCGCTCCCGAGTATACTACTCGCCAATATCCAGTCTCTTGACAACAACGTAGACAAAATTTGAGCAAGGGTTGCCTTACAGAGAGACATCAGAGATTGTAACACTCTCTGTTTCACGGAAACATGGCTCTCTCGGGATATGTTGTCGGAATCGGTACAGCCACCAGGCTCCTCCATGCATCATGCTGACAGAGATAAACACCTCTCTGGGAAGAGGAAAGGCGGGGGTGTATGCATCATGAATAACGAGTCATGGTGTTATCATAACAACATACAGGAACTCAAGTCCTTCTGCTCACCCGACATAGAATTCCTTACAATCAAATGCCTGCCATATTACCTACAAGAGAATTCTCGTCAGTTATCGTCACAGCTGTGTACATTCCCCCTCAAGCAGACACCACAACGGCCCTCAAAGAACTTCACTGGACTCTATGTAAACTGGAAACCATATATCCTGAGGCTGCATTTATTGAAGCTGGGGATTTTAACAAAGCAATTTTGAGAACAAGGCTACCTAAATTATATCAGCATATTGATTGCAGTACTCACAGGGGTAATACACTCGATCACTGCTACTCTAACTTACGCGATGCATACAAAGCCCTCCCTGCCTTCCCTTCGGAAAATCCGACCACGACGGCATCTTCCTCCTACAAACTTATGAGCAGAAACTCAAACAGGATGTACCAGTGACTAGAATCATTCAACGCTGGTCTGTCCAATCGGAATCCACCCTTCAAGATTGATTTGATCATGCGGACCAGGATATGTTCCGGTCAGCCTCAGAGAACAACATTGAATAAGTGAGTTTATAAAGAAGTGCATTGGAGATGTTGTACCCACTGTGGCTATTAAAACCTACCCTAACCAGAAACTGTGGATGAATGGCGGCACTCGCACAAAACTGAAAGTGCGAACCACTGCATTTAACCATGGAAAGAGGTCTGGGAATATGGCTGAATATAAACAGTGTAGTTATTCCCTACGCAAAGTATTCAAACAAGCGAAATGCCGGTACAGAGACAAAGTGGAGTCGCAATTTAACGGCCCAGACACGAGACGTATGTGGCAGGGTCTACAGGAAATCACAGACTACAAAAAGAAAACCAGCCACATCACAGACACCGACGTCACTCATCCAGACAAACTAAACTCCTTCTTTGCCTGCTTTGAGGATAATACAGTGCCACTGTCGCGGCCCTCTAACAAGGACTGCCTAAAACATTTAAACGCGTTAACCCTCGCAAGGCTGCTGGCCGAGACGACATCCCGGCATACACACCAACTGGCTGACACCTACAGCACCCAATGTCACAGGAAGGCCAAAAAGATCATCAAGGACAACAACCACCCGAGCCACTGCCTGTTCACACCACTAACATCCAGAAGGCGAGGTCAGTACAGGTGCATCAAAGCTGGGACCGAGAAACTGAAGAACAGCTTCTATCTCAAGGCCATCAGACTGCTAAACAGCAATCACTAACTCAGAGATTGGCTGCTGCCTACATTAAGACCCAATCACTGGCCGCTTTAGTAAATGAATCACTAGTCACTTGCAAAACAATGCAACTTTAAATAATGCCACTTTAATAATGTTTACATATCTTACATTACTCATATCATATGTATATACTGTATTTTATACCATCTATTGCACCTTGCCTATGCCGTTCGGCCATCGCTCATCCATATATTTATATGTACAGACTCTCATTCACCCCTTTAGACATGTGTGTATTAGGTAGTTGTTGGGAAATTGTTAGACTACTTGTTAGATATTACTGCACTGTCGGAACTAGAAGCACAAGCATTTCGCTACACTCCCATTAACATCAGCTAACCATGTGTATGTGACCAATAAAATTTGATTTGATTTGATTTCTGGCTCAATTAATTCATGAAATGTATTTGGAAGTAAATTAATACTCCATTAATACTCCATCAATCTTACTGCTGAAACAAAATATATATACATATATATATACAGTGGGGAAAAAAAGTATTTAGTCAGCCACCAATTGTGCAAGTTCTCTCACTTAAAAAGATGAGAGAGGCCTGTAATTTTCATCATAGGTACACTTCAACTATGACAGACAAAATGAGGAAAAAAAATTCCAGAAATTCACATTGTAGGATTTTTATGAATTTATTTGCAAATTATGGTGGAAAATAAGTATTTGGTCACATACAAACAAGCAAGATTTCTGGCTCTCACAGACCTGTAACTTCTTCTTTAAGAGGCTCCTCTGTCCTCCACTCGTTACCTGTATTAATGGCACCTGTTTGAACTTGTTATCAATATAAAGACACCTGTCCACAACCTCAAACAGTCACACTCCAAACTCCACTATGGCCAAGACCAAAGAGCTGTCAAAGGACACCAGAAACAAAATTGTAGACCTGCACCAGGTTGGGAAGACTGAATCTGCAATAGGTAAGCAGCTTGGTTTGAAGAAATCAACTGTGGGAGCAATTATTAGGAAATGGAAGACATACAAGACCACTGATAATCTTCCTCGATCTGGGGCTCCACGCAAGATCTCACCCCGTGGGGTCAAAATGATCACAAGAACGGTGAGCAAAAATCCCAGAACCACACGGGGGGACCTAGTGAATGACCTGCAGAGAGCTGGGACCAAAGTAACAAAGCCTACCATCAGCAAGGGCATTGAAGACGAAACGTGGCTGGGTCTTTCAGCATGACAATGATCCCAAACACACTGCCCGGGCAACGAAGGAGTGGCTTCGTAAGAAGCATTTCAAGGTCCTGGAGTGGCCTAGCCAGTCTCCAGATCTCAACCCCATAGAAAATCTTTGGAGGGAGTTGAAGGTCCGTGTTGCCCAGCGACAGCCCCAAAACATCACTGCTCTAGAGGAGATCTGCATGGAGGAATGGGCCAAAATACCAGCAACAGTGTGTGAAAACCTTGTGAAGACTTACAGAAAATGTTTGACCTCTGTCATTGCCAACAAAGGGTATATAACAAAGTATTGAGATAAACTTTTGTTATTGACCAAATACTTATTTTCCACCATAATTTGCAAATAAAAAAAAATTAAAATCCTACAATGTGATTTTCTGGATTTATTTTTCTCATTTCGTTTGTCATAGTTGAAGTGTACCTATGATGAAAATTACAGGCCTCTCTCATCTTTTTAAGTTGGAGAACTTGCACAATTGGTGGCTGACTAAATACTTTTTTACCCCACTGTATATATATATATATATATAGATAGGAACATCGTTGAGACAAATCCTATGGCTCTATTGAACAAGGGCAACCATATTTACTCGCTACTAACATGATCGTGCAATCGGCAAAACACAAAGGCCACAATAATTGCTTAAAAACATGACTCCATTAATATTTGATAAGACAGCAGGCTCAATCAAACCGGGACATTATTGGTTGAACTCTCCCAGCACGGAAATCGAGGGAGAATGATGTCTAGCAGTGAAGTTTCCCTTTAAGAGACAGTTCACTCACAGTTCATATCACTTTCAGTCTCTTGATAATTGCCTTCGATGCATAGGAGCAAGTCCTTGGAAACAGAGGAAGGTTCTACCAAACTATAGGGAGAGAGAGAGAGAGAGAAAAAGAATGGGAGTGAGTCAGTGTACAGAAAGTTCAAGCTGAAAAATATGGACCTCGTCTCAGGAATGGAATCTCTGAGTGTGTGTCAGAGTGTGTGTGTTTACGTGATTGTGTGTGGTGCAGTCCAGCTGAGAGAGGCAAAAAGAAAAAACCTGTTTAAAATAGGAAATCTGTACGGAATAAATGTACTGACCTTTCTACCAACTCTATCTAATAACACAACTCGTCATGCAGTTTTTTAACGACCCACTATTGACTTCTGGGTGGGTGGAAATAATGGTACACCGCGGGATAGTTCATAAGTGTTTCGGACACCTGGGTCTGGAAATCAATACTCCTGTGTCAACGGAGGGAACAAAGAATAAGTAGCATAAGCTATTCTAATGATACTTTAGCAACTGTTTCAGGGTGGTGAACTTTGGGGACACCGGGAGTTTGGGTACTTTCTAAATATAATCTATTTCAGTTACTAGTTACCTGTCCAACGTTCTAATTAGTAACATACGTTTTGGATTACCCAAACTCAGTAAAACAATCTGTTACGTTTACATTACTTTCCCCTTAAGAGAGCATTGGAAGAAGACTACAATGAACATTACCAATTGAACAACATCCATTGCAAGATACATCAATGTTAGAATTTACAATGCTGGCCATAAATGGATGCTGTGTTTTACTTAATGGGTTAAGTAGGCTTCTAATTCATTGCTTTCTACTTCAGCATTTTATTTTCAACTCAAAGGAATGAGCCCAATCAGTCCCCCATGACAACAAAATCTTGAACTACAGAGTAGGCTTATAAATCATTATTCTTTGGGTTATACTTAGGTAAAACAATTTGGCTAATCTATATTTCCATATTTATCAGTCCTGTTCTTGAAGCTCAAGGGGTATTCAATTAATTGGAATGACTGGAAATCTGACATACTTTTTAAAGTAAAGATAAAGCCTAATCGTATTATTATAAGCATTGAAATAAGGTGCAAGTTTAAATTTGTTCTGCCTGAGCATAAGTCAGAGACCACTATGATGACACACCAAATGCGTTTGATTGATCACGGGAAAAGAGCAGGAATAGGCTTTTGTAAGCTACAATCCAAGCTACACTTCATGGCTACACTACAAAAGTATGTGGACACCTGCTCGTCGAAAGTGTCATTCCAAAATCATGAGCATTAATATGGAGTAGGTCCCTCGTTTGCTGCTATAACAGCCTCCACTCTTCTGTGAAGGCTTTCCACTTGATATTGGAACATTGCTGCGGGGACTTGCTTCCATTCAGCCACAAGAGCAGTAGTGAGGTCCGGCATTGATTTTGGGTGATCAGACCTGCCTTACATTCATCCCAAAAGTGTTTAATTTCTCAGAACAAGAATAGGCTGACGAGTTTCAGAAGAAAGATCTTTGGTTATGGATATTTTGAGCCTGTAATCAAACCCACAAGTGCTGACGCTCCTCATACTCAACTAGTCTAAAGAAAGGCCAGTTGTATTGTTTCTTTAAATCGGAACAACAGTTTCCAGCTGTGCTAACATAATTGCAAAAGGGTTTTCTAAGATCAATTAATTGGCCTTTTAAAATTATAAACTTGGATTAGCTAACACCACGTGCCATTGGAACACAGGAGTGATGGTTGCTGATAATGGGCCTCTGCACGCTTCTGTAGATATTCCATAAAGAATCTGCAGTTTCCAGCTACAGTAATCATTTACAACATGATCAATTTGATGTTATGGACCAAAAAAAAATGTATAAGTGACCCCAAACTTTTGAACGTTAGCCTATATTATACTCCAGACTCCGACATTGCTCGTCCGAATATTTCTATATTTCTTAAATCCATTCTTTTACTTTTTAGATGTGCATGTATTGTTGTGTATTGTTAAATATTACTGCACTGTTGGAGCTAAGAACACAAGCATTTCGCTACACCCGCAATAACATCTGCTAATATGTGTATGTGACCAATAAAATTACACCTTGCCTTAACTGATTTGTGGAAATGATTCTCTTTGCAAGCAGCTTCAAACATCCTAAACTAACAACTGTTGGTCCCACAGTCACCACCTTCTGTTTGCAAATTGAGGCTACTCATCAATGGGTTTCAACACGTTGGTTCCCTTACTGCTAGTGTGCATCCTTGGTTAGCACTACATTTTTACTAACGCTTGCCTTTTCATGGGTGGTCCTATAGTTCTATGGTAATGTTGCAACAGTGCCTGATCTCAAGATCGCATTACGTGTTAGACAGTTGGCCCTCTGATGACATGTTTTTACTACGGATGCTTTCCCTATGTGTACTTTTGGGGTATTTTCAGGCTCAGTAGTCTGCAGTTCATTGATCTTACATTACGGATAGTTGGCAACTCAATAGTGGACCTCAACTCTCAGGCCTAGCGACAGTATGTCGCAAACTAGGCGAATCACATTATTTCAGGCAACTATAAAGCCTTGTTTGTCATATTCAACCAGCACGACTCTTCATCGCAACACACCAGTTTTAATCTTACTAAGCTACCTGCTACTTTCTATTCTACAGCATTATGCTCACATCCCTCAGACAAGGCAGTCTCGTTCTGCGTCAATGTTTTGCTTGGCTGTCTTCTTACTGGTTTTCTATGGTTTTCTTCTAATGGCAAGTTCACTCCATCTCTCACTTTTATTCTTTCACGTGATTTAATTTTTTCTGATCTGATCTTTTCACCCTAATCACTATAGCGTCCCTTCAGCATTCTAAATTGTGTTCCTGGGGTACTATAACAATAGCTTGCATCATTGGTTGAATAATAGATATATAATAATAGCTATATAATAATGCTAATATACTATATCTTCACACCACCGCAGCCACACTAGGTCTAATTCCACCCTCACTCTCCAGCAACTAGGTTGCTGGTCATGTTCTGCCGACACCTCTATGTTAGGCCTAATCTATTCGGCATCCTTTCAGCAATCATAATTTTATCTATCAATAGATACATTATCAAATCAAATTGTATTAGTCACATGCGCGGAATACAACAGGTGTAGATCTTACAGTAAAATGCTTACTTACGAGCCCCTAACCAACAAGGTAGTTAAAAAAATACAGATAAGAATATGAAATAAAAGTAACAAGTAACTAATGAGCAGCAGTAAAATAACAATAGCGAGTCTATATACAGGGGGGTACCGGTACAGAGTCAATGTGCGGTGGCACCGGTTAGTTAAGGTAATAAACTCGAAACGTCCTCTCATTGTCAACTGCGTTTATTTTCAGTAAACTTAACATGTGTAAATATTTGTATGAATATCACAAGATTCAACAACTGAGACATAAACTGAACAAGTTACACAGACATGTGACTAACAGGAATGGAATAATGTGTCCCAGAACAAAAGTAACAGTCAGTAACTGGTGTGGCCACCAGCTGCATTAAGTACTGCAGTGCATCTCCTCCTCATGGACTGCACCAGATTTGCCAGTTCTTGCTGTGAGATGTTACCCCACTCTTCCACCAAGGCACCTGCAAGTTCCCGGACATTTCTGGGGGGGAATGGCCCTAGCCCTCACCCTCCGATCCAACAGGTCCCAGACGTGCTCAATGGGATTGAGATCCGGGCTCCTCGCTGGCCATGGCAGAACACTGACATTCCTGTCTTGCAGGAAATCACGCACAGAACAAGCAGTATGGCTGGTGGCATTGTCATGCTGGAGGGTCATGTCAGGATGAGCCTGCAGGACGGGTACCACATGAGGGAGGATGATGTCTTCCCTGTAACGCACAGCGTTTGAGATTGCCTACAATGACAACAAGCTCAGTCCGATGATGCTGTGACACACCGCCCCAGACCATGATGGACCCTCCACCTCCAAATCGATCCCACTCCAGAGTACAGGCGTTGGTGTAACGCTCATTCCTTCGACGATAAACGCAAATCCGACCATCATCCCTGGTGAGACAAAACCGTGACTCGTCAGTGAAGAGCAGTCCTGTCTGGTCCAGCGACGGTGGGTTTGTGCCCATAGGCGACGTTGTTGCAAGGGGTGTCTGGTGAGGACCTGCCTTACAACAGGCCTACAAGCCCTCAGTCCAGCCTCTCTCAGTCTATTGCGGAAAGTCTGAGCACAGAAGGAGGGATTGTGCATTCCTGGTGTAACTCGTGCAGTTGTTGGTTCCATCCTGTACCTGTCCCACAGGTGTGATGTTCGGATGTACCGATCCTGTGCAATTGTTGTTACACGTGGTCTGCCACTGCGAGGATGATCAGCTGTCCGTCCTGTCTCCCTGTAGCGCTGTCTTAGGCGTCTCACAGTACGGACATTGCAATTTACTTCCCTGCAGTCCTCATGCCTCCTTACAGCATGCCTAAGGCACGTTCACGGGACCCTGGGCATCTTTCTTCTGGTGTTTTTCAGAGTCAGTAGAAAGGCCTCTTTAATGTCCTAAGTTTTCATAACTGTGACCTTAATTGCCTACCGTCTGTAAGCTGTTAGTGTCTTAACGACCGTTCCACAAGTGCATGTTCATTAATTGTTTATGGTTCATTGAACAAGCATGGGAAACTGTTTAAACCCTTTACAATGAAGATCTGTGAAGTTCTTTGGATTTTTATGAAATATCTTTGAAAGACAGGGTCCTGAAAAAAGGATGTTTCTTTTTTTGCTGAGTTTATGTACATGCAGGTAGAGTTATTAAAGTGACTATGCATAGATGATTAGTTGGCGAGTATCCAATTACACTCATGCTATAGTGGCAGCGCTCATTCATTATTACACCAGGCATTTGGTCATTATTATCATTATTACACCTTCTCATACTGTAACAATGCGAGGCACTCAGCTAGTATTTCACGTAATTATACATATCGCAATATGGCATGCGTGGTTGGGTAGACTTGCAGTTGAAGTCGGAAGTTTACATACACCTTAACCAAACATTTAAACTTAGTTTTTCACAATTCTTGACATTTAATCCTAGTAAAAATCCCTGTCTTACGTCAGTTAGGATCACCACAGTATTTTAAGAATGTGAAATGTCAGAATAATAGCAGAGAGAATTATTTATTTCAGCTTTTATTTCTTTCATCACATTCCCAGTGGGTCAGATGTTTACATACACTCAATTAGTATTTGGTAGCATTGCCTTTAAATTGTTTAACTTGGGTAAAATGTTTCGGATAGCCTTCCACAAGCTTCCCACAATAACTTGGGTGAATTTTGGCTCATTCCTCCTGACAGAGCTGGCGTAACTGAGTCAGGTTTGTAGGCCTCCTTGCTCGCGCACGCTTTTTCAGTTATTCCCACAAATGTTCTATAGGATTGAGGTCAGGGCTTTGTGATGGCCACTCCAATACCTTGACTTGTTGTCCTTAAGCCATTTTGCCACAACTTTGAAAGTATGCTTGGGGTCATTGTCCATTTGGAAGACTCATTTGCGACCAAGCTTTAACTTCCTGACTGATGTCTTGAGATGTTTTTCAACATATCCACATAATTTTCCTGCCTCATGATGCCATCTATTTTGTGATGTGCACCAGTCCCTCCTGCAGCAAAGCACCCCTACAACATGATGCTGCCACCCCCATGCTTCACGGTTGGGATTGTGGTCAGAATGTGTCTCCTTCCTGAGCGGTTTGACGGCTGCGTGGTCCCATGGTGTTTATACTTGTGTACTATTGTTTGTACAGATGAACGTGGTACCTTCAGGCGTTTGGAAATTGCTCCCAAGGATGAACCTAACTTGTGGAGGTCTACATATTTCTTTCTGAGGTCTTGGCTGATTTATTTTGTTTTTCCCATGTTGTCAAGCAAAGAGGCACTGAGTTTGAAGGTAGGCCTTGAAATACATCCACAGGTACAACTTCAATTGACTCAAATGATGTCAATTAGCCTTTCAGAAGCTTCTAAAGCCATACATAATTTCCTGGAATTTTCCAAGCTGTTTAAAGGCACAGTCAACTTAGTGTATTTAAACTTCTGACCCACTGGAATTGTGATACAGTGAATTATAAGTGAAATAATCTGTCTCTAAGCAATTGTTGGAAAAATTACTTGTGTCATGCACAAAGTAGATGTCCTTACCGACTTGTGAAAACTATAGTTTGTTAATAACAAGACATTTGTGGAGTGGTTGAAAAACAAGTTTTAATGACTCCAACCTAACTGTATGTAAACTTCCGACTTCAGCTGTACATGAAGACATCAAATTTCAACCAAACACATTGAATGATGTTGAGTCCTGTGCTCAGCGCACCTTGCATCATAAAATATTTAATCCATTGCAGCATAATTGCACTTTTGTTATATTCTTCGCATGCATCTCTGTTACATCTAATGACCATTGTTTTCAATCTTTAGATCAATTCTCCCTGGTGAGTAAGTTATTATTTTTGGGGGGTTTGATGTCAACTGCCCAGCAAAGGGCTACCTGTCATCAGCATCATCCTCGGAGACGAGGCCATAGCCCAAACTATTTAATCAAATTCAATTTTGCATTCTGTCTCTTTTGTTCATTCAGTTAAGCCTGTACTCAATTGAAATTCTGCTGGCATGGAATGGCATCCTTTGAGCACTACCAAAAAGGGCTATTTGCATGACATGACAAATGAATGCCATATGCTATATTTGCTGAAGGCCTATTGTTTACTTTTTTGTTGGTGACACAGAATTAGGAATTAGAATAGTCAATTAATTTAATAGGATCTGTATGGGTGACACTTTGATATCTCAATCATTTGCAGCTCTTGAAGTCTATCAAAAGTGTTCGACTTTAAGCATATCAAAGTGTGAGACTTGAAGCACATGTTCGTTAGGCCTTTGGACATTCTTTTGGAATCAGCACAAATTAGATTAAAAGCCTTACTTGCGGTCTTCTTAAATTAAAATAGTTTTTTACAGTATGTGTTGAGCTCAATTCCACGGAGGAGTTTACAGGGGAGGAACTCCCTTAAACTTTTATTCCATAGGCTAGGATCCGCACTATGCAGCTGTTGCCAGAGCACAAGTTTCCCTGGCTGTCAACGGGCCGCATAAACAATGTTTGATAGGCAGCTTAGCCTACACTACTTCAATTCAACCATTAATGGGGTAAAATACACCTATACATTTGTGAACAGCCATCTATAACAACCACAATCCAGAAGGCGCAAATAATTGAGAGAGCAGCAGTGTGATTCACGTAATTTCTACATAGATATCAATAATAGGCCTAAGTGATATCTGTATCACCCGTAGCCTACACCATTGCTGTTGTCCTTACCTCTAAGCGTTTATTCAAGTTGGTCATATAATCTTTGATGTCGACAGAAGTTGCATTATTGGAAGACATACTGTAGCTTGCACTGAGTCTTGAACTAAGTCATTTTCCCAATATCCTTCAATAGCATTTGGTGTCATCATATGGGTCTCTGACTTGTGGTCAGACTCGCTCAGGCAGAACAAAGCATTTAACTTGCACTTTTTTTCAATACTGATTTGAATGTCATTGAGAAAACAGAAAGGTGTCATAAAGCATTTTTTTTTTGCAAACATCCTTCATGAATTGGAAAGTAATCCTGTAAGTAATTATCTAGTTTTTCAAAAGTGTCTGTAATCTGATTACAATATTTTTGCTGGTAAAGTAACAGATTACAGTTGATTCTGGGGGGTAATCAATTACATATTACTCCTCAACCCTGTGGGACACCAATGCAGAAAATAGGGCGCTCTCCAAAATAGTAAATTGTTCTCGGGTCGTAAGACTGTGTAGACTGGGAAATACATCAAATCTGTTTTGTTAACTGCCAGTCTGGAGTCTAAAATAGGGTTACTTCTCGTAGGACCACACAACAACAGAAAACTCAGTTTTTCTCTAAAGTCATCCAAAAGAATGGGGTGCTAAATTCTATCCCGCTTTGCTCTCTGTAGGACACAACATTTATCTATCCATTCCTCCAGGCTGCAGCTATACCATCATTATCAATTCTGCTCCAGAAAACACAAAGTGAGGTGTCTCTGCAAAATCTCAGTGTATTACAATACATATTGTGCAACTTTTATTGATTTATGAAACTTTGAGGATATAAGGTATTGATTTAAATACGAGATTCAAAAGGGTCTCTGCATAAGGGGAAAAAGGCACGTGAGCAATGTGTGGGATCAGCACAAGCGTTTTACCTGAGTTGTTATGTTGAAAGGTGGAATTTTGCGATGAAAAAAAATGTGCAGGGGAAACACTGTCAAATTGGTGCCTGCTTTTAGCCCCCATTTCAGTGTCAGCTAAATTACCTTGGAGTGTTTCCCCACCATCAACACACGGTGCTCCATTTTCAGTGCCAGTCTTATCCCTGACGAATAATGAATACAAATTTGACAAAGACAAACAAAAAAACGCATCACCGCCACTGAAATGTCAAACACACAGAATCAGCGCGACACAAATGCTCCTGGATTGCCATTAAGCTGTTGTCTCTTCCACAGAGTGTTCCCTAACAACCTGTTTTCTAAAATGTCCGCCTCGCCGAAGAGATGACTCAGCTCTAATGCCTTTTAATGGCGTCTTGTTTTCGCTGCGGCTCCAACTAAGCCTACAAAGCGCTTGTCATCTGAGCGTGTCATTACGACTGCACCTGGAGAGATAGAGATGCTCCAGCCGGGTTTCATGAAATAATAATGATAATCTTTGTTTGCTTTTTTGTGCTACGTCTCAGCCAGTTACAGTTTCCACGGTACATTAACAAAGTGCATCTGTTGGAGTGCTTGCAAAGTTTTTGTTCGCAATGTAAAGGATATATGACTCATATGACATTTCTTGTAGTAGTCATAACTTTTTGTGGACAGATTTTACATTCGATGAATGCAATGCTCGTGGAATTTTAGATTAAATAACTTTTTTTTCTGTCTTTAGGGGTGTTCTTACAGAGTCTGAAAGTCCAAAACTTAGCTCCTCAAGTTAACTTTCCTCCATTCCATTTTCTGCTGAGCATGAGCTGTCTGGCTATGGCTGTGTGTGTGTGTGTGTGTATCTGTGTGTGTGTGTATCTGTGTGTGTGTGTGTGTGGGGGGGGGTTCAACAGCAATGCGTTGAACCCTGTTGAAAAAGTACATATTCGAGCCCGACTAAACTGAAGACCCTCCAGAGAAACGGATTGACTTTTGAGTCTGGCCTTTGTCTGGGTCAAATTGACTGAAGAGAAAGATAAGATGTTGCCCAAACTTGGCAGACATTTAGAAAATGCCCCACTAACATGTATTGTTGACATAGCAAAAAACCCATTAAGCCTTCTGAGTTTCATTCAACATATTTGCTGCGGTTGATGATATTTTGATAAAAAAACAAGGATTCAAAGTGAATATATTCACAGTACTTAAGTAGTCTGTGTGCACCCCACTAGACCATGACAGCCAAGTGTTTCACAGGCAATTTGGCATTTAGGGTAGAGCCTGATTACATTTCAGAGGTGTTACTCACCAACACACACAAGGTGCTTGTTCAGCAAAACCCTGGAGAAAGGTGACTTTACCTCCACAGAGCACAAAGAAGTGCTCTGAAATGGAACATGGGACCTGAAAGGTGGCATTAGCACCCAGTTAATATCAAAGTTTGTTTTATCAGAGTTTGTTTTATCACATGAACAAACGTGATTTGGTTGATCCCAATGTACTCAAAACCAATGAAGCAGTCCAAAGTATTAATGGTGAAGGTAAAGGGGATGAAGAGGACTTTTTAGGTCACTTATGAAGTGGAAGTTAGCAACATTAGGCTGACCTTGCTTCATGCACAGTTGCTTCATGCACAGTTCCAGTTCATTCTACCAAATGATAGCATTACTCATGGCCAAACAGTTCAATCGAAATCCCTTCAGTTGACAAAAAAGTGAACTGTTACAACATAACATATGCCAGCCATGGAGATGTCAGACCTCCACCAGGGAGAGAAAAGCTGGACTGACTGATAGAGCTGGAGGCTGGCTGTTCATCCACAGAGCAGCAGACACGACAGAGACAGCCCCTGGAGAGGAGGAGCACACCAGGGAAACCCCACATCTCAGTGAAAAGGGCCACATATCTATATAACCATGTACCTGGCAACGGGCCAGATCTGCTCAGTCTCTCAAAGTGAATCAGCAAGTAATACAATTTTGTAGACGGCAATAAACATTTTGAAGAGGTGTATAGTATAACTGGTTACTGAGCACTGATCCAATTCTAAATATTACTGTGCACAATGGAGTTCTTGAAACAAATAGCATTAGTTTGCCTAGTTTGAGTGGTGAAAAGGAAAAAAATATTCCACTATATTTTTGTGTAATTGGTTACCATGACATGACACATACAATACCTTAAGAAAGTATTCACACTAAAGATCTTTATGGATTCACTTGTACCCGAATATCTGAGACCGAATCCGGCTATGTCACACTTACAGGCACCATAATTTCTCCCCATGGCCGTGGGTAAATATTAAAACAAATCTGATTAAAAGAAACATTTTATTTGATTTGAAACAACGCATACTATTGAGGTTGTTATGCACCTCCAAACATTTCACAGTAGATGGACAAAGATGAATATTTATAGAATGTCCACTCACCGTTATACTGCTCTCAAATAGGCCTATTTTCTATTAACATTAATCGGAACCACTTTACAGATCAGATCGCATTTACACATCTCCAGAAGTTGCATTGCAAGAGCTTTCATTGAGAGGAGGGGACTCTATGCTTTGTTTTTAATAAAATACAACGAAATGGGAAAAACAATTCGTTTTTTATGTTTCTAAATACGAAATATACAGGCACCAGAAGCACATTAGGCTACTCTTGTTCCATGTGCATATGGGCAGTGGGTGTCATGGCTGGATAGGCTGCGATTACGCTTTCAAAATTCATGCCATAACCAACTGAGTTACCTCTAAAACCAGCTTTGGTTGGCCTTATATATCCCTATCAGCACTGCCTGAAATTAGCACTTTGAATAATCTTTTTAAGGACACACTTCAAAAATGTCAATCAGAGAACAAGCTAGCTGATATGAAATAGGTAAATTGCTAAAACGTAAGGGCTGGATAATGTAGGGCGCCAGTTTTTACATGACAAAATTGCAAACTAATATGTGTTTGACACTAGCACTGCCTTAACGCCAGCCAAAAATAGAGCCCCAGGAGTCAGAGCAGATCAAAGTTCCTCATACAGAGAGACATCAACTAAATTAACTTTTAATACCTCGCTCAACACTTGTCACTAATTATACCAGGGCTGGAAACATTCTGATACTATCTGTTAATGCTGGATTATCCGAACAGTTCTTCGGGACATGAGACACATTGGGTAGGCAGGGTCAATGTCTTGTGCTAGGCAGTCCCCAATTAAAAATGTACCTTGAAGAGATTAATAGAAGGTACTGTGGGTATAGATTTTTCCACTGTTTAGAATATAAGGTTCAGGGTTAGGGTCAATTCAGTTATCGATTCAGGGAGTTAATTCAAAGAAAATTGATGGCGAATTTTCAGTCCATGAATTTAATTCAATCCACTTTCTGAAATGAAAAATGAAAAAGGAGCCTGAATATCTGAGGTATAGGTAACCAGCGTTGTGGCCTTGATCCATGTCGATAGACATGGGCTGTGGAGTAGAAGCCCCACTCCCTTGTCTCCATGTGTCTATACTCACTTATATAAAACCCTCCTCTCCCGTCTGGATTGAGCCGCTCTAGGGAAGAGTAAATCACTCTGATAGATAGAGATGCGTAAGTGTTAGAGAATCTAGAGATCCACTGGGTGGAAAATATTTGGATCAGAGGAAGTCTTGATGAGGGGCAATGCTAATGCTAGTGCCTGCTAATACCTAATCTCTAATCACCCTTGACAAATTCTCCCTCTGCAGAGCAGACAGCAGCTGCTGAGAAATTAAAACTTTAGGGGTGATTTTAGGAACCTGACGAGTCAACAGTCATAACAGCCATCAGTGCTGACGAGGTCTAGACCAAGCAGACAGGAATTGTTTCTGAACCATCTGCTACCAGACGGTCATTGCCAAGCCAGCATCTTCAACCTCCCAACGTTCCTTATTTTTTAATTGGAAGCCAAAATGGGGTATTTAAAATGCTTTTGTTAGCTGTTTCTGTATACCCTTTCTGACCTGGTGGTCTGGTTCATTCACATCTGCTGATGTGTTGGGTTCTCTCAGAGGAGTTCTTAAACTTCCTGTTTATATAGGAAATGACTTCCAAAAATAAGGAGACAGTGATGCCTTACCACAGATGTGTCCACACTTACTCTAAATCAAGCAGATGACAGCAAATGAATGACAGTCATCAGGTTGGGTAATTAATAACAGTGTAATAAAGCATCCATCCTGCATTTGTAGTGGCTTTCTGTCTCTATTCTCTCTGGTTAAACACTTTCTGTATGAATCAAAGAGGGGAAGAGGAGCTACCTGAAGTCTAATGAATGACCAGGAGAAAATATTAATTAAAGCCTTATCTCTGAATTCTCTCAACATGCATCATGAGAAATATTGATAAGAAGCGAGGGGATATTTACATGTAGACATAGAGAAGCACAGTAACAGCTTCATCTCCACAATTGTGAGGAGAATACAAAGTGGAACCAAATCCAAGTCCAGAAATGTGTGTTCTTCAGTGACAAATACATCAGCAGAAATAGAGACTTTTACAACTAAAGAGACTATTTCATTGAGAAACTGTGTTTACTGTCCAGCTTGATGTTTTAATTGCGTTTTCTGACTATTGGAAAAAATCCAAATGCATGAGAAAATATGTAGGCTTTACTTCTCTCTTATTACACTTCTAATGATGGACACATCTGAGTGGTGTGTTTATGATGGAACGTGGCACTGGAGAACCAACCTATCGGGTTCAAGAGCTTGAGTGGGCTGTCCAATTATGCTCAATCATAATCCTCATGAGGCACTTCTGAATTCTGGGAATGTAATCAACAAAACAAGTTAAAAAAAGTATAATAACAACCACAAACAACGGAATACATGTGTGTCCTACCTCAGCTTAAATTAAGTGTGGGTAATTAGCCTTATCACATTGATATGTTATGTCAGACGAATGGCATTGTTTTACCTTCTCATAACTGTTTCACACTATATGGCCGACCCAAACCATACTGTGCTGGCTCAAATATTTTCTTTTCACATTGTCCTTTCCAGGATGCGTTACCAGGCCAGCCCAGTACAGCTCAGCTTGGCACTGTAGTGTGAAAATGATATAAAAATGGCCATGCATGACAGAGGTGTCATTAGACGGAGCGAGCAGCGGTTTCACCAAGGACCTTCTTTCCCATCAGCCATCAGCTTGTCCTGCGTTAGCCAACATGAAGACATGACTGGGAGGCAGACCACTAATTCAATCAGTATGAATTCACAGTGCGGCGGGATGTCACAGCTGCCCTTGACAAAGAAGTGTGCGGCATCATAAATATACACTACCATTCAAAAGTTTGGGGTCACTTAGAAATGTCCTTGTTTTTGAAAGAAAATCAATTTTGTTGTCCATCAAAATTTAGTTTGAGAAACAGACACATCAAAGTCACCATTATTAGTCAGTTGTACAACCGAATGCCTTCAACCGAAATGTTTCTTCCGCATTTAACCCAACCCCTCTGAATCAGAGAGGTGCGGGGGGCTGCCTTAATCGACATCCACGTCTTCGGCACCTGGGGAACAGTGGGTTACCTGCCTTGTTCAGGGGCAGAACGACAGATTATTTCCTTGTTAGCTCGGGGATTCGAACTTGCAACCCTCCGGTTACAAGTCCAACGCTCTAACCACTAGGCCACCTGCCGCCCATCACAAGTCATCAACTGGCATGTTTGAATGAGATCTTCAGTTTCTTGACAATTTCTCGCATGGAATAGCCTTCATTTCTCAGAACAAGAATAGACTAACGAAAGTTTTTTGTTGTGGCCATTTTGAGCCTGTAATGGAACCCACAAGTGCTGATGCTCCAGATACTCAACTCGTCTAAAGAAGGACAGTTTTATTGCTTCTTTAATCAGCACAACAGTTTTCAGCTCTACTAACATAATTGTAAAAGGGTTTTCTAATGATCAATTAGCCTTTTAAAATTATAAACTTGGATTAGCTAACACAACGTGCCATTGGAACACAGGAGGGATGGTTGCTGATAATGGGCCTCTGTACGCCTATGTAGATATTACATAATAAATCTGCAGTTTCCAGCAACAATAGTCATTTACAACATTAACAATGTCTACACTGTATTTCTGATCAATTTGATGTTATTTTAATGGACAAAAAAATAGCTTTTCTTTAAAAAACAAGGACATTTCTAAGTGACCCCAAACTTTTGAACGATAGTGTATATGCCCAACATTTTACACTCCGCATTTTCTAAATGTTCCCCTGACCATATGGGGAAGGTCAGACCTTCAATAGAAAGTCAGAAGGTCAGAACTTCAACAGTGACCTTCAAAAACAACTTTTTAAAGTGCATTATGAATGTTAAGTCCAGTGCAGCATCTTTTGCAATGTCAAGGCAGTTGGCACAAAGGCTATTGTATGTGATGCTAGTGGTACTTATCCTTCAACAGATCTTATAATGCGGTGCAGAGGGCCCACATTTTCTTGTATCTGAGACCATGTTAGATGAGTAATGCTTAGAATAACAGGGTAATTGCAAGAGCCAGAAGGGACATTTAACATAGACAGTGAATCCTGGTTAATTCCAACGCTGCAGGTCTGTGAGACTCAGATTACACATTTATTTTGGTTATTACCAGTGTCCAAATTTCTGCTGTGTCCATTACTATGATACAGGATCAAGCATCTAATTTTATTAGACTTCTCTTGCAGGGTGATTCATGAGCCCAGGTGCTACACCGTGTTGTCTGATATGATTTCTACACTCTGTCCTCTTCTTAATATATTCCATCAAAACAAATCAAACTGATATTGTGTGTGTGTGTTCTTATTTGTGAAAAACAAAATCAGTAAGAATGTTGATGAAAATATATATAAATCGAACAGGCTTAGAGTAGCCATATCCATAAAGACCATTAACAAAAGTAAACAAATCTAGCCTTAAGTGGAATGTTTGATAGATATGTTCCATGTGTTTTATATGGTACATTTTCATATGCAAAGAAAACACATATCACCCCTGAGACATCAATATACCAAATCCTTTCTAGATTTCGCTCGCCAAGGTCACCGGCCTGATTCGTTCTTGTCAAACTGATTTATCCATTTCAAGCCTGCCGCTAGCTTCTATTTGTGTACAGAATCCATTCACCCTGTGCTATTACGAGTAGCCTTTCTAAGTTGGTCCAATTTGAACTGGTGGCTGTTGCTGGGATACCCTGTAATATCCACTCTGTTAAGGGGAAATTATAGCTTTATCGAATACAGTACAGGCGTGAGGAGCAGCAAGATGGATGCGGTGCGGATTGGGGCTGGAATCGGTCGGCGGTAGCAACAACAACACCACACAGCCAGGCGTCTTCCAGTTCAATAAACCTAGAGACCTGTAATCGTTATAACAGCCTAATGCATTTTCTATACCACAATATTTCAAAGTGTGAAACCAACGCTCTCTATACGGTGTCCATATTAGGACAGCCTCAGTACTCTGTAAGGTCTAATATTATCCAAATGATTGACAGAGACATTTTTAGAACTGTGTTTGTTTTGAGTCACAGTGAGACTGCACTTTAATGACATATCAACTACCTCAACATTAACAACAAGTCTGCGTCCCAAATAGCACCCCATTCCTTATAGTGCACTACTTTTAACCAGAACCCCATTGGGAATAGGGTGCCATTTGTGATGCATCCTAGGAACATATGGTGTTCTCCTAAGTTGACTTTTAATTAAAACTATAAACCGTCCATTTTCTCTCCCTCCAGTGCACACAGGCAGAAATTCTTCCTTGTTTTAAAGAGTGTTTATGTGTTGACAGATGACAGGTGAAACTGTGCTCATGGAAATCGTATGCATTTGGCTTTTCCTGGAAATAGTCATTAACATTGTGTTGTATTCAGTTAACCTAGCCTCTCGCTCCAGACGGCATTAACATGACTATTAGCATATTAGCCAGGGAACCCAGCAATCTGTCACTACTACTAAGATATTTGGACAATCCTGATAAATATTCCGTAACTGAATAAATTCTATCCACGTCTCCATTTAGTAAATGTCATAAAGAAGAAGAACTTTGTGTCGTTGACTCACACTCATGTTAAGCGAGATCTTAGATTTTAAAATTCTCAACAAATTCTCCTGAGAATCTGACAACATCAATATCTGAAAAGCACTTCCTGCTGTATATTGACAATACCACAGTTAATAAAACACTGTCAATATGGTCAAGACTGTCAAAAGCCAGCCTGCATGTGGCTACATACACTAGAGGGGCAAAGTTGGTCCTCTAAACATACATTTTAGTGATCATCGATCACCAGCCACATTGCCCAGAAGACTCAGCATTAGATCAATTTGGCCCTATGGGTGTGACATTGACCTCGGCATCGCTAATATTGTAGGAATGAGTGGCTGGACGTTGCCACACAGACATGACACCAACGACCTTTGCTGTGTTGCTGTGGCTGTTGCTGTGGGTGACTGATGATGGCCAGGTTGTCACGGCCAGCAACCAGCCACCGGCCCCTCCTCCCCGGGTCAAAAATGACATGGTTGTCAGGGGAGACAGGGTGGCCTGCGACAACAAACAATCCCTCCAGATAACGGTGGAGAAGACACTGACACCATTGATTATCCAGTTGTCACAGACAGGTTGACTGGACCACACTGCAGAGTCTTTCTCCTACCTCCCTTGAGTAATGGCTCACACACATACAGTCTCGTACTTCACTCTTCCCCTGTCGACAAGTAGACAGATAACCTTTGACTAACAGATGAGGTCGAGGCTAGCCACATACACATATCCACACTTCTCTGCTAGCAACATCCCAAATAGATTCCATTCACTCTCTTTAACTAGGTACCGCTAACTACCCACTAATGTTATGGGAATTCCAACACTTCTCTGCTACCAGCATCCCAAATATATTCCATCCACTATCTGTTGCTAACTACACTTAGCATTAGCATGGCTATCGCTACAAAAAATCTGTTAATACAGTGGCTTGCGAAAGTATTCACCCCCCCCTTGGCATAGTTCCTATTTTGTTGCCTTACAACCTGGAATTAAAATAGATTTTTTGGGGGGTTTGTATAATTTGATTTACTCAACATGCCTACCACTTTGAAGATGCAAAATATTTTTTATTGTGAAACAGACAAGAAATAAGACAAAAAAACAAAAAACTTGAGCGTGCATAACTATTCACCCCCCCAAAGGCAATACTTTGAAGAACCACGTTTTGCCGCAATTACAGCTGCAAGTCTCTTGGGGTATGTACAGTGAGGGAAAAAAGTATTTGATCCCCTGCTGATATTGTACGTTTGCCCACTGACAAAGAAAGGTTTATTTGAATCCAGAAAAACGCATGTGAAAAATGTTATAAATTGGGGTCATAGGCAGCATTCCTACTCCTCCAAACACGGCGAGTTGAGTTGATGCCAAAGAGCTCCATTTTGGTCTCATCTGACCACAACACTTTCACACAGTTGTCCTCTGAATCATTCAGATGTTCATTGGCAAACTTCAGACGGGCATGTATATGTGCTTTCTTGAGCAGGGGGACCTTGCGCGCGCTGCAGGATTTCAGACCTTCACGGCGTAGTGTGTTACCAATTGTTTTCTTGGTGACTATGGTCCCAGCTGCCTTGAGATCATTGACAAGATCCTCCCGTGTAGTTCTGGGCGGATTCCTCACCGTTCTCATCATCATTGCAACTCCACGAGGTGAGATCTTGCATGGAGCTCCAGGCTGAGGGAGATTGACAGTTCTTTTGTGTTTCTTCCATTTGCGAATAATCACACCAACTGTTGTCACCTTCTCACCAAGCTGCTTGGCGATGGTCTTGTAGCCCATTCCAGCCTTGTGTAGGTCTACAGTCTTGTCCCTGACATCCTTGGAGAGCTCTTTGGTCTTGGTCATGGTGGAGAGTTTGGAATCTGATTGATTGATTGCTTCTGTGGACAGGTGTCTTTTATACAGGTAACAAACTGAGATTAGGAACACTCCCTTTAAGAGTGTGCTCCTAATCTCAGCTCGTTACCTGTATAAAAGACACCTGGGAGCCAGAAATCTTTCTGATTGCGAGGGGGTCAAATACGTATTTCCCTCATTAAAATGCAAATCAATTTATAAAAAAATTTCACGTGCGTTTTTCTGGATTTTTTTGTTGTTATTCTTTCTCTCACTGTTCAAATAAACCTACCATTAAAATTATAGACTGATCATTTCTTTGTCAGTGTGCAATTTTTTTTCCCTCACTGTATCTATAATCTTGACATATCTTGACATATTTTTGCACGTTTTTCAAGGCAAAACTGCTCCAGCTCCTTCAAGTTGGTTGGGTTCCACTGGTATAAAGCAATCTTTAAGTCATACCACAGATTCTCAAATGGATTGAGGTCTGGGCTTTGACTAGGCCATTCCAAGACATTTAAATGTTTCGCCTTAAAACACTCAAGTATTGCTTTAGCAGTATGCTTAGGGTCATTGTCCTGCTGGAAGGTGAACCTCCGTCCCAGTCTCAAATCTCTGGAAGACTGAAACAGGTTTCCCTCAAGAATTTCCCTGTTTTTAGCGCCATCCATCATTCCTTCAAACTGCCGATGAAAAACATCCCCACAGCATGATGCTGCCACCACCATGCTTAACTGTGGGGATGGTGTTCTCGGGGTGATGAGTGGTGTTGGATTTGCGCAAGACATAGCGTTTTCATTGACGGCCAAAAAGCTACATTTTAGTCTCGTCTGACCAGAGTACCTTCTTCCATATGTTCGGGGAGTCTCCCACATGCCTTTTGGCGAACACCAAACGTGTTTGCAGATTTTTTTCTTTAAGCAATGGCTTTTTTCTGGCCACTCTTCCGTAAAGCCCAGCTCTGTGGAGTTTACGGCTTAAAGTGGTCCTATGGGCAGATACTCCAATCTCCGATGTGGAGCTTTGCAGCTCCTTCAGGGTTATCTTTGGTCTCCTTGTTGCCTCTCTGATTATTGCCCTCCTTGCCTGCTCCATGAGTTTTGGTGAGCGGCCCTCTCTTGCCGTATTCTTTCAATGTTTTAATAATGGATTTAATGATGCTCCGTGGGATGTTTAAAGTTTCAGATATTTTTTTTATAACCCAACCCTGATCTGTACTTCTCCACAACTTTGTCCCTGACCTGTTTGGAGAGCTCCTTGGTCTTCATGGTGCCGCTTGCTTGGTGGTGCCCCTTGCTTAGTGGTGTTGCAGACTCTGGAGCCTTTCAGAACAGGTGTATATATACTGAGATCATGTGACAGATCATGTGAAACTTAAATAAAGTCCACCTGTGTGCAATCTAACTAATTATGTGACTTCTGAAGGTAATTGGTTGCACCAGATCTTATTTAGGGGCTTCATAGCAAAGGGGGTAAATACATATGCACGCACCACTTTTCCGCTTCATTTTTATTGAATTGTTTTGAAACAAGTAATTTTTTTCATTTCCCTTCACAAATTTTTTACTAATTTGTGTATGTCCATTACATGAAATCCATATAAAAATCTATTTAAATGACAGGTTGTAATGCAACAAAATAGGAAAAACACCAAGGGGGATAAATACTTTTGCAAGTCCCTGTACAGTAGGCTGGGACTATTTTTCCCTATTGAAAATGGCTGCCATAAATTCAATGACAAATATCAGGACTTCCCATGATGAACACCTCGCTCTTTGTGTTTGAATTTGCTGGCAAATGAGAAGGTGTAGGGTGAACCAAGGGAGGTAATTAGCTAGCTATCTTGGTGGGGAAAAAAGCAATTTCCCCCTATTGGAAAGCATAACGTTGATTAATAGGCTCACTTCACAATAACTGTGCAATCTGAAGTAGCGGTAAAGAGAGTCGCCATTAATTTGCTTTCAGGGGAAGTAACTCAAACGGGTGTGTAATGGGCCTACAAGTGGCCTCGTTTAAATATCTGAATAATTTTAAATCAAAATAATTTTATTTTTCTTCTTTATTTTTGGGCCTGAATGGAGTTCTACTGGTACTAGTTTTATTATGGCCCTGATAGGGTTTTTCAGACCCTATCAGGGCCATAATGTTATATTTCATCAATGGTTCTATGGTAAATATAAGATGTTGAAAGTTCATTGATAAAAATGAATTGAATTATATTCATGCTGGTGTAAGTGCTATTCTCTTTTTTTTCTCAGTCACTTATGATTGTCCAGGAAGTTAGAAATGTTCACATTGAACTCCTCACTTGACTTAACTTAAGTCACATACTTAGAAGAGTGAGGAATATAATGCTGTTGGTCATGGTAACTACATTTGTGTCCACTCCTAGTGTGACAGTCTTATGTAGAGCTCAACTACTACTGACTCTTTTACTACCATTACAGTACCCCTCCTCTTCGGTTGCAACTGTTAAGTACTTTTACTTCTACTACTGCCGCTGCTCCTACCACTATTATGTAAAACTATTTCCAACATTGCATAAAGGTATCTCCATTATGCAATTATATTTCTATCTTTTGGCCTTCTCTTACATTAAAACCTCTGTGCAGCACAGAGTAACCCACTGACACCTTAAAATGTGTCTCTCTTTTTGAGAGATGGCTCCTCCCCCTTAATCCCCCTTGTGGTCCTCTGTAGCTCAGTTGGTAGAGCAAGGCGCTTGCAACGCCACGATAGTGCGTTTGATTCCTGGGACCTCCCATATGGAAAATGTATGCACGCATGACTGTATGCTTTGGATAAAAAGCGTCTGCAAAATGTCATATATAATTGTATATTATTCCCCCGCTGTGAGTGCTAGAGTGCACAAGCAGAGGAGGGTCAAAATGCATTAACAGCTTCCTCTCCTAGTCTGGTCATGATTGATGTTTGATGTAAAGATGAGAATAAAGAAACACACACACACACACACACACTCTTGTACAGCTAACCTTGTGGGGACACACAATTCAGTCCCATACAAAATCCTATTTTCCCTAACCCTAAACCTAACCTTAACCCTAGCTCCTAAAACTAACCCTATCTCCTAACCTTAACCCTAAACTCCCTAGAAATAGCATTTGACCTTGTGGGGACCAACAAAATGTCCCCAGTTGGTCAAATTTTTGTTTGTTTACTATTCTTGTGGGGACTTCTGGTCCCCACAAGCATAGTTAAACACGTCCTCACGCGCACACACACACACACACACACACCATCATCCCCCCCCCACACACAGGACAGTGTGCAGGCTCTCAATCTAACCCTGTGTCCCTTATTCCCAGACCCATCTCCCCCACGGCGCTTCAGGCTGAGGACTTTCACTCACTCCGCAGCAGACCCACTCAGAGCCACAGGCTGAGTGCTGGAGCTTTTTTATTCTGCCTGTCGGAGCAGTGTGTGTGTGTGTGAGAGAGAGAGAGGAGGGTAGAGTAGGGACTGATGGGAATGGAGACACCAGGGTGGTAATGGAACCAGGATAACGAAGCCAACCTCCCAGGCCCAAGGAGTGTGTGTGTGCGTGCGTGTGTGTTGGAAACGACTCTGCGGTGCAGCGAAGAGTAGCTGACACCATCGCCACATTCCGTAGGAGCCTTCAATACATTTTTAGCTTCATACGTAAGACCAGGTCCGTTCTGTTGAAAGTGCTTGTTGTAAAACTTGACATATGTTGCCATAACGGGGTGTAAAATGGAGCTCTTGTATTAGATGAAATATGACATGTCGGTGTGACCTACATTTCCATATCATTCAATGCAGGCAGATATGAAAATTATAGTTTCCAGCTTCGGTTGAAAAGGAAATTTTGACCGGAAATGGTCTCTGAGTTTGTTTTTGGAGAAGGTTTCGTTTAAGATTCTGATAAACACACAGATGTCAGGTTTCTGTGATGTTTCTCTTTAATAGCAACTACACTTCAATGCCAAGTACACAAGGGTTAGTACTAGCTATTGTGCAGAACAAGAGCTTTGCTCAGTTACAATGACATGCTTGGCTCCAATAGATCCACAGTTAAGGATGCTACACCTTGCAAGTACAGTATATGTGACCCGTTTCAGGAAACTAGGCGTATGTCGACTTCACAGGAGAGCCATTTAAAGTTATTTTTCGTTTTTTAGTTAAAATGCATTTTGTTGGCAGAAATGCCTTCTAGAACATGTGAACATTCATGTGCCTTAATAACAAACTTGTATGCCATCTGTAAATATGAATAAAATTGTTAAATTACAAACCTTGTTGGTTAAGCCACAGAAAAATACAGCAGCCTTCCCACTAGCCATGATTGGCTGAGATAATGAGTGGGCTAGACATGCCGAGAGAGGAGTTTGGATTGGTCTGCCATATAGAAGGCTTCTGTCTATTTGAGCTCGTCAGTCTGTGTTGGTAATCCTGTCGAACACAGATAAATAAAAATGTTATTGTGTAGTGGAGCTGCATAAGTGTTGCTCTCCACTTTCTGGAGGATCGAGTTTTGAAATCAGTGGAATTAGAGTATGATAGCTAAAGAGATGGAGAAAACACCTGTCTCCCCGAATTACATCTTCAAACTAAGGGCATCCGTGACAGGGAGACGCATTCATCATGCATGATGATCTATACGTGTAAGATAGTCTAGCTAGCTACATTTTCAGATTTAACACGTTTCTAATTTTGACAGAAAGTGGTTTCATTTCAAGCAACAGTGTACTGTTAGCTAGCTAGCTAACGTTAGCTGGCTGGCTCCCTAGCTAACGTTACGTGTATGACGTTATTATTCGTATCCCAGAGCCATTGGCTTTGACAGTTACAGCCTAATGTTAGCTAGCTAACATTGAACCTGGTTGGTTAGCTCCCAGCAGATTCATGCAGGGTAGTAACGACATGATTTGGCACTATGTTCATTGTTGTTTAACTAGCTAACGTTGGCTGGCTGGCTCGTTAGCTAATGTTACGTGAAGTGTGTGATCTTACATGTTGTTTACCTAGCTAGGTTAATTGTTTACCTAGCTAGCTAGCGACATGTCTTAAGCTAAAGTGTACAACACCCGTTGAATATGTCAGTAAACATCGGCAAAAAAAGTGTGATGACATTGTTGCCAGCAGAGCTGGTTAGGCTGTTTTCATGTTTCCAGAGGTAAACAAATCATCGGCCAGAGCGTCAAGTGTGCGCTCAGAGAGCGAAACGAGATGGGTGGGGCTAAAGCTTAAGAGAGTGTGAACTATGCTGAATGGATGTAGACAAAGAAGAGCTCTTCACTAGATACCAAAACATTCAAAGGCCATTTTCTCAAAAGTGAGTTTACAAGTTTATCAACTTTCAAAGCAATTACTTTCCCATTGTTCCTCAAATGCAGTGTATGATATACCATTTTGTAGCTCTGTGTTTCTACTTTTATCCAATGTAAAACAAAAAAAAGATCCCATTTTGCTACATAAGACCAAATCCAGGTGGTGACTCATATGTGAAGTACAACCTACACAATACCTAGAGTATGTTGCTTTTCCAACCCACTTAGGTTGTGGTCCAATATACTGATCTACTTGGGAATCAAACAACGAATTACTGTGTGGACTTCTTCACTAGTTGTCCGTACAGCACAGCTGGGAAGGTCAAAACACTGCTCATGTAGTCTCTATGGTACTCAAAGGGAGAGAAAAAAAACCCATAATTGACTGAGTTCCAAATGGCACCCTATTCCCTATTTAGTGCACTACTTTTAAATAGTCTCTGGTCAAAAGTAACGCACTATATAAGGACTAGGGTGCCATTTGGGATGAAAGCATTTTTTGCCGCAGAGAGGGTGTTGGAAATAGAATTGCATTTGTATTCATTTGGTTTGTCGAGTAAAATTTCGTGCCATTGCATCATCCCGTAACAATGTACAGACACAAAGATGGATAATGCTTAAGCTTAGAATTTTAAAGCCTACAGTACCAGTCAAATGTTTGGATACACCTACTTATTCAAGGGCTTTTCTTTATTTTGACTATTTTCTACATTGTAGAATAAAAACTATGAAATAACACATATGGAATCAGGCAGGAAGCAAAAAAGTGTTAAACAAATAAAAATATATTTTTGATTTTCGATTCTTCAAAGTAGCCACACTTTGCCTTGATGACAGCTTTGTCTTGGCATTCTCTCAACCAGCTTTATGAGGAATGCAATTCCAACAGTCTCAAAGGAGTTCCCACATATGCTGAGCACTTGTTGGCTGCTTTTCCTTCACTCTGCAGTCCAACTCATCCCAAACCATCTCAGTTGGGTTGAGGTTGGGTGTATGTAAACTTCTGACCCACCGGAATTGTGATACAGTGAATTATAAGTGAAATAATCTGTCTGTAAACAATTGTTGGAAAAAGTTACTTGTGTCATGCACAAAGTAGATGTCCTAACCGACTTGCCAAAACTATAGTTTGAGGTTAACAATACATTTGTGGAGTGGTTGATCAGGCCTACCTGATTACCAACAATGAGTTGGAGGCGTGGATGGCCACGCAGTCATGGGTGAACAGGGAGTACAGGAGGCGGCTGAGCATGCACCCTTGTGGGGCCCCTGTGTTGAGGATCAGAAAAGTGGAGGTGTTGTTTCCTAACTTCACCACATGGGGGTGGTTGACTCTGGAAGTCCAGGATCAAATTGCACAGGGTGGGGTTCAGACACAGGGCCCCGAGCTTAACGATGAGCGTGGAGGGTACTATGTTGTTGAATGCTGAGCTATAGTCAATGAACAGCATTCTTGAATAGTTATTCCACTTGTCCAGAAGGGATATGGCAGCGTGCAGTGCGATGGCAATTGCATCGTCTGTGGACCTACTGGGGCAGTAAGCAAATTGAAGTGGGTCTAAGGTGTCAGGAAAGGTAGAGGTGATATGATCCTTGGCTAGTCTCTCAAAGCACTTCATGATGACAGAAGTGTGTGCTACGGGGCGGTAGTCATTTAGTTCAGTTACCTTCGCTTTCTTGGGTACGGGAATAATGGTGGACAGCAGACTGGGATAGGGAGAGATTGAATATGTCCGTAAACACTCCAGCCAGCTTTTCTGCACATGCTCTGAGAACGCGGCTAGGGATCTCTTATGGGCCGGCAGCCTTGCGATGGTTAACGCGCTTAAATGTCTTACTCACATCGTCCACGGAGAAGGAGAGCCCACAGTTCTTGGTAGCGGGCCGTGTCGGTGGCACTGTGTTATACTCAAAGCAGGCGAAGAAGGTGTTTAGCTTGTCTGGAAGCAAGACGTCATCCTTGACGTGTCTGGTTTTCCCTTTGTTGTCTGTTATTGTCTGTATACCCTGCCACACATATTGCGACTCCACTTTGTCTCTATAGTGACGTTTGACGTTTGATTACCTTACGGAGGTAATAACTACACTGTTTGTATTTGGCCATATTCCCAGTCACCTTGCCATTGGTTCACGCTTTCAGTTTTGCACGAACGCACGGTTTCTTGTTATGGTAGGTTTTAATAGTCACAGTGGGTACAACATCTCCTATACACTTCCTGATAAACTCAGTCACTGTATCCGTGTATTCATTGATGTTATTCTCAGAGGCTACCCAGAACATATCCCAATCTGCGTGTTCTAAACAATCTTGAAGAGTGGATTCTGATTGGTCAGACCAGCGTTGAATAGTCCTTAGCACCGGTACTCCCTGTTTGAGTTTCTACCTATAGGAAGGGAGGAGAAAAATTAAGTCTTGATCAGATTTGCCAAAGGGAGGGCGGGGGAGGGCCTTGTAGGCATTTCGAAAAGCTGAGTAGCAGTGGTCTAACATTTCTCAGAGCGAGTGCTACAGTCAATGTGTTGGTTGGATTTTGGTAGCGTTTTCCTCAAATATGCTTTGTGAAAATCCCTACAATAAATGCGGCCTCAGGATATGTGGTTTCCAGTTTGCATAAAATCCAGTGAATTTCCTTGAGTACCGTCATGGTATCGGCTTGATGGGGGAATAAACACGGCTGTGATTTGGGATGAAATACGGTCAACATTTGATTGCGAGGTATTCTAGGTCGGGTGAACAAAAGGACTTGAGTTTCTGTATGTTATCACTGTCACACCATGAGTAGTTAAACATGAAAACATACACCCCGCCTTTCTTCTTCCCGGAGAGTTCTTTATTCCTGTCTGCACAATGTGCTGAGAACCCATCTGGCTGAATGGACAAAGTGAGTATATCTCAAGAGAGCCATGTTTCCGTGAAACAGAGTTTGTTACAATCACTGATGTCTCTCTGGAAAGAGATTCTTGCCTTGAGTTCATCTACTTTATTATCCAGAGACTGAAAATTTGCGAGTAATATACCTCTGTTGGCAAACTCTGGGTTAGAAGTAGCCTGACACAGATCTAGGATCAGTTTACACTCCCAATCCCCAAACTGACCACTGATAAGCAACTCAATTCATGATGTCAGATCAGGTTTTGTGATGGAGAACCTGTCTGGCACTATATACATGTTCTGCCTTATCTTCCAGCCCGCCAGAACACACTCACATCAATCTCACTCTCAGAGGGGCAGCTTTATGATATTTCCTATGAAATATGGTTAAAGGTATTTCTATGAGGTGCTATGAAACACCTGCTGTATAGGAAGGAAGTCAGGAAATCTCTGAGCTGCACAGCCTGTTGGAAGTGATATCACTCACAGGACAGCTTCAAGCACAGTTGACTAATACAGTACATGAATGGAAAGGCAGAATAACAACGCAGAAAGGGTTTACTATATAAACACATATAATTCATGATATGACAGTTTAAGGAAGGTTGGAGACAATTGGGTAATAAATGATTTGACACGCACTCGCACACATGCTTGTACACACACTCGTACACACACACACGCACGCACACACACTACATACAAGGTTGATACTTAGTGACATGCTTAATGGTTCCCATGTTACCTTACGTATGTCTCTGTGTACATCGCACCCAGTGATTGATATCAGCCAATTGAGTTCCATTCTATGGGAGCTATGCATGCTGGCTGTCCAGTCAGGAGTTTCTGTCTGGAGTGGCAGAGCTCAGGGTATCACTCGTGAGTCATGGCTTACTAATGGAAACATTAGCCCAGTGAATGGACTGAGAATTGCTTAACGTTTCCTATGATTAAGGCTGGCAAGCCATGATGTCAGAGGTCAGCCGCTCCGTTTGATTGGTGGAATTACTGAGTCAACTGCGGAAATGAGGGAGGAGATTCGAGGCGAGTGGTGGGTCAGTGTAAATTGAGTAAATCAAGCTGAGCTCTGGCATTAACTTCAGTTGGCACGTTCTGAATGTTTATGTGTACTCTCCCTCTGCAAGGCTACATTCAACTAATTAATTTGTATCATTACCAGTTGTGCTTGTTGCCCCGAGCACGCTAATCTCCCCACCAATTTTGCACATGCCAGGAAACATTACTGACATGGCGATTTATCAGCCTCTTCCAGCACCGTAGGGTATTGACATAATGTGACGAAACAAATAATGTTTATGTGTTGCCTGGTTATTATAGCAATTACATTTATTTCACATGCCTGGGAGGTATATGCTAAGTATTAACATTTGACATTGATATACCCAGCCCTTTGGGAAAGTAAGTGAATAGGCTTAAACAATGGTAATTCCCTAACATACAGTGGCGTTTGAAATGCAAATGGTGGTCCATGTGAATGCACTCCCTGCATAAAAATATTTAGTTTTTTTTTGTAGGTAGTGAAAGGGAATTGAAATTCAAGAGAGCAAAATGCTATAGTATCAGTTCTTCTTTATTTTGATGCTAGTGTGACTACATACAAGGACCGTGGGGTGACATTTTGAATAACATAAACAAATAAATTGAATTTCTTGCTTCGTGTGTCTTCCTGCTTCTTCGAGAGCATTGCCTCAGTCTCATTTCATATTTTGCACAAAGGTCAATAAAAGGAATATAATCGGAAATAGAGTTTATTATCCAAAACTAAAATGTATTTTCGAGGAATGACATTCATATATACAAGTCCATTTTTTGTTGTATATGGTTTTAGTCATGAGAAGATGATATTGGTGTATTCCTAGACTATTCAACAGGAGCTGTTGTATAGGTAGTCAAATCTGCCTCCAAAGGTGTCACTGAGTTGGATGAAAATCTCCTTTATTATTAGATCTATTAGATCCAACAGCCTTAAAGCATTGCAGCTCAATAACATTAGCCAGAAATTGAGGAAATTAGGATTTAGGAACAATTTATTGTATCAAAACAGCATCTTGATTACATTGCAATCACCTTTTTTGGGGGTGGGGGTATAACCTTTTCTGAGAAAATAATACCAATATGTCACACAATCTGTATACCTTAGTTTAAATACAATACTTTTATTCAGTGAGATGCACCATAACTTTTGATGACAAGAGAAATCTAGTGATAGTGTAAAAGAATGTACTGTATCAGTAATGATTGATTCATGGTTGGTCTGAGGTAGTGTACTATATAGGGAATAGGGTGCCATTTGGGATGCATTCAGAGATTCAGCTCAGCTGCAGACGCTGTTTGGTAAACAAGAGGGCAAACTCACTGAATTATTATATTGTGGTGTGGCTACTACACTGTATGGTCAATGTGTCATGATGCCTTTCCCTAACAGTTCTGTTTTGGTGCAGCGATATACAGTCTGTAACATCTACGTAAATAGTTTCAGCAATCTTTCTTTCTTTCTTTCTTTCTTTTTATTTCTACTTTCTCTCTATTATAGTTCTCTCTCTCTCTCTCTCCCTCTTCCCCCCACTCTCTTTCTCTCGCTCTCTTGCTCTTTTCTCTGTAAGTGGTTTTTCAAATTAAAGGTTTTCTATTTGGAGAGCCTATCATCATCATCATCTTCTTCCTCTACATGTGAGTCTGGGCTTTGCTCCACAGCGCAGATTGTAGGGGGATGCAGACTAGTAGAACTCTCTGGCCATGTCTGAAATCTGTCTTGCCTGTTACTTACTAAAACTACATACTGTGTACTAATTGTCCTACATGTTTTAGTAAAAAAAAGAAAGCAGTGAGCAACAAAGATCAACATCCATACTCAATGCGTCATCAAATGCACAATTGGGTTTATTGCAGGCCATTCATTCATTTTTACAACGTGTTACCTCTTGTGTTTGTTGAGTGGGTCTTATAAGACGATTGTCTTGCAGCGAATTGTACTACAATGAACAAAAATATAAAACGGAACATGCAAAATAACAAAAGATTTTACTGAGTTACAGTTCATATAAGAAAATCAGTCAATTGAAATAAATAAATGAGGCCCACAAATCTATGGATTTCACATGACTGGGAATACAGATATGCATCTGTTGGTCACCGGTACCTTGAAAGAAAAGGTTGGGGCGTGGATCAGAAAACCCATCAGTATCTGGTGTGACCACCATTTGCCTCATGCAGCGTGACACATCTCCTTAGCATAGATTTCATCAGGCTCCAGAGCATGCCAAACATGCTCAATGGTGAGTATGCAGGCCATGAAAGAACTAGGACATTTTCAGCTTCCAGGAATTGTGTACAAATCCTTGCGACATGGGATTGTGCATTATCATGCTGAAACATGAGGTTATGGAGGTGGATGAATGGCACGACAAGGGGCCTCAGAATCACAGTATCTCTGTGCATCCAAATTGCCATCGATAAATGCGATTGTGTTCGCTGTCTGTAGCTTATGCCTGCCCCATACCATAACCCCACCTTCACCATGGGGCACTCTGTTCACAACGTTGACATCAGCAAACCGCTCGCCCACACGACATCTAGCCGGTACAGTTGAAACCAGGATTCATCCAGTAAGAGCACACTTCTCCAGCATGCCAGTAGCCATTGAAAGGTCAGCATTTGTCCACTGAAGTCGGTTACGACACCGAACTGCAGTCAGGTCAAGACCCTGGTGAGGATGACGAGCACGGAGATGAGCTTCCCTGAGACGGTTTCTGACAGTTTGTGCAGACCCACAGATTCATCAGCTGTACGGGTGGCTGGTCTCAGACAATCTTGCAGGTGAAAAAGCTGGATGTGGAGTTCCTAGGCTGACATGGTTACACGTGGCCTGTGGTTGTGAGGCCGGTTGGACGTACTGCCAAATTCTCTAAAACGATGTTGGAGGCGGCTTATGATAGAGAAATTAACATTACATTCTATGGCAATAGCTCTGGTGGACATTCCTGCAGTCAGCATGCCAATTGCACACTCCCTCAAAATTTGAAACAACATTGTCGTGTGCCAAAACTGCACATTTTAGTGGCCTTTTTTTGTCCTCAGCGGAAGGTACACCCGTGTAATCATCACGCTGTTTAATCAGCTTCTTGGTATGCCACACCTGTCAGGTGGATGGTTTATCTTGGCAAAGGAGAAATGCTCACTAACAGGGATGTAAACAGAGAAATAAGCTTATTTGTGCAAATGGAAAATGTCTGGGATATTTTATTTAAGCTCATGAAAGATGGTACCAACACTTTTGCTGTGTTTATATTTTTGTTCAGTGTAGATGAAAAGCTGAAATTAGAACGGTAGAAAGGTCAGCCCATTGCTCTCTCTGTCTCTCTGTCTCTCTCTCTCTCTTTACTCAGCTCCTAGTAAGGTAACACAACTTAATGAGATTGTCCCCGCCAGCTTTGCTAAAAAAATGTTAATTCTTAAGTGTGTGATGCTTGTTGATTAGTGACCGTTCCATGCTGACAGAGGAAGACGTTCATGTTCAACGGAGTTGGGGAAATCAAAACTGCGATGCTTTTCATCCTTCGTATGCCTGTTGAGCTCCTTCGTGCCATTTTCAATAAAGCCCCTGAACTACAGCGTCACATTCACTAGGTTTCTCTGATGAGTGGTTGTCAAGACCTATGTGTGGGCGATTGACATGGCGTTTCACAGTGTACTTGTATAAACGTTAGATTAACCTCGAAGGGGAAGGTTGTAGTTTCCATTTAAAACAGTTCATGGGTTGTAATTCTCACATTTTGAGGTTTTATAACAGTTGTCGTTATTGTAGCCCCAATCTAGTACAGTACATCCAAAAACAGACACACGCCTTCACAATGTCCATATTAGGACACCCTCAGTCTCAGCAAGAATTCCTTCTATCTCAGCAGAACTGAGGCTGCCCTAATAATACTGTGTACACCTTACATATGTTGGGCCTATTCCTGCATATTGGACAATTTCCTTGGTGACAAGGCCAAAGAAAGCCGTGGAAGTAGTGGAAGTGGAAGTATAGTTTAGTGCAGGGGTACTCAGATCTGAGCCTCGAGGTTCGGGGTGCTGCTGTTTTCTTGATTAATGTCACTGATTGGCCAGAGAGTTATCTCACATGGTGTCCTACGTCTGAATCAGTTCCTGATTGGAAAATAGAAGGTGAGAATGGAAAGCAGCAGTGCTTCTGGCCTTGAGATCCGAATTTGGAAAAATGTGTGTTATAGTGTAACAGCATGTCATTACAATACTTTTGTCACTGTGCATACGAGAATAATTACAAAATAAAAAGTACATGGTAAAGTCAAGTTTAACAAATACGTTATCCTTGCACCATATTGCCATCAGTCTGAATAACTTCTGCAAATCTATAACACTGATTTAGTGGAACACATTTGGAGAATATCTCACGGTGTTGGATGCAACAGAGGCACCCAGGTAATGAGAAATAGATGGGGCTGGTAGTCAGAACGCCGGGCAGTGTTCCACGCTGAGAATTCAAACCCTGTGTTCTCATCCCACGGCTGCTTGTCACTTTCCCTGGAACATGAGAGAGAGAGAGAGAGAGAGAAGAAAGGGGACATAAAAAGAAAGGAGAGGCAGAGAGAGAGAGAGAGAGATGCAGAGGGAGAAAAACAAAGGTGTGAAGAGGTAGAAGATACTAAAGAGGGAGGAATGAGTGCTAAAGAGCGGTATGAAAGGGGGTGATCTGATTAGCAGAATATACATAGACAGAGAGCTTGCACCGGGAAGTCTCTGCAAATGCTGTCGGAGAGTGACAGACAGAGAGAGAGGACTAGATGAATAATTCAGATGACGCTCTCTCTCCCTGTATACTGCTGCTACTCTACTCTGGCTGCTCCTCACTGACTCCTGATCTCTGAAGCCTGCATGAAGGCTCAAGAACATCAGAGGCACATACATATCCCTCCCGTGGCCTGGAAGTGACTAACTCCACAGGGCTGGGGAGTCTCATCTGATGGCTGAATAAATATTAACATGCGGGTCCCCTCTGTTCTTCTGTGTTTGTGCTAATAGATACTGTGGCTGGCTCTCTCTCTCTCTCTCTCTCTCTCTCTCTCTCTCTCTCTCTCTCTCTCTCTCTCTCTCTCTCTCTCTCTCTCTCTCTCTCTCTCTCTCTCTCTCTCTCTCTCTCTCTCTCTCTCTCTCTCTCTCTCTCTCTCTCTCTCTCTCTCTCTCTCTCTCTCTCTCTCTCTCTCTCTCTCTCTCTCTCTCTCTCTCTCTCTCTCTGACTGCATTCAGCTACAGAAGAAGTCCGCCTAACGAATAAACATGCAGACAAATGGTGTATCACTCAAGCCGGAGTGTAAAACGCTTCAGTATGTGTGTGTTGTTTTTCCAGGCCACAAAACCATCATTATGAAATCAGTAGCGGTTCATTTTTTATTTAATGTATGTATGTATGGGAAAAGTGTAAGCGGAAGAAAAACGGTCATATTTATACCCCTGCCTCAACGGAATAGACCATTGTCAACCCAGACGCAAGGCATTTTTGTTTTCACTGCCATCATTTAAAATGCTGAACTCCACTGATATACTTTCCCACTCTATAATTAATGTTTCTGAATGATAGTGTTTTTGTTGTGATTTCAGGAGGGGATGTGATTTTATGCACCCGACCGTTCACTCTCCTGAGGTTCTTTGTAAGCTGTACTCCCAAAAGGTACAAATTTAATCATTTAATAATTCCTCTCCCCGATTTTAATTAGGTGTTTTAACTTGGCGCACGGCTGTCGCTTGCATAGGTCAATTAGACAATTAATTAGTCAAGTCATCTTAATGGGCTTGAGTAATGCATGCTAATTGAGGGGCTGTTAACGTGATGTTTTGTTGTGTGTTCTCTTCCTACCTGTTAGGCATACAAAGCTGCATGATTGTTACATTCATCAGACATAATGGCGAAGGATGGCTATGAGCACATTCGTTTTCTATTGTCGAGACAAGAGGCAATATTTGATGTGTTGTGTTTCTACAGGTTCACCAGGCAGTCGTGTAAGTTTGTTATGCAGATTTATTGACAGATTGATGCATGTACACTACGGATGCACACACACACACACACACTTACATTTAAGTGCCTTGCTCAAGGGCACATCAACAGATTTTTAACCTAGTTGGCTCAGGGCTCTGGCCCCCTGCTCTTAAAACCTGTTAGGGAGCGGCGGCAGTGGTCGGAGGTTTGGAGAGTCTGGCGTGCCCAAAGTAAAATGCCTGGTACTCAGGCCCAGAAACTAGGATATGCACATAATTAGTAGTATTTGAGTTTCTGAAGTTTCTAAAACTGTTAAAATGATGTTTGTGAGTATAACAGAACTGATTTGGCAGGTGAAAACCCCGAGAAAAATCCAACCCGGAAAATGTGATTCTGTGAAGTGACACTTTTCCCATTGACTTGCTATTGAAAGGAGGGGGATCCAGCTCCCAGGTTGCAGTACCTATGGCTTCCACTAGATGTCAACAGTCTTTAGACAAGGTTTCATGCGTTTATCTAAAAAAAATCAAGGAGTAACAGATGTTTTTCCAAGTGGACTAAGGAAGTCACTCATCTCTTTTACGCGCGGGATATTATCCGTGTGAAATATTATCGTTTATATACATTTTAGTGTACCTAAGGATCGATTAGAAATGTTGTTTGAGTTGTTTATAGGTATGTTTTTAACCCTTTGTATGTCTTGTATATTAGATGAGTGGACGGTGGAATTTCTGAACAAAACGCGCCAACCAAACGGAGCTTTTAGGACATAAAAAGGGACTTCTTCGAACAAAAAGGAACATTTATTGTGTTTTGCTTGGACCCTTCCGATTGCCATCAGAGGAAGATCTTCAAAGGTAAGCGATTTATTTTATCACTATTTTTGAGTTTTGTGACACCACTGCTGGTTATGAAATTATGCTAATGAAGGAATTACGCATGGGCGCTGTCCTCAGACAATCAAATGTTATGCTTTCGCCGTAAAGCCTTTTTGAAATCTGACAACGCTGTGAGATTACCAAGATTCTAAGCTTTTGAAGAGTGTGCAACACTTGTATTTTCATGAATGTTTTATATTACGAATGTTTATTTTGAATTTGGCGCTCTGCATTTTTACGGATGTTGTCGCAGGTCGGGGCGCTGTCGCCCCACTGATCCTTCCACCCATCCTTCCACACACACACACACACACACACACACACACACACACCCTCCTTACTCTGGAAGTGTCAGTTTGGTGTAATTACATACCTTGCCATTTTAGTATTTCTCACAGCTTCTTCACTGCAAAGGACGCACTCACAAAACAAGACTGGTGTTTACCAGTCAATACTGCAAATAGACCCAGTAATCTAGCTGCACTCCGCTAAAGTACTTAGTTGACAACATATTGGAAATAGATAAAACATTGGTAAATTAATGTGTTTTGACAGCGGTGCACATTATGTGTACACACGTTCTCCCTCTCTATGCGTCTCCCAGTGCTGTTGCAGCATCGTCAATATAAGTACAGTACCATGTTTACATGCCACTACCTAAAACTAAAGCAATACTGGTTTGATTGAATGTAGCTCTTACTGTTCCTCTGTTTCACTAGAGCTTTGATTTATCTAACAGAGTGTGAAGGCATTCACAGGCAGTTTGTGCCGAGAGCTCAGCGAATAATCTCCATGAATCATCATAACAGACAACTGACAATAATGACCTATATTAGATTATCTCCCCAGTCACAAATAGATGAGCAGCCTAATCTCTTATGATGTTTTTTCCATTCTTTTTCTCTAAATCTTTATTTTACACAGTTTTTTTATGTGTATTGTTATGAATTGTTTGATATTTTTAATTTTTATAACATTTTTATTATACCTTTATTTAACTAAGCAAGTCAGTTAAGAACAAATTCTTATATACAATGACGGCCTACCAAAGACAAAAGACGGGGGCTGGGATTAAATTAAATTAAAAAAATATAAATATTTTTTTTGATAACATATAAATATAGGACAAAACACACATCACGACAAGAGAGACAACACAACACTACATAAAGACAGACCTAAAACAACAACATAGCAAGGCAGCAACACATGACAACACAGCATGGTAGCAACACCACATGACAACAACATGGTAGCAACACAAAACACAGTACAAACATTGTTAGGCACAGACAACAGCACAAAGGGCAAGAAGGTAGAGACAACAATACATCACGCAAAGCAGCCACAGCTGTCAGTAAGAGTGTCCATGATTGAGTCTTTGAATTACTGCACTGTTGGAGCAAGGAACACAAGCATTTTGCTACACCCTCAATAACATCTGCTAAATATGTGTATGTGATCAATATAATTTGATTTGATTAGATTTTGTAGTGACTCCTCACATTTCTGAGTACTGCTGCGTCATCCAATATAAGTTGTGGGTTGATCCATCTGCTGGACTGTAAATAGGGATCGGCTCTCTGTGTCTCGTCTCTGTGTGCGTTTGAGCATCCTGTATTGACAGGGTTTCACACTGTGGTCTGGGCCTTGTTGGTGATCGATTACTCTTCCCTTGTCCTCCTGCAGTGGAAGGGAGAGAGGGAGAGAGGGAGGAAGCAGACTTTGTGCTCATGGAGATCCACTCCTCAGAGCTCCTCAGACTCCAATAAGACTGCAGTAGTAGGAAACACATCACACACGCACACTGTAGACCACAGGAGGTTGGTGGCGCCTTAATTGTGGAGGAAGGACTCGTGGTAATGGCTAGAGCAGAATTAATGTAACGGTGTCAAGTACATCACACACGTGGTTTTCATGTGTTTAAATGGCATTCCATTCTCTCCACTCCGGCCATTATTATTATCCTCCCCTCACCAGCCTCCTGTGCTGTATACACACTAAACACATGCCTAAACAAAGAGACCGGTAATAATTCACATGTACATCCAGAATGTGTGTGTACAGACATTCTCTCTCTTATTCACACCCTTACTCCCTCTTTCATACACAAACCTGCCTAACAATCAAATACCGGCATGCTCAAGTATCCACTTTATAGCAACTTGTAGCAGGACTTAAACATTTATCAATGTGTTGAAAGGATACAGGAGGAAATTTCCAAAAAACTGTCCAAAAGAAAAACAATAAACAAACAAACAATACTTAGACACAAGAATAACATGGCAATTACTGTTTAATAATACTAACAATTATTTAATAATAATAATAATAATACAAAATAAAATTGCAAGTGTCGCAAGTGCCGTCCCAACTGAACCACACAGGACCTTGAGTTGCAGCACATTGACAGAGGTTTATTGTGTGTAAAAATTAGTCCATTTGGAGGACAACCCCATTCAACCATGTCGTGGCTCCACTACAAATCACATTAATGGAGAAAAAGACATGACTAATTGTTTGGACAGTCCGAGCCATTGCCTGTTCACAGTGAACAATTGGGAGTAAAGTGACGCACAGTGTAGCGGTTAAAAGCAATGGATTACTTTCATAGCGGAGGTGGAGAGACGGTCTATCAACGAGCCCTGTCCAACTGGTGAAAAAGGAAAGTGTTGCTCCATTGAAGGGGTTTAAGGAGCAAATCTGCCACTTTTCAACCTCATATTCATTATCTCCGGCCTCATACCAGTGTCTACATAACATGTGAAAGACGGCGCGCTTCTATGATCTGTGGTTAAAAAAGACGAGAGGAAAGGTCCTAAGAAATGCTTCTCCATTACATCACAAGGGTAGGATTAAAAGAAAGAAAAACTGCGATTTTCTAAACCTGCAACAGGTTTTTAGCCAGGGGTAGGGTATTTTTCTTGTTCCCCAAATCTCATCGTTTTTTTTTTTTTCCCTACAACATGTAGAAATGTGCCATTTTCACTTGCATTTCTACATTTTGTAGACACCTTTACTGCGCTGGATATAATGAAAAATGTGGTTGGAATTGCCCTTTAATTCATACTGTACATATTTACTGAATATTGCCCTTTATTAACATTTTGACACTTACATTCTAAATACCAATAACGTCACTTACAAAGTGAGCTATTTTTGCTCACGGTACCAGAACTCTATGCTGCTGTTCTAGAATTAGATTTTAGAATTTTGGTTTCACTCAAATCTGGCAAAGTTGAACTTATTCGGGCAATAGGCGCAGCCATCTTTGACTTCATTCTCGTTTTATATTCTGGGATTAGGGAGTTTTTCGCTTGTCAAACGTAAACAAACATGGCCGCCATAACATAGAATTTTGACGCTTTTAGCTTAGCTGACGTGTTTATGAACTTCGCATTTATCTTTTACCATGAAAGGTGAAATTGAGGAATAATGTTGTGTAAACCTCTATTTCCCATCAGTACAAAACATTATTTAGATGCTTTTCAGACAACAATGCTGTTTAGATGCGTTTGTTGCATCGTACGTTCTGTTGTTACTGTTCCAATCACATATTTGCAATGGTAAGCTGCAGTGACCACTCAACATTGATCACAAATATGTGATCGTACGCGTCAAAGGTACAGTAATGGAACTTTGATCAAAGTAATCTGAAGATCCATGTGCAGTACTGTAATATAGTAAGTTTAAGTGACAGACACATTCCACAGTCTAATTGACTCAGAGACTGTCCCACTGTAGTGACTCCAGTTTCTTGAGGTTCCAGAGTAAGGAACTACTGTCCAGCCTTCCATGCAGTATGTCTGTTTCTGTTTGTTGAGGGTTGGTAAAGACCTACTGTCCAGCCTGGCTAGTGTATCATCACACTCCATCTGTCAGGGTGGCCAAGCTTCTTCCAGCCCATTGAACATGAATCTCAGACCACTCTGTGACTGACAGCCCTTTAACACGCACATCAGACAAAGATAATTATTATGAGAGAGAGAGAGAGAGAGAGAGAGAGAGAGAGAGAGAGAGAGAGAGAGAGAGAGAGAGAGAGAGAGACCTTGCCCCTAGAGTAATGTGTTGTCCATGGGTCAAAGGTTATAGCCCCTAATGGTAGTGGGGGTCAAGTGTGTGTACCCAGCTGAGTTGCACAACATCCCAAAATATTACCCAGATACAGGTCATATAAAATAACTGCCAAAATAAATGAAACGCTTCAGGAAATGAGAGATACAAAGTATATTGAATGCAGGTGCTTCCAAACAGGTGTGGTTCATGAGTTAATTAACATCCCATCATGCTTAGAGTCATGCATAAAAATGTCAAGTTGCCCATTATTCTGGTTACCATGGCTAGAAGAATAAATCTCAGTGACTTTGAAAAGAGTGTTGCATTGGGGGTTTAGAGGACGTGTGTGTGTCTCACCCACCAGATCTCAACCATTACGAGAGATGCTGGAGTGGAGACTGAGACCACCACCATTAACAAACCACCAAATTATGGAATTTATTGTGAAAAAATGGTGTCACATCCCTCAATTATAGTTCCAGTTGTAGAATCTATACCAAGGCTCATAGAAGCTGTTCTGACTTGTGGTGGCCCAACGCCCTACTAAAACACTTTTTTGTTGGTTTTTCCTTTCTTACCTGTAGTACAAAAGTGTACAAAACAGAGGGGAAAACATTCCTAATATTGAGCTGCACCCCCTACGTTCACTCCTGGCACCTACTACCATAACCCCTTCAAAGGCACTTACATTTTTTTGTCTTGCCCATTCACCCTCTGAACTGCACACATACACAATATATGTCTCAATTGCCTCAAGCCTTCTTTAACCTGTCTCCTCGCCCTTCATCAACACTGATTGAAGTGGATTTAATAGCTGACATCAATAAGGGATCCTAGTTTTCACCTGGTCAGTCTATGTCATGGAAAGAGCAGGCGTTTGTAATGTTTTGTGCACTCAATGTATATTGGCCGTGTTAGGTAGCACAGTTGCAACATTGCTGTGTTATCATGTGGCTGTTGAGCCTTCAGTGTTTTTCAGAGAGCTCTAGTAAAGCTGTATGTCTGCTGTTGCTTCTCTGTCAGTAGGACCCTGAAGAGATGTGTAGGGACTCATTAAAAGTCCCCGGAACAGGAGAAAACATCAGAAAAAGTTCAGCCCACTCTCTGGATCTGTCCCTATTATCTCCCCAAACTTGTTCACTTCCCTTCACTGATTTGAAAGGAAATTACTGGTATAAGAAACATGGAAACTCCATCTAGCCCATACCTCCAAAGATCCAATGCTTTTAGATGTATAGTGAACAAGTGTACACTTCAGGAGAAAGAATATATAATTGGGACTCACCCTCAATCTCTCATGATCCCCAACACTGTCACCATGCAGAGGAGTGAATGCCTGACGAGCCTCAGATGATCCCACACAAATGAGACAGCGTTTCACGATGTCAACGCGACACCGACTCTTGTTATTCGGCAAGCACTGCATGCACCTATGAAAGAGTAAATGACACAACAAATCATTAGAGACACGTTCCTACTATATACAAAATTGTCATTCTGTAAATTATATTGTAACGTGTCAATGATATTATCTATTGGGAAGTATTTTTGACACAGTCAATAACCGTAAGGTGCTACAGAGGGTAGTGCGTACGGCCCACTGGGGCCAAGCTTCCTGCCATCCAGGTCCTATATACTAGGAGGAAGGTCCATAGAATTGTCAGAGACTCCAGTCACCCAAGTCATAGACTATTTTCTCTGCTACCGCATGGCAAGCGGTACCGGAGGGCCAAATCTAGGACCAAAAGGCTCCTTAACAGCTTCTTCCCCCAAGCCATAAGACTGCTGAACAATTAATCAAATGGAAACCGGACTATTACATTGACCCCCCCCAACGGTTTTTGTACACTGGTGCTACTCGACGTTTATTCTCTGTGCATGGTCACTTCACCCCTACCTACATGTACAAATTACCTCAACTAACCTGTACCCCCGCACACTGACTCTGCACCGGTACCCCCTGTGTGTGTGTGTGTGTGTGTGTGTGTGTGTGTGTGTGTATATATATATATATATAGCCTCGTTATTGTTATTTTACTGTGTTACTTTTTATAATTTTTTACTTTAGTTTATTTGGTAAACCTTTTCTTAAGTCTTCTTGAACTGTACTGTTGGTTAAGGGCTTGTAAGTAAGCGTTTCACGGAAAGGTCTACACTTGTTGTAATCGACGCATGTGACAAATAAAGTTTGATTTGATTTGAGATGAAATACTTTAGAGCAGCATCTTTTTCAGCAGGCATATCTAATGGCATCTTGCACATGTCATGGAAGACTAAATAGATATCAAGGAGGCAGTATTCTATTTGATTACTCCTTCTACAAACCATTCCTTCTCAGTCTCCCCCATGGTTCCTTAATTTATTTTCAACAGACACTGAACATTTTTAGTCTTGGTCAAAATGTTGACTTGAGAGATCAAAAATGTACGTTCAACTCAAAAACAAATGTATTAAAAAGTCTTGAACCTGATCTTACTTCAGTCAACAAGAGAAAGAAACCAAGCCTAATTATGTTTTCGTCATGACTTCAGCCGAAGTTGGTCCCTCTCCTCTCCGGCTTTCGGCGGTCGAAGGTCACCGGTTTTCTAGCTGCCGCCGATCTACTTTTCATTTTCTATGTTTTTGTCTTCATTATGCACACCTGGTTTCCAATCACTTAATTATTTGTTCCTTATTTAAACCCTCTGTTTCCCTCATGGTTTTGTGCGTGTTTGTTTATTGTTAGATGTCTTTCATGTTTGTGAGCATGTAACTTTTACTACCAATTTTGGTCGTTTGTTTATGAGTAAATCTTATTGTACACTCATCTCTGTTGTCCTGCGCCTGACTCTACCTACATGCTACACTGAGAATCTTGACAGTTTCATCTTTCCTATTCAGTTTGACATCAAAGTCACAAAGTTTATTTTGTTATTCTTCAAAAAATTCTCAAGTAATCCAACTTTTTTTCCCAACATGTTCAAACATGTTATTTTGTCTTCGACTTCAAGTGTTTTAAAAATAGTTGTTGGGCCCAACTTAGAAAGTAAGCGTGGTCTGCCAGTATGCCATATAAGTGACATGTCGTAGGCCCTGCAGACAGCTCCCAGTGAATTGAAAATGGTGCAATGCTTGTTCTCTATTAGCTCCTAGGCCTTTGCTCAAAGATGATTTATGATTGTAGTGGATGGAGCCTCAGATTGGTGCTGGAAGTTGGCAGCGAGACACACAGCGACGACTGCAAGACCTCAGGAGGAAACAGCGGGGAAATGGTTCTGAAAGAATCATGATTTCATTACATTTTGAGATTCATTAATTCTGGCAGGCTCACCGGTTATTTCCAGTGGCTGCGAAATTAAATAAATAAAGCAATCTGTTCTCGGCACCGCCAACCCAAGCCAATGCTTCTCTGTTTTTGGCTCTGAGACACAGATAGAAAAGGTGTAAAGGAGGCTACAAATATGTGTTTGACATTTAAACGTCCATTAACGCTGTGTGGCAATGAACTTTGCCCATGTAGTTAACTACTCGGGAGAACTATTAAAGGACTTCACTTCCAGATGCCTGTTTTATCCACCACCCTGGTGGAATCTAAATGTAGTGGCCCAACGGGGGATTCAAAGTGAAAAAGGCTGAACTGATATTCTAAATGCCTTTTTTTAACTATTCAAAATCTGCAAATGCACAATGGGAATGGTTAATATCTGAAAACAATGGACTGAATGTTTTTGGTGCTGGAGGTATCAAAAGCAAATGTTTCTGTTCCCTAAATGTAGATAACTTCCATTTCTATGCGGCAAGCATTTTAAGGCTCTAAAGCGATGTCTCTTTTGGTCTTCAATGTACTTTAGAGGAAAGGGAGAAACATGGTTACCCTTGGTGTGACTCCTGGTAATCTACAACTGTACAGAAACAACAGTGTATTATCTCAAATGGGTCTGTCAACTTTACGGATGTGTTACTGCACTCGAGAATGACTTTGTTTACTCTAAAAAGTCCCTTTTGAATATCAATTACACCTTTCAAAATTGAGTATGCCTCTTTCAAATTACCAGGGGAACAACGTCTGAATTGTCCAAAGAATGATCCAGCTGTGTTGGAATTGTTTATCCTTTATTTTACAATCCAACATTTACCGGTTGCTTAGAAACGAGAAGACAATGTAAATATTATTATTACCTATAGTTTAGTTGAGATTCATTAAAAGAAGCACTAGTTTGTGTTCTTTGGTAATAGGTAGTTGCCAACCAAAATTGATTATATGAAGTACTGCTGTAACAAAAGGCATTTCATTTTGAAGGAGGGGGTTTGTGATGGGAACCCCCTTCACTGTGGACTGTCGCGTTTCTTAGTCAACTAGGAAACTCTGAAATGTCCAACTAGCCAGTCTGAAATTTCGGAGTTTCCTAGTTTCGACTAGCATGTGAACACGACAAATTACTATTTTGAAACATATTTATTCAAAGCATTTATTGACATGGTAAACTTTTGATTATTGTTAAAGCAATGTGTTTACTTTATACTTCAATTCATCATTAATTTCATCCATAGCCCGCGCTGACTGTCAAACAGTTCCAGTTAATTGCATTGCTCATTGTAGTGGCTGATTGGTGGGAGTGGCTAATTGGCACAGGCGCCTGTCTTTTGTAATCAGGGCCTGTGTGAGTTTGAAAATGTGTGTATTCCTGTCTGTTTTGAGAGAGCCATTGTTTTAGCCATCAGCCAAAACACATACAGTCAACTATATAACTCTTTATTTCTCAGTAGTTCTTTTAATCCTTAAGGTATATGCCAGCTTCGTCGCAGGGTTTTATTTTGAAAGAGGTCTGACAGACAGGGAATCTTTAGAACTGAATCTAGTTGAGAGATATATCTCATCTCTGGATCATACCTGATGGCATCTCTATAGAGAAATGCCAGAAGCATGAGGGGAAAACAAATTCAATGATGCCTTGGGCATTATCACTGCACATTATACTCAGGCAAGAGAAACCACTCCAGTGTATAGTATCAACCCCATATGTATTTCTTCCATACACCTTTTGCTGTTCGAATGACTAACAGTCTAACTTGATTTAGGTAAACCAAGCACACACACAAGCACTCGTACACAGGTGATGGAGTGCATTCCCACCTGTAGACTGCACGATAATTACTTTTTATCACTCAGTCCATTTCAAACACGCTAATCCAGAATCATGCAGGCAGAGCATGGATTCTCTGACCCCCCCCAGAGCCTTATCTGATAGAACATATAGGCCTACCATCATGCTATTTTCCACATCAAAGGGCCGCCTGTAACACATGACGCAGACCTGTGATTTCTTAATCATTCAAAAGTGATGGGAGAAATGCAATTAGCTTGAGCAGAACACATGTTGAGTTCCTCGGTATGGAAATGGATGCTAATTTAGATTTCGACCCTCATCTACCTCTTTTAAAACACGACTCTGTCAGAAGGTTGATGTCGAGAGCTCTCGGTGGAGATGTGGATGTTCGTCTGGAATTAGATTTCTGATCAGGTTCCCTTTCAACTGCTTGGCGGCTAGCTGTCAAGATTAACAGACAAAATGGTTATTTCCGAGCGACACAGCGCACCTTTGAGAAGCTCATTGAAGGAATTGAAGGATGTTAGGTCAGGTCTGGCCAGTCCAAATAAATTAGCAAGAAATGTTTAAAAAGATAAATGAGAAAATACCAATTCCCTTCACGTATCTTGACAGCGGTTCCTTATGGTATATTGACCGTGGTTTTAGTGCATGTCTTGACTCATGACTACATAAAGCATGCTTAATGTATTTACATTTCATACATTCTGGGTCATATTCATGGGATGTGTGTGTGTGTGTTTACTGTAGGATGAATAATGTCATGTCTTGTAGGCTTAATGTATAGAACCGGCATAAATCAGGATTCATTTGCCAAACATGAATTCAGAACCTTACATTTCATATTTAGCGCAACACACTGCATAAAAACATGAACAGATTTTTTTTTTTTAAAGCAAACGCATTGTTTTTACCATGATTTAACAGATCCCATAGGCTGACAAACTGTCTCTTTCAACTGCTTGGCATATGGTATCATCATCAATGTATTCAACTGTCTAAGATGCGGGCCAACGTTATTTACCCAAAGCCTATATGGAAACTAATCCTTGGGCGAAAGATGAGTTAGATTTCTCAGAGCAGAGATGAGAACGTTTCCACCTCTCCACCTTTTCCCCATCACAGTCATCCTTTTAAAACCACCTCTTTTGACAAAGCGGCTTATAAAAACCTTCAAGAATGTACCGTATGATCTCACCCATGGAGCTTCTCTCTTCACTTTTTCATCTTCCCCTCTATCGTTTTCTCCCACCCTCTCTGTACATTCCTCTCAAGCGCTTCCTCCTTCTCATTTCAAAGGCTTTGTTTTTTTTTATTCATTTTCTTCCTGTCTTTCTGTATTTTCCATTCTATGTCCCTCCTAATGTATTTCCCTCCCTCCCCTTTTTCAGTGTGTACATTTCCCACCCTCATCAGTCCCCCCGTCTTCTTCAACCACCACCATTTTGTTTTCTACCTCTCTATAATGTACTTTCTCAGTCTCTCCCTCCAACTTCCTTCCCTAATGCTCTCCCGTTTCCCCAACACTACTCCCCTCTTCTCCCCCACCCCAACTCTTTCTGTGTCCCCCCACCCCCCACCATTCCCCTACTTTTTAAACCCACCAACACAGTCTATTTCTCACTGAACATCATCTATTTTTAGCGGTGGCTCATAAAAGCCATTATCTTATCATTTGCATGGCAATGCACTTTGGCAATATTTCCCACGAGTTCTCAATAATTCATGAATATGAATTGACGCGCTTCTTGAAATTGTCATGCGCAGATTACAATGAGCAGCTACTGCTCTTCTGGAAGGAGTTTACTGAACGGATTTTTCTGGGAATCATCTTATAATATGATGTTGCTTAGTATCTCCTAAAACAAATTATACGGGAGATGTGACTATTGCGAGAAATACTGTGTAAGCTGAAAACTGTAGATAGTACTGAAGACATTACAGGCAACGTTTGAGCACGCAACACGTATCCACAGGATGAAATTATTTTTTTTTTTGAACGTGACAATATGTAAAAAAGGGTCTTTGAAGTGCATTTGTTACTGAAATCTTCTGTGATACATGTCCCCATCTGTTGATGTGGGCCTTTCACAGGATCTGTTTAAAAATCCCTTCGCTTTTCATCGTATTCCACAAGCATCTTAAAAAAAAAAACACAAACCAGGCTGGATCAGTCTATCATGGTCAGTTTTCATCAGTGTCACATGTCAACACCAAACAAGTGAAGCTTTACTATCAAAAGTAGTTCCTTAGTTCTCGTCACGGCTTGATGTTCCGGTTTCAGTGATGCTGTTGGTCCACTGAGGCCCTCTTCAGCCATGGCCTGCTGATGATGTAAAGCAATGCAAGAGCATTTAATATCCTTTGATGGGAACTGGAACTAATGGGGTCCATCTACAGCTTGAGTAATAACTAATGCTGTACATCCGTGTTAAATCACCATTGACTTCGCAGAGTGATTTCGTCTGAATAATTCACGAAGGCTTCTGAAATGAATCTGCTCACACGAATACTACACGAATAGTGGAGAATCAGTGGTTGGTAATTATGTAATAACTCAAAAGGTGTCTTTTTTTTTATACGTATTGTATTATGCGGAGTCATATCCGGACTATCAACAATGATGATGGTAATGAGGTTGCTGGGCCAAACGAAGCATCTTAGAGGTTAATTTCCATTTGTGAGAATGTTTTTCTTTTGAATGAATTCCCTCCTTTTTGATAACAAGATACAAAACTAACAATGACAAGTAATTATCGTTATCCGTCTGGAAGGTTTTTACTGTGATGGATGTTTTTACTTACCTTATTCCTTACACTTGTGTGTATATAAGGTAGTTGTTGTGAAATTGTTAGATTACTTGTTAGATATTACTGCACGGTCGGAACTAGAAGCACAAGCATTTCGCCACACTCGCATTAACATCTGCTAACCATGTGTATGTCATCAATGACATTTGATTTGATTTTGCACTGTATGTTGTAAGTCACAGTGGATGAGCGCATTTGCTAAATCATCATCATCATCATGTATTGGATTTATGTAGTCATTTCCAGCCCCATTTCTGTGCTTTTCTGTCATCCAATGCCTTTGTGGGTTGTACACATACAGTGCCTTCAGAAAGTAATCATACCCCTTGACATGTTCCACATTTTGTTGTGTTACAGCCTTGACAATTGATTAAATATACTTTTTTTTCTCTCCCCCTTCTACTCACCATACCCCAAGATGACAAAGTCACTTTTGGCATCAACTACAGCTGTGAGTACACCTGGATTGTACAATATTTGCACAGTATTCTTTAAAACATTCTTCGAGCTCTGTCAAGTTGGTTGTTGATCATTGCTAGAAAACCATTTTCAAGTCTTGCCATAGATTTTCAAGCCAATTTCAGTCAAAATTGTAACTAAGCCACTGAGGAACATTCAATGTCGTCTTGGTAAGCAACTTCAGTGTGTATTTGGCCAAGTGTTTTAAGCTATTTTCCTGCCGAAAGATGAATGTCTCCCAGTGTCTGCTGGAAAGCAGACTGAACCAGGTAAAAAAATAAACAATAATAATAATAATGTATGTATTGCCATCTACCAATAGGTGCCCTTCTTTGTGAGGCATTGGAAAACCTCCCTGGTCTTTGCGGTTGAATCTGTGTTTTAAATTCACTGCTCGACTTAGGAACCTTACAGATAATTGTATGTGTGGGGTACAGAGAGAAGGTAGTCATTCAAAAATCATGAGTCCATGATTTTTGCATTATGCAATTTGTTAAGCACAGTTCTATTCCTGAATTTATTTACGCTTCCTATAACAAAAGGGTTGAATACTTATTGACTCAAGACATTTCAGCTTTTCTTTTTTAATTTATTCATAAAAAGTTTCTAAAAACATAATCCAACTGACATTTATGGGGTATTGTGTGTAGGCCAGTGACACAAAATCTCTATTTAATACATTTTAAATTCAGGATTTGACAAAACCAAAATGTAGAAAAAGTCAAAAAGTTGTGAACACTTTCTGAAGGCCCTGTAGTCCACACTTAGAACACATATCGTTCTTCCTTTCTTTAACCCCTCTCTCTGGAATTACCTTCCATCACTTACTCTTATTCTGGCTGCCTCTCGCTCCCGCTTGAACAACACAAGACAGATATAGCAGTAGCACATGTTTATTTCAAACAGCCTACAGCTATATCCACATTAGCTGCATCACTTAGTGCATCACGATGCTAAAAAGTTAACTAAACAGGACGAGCCAGGAAGAAAGAAAAAAACTTTGTGGTAATGCAGGTTGAGGTTTCTATCGTTCAGGAGCTGATCTGAGATCAGTTTGGTGTTTTATCTCCCCAGTGGTTGAGTTTTGGTTTGGCTGGGATAAACTGATGCCAGATCTGTATATACAGTAGACACAAACCCTGCCTGTGGTGGAGGGAAGATGACTGAGCAAAGAAGTATATCTGCAGTTGAAAGAAGTCGTGACTGCTGCTCTTGTCTTCATGAACAAAAGCTTAGAGGCAAAACTAAATATTGATGCGTATATGAGAGTAGAGTCCAAAGATGATAATTTCTAAACAGAACTAGGGGGGCAGATGAGTCACAGAGGTTAGATATAATCGAGGCCAAGGTTGATACCTGCGAGACTCAAGCATCGTTGACCCACAATGTCTCTACCATGCTCAGGCCCCCCGAAGCAGTGGGCACGTTTGTCAAATGAACAGTGCTTGCCCCAGTGTGAAAGACTGGGTCTGGAGGAGTGGGGAGCGTGGTGTGAGAGGAGAAGGGGAGAGGAGAAAGGGGGATGGGGATGGAAAGGTGAAGAGAGCGGGTTGTGAAGGACGATGAGAAGAGGGGGATGTTAGAACAGGGTGGGACATTACGAGTCCTCCTGAAGTTCTGGGATAGAGACAAAATGTCATAGTCCTGGTCCACGTCAAGCTACCCAACGATTATCCAGTCCAGCAAATTATGCATATCGTGCTTATCCGATTATCCGTAACAAAGGGGGGAACGATATTGACTCTGCCCGTTCCAACGTGGGGGTGTTGAATGTGGCGTGGGAGGAACAATATTGGCACCATGTGTCTGTTCAATGGTAATCCGTTGCGTCAGTCATATAATAACGGAAATAATATACAAAAGTTGCCTTGTCTTACCGGTAGGCCTAAAGTAGATCTTATGCCAACAGACTGCATAATTACGAACACAGTGTCACGTTGTAAGTCTTTGCGGGAACCCTTGTGTGCGCTTGTATGTGCATGCGCGCATTCGTGAGTGTAGAGCTCAGGTCAGGTGAAGTGTGACATTGAGCATGTTTTGGCAGATGCTTCTGGGATAAGGAAACAGCTAAATCACAGAAACCATGTGGCCCAGACAGCTTGGAACAAGACCGTGTGTCAGTGCTTCCTAAATGGCACCCTATTCCTTTTATAGTGCGCTACTTTTGATCAGGGCCCATAGCTTGCCCATATTTTATAGGGCACAGTGTGCCATTTGGGAGGCACTCATTGTGTCAGTGCCACCTTGTTAGGCCCAGTAGGACCATCACTGTGCCTGTTCAAATATATTTAAACAATATGAACACTAATGAAAATAGACAATAATAATTTCACAGTTTGCATTTCCAACCAAGCACGGAACCAAAATTGCCCCCTACTTACATACATCACCCCGATGATATAACTATCTCACGTTTGGTGAGAAGTGTCTTTTTAGCAACTCTTTGAATTATAGTGGCGCTATAACTTTGTTCAGTAAATTACAGGCTACTATGTTGTACTTGGGCAAAAATATATATATATTTTTTTCAATTGTGTGCACTTGATATTGAAAGTGGCAAGTATGTAATAACTGCATATGCCTGCTACCTTATTATATAGTAATTCATTTTGGATAAGGGTATTCTAAAGTATACATTGGGTGGGTTGAGCCCTGAATGCTGATTGCCTGAAAGCCATGGTATATCAGACCGTATACCACAGGTATGACAAAACATTTAGTTTTACGGCTCTAATTACGTTACCAGTTTATAATAGCAATAAGGCTCCTCAGGAGTTTGTGATATATAAGTGATAATGCCAGAGAAGCCAGTGTTTGTTGGATATATTGGCACGGGTATTGTTAGGCCCGAGGCCAAGTCGGGGGCCGTCAAACCGTGCCAATATATCCAACAAACACTGGCATCGAAGGCATTATAATTTTTATACCACGGGTTATCAACATATTCAAATAATGATCGACATATTTTCATTAAACTTTATTTTGATAGATTTATTCGTACTATTTCATCCTTCCACAAGATATAGTCCAAACACAAATTTAGGGTTGCTAGAGACGCAACCCAGTTGTTCGTTCTTTTTGTTCTGTATCTTTGGAAGCGACTCAGTCGTTCGTTCTAAATGCTCAATTTCCTTACTGGCTGGCAACATTCTTATCCCTTGCTTGCTTGCTAACTTAGTCACGTCAAACAGTGCAGACAGAATAACAACAGTAGCTGCATTTATTTAAGCTGTTGCCTAGTGACATTTATTTGGATACATCCATTACAATGAGCTAATGAGGCACGATTTTACCTGGCATAGTGTAATAGTGCCTGTGTGTAGCTGGTGTAGAGGATTCAGGTGCAGGACAGCAGATATGAGTAACTATTTTACTAAAAATATTCACAAATACAACTCAATAATTCGAGCCCACAATAACGGACCGTATTACAAAACAAACACTCACAAACAAAACATAGGGGAACAGAGGGTTAAATAATGAACAAGTAATTTTGGGATTGAAACCAGGTGTGTAAAACAAGGACAAACCAATGGAAAATGAAAAGTGGATCGGCGATGGCTAGAAAACTGGTGACGTCGAACGCCGCCCGAACAAGGAGAGGGACCGACTTCGGCGGAAGTCGTGACACATAGACAATGTGCTCTCTCGTTAGGACACTGCTGTTCAGAGGAGCTAGCCAACAATACAGCTAACACAATAATGTCAAACTGAGCCTGGAAGAACTGCAAACTAGCTGCACTTCGTTTCGTTTTACCTTTTTTCAATTGACATTTCTTTGTAAATATCCACAAAAATTGTCCAAGATGGTTTGGCAGTAAGACATGTTTGCTTTTGTTCCGTGTAAATATTCAGTTGACGTTTTTTTTGTATACATTTCAATCTCTTTTTCGAATTCAATATACTTTCCTGCAACCCGCCTCACCCAATGTGGTACGGATCTGCTATTTTTTTAGACCTTATAACTGGAACCTCCATCAGAAGCTAGTCAGCTAATTAGCTACTAGCAATTTAGTCATTGTTAGCCACTGCTAGCGGTCTTTACCTTTTAGCTCTGACACCAGCCACTTTAGCCCGGATAATACCTGCCAGTCTGCACAGCGCGATATCAGCCCTGAGCATTTCGGACTGCTTTTTTCCACTACATCACCGGATTCCTGCCGCAAGCTCTGGACCATTACACCGGATTATCGCAGCTAGCTAGCTGCTACCGAGTGGCTATTGTGGCTAACGTCCTTGTCCAGAAGCAAGCACCAGTTAGCCTCGAGCTAGCCTCAAGCTAGTCCCATCTACCGGCTAGCAAACGAAGTACACCAACTACAATAACCTCTCTTGCCATTTGGCCTGGACCCTTTGTTGACACGGAGCCCCGCCGATCCGTCACGACTGTTCTGCTGACTTAATTCGGCCGATGTGCTCTCAACCAGCCTCTGCGTCGTGGATGTCGGTGATGACCCTGAACGTCGTGTCTCCCGCTCGCCTAGCGTAATAACGACTACTGAACGGCTCCCTGTTTCATTTATTGCTGCTCATTGGACCCAATGATCACTCGGCTACACAGCTGATGTGTATTGATTGCCACCCTCTATTGTCAGAGTTCGTACTGTTAGGTGACATAAACTGGGATATGCTTAATTAACACCCTGGCTGTCCTACAATCTAAGCTAGATGCCCTCAATCTCACACAAATTATCAAGGAACCTACCAGGTACAACCCCATATCCGTAAACATGAGCACCCTCATAGATCATAGATCACCAACTTGCCCTCTAAATACACCTCTGCTGTTTTCAACCACAATCTCAGCGATCACTGCCTCATTGCCTGCGTCCGTTGTGGGTCCGCGGTCAAACGACCATCCCCCATCACTGTCAAACGCTCCCCTAAAACATTTGTGCGAGCAGGCCTTTCTAATCAACCTGGCCCGGGTATCCTGGAAGGATATTGACCTCATCCTGTCAGTAGAGGATGCCTGGTTGTTCTTTAAAAGTGCTTTCCTTACCATCTTAAATAAGCATGCCCATTTCAATTATTTTTAACTAAGAACAGATATAGCCCTTGGTTCACTCCAGACTTGACTGCCCTTGACCAGCTCAAAAACATCCTGTGGCGTATTGCAATAGCATCAAATAGTCCCTGCGATATACAACTTTTCAGGGAAGTCAGGAACCAATATACACAGTCAGTTAGGAAAGCAAAGGCTAGCTTTTTCAAACCAAAATTTGCATCCTGCAGCACTAATTCCAAAACGTTTTGGGACACTGTAAAGTCCATGGAAAATAAGAGCACCTCCTCCCAGCTGCCCAGGCTAGGATTCACCGATAAATCGAGAATTTCAATAAGCATTTCTCTACAGCTGGCCATGCTTTCCACCTTGCTACCCCAACCCTGGCCAACAGCTCTGCACCCCCGCAGCAACTGGCCCAACCCCCCGCTTCTCCTTCACCCAAATCCAGACAGCTGATGTTCTGATAGAGCTGGATCCCTACAAATCAGCTTGGCTAGACAATCTGGACCCTCTCTTCCTAAAATTACCCGCCGTCATTGTTGCAACCCCTATTACCAGTCTGTTCAATCTCTCTTTTGTATTGTCTGAGATTCCTAAAGATTGAAAAGCTGGCGCGGTCATCCCCCTCTTCAAAGGGGAGACACTCTAGACCTATATCCATCCTGCTCTGCCTTTCTAAAGTCTTCGAAAGCCAAGTGAACAAACAGATCACCAACCATTTCGAATCCCACCGTACCTTCTCCACTATGCAATCCGGTTTCCAAGCTGGTCACGGGTGCACCTCAGCCACGCTCAAGGTCCTAAACAATATTATAACCTCCATCGATAAAAGACAGTTCTGTGCAGCCATCTCAATCGACCTGGCAAAGGTTGTCAATCACCGTATTCTTTTCGGCAGTCTCAACAGCCTTGGTTTCTCTAACGACTGCCTCGCCTGGTTCACTAACTACTTCTCAGATAGAGTTCAGTGTGTCAAATCGGAGGGCCTGTTGTCCAGACCACTGGCAGTCTCTATGGGGGTGGCACAGACTATTTTCTCTGTATATATCAATGATGTCGCTCTTGCTGCGGGTGATTATTTGATCCACCTCTACGCAGACAACACCATTTTGTATACATCTGGCCCTTTGGACACTGTGTTAACAAACCTCCAAAGGTGCTTTAGTGGCATACAAAACTCCTTCTGTGGCCTCCAACTGCTCTTAAATGCTAGTAAAACTAAATGTATGCTCTTCAACCGATCGCTGCTCTGGACGGTTCTGACTTAGAATATGTGGACAACTATAAATACCTAGGTGTCTGGCTAGACTGTAAACTCTCCTTCCAGACTCATATTAAGCATCTCCAATCAAATTCAATCTAGAATCGGCTTCCTATTTCGCAACAAAGCCTCCTTCACTCATGCTGATCAAACACACCCTCGTAAAACTGACAATCCTACCGATCCTTGACTTTGGCTATGTCATTTACAAAAAAGCCTCCAACACTACTCAGACTGCATCCAATTTGCTATCACAGTTCCATCCGTGTTGTCACCAAAGCCCCATATACTACCCACCACTGCGACCTGTATGCTCTCGTTGGCTCGTCCTCGCTACATATTTGTCGCCAAACCCACTGGCTCCAGGTCATCTATAAGTCTTTGCTAGGTAAAGCACTGCCTTATCTCAGCTCACTGGTCACCATAGCAGTAACCACCTGTAGCACGCGCTCCAGCAGGTATATTTCACTGGTCATCCCCAAAGCCTCCTTTGGCCGCCTTTCCTGCCGATGACTGGAACGAATTGCAAAAATCACTGAAGTTGGAGACATATCTCCCTCACTAACTTTAAGCATCAGCTGTCAGAGCAGCTTACCGATCGCCGCAGCTGTACACAGCCCATCGGTAAATAGTCCATCCAACCAACTACCTACCTCATCCCCATATTTGTTTTTGTTTTTCTGCTCTTTTGCACACCAGTATTTCTACTTTCAGATCCTCATCTGCACATTTAACACTCCAGTGTTCATTGCTAATTTGTAATTACTTCACTACTATGCCTTACTTCATTTGCACGCACTGTATACAGATTTTTCAATTATTTTATTGACTGTACGTTTGTTTATCCCTTGTGTAACTGTTGTTGTTTTTGTTGCACTGCTTTGCTTTATCTTGGCCAGGTCGCAGTTGTAAATGATAACTTGTTCTCAACTGGCCTACCTGATTAAATAAAGGTAAAAAAAAAAAAATTAAATGATGCCAGCTGATTCATGATTTGGACTGGCGGAGAAACGCTGCCTGCCTCTCTCTTGTCCTGACTCCTGACCCCTACATGCTCATTACATTACTACAGTTGAACAATGTTGCAAATATTGAAGAGATAGACAGTAAAGTTTACTCAAATCTCCGCTGTTGAAAATTAAATGTTTGTCTAAAAGTATTGTGAGATAATGTCTAGATGCTTTTTGTAGTGGAGATCAAGTTTATAACTTCCCTGCCGGGGCTGATGAGACAGTGGATTGTGCAGTCAGATGGAACAGAGTAAATAGGCATTTAAATGTCATATATTTAGCCGTTGATAACTTGTGGAATAGACACCAGCTGAAATGCGCTTTTAACAAACTATGGTTTTAGCAAGTCGGTTAGGACATCTACTTTGTGCATGACACAAGTAATTTTTCCAACAATTGTTTACAGACAGATTATTTCACTTATTCACTGTATCACAATTCCAGTGGGTCAGAAGTTTACATACATTAAGTTGACTGTGCCTTTTAAATGGATAAGAAAATTTCAGAAAATATATTATGGCTTTAGAATCTTCTGATAGGCTAATTGACATAATTTGAGTCAATTGAAGGTGTACCTGTGGATGTATTTCAAGGCCTACCTTCAAACTCAGTGCCTCTTTGTTTGACATCATGGGAAATCAAAAGAAATCAGCCAAGACCTCAGAATATATATTTTTTGACCTCCACAAGGAGGTTCATCCTTGGGAGCAATTTCCAAAAAGGTACCACGTTCGTCTGTACAAACAATATAAAGACCATGGGACCACGCAGCCGTCATACCGCTCAGGAAGGAGACGCGTTCTGTCTCTTAGAGATAAACATACTTTGGTGCGAAAAGTGCAAATCAATCCCAGAACAACAGCAAAGGACTTTGTGAAGATGCTGGAGGAAACAGGTACAAAAGTATCTATATCCACAGTAAAACGAGTCATATATCAACATAACCTGAAAGGCCACTCGGCAAGGAAGAAGCCACTGCTGCAAAACTGCCATAAAAAAGCCAGACCACGGTTTGCAACTGCACATGGGGACAAGGATCGTACTTTTGGAGAAATGTCCTCTGGTCTGCTGAAACAAAAATAGATCTGTTTGGCCATAATGACCATCGTTATGTTTGGAGCAAAAAGGGGGAGGCTTGCAAGCCGAAGAACACCATCCCAACCGTGAAGCACAGGGGGTGGTAGCATCAGGTTGTGGGGGTGCTTTGCTGCAGGAGGGACTGGTGCACTTCACAAAATGGATGGCATCAAGAGGAAGGAAAATTGTGGATATATTGAAGCAACATCTCAAGACGTCAGTCAGGAAGTTAAAGCTTGGTCGCAAATGGGTCTTCCAAATGTACAATGACCCCAAGCATACTTCCAAAGTTGTGGCAAAATGGCTTAAGGACAACAAAGTCAAGGTATTGGATTGGGCACCCCAAAGCCCTGGCCTAAATCCTATAGAACATTTGTGGGCAGAACTGAAAAAGCGTGTGCGAGCAAGGAGGCCTACAAACCTGACTCAGTTACACCAGCTCTGTCAGGAGGAATGGGCCAAAATTCACCCAACCTTTTGTGGGAAGCTTGTGGAAGGCTTAACAAAACATTTGACCCAAGTTAAACAATTTAAAGGCAATGCTACCAAATACTAATTGAGTGTATGTACATTTCTGACCCACTGGGAATGTGATGAAAGAAATAAAAAGCCAAAATAAATCACTCTACTATTATTCTGACATTTCACATTCTTAAAATAAAGTGGAGATCCTAACTGACGTAAGACACAGAATTTTTACTAGGATTAAATGTCAGAAATTGTGAAAAACGTAGTTTAAATGTATTTGGCTAAGGTGTATATAAACTTCCGACTTCACTGTATTTGAAATTTACCCAACAGGTGGGTCTAGTCCTGAATGCTGATTGGTTAACTTCTTTGGGAGCAGCGCACGAGGTGACCGTTTTTGGAGAGTCTGGCGTGCCCAAAGTAAAATGCATCCCACTCAGGCCCAGAAAATAGGATATGCACATATTTAGTACCATTGGATAGGAAACACTCTGAATTTTCTGTGAGTATAACAGAACGGATATGGCAGGCAAAAGCCCGTGGAATTTCTGTCCTGGAAAAAGTGGTTTTGACACATTGCCTCATTTGGAACCCCTCCCTTATGAAAATGCCCATATAAGGGCATATGAATGCAGTACCTATTGCTTCCTCTGGATGTTAACAGTCTCGAGAAAGTGTTCTGATTCTTTTAGAGCAGAGAAGAAGATGAATAAGGAAGTGTCCACACAATAGAAGTAAATGCGCGCTCCCGGCTGGCGCGTTCTGTGGTTTTTTTCCTTATCGCCCAGTTTATATTCCGGTTGAAAAATTATACTATTTATACATAAGTGTTCCTAAGGATACATTTCAAATTGTTTGATTGTTCATAGGTATAAGTTGAACGAGTTCTCTTCACGTTTCAATGGACGATTGGAGGCTGTATTTTCTTATCATAACGCGCCAACGAAACGGAGATTTATGGATATAATACATTACTTTTTCTAACAAAAGAACCATGGATTGTCTTAATTGGACACTTGGGAAGCCCTCAGCAGAAGTTCTTCAAAAGGTAATTGATTTGTTTTCGCTGTGAAATGTGTTTTCTGTGAACCGTGGAGGCTTATGAATTTATGGTAATGGGAAAAAAGTTAGGTGCTACCCTCAAACAATCAAATGTGGTGCTTTCGCCGTAAAGCCTTTTTGAAATCTGACAACGCTGTGATATTGTCACGTCCAGGCCTGAGTTGACAGGCTGGCGTGTTTAGTTTCGGTTTTGGTGTAGGGTTTTTTCTGTTCTAGGTGTTCTGTTTCTATGTTGGGTAGATGGTTCCCAATTAGAGGCAGCTGAGTGTCGTTACCTCTAATTGGGAACCATATATGTTTGTAGTTTTCAGAGGGGTTTTTCGGTGGGTTATTGTTTATGTATAGCTTAAGTGTTTCGTATGTTTATTGTTACGATCTTCGTTTTGTTCGCTTATTTGTTATTTTCCCAGTTACGTGTGTAAAATAAAGCATGTATACTGGATACCTCGCTGCGCCTTGGTCCGTCCCTCTAGGAGATCGAGACAGATATTGCCAAGAAGCAGAGCTTTTGATGTGTCACGATCTTCATAAGGGACAGACCAAGGCGCAGCGATGCTTCCAGTATACATTTTAATCACGGACGTAAACTGGGAAAATATACAACAAAACAAACGAAGATCGTAACGAAGACCATAACTGAAAAAACAAACACAGCTATGAACTTACAATCACCCACAAAACCTAAACGAAAACCCCAAACATATATATGGTTCCCAATTAGAGACAACGACACACAGCTGCCTCTAATTGGGAACCATTACCCAACATAGATATAACACCTAGAACATAAAAACCCTACACCAAAACAAAAACACGCCAGCCTGTCTTTTCAGGCCTGGAAGTGACATGATGACTATGAAACACTTGTATATTGATGCATGTCTAGCGCCCCACCACTCCGTAAGAAGTTAATGCAGCACTATAGATTAAAAACATGACTTCAGTGTGTGTTTCAGAACAGACCTTTCAACAGTAAAGTCAGCTAGGGAAATGTATGGTTTAATATATTCGATCCAAAGCCAGAGAAGATAGATGGATCTCGGTGGAGCCCAGGGATGTGATGATCAAGACATTTCTCTCGCCTACGGTCACATCTGCAATCTCCAGTCATCGCTCACATACACTGTATGCTCACTGCTTGTCTCTGTCCACCTCACATTTTCATCTCCAGCTGCACCTCACTACACTAAGGTGAGTCACGCTCTCACCTCGTTCTTTCTCTCTTGTACGTCTCCCTCCCACATTCCTTTTCATCCCGACTGCTTCTTTTGTAGTCCCCAAATCTCCTTTGCCCCTTATGGCCACTGAATACCTTTTTATCCCCAAATTCATTTGAAAAAAAGAGAATCCCAATTGTTCTTATTTTAGACCTGGTTCAGACCCCATAGATCATATTTTTGTTCATTTTGTCATTTTCAAATTCTTTCTAGAATAAGGAGTTTAATGCAAGGCATTTCATTCTCTCAGGGTGCAAGGGAGAACAGACTATTTTCAACTTGAACGCCTCTTGGATTAATACAGGTTTATCCAAGCAGCACGACCAACCTCTGAAAATTCCAATTACCCCAGAGTGATTAGAGACAGCCTGCCTCCACTGGAGCAGCCGGTGATCAGGTCCCTTAATGTAGGAAATCACAGAGAGCAGGAGTCTCCACATTCACAGAGGCTTTCTCTAGACAATAGGCTAGAGTATATTAGAGTTGTGCTTTCTTCTTTGTAGTTTCTCTTTATTTACTGGGGCTTTGATTCTAAGATGAATGCATGCATATAGACTGAGTATACCAAATATTCATAAAGAATATTGAGTTGCACCCCCAGAACAGCCTCAATATGTTGGGGCATGGACTCTAAGGTGTCGAAAGCGTTCCACAGGGATGCTGGCCCATGTTGACTCCAGTTGGCTGAATGTCCTTTGGGTGGTGGACTATTCTTGATTCACACGGGAAACTGTTGAGCATGAAAAACCCAGCAGTGTTGCGATTCTTGACACAAACCGGTGCACCTGGCCTCTACTACCATACCCTGTTCAAAGGCACTTACAGTGGAATTACCTGGACTTTTGCATAAAATGGTCATAAAATTTGATTGGATCTTCATCTAAGTCACAACATTAGACAACCCCTTAACTTGTTAGGGAGTGGCAGCTGAGGGGTCGGTTTTGGAGAGCCTGGCGTGCCCAAAGTAAAATGCCTCCCATTCAGGCCCAGAAAATAGGATATGCACATATTTGGTACCATTGGATAGGAAACACTCTGAATTTTCCAAACCTGTTAACCATTTGTCTGTGAGTAAAACAGAACGCATATAGCAGGCGAAACCCCGAGGAGTTTCTGTCCTCGAAAAAGTGATTTTGACACATTGCTCATTTGGGCACCCCTCCCTCATGAAAATGACCATATAAGGGCATATGAATGCAGTACCCATCGCTTCCTTTAGATGTCAACAGTCTCGAGACAGTGTAAGTTTTCATTTTGGATGAATTAGACCAGAGAATAAGAGCAAACCAGGAAGTGTATCTTTTATGTAAACAGTACCCAGTGCGCCCGACAAAGCGCGCTGTGTCTTTTTTACCGTCGTTATCGATCAGTTTATATTCTGGTTGATTTATAATAGTAAATATACGTAAAAGTGTTCCTAAGGATACATTTAAAACTATGTTTGATTGTTCTTGGACAAGTTTATAGGTATAAGATGAACGAGTTTGCGTCACGTTTCAATGGAGGAGTGGAGGCTGTCGTTTCTGATTATATCGCGCAAACCAAATGGAGGATTTATGGATAAAATACATTACTTTTTCTAACAAAAGAACCATGGATTGTCTTCGTTGGACACTTAGGATGACCTCAGCAGAAGTTCTTCAACAGGTAATTGATTTGTTTTCGCTGTGAAATGTGTGTGCCATGATGGCTAATCGATTCATGGCTATGGGAAAAATGTGAGGTGCTACCCTCAAACAATCAAATGTGCTGCTTTCGCCGTAAAGCCTTTTTGAAATCTGACAACGCTGTGATATTGCCAAGAAACAGAGCTTTTGATGAGTATGGAACACTTGTATATTGGTGGATGTTTAATAATTCAACTTTTGAATTTGGCGCCTTACATTTTACCTGGTAGTGTTGGGAGCAGCCCACTAGCGCCCCAGTGATCCCTGAGAAGTTAAACTAATAACACACAAACAATTATACGTTTTCATGTCTTTACTGAACACACCGTGTAAACATTCACAGTGCAGGATGGGAAAAGTATCTGAACCCCTGGATTTAATAAAACGGTTGACCCTCCTTTGGCAGCAATAACCTCAACCAAATGTTTTCTGTAGTTGCGGATCAGACCTGCACAACGGTCAGGAGGAATCTTGGACCATTCCTCTTTACAAAACTGTTACAGTTCAGTTCAGCAATATTCTTGGGATGTCTGGTGAACCGCTCTCTTGAGGTCATGCCACAGCATCTCAATCGGGTTGAGGTCAGGACTCTGACTTGGCCACTCCAGAAGGCGTATTTTCTTCTGCTGAAGCCATTTTGTTGTTGATTTACTTCTGTTTTTTGGGTTCTTTGTCCTGTTGCGCTTCAATTAGTGGACCGATAGCCTTACATTCTCCTACAAAATGTCTTGATAAACTTGGGAATTCATTTTTCTGCCAATGATAGCAAGCTGTCCAGGCCCTGAGACAGCAAAGCGGCTTCAAACCATGATGCTCCCTTCACCATACTTTACAGTTGGGATGAGGTTTTGATGTTGGTGTGCTGTGCCTTTTTTTCTCCACACAAAGTGTTGTGTGTTCCTTCCAAACAACTCAACTTTAGTTTCATCTGTCCACAGAATAATTTGTCAGTAGCGCTGTGGAACATACAGATGCTCTTTTTCAAACTTCAGACGTGCAGCAATGTTTTCTTTGGACAGCAGTGGCTTCTTCCGTGGTGTCCTCCCATGAACACCACTCTTGTTTAATGTTTTACGTATCGTAGACTCGTCAACAGAGATCTTGGCATGTTCCAGAGATTTCTGTAAGTCTTTAGCTGACACTCTAGGATTCTTCTTAACCTCATTGAACATTCTGCGCTGTGCTCTTGCAGTCATTTTTGCAGGACGGCCACTCCTAGGGAGAATAGCAACAGTGCTGAACTTTCTCCATTTATAGACAATTTGTCTTACCATGGACTGATGAACATCAAGGCTTTCAGAGATACTTTTGTAACCCTTGCCAGCTTTATGAAAGTCAACAATTCTTAATCTTGGGTCTTCTGAGATCTCTTTTGTTCGAGGCATGGTTCACATCAGGCAATGCTTCATGTGAATAGCAAACGCAAATTTTGTTAGAGCTGCCCTGCCCTATAAAAAACACTAACCAACATCTCCAATCTCGTCTCAATGATTTTACTCCAGGTTAGCCAACTCTGTCACGATCGCTGACATGAGTGGACCAAGGCGCAGCGTGCAGGGTTGAGTTAAACATGTTTTAATCAATGAAACTCACCAAAAACAAAAAAGTAACAACGACCGTAACGCACTGTGTAGCGCAACACAGCAACTACACACAAACAATATCCCACAACACAGGTGGGGGACTGAACACACTAAATACGATTCCCAATTAGAGACAACGACTAACAGCTGCCTCTAATTGGGAACCAAACCAACATAGAAATTACAACATAGAACACAAAATATGTATTTCTTTACAGCTTTTCTGCTAAATATACATACAGTTTACATACATGGTACTTTTATATAAAGCAGTCACATAACAATAATACATTACCAAACATAAGCTCTTTTAATCCCAACCCTCAGCCACTCTCAGCCCATCCCACCTGAGCGGTGTTTGTCAGACAATGAGACATCCTGAAAATCAGTCTTCTAACAATATCGTCTGTAGCGTCCGAACGCTACAAAATATTATGACCCCACTATGGAAAGATGAGAGTCACGAGCACGATTGGTGTTCTCCGTTTTGCTCTACGACCCCCACAAGCGTCTTGGAAACCTAGTAGTTTGGGCTACACCTGTGGAAAGGTGAGACTCAAGAACTTGGACACTACCTGTCAAAAGTTTTAGAACACCTACTCATTCAAGTGTTTTTCTTTATTTTGACTATTTTCTACATTGTAGAATACTAGTGAAGATATCAAAACTATGAAATAACACATATGGAATCATGTGTCAAACAAATTCTTCAAATAGCCACCCTTTGCCTTGATGACAGCTCTGCACACTCTTGGCATTCTCTCAACTTTTGACTGGTAGTGTACATGTGGGTTGTTTTACTTTAGGTCTCATAGGACTCGTCTGAAAGTCTCCCGGTACCAGTTGAAAAAATTTATGGAAGTACAATATACAGTTCCAGCCAACAGTTTGGACACACCTACTCATTCCAGGGTTTTTCTTCATTTTTACACTTCACAACAAACTTCCTTTAGAATTTTTGGGATGGACTGTCTGTTGTTCCATGTGTTTTCATGGACTAATAGCAGTGTAAAGTGTTTCAACTATTTTGTCTAACTTTTTTTATACTTCAATTCAAAATCAAATAGCAAAATTATCCTTGGTATGACCTTCTTAAAACCATTCCATATAGCTTAGTAGAACCCCTCCCCTAGCTTAGTCAGTGCTTAGACTCTTATGGGTTAACCTGTCTCTTCCCCTTCATCTACACTGATTAAAGTGGATTTAACAGGTGACATCAACAAGGATCATAGCTTTCACCTGGATTCACCTGGTCAGTCACATATACACGCACGCACACATACACACACACATCCTCATTTCCAAGCTGTCCCTCATACCGTCACGGTCACCTAATCATCCCCAGCTTACAATTGGCTCATTCATCCCCCTCCTCTCCCCTGTAACTATTCCCCAGGTCGTTGCTGTAAATGAGAATGTGTTCTCAGTCAACTTACCTGGTAAAATAAAGGTAAAAATAAAAAATAATATTTACACTAAACTGAGGATAAAGACAGATGATGAAGCCATTTATTTTAGTCTCGCCATTACTTGATTCTTCCAGAGACTCAAATATGAATTAGTTAGAAAAAATACTTCATTTGGCTTTCCACATTTTCCGCTGGCCCATTTAACAGTCAGCCTACACAACTTGGGTGGCATTCATCAGGCCTCAAATGGACGACAACAGCTTAAAAACAAGGAGGGAATAGCTGAACTTGTCTGGCAGCGAAACAGTAAATTCAGCCTCATTTACTGCCTTTAAAAAAACATAGCTGATATGGCTGACTTGCATAAACAAATGTGGTTTCTGCTGACAATTGATATGTACAACTATGGCATAGGGGGACGACAAGCGGATAAGAGGCAATCCGTAATTTCAATTAAGACACTAATGAGCGAGCTAGGAAGGACGTAGTCAATATAACTATTTGTTCAGCACTTTTGAAATGTAGAGCGACAGAATTCAGAACATGGGCTGTTCTTACAGTATTCTCAGAACTGTCAGGACAAGTAAAGGAGGCCCACAAGCAGACAATGAAAGCTCTTACAATATTCAATGATTACATTTATCTAAAACAGGTTATAGGCTACATGTGAACCACCAAGTCAGAACAGAAGGTGAAATTATGATGTTGACATGATCAATCCAATTGAAGCAACGGTAGATATAGCATGATTTGACATTATCTGTGGCCAATGACCTTGAGCCTTCTTGGAAGGGCACTTCTAATGTAACTATGGCAGCATCGAAGGGGCTTGAATATTTTCGCTCTACCCTTAGATTTGGCAGTGACGTAGTGTCCCCATGAGTAACAGAACACTGAGCCAATCACGCCGCAACTAGAGACCATTGCCAACCCCTAAGCTCTGTATTCTCCGCTGGCTGCCCCACAACCACAGAAAGCACTGAACTAGTCTGAAACACCTGCATTTTGGAGCTGAAAAAAAAAAGAGACCATGTTCGCATGGAGCCTTTATTAACTCAATGATTATGTTCCTTTTTTTTTTACATTGTTTGAAAACTGAGATGTGACATGTATTAATAAATTCATCCCCTCCAAAAGTCTCGTTTTTTTGCAAAAAATGTGGGGCTCAGTGATGGGTCGCCACTGCTAATATGACATTCACAGCTTCTTGTATGTGTTAAAAAAAAAAACTTTCCCACATTTTTTTAAATGAAATCTAAAGGTGTGGCAAATCGTACCGCTTCACTTGTCATTTGTCCGTCTTCTAGCTCTTCACTCCCGAGACGTATTCTCCATTTACAAATTTAATTTATATAAGAGGCTTACTCTGTTTAGAGCTCTATCAGACTTCAAAAATAAGGATCAAAACCAAGAGAGAGAAAAAGAAAGAGAGAAAAAAGAGAGAGGGAAAAAGAGAATGGCTGGGCTGCAATGGTGGACCTGACTAGTGCTGAAAGAGAGAGAGAGCGAGAAAAGCCTCCACCATTGTTGGGACCCATGCTAGAGCGATAAAGTTGACATGCTGTCGCTAATACAATCTTACCACCTCCTGGGATCAGATTGTTACATAGGTGAAGCACTCCTGCCGTGGGGCTTTTGCGTGCACTGCTTAGAAGGGCGAGACTAAGGAACTACGCTGGAGAAGAGAAGCAGGTACGGAAGGTTGACATTTAATTTTGAACGGACATGTGACAGGACAGGAACAGCGTCAGAACTGGGTAACACCAGGTGAGTCCAATGAATCGCTAATGCGCGTGATGAGGGAAGGCAGGTGTGCGTAATGATGGTGGTGTAATGCAGGGCAGCCTAGCGCCCTTGAGCGCCAGGGGGTAAGAGCGGGAGCATGCGTGACAGTACCCCCACCTCTAGGGGCGCCACCCGGCATCCCACCTGGGTGAGCTTGACGGGCCGGACGAGGCACGGGTGCTGGACAAGCCGGCTGTGCGTAAAATCCCGACACACAGGCAGAGACGTGGGAGCCTTGCGAGCCGGCTGCGACATAGGAGCCTGACGATCCGGCTGAGGTGTGGGAGCCCGATGATCCGGCTGAGGCATAGCAGTCTGACGAGAAGAGAAGCAGGTACGGGGAGTTGACATTTGGTTTGGAACAGACATGCAACAGGACAGGAACAGCGTCAGAACTGGGTAACACAAAGACAGACGACCATAAATGCAAAAGCGGGGAACAGACAGATATAGGGGATGTAATAAAACAGATGATTATGTCCAGGTGAGTCTAATGAATCGCTGATGTGCGTGACGGGGGGAAGGCAGGTGTGCGTAATGATGGTGGCATGAGTGTGTAATGCAGGGCAGCCTGGCTCCCTCGAGCGCCAGTGGGGAAGAGTGGGATCAGGCGTGACAGAGACTGCAGGAAACAGGAATTGAGGCACAATTGCTTTGTGCTTTCTTCCCGTAGCTTGGTCTGGTGTAATGCATTTGTTTTATAACCTAAGGATCTCCTGGGTTTTTTTTAACGTGAAGTTGACATGTTTTACAATCCATCCTCACAGGATCCAATTGACATGCGGCATGTGTGGTATTTAAAGTGCTTTGTGTTCGTTTTATGTCACAGCCACTGGGACACATAACAAAGGAGCGAGTGCACACACACACACCGACATCCTGTAATAAAAGTCCACCAGCCGCATGCTTTTGTGAGTCACAAAGAGATTTATACAGTGCTCTCTCTTTCTCTGGAGACCCTAGGATCTATAATTCAGAATTCTTAACGAGCAGCAGAGTGTGCCAGTGTGTACAAATCCCAAAACAGCATCCTAAAGTTGGGATGTTCGGGCAGAGGCTTTAGTAGACAATGTGTTAGAACAAGATGAACTAAAAGCCTGTTTGAAAGGATGTACCCCTTCCTTTGTTTTGACCTTTCACAGGATGGAGAAATGCTATAGAATTGTTTCTGGACTTGGCTGTTGTTTTCGACTTCACACCCATTGATCTCACATTCCACATTCTCTTTGTAGTCTAACTCAACAATCTCATCAAGTGACAAAATTTCACAATTACATCAAAGTGTCTTTATTAGGGTCCAACTGTAAGAAGTGTGGAACTTATAAATACAATGATATGCTGTTACATGGGTATTAATTTACTCCATTGCTGGTGGTTTTCTATGAGCAGTTTCTTATTTTTGTGACCGTGACCTTACCTGTCATGTGACCTCAGTAAACAGGAAGTTTGTTTCTGTAATGTAGTGCTTCCCAACTGGTCCTCAAGTACCCCCAATAGTACACATGTTTGTTGTAGCACCGTACAAACTCATCTCATTAGACTCATCAAGGGCTTGATGATTAGTTGACAAGGTGAATCAGGTGTGCTTGTCTGTGGCTACTTTAAAAATGCGTATTGTTGGGGGAACTGGAGGACTGGAGCTGGGAAACACTGCTCAATCTGCAAGTGTCGTATGCCTTGATAGTGGTCCTCTGTAGCTCAGTTGGCAGTATTTATTTTGCTACACCAGGATAGTGGGTTCGATTCCTGGGACCACCCATACGTTTAGAAAAGCTATGCACCCATGACTGTAAGTCGCTTTGGATAAAAGTGTCTGCTAAATGGCATATATATATATATAGTATTGTAAGTATGTAACATTCTTTTTTGGTGAACTTTGATACATAACGTGATAACTCTGTAAAGACTGATGACATGATTAAACATGCTGGTTAGCCATGGCTCTACTGGTTAACATGCTGATACTATAGGGCTCCGACGGGCCACACCCCTCTTTCCGTGGTCATGGTTCCGGAACTGACACACCCACTCGTTTCTTAGCATAAATAAATGTAACATGTTGGGATGCGTGGTTTCAAACATTGAATAGGTACAAAAATCTCCTGGGTGAACCATTCATTCAAAAAGATTAGAACTCACTTTTAAACTGATATATGAAGAAAAGGTCAAGGGTACAAGACTGTGTAAATACCAGAGTTAGGAGCTAAACTACTCATCACATACAGCATTGTGGTCTGTATCATCCAATCACCGAGTAGATACATTGTCACGTGACCACTGGAGTCAACATTGGAATTATTGGCAAACATGGCGTGCGTTGGTTAGGCGACGTATTGCGTTTCCAATATCTGTTAGCTAGGTAAGTTACCATACACAGACATGGTCCAGTGTTTTGTCCCAGACTGTGACCATCGTGACTGCACTGAATTTTACCGTTTTCCTACATCTAATGTAGCCAATATCAGGTTGACAGTCACAGTATTTAGTCAGCCACCAATTGTGCAAGTTCTCCAACTTAAAAAGATGAGAGAGGCCTGTAATTTTTTATCATAGGTACACTTCAACTATGACAGACGAAATGAGAAAAAGAAATCATGGCCCCATTCATTCTTTCCTTTACACGGATCAGTCGTCCATGTCCCTTTGCAGAAAAACAGCCCCAAAGCATGATGTTTCCACCCCCATGCTTCACAGTAGGTATGGTGTTCTTTGGATGCAACTCAGCATTCTTTGTCCTCCAAACACGACGAGTTGAGTTTTTACCAAAAAGTTCTATTTTGGTTTCATCTGACCATATGACATTCTCCCAATCCTCATCTGGATCATCCAAATGCTCTCTAGCAAACTTCAGACGGGCCTGAACATGTACTGGCTTAAGCAGGGGGACACGTCTGGCACTGCAGGATTTGAGTCCCTGGCGGCGTAGTGTGTTACTGATGGTAGGCTTTGTTACTTTGGTCCCAGCTCTCTGCAGGTCATTCACTAGGTCCCCGTGTGGTTCTGGGATTTTTGCTCACCGTTCTTGTGATCATTTTGACCCCACGGGTGAGATCTTGCGTGGAGCCCCAGATCGAGGAAGATTATCAGTGGTCTTGTAGGTCTTCCATTTCCTAATAATTGCTCCCACAGTTGATTTCTTCAAACCAAGCTGCTTACCTATTGCAGATTCAGTCTTCCCAACCTGGTGCAGGTCTACAATTTTGTTTCTGGTGTCCTTTGACAGCTCTTTGGTCTTGGCCATAGTGGAGTTTGGAGTGTGATTGTTTGAGGTTGTGGACAGGTGTCTTTTATACTGATAACAAGTTCAAACAGGTGCCATTAATACAGGTAACGAGTGGAGGACAGAAGAGCCTCTTAAAGAAGAAGTTACAGGTCTGTGAGAGACAGAAATCTTGCTTGTTTGTATGTGACCAAATACTTATTTTCCACCATAATTTGCAAATAAATTCATAAAAAATCCTACAATGTGATTTTCTGGATTTCTTTTCCTCATTTTGTCTGTCATAGTTGAAGTGTACCTATGATGAAAATTACAGGCCTCTCTCATCTTTTTAAGTGAGAGAACTTGCACAATTGGTGGCTGACTAAATACTTTTTTGCCCCACTGTACAAGCAACAGTACACTTAACATTATCAGTATTTTTCATCAAAAATAAACAATTCTCATGGTTAGGGTAGTTTTTGGTGCTCTTTGATACTCAAACACAGAGATTGAAACATTCATAGCCAATGGGCACTACATCACATCAACATACCCATAGTTTTGCAATCTCTGGAGGAAATAGAACATCTATGTTGCACGGTAATATCGCTATTGCTAATATTTACAGTTTTCCACAATTTCAGGAATTTATAGAATGCAATATATATATTACAGTTTTCCACAATTGTTTACACACGTTTGCTGAATCTTTGGCCAATTTTCACAAAACTCTAAACACAAAACCACAAACACAAAATGCAAAACTCTACAATTCTCTCGCAAAAGCAAACACTGAATTCAAAATGTATCTTTCCAAAATGTATTTTTTTGTTGCTTCAAAATGACACACACACAATCATATGAATACATCTGTCTACCAACCAACAACAGAACTATGAGTATCCCATCAGTAGGTTCATGCCTTTCGCATTTTCAGTGTTACACTGTAGCCAGTTGTAAAAGATTGTTACAGTAATGTAGACCTACTCAAATATATATAAATAAACACACACAAATGTAATACAGTAACAAAAACATTGTCATTCATTTTAACACTTGTGTTTTGTATGTAACACTTTCCATACCCAACAGGAGAAAACCAGGAAAAACATTCAGTAAGATAAAAGTGGCTCTTTCTTTCAAAACTCTAAACACAAAAAAGCAAAAACACCTGCAAAATGTAAGAAAAAAAGACATTAGGCTGCATCCTATTTTGGTCTGGCCACAGCACCTCATTCATCTACATCACAAGCCATGTTCTCCCTGGCTAAACAGCGGGGAAAGAATCTTCTGGAGTGACGGATCCAGCTGCCGGAAGCCCCCACATCAACTTCACCACATGCATCCTCTGTTGCCTGGAGAAGAGGCATGCGTGAGAGGGGATGGCGGTCATACACCTTCCATCGCCATGCCGAAAAAAAACTATTCAATTGGGTTTAGGAATGGGGAATATGGTGGGAGGTATAGAACAATACATTGTGGGTGGTCAATGAACCAGTTACGGACCAGAGCAGCCCGGTGGAATGAGAATGCTATGTAGTGTGTCCAGGAATGTGATGAGAAGGGCGGTTCTAGGGACCAAGGTTGGCATGGTGATGAAGGACGCCTTGCTGGCTAGCGGCTGCGCACATGGTGATATTCCCCTCCACGCTGTCCAGGGACATTCACAATGGCACAGTGGCCAAAAATGTTCTGTCCGCTTCTTTTGGCTAGGTTGAAGCCAGCCTCAATGTAAAAACAGTTGAAGTCGGAAGGTTACATACACTTATGTTGGAGTCATTAAACTCCACAAATGTCTTGTTAACGAACTATAGTTTTGGCAAGGCTCATCAATGTAAATATAAACATGCTGAATTGCAGCGGCTTCCAGCTCCAAGACTCTCTGAAACAGACAAGACAATATGTGACATAGAGCAGTCAACATGGTGAGGCACAATACACTGGATTACAGTGTACTGTAATGTGTCTATACAGTGCTGATATGATAGTAAATTCACAGTATAGTCCTTACTTGCACATATTCAAAGCGCTGTTCTTTAACACTCTGAGTTTCGCTCAAATGGCACCCTGTAGACCTGTTACATCCGGATTCGGTTGCTCTGTAATATACGGTCCAGTGTAGACAAGCCCACCTGGTGATTGTTATTGAATATTGTGTTGTCTGTAATGATGTGGTTCTGGATTTCTCGTAGTGTAGTGGTATTGTTTGCCACCACCATGTTCACAATAGCGGTCCCCTGTTCGGGTGTGAACAGCCGGTGTCTTCCTCTATGGCCTGGCCGTCTCTCAGTTCTGCAGAGGATCCACAAATATGATATGATTGGTTACAGTAAGCTAAAATAATCTATTTTCTTTCAATATGAAGTGACATTACTGTAACATTGGCCAACAATCACTGAGTAACACAGGCCTACTGATATGTCGGACTGCAGTATACATACATAAAGAGCATAATGTAGATGGCAGGTAACTTACCGGTTGTTATTTCTGAATGTATGGATGATAGATGCAACCGTGTCGCGGCTCAGGTTGGGCTGAACTCTGCCCCAGCCTCCCTCATACTCAATCCATGGTTGAGCACATGGTCCAAAAAAAGTGTGATATAGAATTGAAAACTGAGTGTAAAGCAGGAATTGTGCTTGCAATTTTGCAGACTTGGTTTAGGGATTTGGTACATGAGTTTCAGGTTTCAACATCCAATTTTAGTGTGTAAACAATTGGGAAAAACTATCACCACAGGTTGCGAGGATTCAGAATCCAGTTCCGGAACCACTCAATGGAGTCCTATATATATAAAAAAAAAGACATTCTGTCACGAGTCTTGATGGAGGCGAGGTGTTTAGGTGCCTGTCACATTATACCCTGCTACACATGGCCGGCTCGCTCATTAGGCAGGATTAGGCGACCGCCTATGGTGGCAGATTGATGAGGGTGGCATTTCATGAGCTAATCTGACCAAGACGCACCTCCAACAACAACACATAAAACCTCACATAATTCTGCCCGAAATCAATGACAATTTCTCTCAACCAGTGGCATATAGGATTTTTAGGTGAGCCCTGATGCCACTCTTTAATAAGCAGTGCCCAGGCAGGAGCGCCAAATATTTTGCTTGTCTAATCCGATATGATAGGCTACACCCCAGTAAGCACGAGCCAACGTCTTTTGGACATCTTTTTTGGGCCCGTCCGAACATCGTTTTTTGGTGTTTTACAAAATGGTTATTCATAAAAATGTATTTCAGGCAACAGTGTAGGCTAAACCTCAGTAAGCATGGACAGTCTTTTGGACGCAGTTCTGGACGGCCTTGTTTTCCAAATCCACAGACATTGGTTTTGGTCCAGTCCGGACCAAATCTGAACGAATCATAGACGTCTATGTTTGGTTCAGATTTGTCTTGATTTGGTCCAAACATAGACGTATAAATAAATTGCTATAAATTGCTTCTTTTCAACTTTCATTCAGAACCAAAAATGAGCCTGATTTCAACATCCGTAAAATACATATTTTCAACTTTCATTCGGGCACGAAAATGAACCTAATTTCAACGTTCGGAAAATACGTATTTTTCAACGTCTGGAAAATGTGTATTTCAAACATACAGAAAATACCTTCTCACCTTTCATTCAGAACCTAACTTCAACTTTTGGAAAATATGTATTTTTTGGCGGCAGAATAACAAGGACTGTCCCTGCTGCCATGTATAAGAATAGAACAAGTCCACTTCCATTGTATTAGTGCTACAGTAAGACTCACCTCTTTCAAATACTTAATTTCATCCTCTCAGGAAAAGAGCTTCTTATCTCCTACAATCATGTTCACCATGGAGGATAATCAAAGTACAATTAGCGAGGAGCCTTAAGCTGGAGAGATGCTTAGCAGTGTATTATCTTGTCTTGTAGATGAATGATTCCTAACCCTTTTGCGATGGAATGGCGCTGAGGTGTCACAGGCTTGCCGTTGCCTAGCTGAAGACTATACTATTATAATCAAACTGCAAGATCTCAATGTCATTCAACAAGAATATCAACTTAATTAGCAATGCAGTTGGCACAAAAAAGAAAGAAAAACGTTTAAGAACTATTTCGCCATAGTCCACCTTTTAACTCCTCGTTCTCCAGACCCACTCCTCTGCCCCATCTACAAAGAGCAGACACGCCTGTGAAGATTTCACTTCGCTGTATGCCAATGACTAGGGTTTGCTCAGTGAGTGTACGGTTAATGCCACGCATCATCTGAATTCCCCTCTGTTTGTGGCATTGATGAATGAGCTTGAAACCTGCATTATAGATTATTTCAAAACAACAGATTGCAACGCAAGCTGAAAGACAATCATCTTATATGGATCGTGCTGCTCAAGCACTGTGCAGCATGAGATAGCAGGAGTCTTCTTTTCTTTCTTTGCCAAGGCCAGGGCAAGGGTGCTCTCTATGCACTTCATCAAATGGTCAGTTGAAGAGAAAGCTAGGGATTTCTGGTGTTTCTGGGTCACAGCGAGCATGTGACCAACGCTCCCAGCCAGATCTACTGGACTAAATGATTTATTACCTCACTCAGCCTCAAGAACACACTGCCAACCCAGAGAGAGATGAAGGGAGAGAGGGAGAAACAAAGAGAGAAATAAAGAGATGGAGAGAGAGAGGAAGAGGAATATGGGAGAGAGAGAGAGAGGAATATGAGAGAGAGAGGAAGAGGAATATGGGAGAGAGAGAATATGAGATGAAGAGGAATATGAATATGAGAGAGGGAGGAACTGCTGTAGCCTCATCTTCAACCGTTCTCGCTTCTTTTTCATCTGCAGGTTTCACTGTTACCACTTCTTCCACGTTTAGTGGTGTGGTTAACTTACATTAGATGCCATCCTAAAGAAAATACAAACAAGGACATCCCATTATTGATACCAGTGAAGTGAATTCACCAGGCTTTGGTAACAAAAAAATGGCTTTTATTTTCTAAGTAAGACCAGTGGCTTTACATATTTCCATTGCTTATTAAACTGAAAGAGTTGAAGCCCCAATATGTTTTTTTACCAGCTGTTATGTGAGTTGACAGACTGACAACACACAATTAAGGGGGTAATTAAAAGGGTTATTTCTGGCGACAATAATTACACTTAACTAAACCAGTCACTCAAACGTCTTCTTACACATGGCATTTCCAGAAATGTCCCTTTACGAAAAATGTATCAATTAGTTTTAATCCAGATAATAATTCATATTTCCTGTTGCTGCCAGATTGTTTTCCTGCTGTAGAAAACTGTCTCAAATTAAGATCCAGCTGCTGTAGTTATCCAAATGGGACTCAAAACTTCATACATTTATGATCCAGCATCTGTAGGTATCCAAATGGGATTCAAAACTTCATAAATGTATGATCCAGCAGCTGTAGTTATCCAAATGGGACTCAAAACATCATCATACATTTATGTCAAGCTTCTCTGGCTTCTTTTAATTCATCCTCATCTAACCATTTTCCTGACAATGCTCCCATTTTTCCAGCGGTACCCGAATCCTGACCATCTTGTTTACCGCTGAGGCACCTGTTATAGATTAAACACAAAGCATTGATCAACATCACATTTCACAGAGAGCAAGCCCAATCCAGTGGAGGAATGTGACAAATTGGTTTTCCATTAGCCCAGTCCAAATATGGCACTGTGAAATACAGGAAATGATTTCAAGCTAAAGTTGGACCAGTCTGTTTTTTTTGGCCCTGAAATCTGGCTTTAAGCCCCATTACGTGGGAGGTTTTGTGAATGTGCCCAGAAACCAAAATAAACAGCCCTAAGGCTAAACATATTAGGTTACTAAGAACCATATAAAACAACAGTGTAATCCAACATTGTCTATCAGCAGTACACATGCATGCACGTGTAGCAAAATGGCTAAGTTGCACAGTCATTTCGATCAGAAAAAGGCTGTAGCCTTGTATATTACGGTAGCCTTGTATACATAAATGCGTCATTGGTATTGGCAGTGCTTCATAGGTGTTGTGAATGCAAGTTTTACCAGGTTTTATACCGTTGTAGGGATTGCTTGTATACACACACACTGGCGGGATTGTTCTTCAAAGCATGCCCAGTTGATATGTAGTTTACAGGAAGTTAGACTCAACATCATTTGTCTGGCAGATACCAATCCATTCAGTCACACATCCTTTAACAGTTCAGTTCTCCTCATCAAAAGATGTCATTGTGTTCATAAATGGGAATTTCTCCAGTTAGGTGTACATTTCTGGCAGACTCCTAATTCAATTGTCATTACCCAAAAATTACCTTGTGCTCCCATGTCATCAAACCAGGTAGTGTACAGTTTTAAAAGAGGCTATTTAATCCAGGGGTGTCAAACAGATTTTGCCTGCATGCCTTATTTGGTCTTCACCGAGGTCCGGAGGGCTGCACAAAAAATGTTTTATATTTCTTAGCTGTCAAACTTTGCCTCTGTCAACCGTTTTTTGAATTTTCGATGCTCCCTGACAATCCAGCTTTCGTTTCGGTGATTCTTAGCAACCTGGAAAGAGTGAAGAGACTGTATAAATGTAGGTCCAATATCATTTATATACAGTTTTGATTTTGTGGATATATATTTTTTTTATTTCACCTTTATTTAACCACGTAGGCAAGTTGAGAAGAAGTTCTCATTTACAACTGCGACCTGGCCAAGATAAAGCAAAGCAGTTCGACACATACAACAACACAGAGTTACACATGGAGTAAAACAAACGTACAGTCAATAATACAGTAGAAAAAAACTAATCTATATACAAAGAGTGCAAATGAGGTAAGATAAGGAAGGTAAGGCAATAAATAGGCCATGGTGGCAAAGTAATTACAATATAGCATTTAAACACTGGAATGGTAGATGTGCAGTAGATGAATGTGCAATGTAGAAAAACTGGGGTGCAAAGTAACAAGATATATAAATAAATATGGTAGGGGATGAGGTAGTTGGTTGGGCTATTTACAGGTGCAGGGGTCTGTGAGCTGCTCAACTTCTTAGGGAGCGGCTCCCGAGGTGACGGTTTTGGAGAGTCTGGCGTGCCCAAAGTAAAATGCCTCCCACTAAGATCCAGAAAGTAGGATATGCACATAATTAGTACTATTGGATAGGAAACACTCTGAAGTTTCTAAGTGTTAAAATAGTCTGTGAGTATAACAGAACTGATATAACAGGCAAAAACCCAGGGAATTTCTGTCCTGGAAAAAGTGTTTTTGACATAATTTTGAACCCCCTTCCTATTGAAAACAGACATATATAGGAGTAAGATTGCAGTACCTATTGTTTCCACTGGATGTCAACAGTCTCTAGACAGTGTTTGATGATGTTTAGTTGCTCTGGATGGTAATAGAAGAAGAATTTCGAAGTAGTCATCAGATGTAAACAGAAGAGGAAGCGCGTTCACGGGCTCGCGCGCCCTGTGGTTTTTTCCTTTCCTATCGTCCAGTTTATAATCCGGTTGAAATATTATAGTAAATATACATAAGTGTTCCTAAGGATACATTATCAATGATGTTTGATTGTTCTTGGATATAGGTATAGGTTAAACGCGTTCTCTTCGCGGCTCAATGGGCGAGTGGACGCTGTATTTTATGAACATAATGCGCCAACCAAATGGAGATAATAAATTACTTTTTCTAACAAAAGAACACTTGGGAAGCCCTCAGCAGAAGTTCTTCAAAAGGTAAGGGATTTGTGTGAACCGCGCTGGTTATCTACCAGGACTACTCCAAGACTGGTTCCAGGCAACGCGCATTTTTCGAGCAGGCAACTGCCCCACTGCTCCCCTAAGTAGTTTTAAAGCTGGTGAGGGAGATAAGTGTCTCCAGTTTTAGAGATTTTTGTAGTTCGTTCCAGTCATTGGCAGCAGATAACTGGAAGGAAAGTCAGCCAAAGGAGGAATTGGAATTTGGGGGTGACCAGTGAAATATACCTGCTGGAGCGCGTGCCACGGGTTGGTGCTGCTATGGTGACCAGCGAGCTGAGATAAGGCGGGGCTTTACCTAGCAGGGACTTGTAGATGACCTGGAGCCAGTGGGTATGGCGACGAGAGTAAAGCGAGGGCCAGCCAACGAGAGAGTACAGGTCACAGTGGTGGGTGGTATATGGGGCTTTGGTGACAAAACGGATGGCACTGTGATAGACTGCATCCAATTTGTTGAGTACAGAATGCCTGTTAATCAGGTCCGGAAGCTAGGATATGCATATAATTAGTTGTATTCGATAGAAAACACTGAAGTTTCTACAACTGTTAAAATAATGTCTGTGACTATAACAGAACTGATATGTCAGGCGAAAACCAGAGAAATCCATCCGGAAAAATAGCTTTTTTTTTTATTCCACAATGAAAATAATAGCTCCCAGATTGCAGTACCTATGGCTTCCGGTGGATGTCAACAGTCTTTAGACAAGGTTTCAGGCTTGTTCTTTGAAAAAGTAGCTGTAGTTTATCATTGGGTTCCTCCTTGGGTCTGTAGTCCTGTGGCGCACGTGACTGAGGGCGCACTCTTTGTTATTTATCTCCGGTATTGAACATACTACATTCCGTCTTAAATGTTATTGTTTATTTACATATTAGGGTACCTGAAGATTGATTCGAAACATTGTTTGACTTGTTTGGACAAAGTTTATTGGTAACTTTTCGGATTCTTTTGTCTGTATGTTGAACGGGTGGATTACTGAACAAAATGCGCCAACACAACAGAGTTTTTGGGATATAAAGAGGGACTTTATCGTGTTGCTGGGACCCTTGGGATTGCAAACAGAGGAAGATCTTCAAAGGTAAGTGATGTATTTTATCGCTATTTTTATTTTTCTGATGCCTGTGCTGGTTTGAAATATATTTATATGCAGGAAGTATGCGGGGCGCTGTCCTCAGATAATCAAATGCTATGCTTTAGCCGTAAAGCCTATTGTAAATCGGACAGAGCAGTTTGATCTAAGCTAAAGAATGGTGTATGACACTTGTATTTCCATGAATGTTTAATATTACGATTTTTTGCGCTCTGCAATTTCACCGGATGTTGTCGAGGTGGCACGCTAGCGGGACACTGTTCCGTAAGAAGTTAACATAGACCAAAACAAGAAACACGAGTAGCATACAGACATGGAACACAAATAGTCAATTACATCTGAGGAAAGAACCAAGGGGAGTGAGATATATATATATATATATACATATATATATTAGGGGAGGTATTCAAGAAAGTGATCCAGGTTAGTGTCATGAGGCGCAGGTGCGCATAGCGATGGTGGCAGGTTTGCGTAATGATTAAACAACTGGTCGACAACGAGCGCCAGAGAGGAGGAGCGGGTGTAGACGTGACAAGCAAGTGGTGACTATTTAATAGTCTCATGTCCTGGAGGGCAGGCAGTGTGCCCCCGGTAACCATCTGGAGAGCCCTGCGGTTGTGGATGATGCAATTGCCATACCAGAAACTGATATAGCCCGAAAGGATGCTCCTAATGGTGCATCTGTAGAAGTTTGTGATAGTCTTAGGGGCCAAGCAGAAATTTGTTCAGCCACCTGAGGTTGAAGTGGCACTGTTGCACCTTCTTCATCACACTGTCTGTGTGGATGGACCATTTCAGGTTGTCAGTGATGTGCACGCCAAGGAACTTGAAGCTGTTTACCCTCTCCCCTGGCGTCCTGTCGGTGTAGATGGGGCGTGCTGTCTCCTGAAATCCACAATCAGCTCCTTTTGTCTTGTTGATGTTGAGTGGTTATTTTGCTGGCACCACTCCGCCAGGGCCCAGTTGGTGAAGCTAGGCAACCATTCTGTAGTCTGTCTCATTGTTGTTGGTAATTAGCCCTTCCACTGTTGTCTTCTGCAAACTTGATGATTGAGTTAGCGACGTACGTTGCCACACAGTCATGGGTGAATATGGAGTACAGGAGGGGGCTGAGCACGCCTCCTTGGCGGGCCCCTGTGTTGAGGATCAGCATAGTGCAAATGTTGTTGCCTACCTTCACCAACTGGGGTTGGCCTGTCAGAAAGTCGAGGACCCAGTTGCACAGGGTGGGGTTCAGACCCAGGGCCCCGAGCTTAGTGACGAGCTTGGATGGCACTATGGTGTTGAAGGCTGAGCTGTAGCCGGTGAATAGCATTCTTACATAGGTATTTCTCTTGTCCAGATGGGTTAGGGCAGTGTGCAGTGCGATTACATCATCCGTGGATCTGTTGGGCGGTATGCAAATTGTAGTGGGTCTAGGGTGTTGGGTAAGATGGAGGTGATATGATCCTTAAAACTACTTAGGGAGCAGTGGGGCGCTACCTCTGCTTCTTGGCAATATCACAGCGTTGTCAGATTTCAAAAAGGCTTTACGGCGAAAGCACAACATTTGATTGTTTGAGGATAGCGCCTACAATATTTAGCATAAATTCATGAACCAGCGCGGTTCACACAAAACCCATTTCACAGCGAAAACAAATCCCTTTAACTTCTGCTGAGGGCTTCCCAAGTGTCCAACAAAGACATCCAATGGTTCTTTTGTTAGAAAAAGTCATTTATTATATCCATAAATCTCTGTTTGGTTGGTGCGTTATGTTCAGAAAATCCCAAGTCGAATCACCCATTGAAACATGAAGAGAACGCGTTCAAATATACCTATAAACCTTTCCTAAACAAATCAAATACCAGTTATAATGCATCCTTAGCTATCCTTTTATGAATATTAGCGATAATATTTAACTTAGATGGTCACCTAAACGTTATATAAATAAAATAAAGTGGGGCGCGCACCCAGACTCGCGCCCGAGAAAACTTGTTGACATTTAGGTCCCCTTACCATTTCCTGTTCCTATCCGTTCTGCTTACTCCATTCACTCCCAGTCTTTGTATATAGACTGTTGACATCTAGTGGAAGCCATAGGTATTGCAATCCAGGAGCTGGATTGCCTTGAAGTCAATGGGGAGAGTGTCAAACAGAGCAAAGGTCACCAAAAACTGCATTTCCGGATGGATTGTCCTTGTGTTTTTGCCTGCTATATCAGTTCTGTTATACTCACAGACATTATGTTAACACTTTTAGAAACTTCAGAGTGTTTCCTATCCAATAGTACTAATTATGTGCATATCCTATTTTCTGAGTGGCAGGCATTTTACTTTGGGCACGCCAGACTCTCCAAAACCGTCACCTCTGCTGCCGAAGTTAATAGTTTTAGACACTTCAGAGTGTTTCCTATCCAATAGTACTAATTATGTGAATATCCTCGTTTCTGGCCCTGAGTGGCGGGCATTTAACTTTGAGCACGTCAGACAGGCGAAAATCTGTAACAGGTTAACACTTTTAGAAAATTCAATGGTACCAAATATGTGCATATCCTATTTTCTGGTCCTGAATGGGAGGCATTTTACTTTGGGTACGCCAGGCTCTCCAAAACGGTCACCTCATGCGCTGCTCCCTTAAAAGTTAACTGTAATGCTACGGGGCAATAGTCATTTAGTTCAGTTACCTTCGCTTTCTTGGGTACAGGAACAATGGTGGACATCTTGAAGCAAGTGGGGACAACAGACTGGGATAGGGAGAGATTGAATATGTCTGTAAACACTCCAGCCAGCTGGTCTGCACATGCTCTGAGGACTCTGCTTGGGATGCCGTCTGGGCTGCCAGCCTTGGGTTGACATACTTAAATATCTTACTCATGTCGGCCATGGAGAACGAGAGGTCACAGTCCTCGTAAAGCGGCGGTGGCCCACATTGGCGGGACTGTTTTTTCCTCTAATTGGGCAAAGAAGGGGTTTAACTTGTCCGAGAGCAAGTCGTTGGTGTCCGCGACGTGTCTGGCTTTCCTTTTTGTAATCCCTGATTGTCTGGAGTCCCTGCCACGTACGCCTCGTCTCTGAACCATTGAATTGCGACTTACGGAGAGCATAGCTGGTCTGAACATGTCCATGTTCCCAGTCACCTTGCGGTGGTTCTCGCTTTCCGTTTTGCGTGGTTTTCTATCCATGGTTTTCATTTGGAGAAATTCGAATCGTCACAGTGGGAACAACATCCAGCTGGGAAGAAAGAATAAAAACACATGAATTAATAAAAAACTCCACCGTAATTAAAAATTATCTGCACGAAAAGCATCTGCTGTAATCATCTGATGGCAGTCGTTTGTAATACATTTCTGGGCTTCAAGTCGGAACAGCCAAAGATATCCTGGTGAGAAGTATAGAATAAAAGGACTGGCAGAGTCACATGATTCAAATAGCAGCACACAGTAGTAGCAAGCAAAGGCATTGAGAGCAATTAACCCTAGAGTTAATTAGAAAATACCTCCCTATAATTTAATTGGACAAGAGCGAGGCGTAGGACTGTAGTGGATGATTCATCGACGGCCTATATTCACAGAGCACACATGACTTAAATTCCACGGTTAATCACACCATTATTAATAACAAAGGAGTAACCGTAGCAAAACACATCAGTGTTCAACCAGGAAAGTCCAACATGCTAAACATACAGAGCGAGAGAAAGTGTGGGTGGTCATAGCATGTAATAAGATCGATAAAACAACAGCTTAGAGATGGTAGCCTGTAGGAAAGGTCAGAAGGCCAGAAGAGTGGGCCATTTTAAAACAGATTTCCTCCAATTCCTGGTATATAGAGATGGGCCACATTCCAATGTACTAGCATACCAGCTATCTAAATACATTGCTACAAAATGGTATGCTAGTGTGGATATTGGAACAGAGCCATGGTGTCTAGTCCTTTGACCATCAAACATGGTGCTCTAAGCTCTCTGATGCTCTTCAAATGGTTCCCTTTGATCTCCTGGCCACAGTCGACAATGCAATATGCCTTTTTTTACCTGACAAGTGTTCATGCAGTGAAGTGATTAAACAAAAAGCAGAGATGCCAAGTATAGCACAGCCAACAGATAATACGGCAGTTTGTTAGCTGTCAGAAGAATTACTGATGTTAGATGTCTTGGAGAATATTACATGGATCATTCTAAAACAGAGGAAGCAATGACACAAAGGGAATAATCAAATATACAGCAGCAAACCAGAATTCTCTCAGATTAAACTTCCTCACCAGTTTACTTTCTTTTATGTCTCCCCCAAGTTCTTTCTACCCCTCAAACCTTTCAATACAACTCATACCAGCCGTTTGTTCACTTGCACTTTCATTTTGAGACAAGGTTCACCCTCTGTCAAAGACGCTAGACAAGCACAAAGGTACCGCACTCAAGGTTTCAGCTTTTTCTCTCACTTATCCGGTGGTGCAAAAAAGATTTACTTATCTTCCTCTTTGAGTGTGTTGACTGACTGAAGTTGTGGCCAGTGATTGGGTCTCAATGTAAGCAGCAACCTCTCTGAGTTAGTTATTGTTGTTTAGCAGTCTGATGGCCTTGAGATAGAAGCTGTTTTTCAGTTTCTCGGTCCCAGCTTTGAAGCCCCTGTACTGACCTCGCCTTCTGGATGGTAGCGGTGTGAACAGGCAGTGGCTCGGGTGGTTGTTGTCCTTGATGATCTTTTTGGCCTTGCTGTGACATCGGGTGCTGTAGATGTCCTGGAGGGCAGGTAGTTTGCCCCCCGTTGATGCGTTGTGCAAACCGCACCCCCCTCTGGAGAGCCTTGTGGTTGAGGGCGGTGATACAGCCCGACAGGATGCTCTCATTGTGCATCTGTAAAAGTTTCTCAGGGTTTTGGGTGACAAGCCAAATTTCTTCAGCCTCCTGAGGTTGAAGAGGCGCTGTTGCACCTTCTTCACTACACTGTCTGTGTGAGTGGACCATTTCAGTTTGTCTGTGATGTGTACGCCGAGGAACTTAAAACTTTCCACCTTCTCCACTGCTGTCCTATCGATGTGGATAGGGGTGTGCTCCCTCTGCTGTTTCCTGAAGTCCACGATCATCTCTTTTGTTTTGTTGACGTTGAGTGAGAGTTTATTTTCCTGACACCACACTCCAAGTGCCCTCACCTCCTCCCTGTAGGCCGTCTCGTAGTTGTTGGTAATCAAGCCCACTACTGTTGTGTCATCTGCAAACTTGATGATTGAGTTGGAGGCGTGCATGGCCACGCAGTCGTGGGTGAACAGGAAGTACCGGAGGGGGCTGGGCACATACCCTTGTGGGGCCCCAGTGTTGACGGTCAGCGAAGTGGAGATGTTGTTTCCTACCTTCACCACCTGGGGGGTGGCCCGTCAGAAAGTCTAGGACCCAATTGCACAGGGCGGGATTGAGACCCAGGGCCTCCAGCTTGATGATGAGCTTGGAAGGTACTACGGTGTTGAGTGCTGAGCTGCAGTCAATGAACAGCATTCTTACATAGATATAACCAGCAACTGTACAACATTCGTAAACTGGACATTGCCACACAAGGAACGTGAACTGAATCAAATACAGCTCTTAAAAGAAAACCACAGGTGTCAAGTATACATGTAAAACCGGTGGCAGCATGCCGACCTGTTCCCTGCCTCTCCCAAACAATGAAATAGCAGGGTTTAAATACTCTACCCATCATGCATTTTATGAATGAGAAATAGCCCCATAACATCAGGTTAAATTAACATTCAATATTAATTTCAATATATATATCCTCAGATGATAAAGATTAATAATCTTAAGCACACATATCAATAAAGGTTCTAACATTGCCTTAGCATTAATACAGTTAGGGACATGAACATATACGTCCCTCCAGGATAAGCTACAACCGCATTACCCATCAATGACAAAACATGCGCTCGAACTTGCCCCTATTTGCCGATTTAATTCTCAGAACCCTCTTCAATGAACAAGGAATGCAAGGTAATCATTTACATTTCTGAAGATTCACCTTAATGTTTCAATTTCTAAACATGATCACATTATAGAGGTAACTTTTTATCATGACATACATGATAAGAAAGAGTAACATTTTACCGGGAAACACATAATAGGTTTTGGCGACAAACTATATGCTGATTCTCCAAAATCAAACTCAAACTCTTACAGGTGATCAACAACAGTCAAGAGGACATCTCTAACCCACATTATTATAAATAAATGTGCTTCTCATCAACTGTAAATCATTCCCAATGTCTGGTCATTCATAATTGGGACGATCATCAAAATGAGGTAAAACACAAGCCTGTCTTCTCAACTGCCTTGAGATAAAGATTTTTAAAAATACATTGTTTCATTTCCATTAAGGGGGAATTACAGAAAACAATATTTAATAAAGGTTTTTAATAAATTGCCTTGCTTATGTTTAATTTCAATTGATCCCAGCCCAGGAGCTTGATGCAACAAACCTTGAAATATATTCAGGAGCATCAATTATGCAAAATAGATTCAGCCGTATTTAAGCCTTTTCATACCGTTTAGGGGGTATAGCAAACGCTGTTCTCCCCAAATGCTAATCGGGGGAGGAATTCCAAGGTGCCCGGTGGATTGATCCGAATACAACCTGGCACAAAACCACAGTGACCAGCTAATTAATTGTAACACTGTTAGAGAGATTGCTGGCTTAAGTGTGATTTATTGGAGTTCCAGAGAGAATGCCATAATGTCCGGTTTTAGCAACGTGCTATTGGGGAGGTTCAGGATTGATGGCAAAGGAAGAGAATTCATATGTCTCATAAGTGTTTAGTAAGATCAATCAATCAACACGAGGATAGTGGTAGGTGCATATGGCCTGTACATGATACATTTTGAGTAATGTACAGTGGCCATGTTGGGACAGCATCTACACTAGGCATGTGGGCTACATTTAGTCATCAGAGCCCAGTTCTCAAATTCGTACAAAGTGGAGAGGCTACTATTGACTGGCACAGTGTGACCCTTAAACTGTACCAACACCAAGGATGAGTGATAGAGTTTGGAAATAGGCCAGTCTGAATACATCAGCATTCATTTTGATGATGATGGTAATGTCAGTGGAGGGTGTCAATGAAATAAACGATACTATCTGCTAATATCCATAAGAGACAAGGATGGTTGAACAGTGTTGCATTTATGTCTGAATATTGTGAATTCCATCGGTTTCCTATAAGGAATCGACGTCTCAATCAATGACTTTTCCTATAGTCTGAGTGATAGAGCATTCACGATGAAGGGATTGTTACGCCCCTTAGCCGAAACATTTGTGGCATAGCTGTGATATTATCTCTGACTCTTGAGTGCCACTTCACCATATCATTGGATTAGCGTTGAAGGAGTTTCACTCTTCACCTGCAGAGTGAGAGAGGAGGAAAATGTGTTAGGCTGTAGTGTGTGTCTCTGTGTGTGTGTGAAAGAGGGAGTGTTTCTGTGTGTGTTTGTGAAAGAGGGAGTGTTTCTGTGTGTGTGTGTGTGTGTGCTGCAGGCTGTAGTCTGACAGGATTCGATTAGTTCTGCTGAGCCAGCAGCTGTGACACCTTGGACAATGACCTCGTCTCGACACGGAGAAGTGAGCAGAGTACAAACAGGTCAAGAGTTAATGGAGCTACTCTGGATGAGGACTTGGGCTGTGTTCCAAATGGGCACCAAATAAACAAAAAGGGTGGCATTTGGGACGCAGGCTTGGAGTTTACTTTAAACCGTTCACCAAGTCTCACTCAATTTCACACTAAACACATGCCTTGCCTCAGTTGCCTCAGCCCAATGCTTTTTCACAGAAATCAGACCAACTGTCAAAATGTTGTCTGAAGCTGGTCGATACTGTTTTATAAATGTTGTTTCCCTGGCAACCCTTTTAGTAAGTTTGCCTGTAGCATTGACAGTCAGGTCACACCAGGCTATCAAAGAACCAGGAGAAATATAAAACAAATTATTGTAAATAACATATTATACTATAAATTAATTTAAATGTAAATTGAGAAATAAAGATAAGCTGCCAGTGCATGGGGTCACCAAAAGGTCAATAATGGAAGAAATTGGAGAAATTCATTATTTTTAATTGGCTTTGAAGCTTCTATTGGCATACACTGTTCATTTCTCTTTTCCTTCAACTCAGTAAAAGAAAATACAGGTTCAATTACAGTTATACAGTAAGAATAAAGCAGAGGTTCCTGAGACAACTACAACCATTGAGATTCATTTTTAGATCTGAAAGCAGATCTCTTTATTTCTTGGGACCTAGAACTAGCATCTGTTTCGTCTGAGTTTAAACGTTTTCAAAATTCCGCCATCTACTTTCTTATGTCTGAGACGCAGGCTTCCAGGGTATGCAATTTTGGGGTTTCACCTTGTATTATCGAAATGTACAGCTGTGTGTCATCTGCAAAGCAGTGAAAGTTGACAGTGTTTCGAGAATGACATCACCAAGAGGTAGCATATCTAGTGAAAACAATAGTGCTACTAGAACGGAACCTTGAGGAACACCAAAACGTACAGTTGATTTGTCAGAGGACAAACCATCCACAGAGACGAACTGATACTTTTCCAACAGATAGGATCTATACCAGGCAAGAAGTTGTCCGCGTAGACCAATTACAGTTTCCAATCTTTACAAAAGAATGTAGTGATCAATGACAGACGATGATAGATGCAGAGCCTTGTTCTGACGCCATTAAAAGGTAATTTACCACCTTCACGAGTGTGGTCTCAGGACTATGATGGGGTCTAAAACCAGACTGGAGCATTTAGTATATATTATTTGTCCTCAGGAAGACGGTGACAGCATTTATTTATTTTTATATTGAGAGGAATGGGAGATTCCATATGGGCCGTAATTTGGGTGAAGGTTTGGATTTTTCAGGAGAGGCTTTATTACTGCCACTTTTTAGTGAGTTTGGTACACATCCAGTGGACAGATTTGTTTATTATGTTCAACATAGGAGGGCCAAGCACAGGAAGCAGCTCTTTCAGTAGTTTAGTTGGAATAGGGTCCAGAATGCAGCTTGAAGGTTTATAGGCCATGATTATGTTCATCTATGTGCCAAGAGATGTAGTATTAAAAAAATGTAGTGTCTCCCATCCTAGGTCCTGGCAGAATTTTGCAGACTCAGGACAACTGAGCTTTGGAGGAATACGCAGATTTAAAGAGGAGTCGTAAGATCATGATCTTTTCCTCAAAGAAGTTCATGAATTTATCACTGCTGAAGTGAAAGCCATCCTCTCTTTGGGAATGCTGCTTTTTAGTTAGCTTTGCGACAGTATCAAAAATAAATGTTGGATTGTTCTTATTTTCCTTAATTAAGTTGGAAAAATAGGATGATCGAGCAGCAGTGAGGGCTCTTCGATACTGCACGGTATGGTCTTTCCAAGCTATTCCGAAGACTTCCAGTTTGGTGTAGCGCCATTTCCCCCTTTCCTATTTTCTGGAAGTTTGCTTCAGAGCTCGGGTATTTTCTGTATACCAGGGAGCTAGTTTCTTATGACAAAAGTGTTTTGTTTTTAGGGATGCAACTGCATCTAGTGTATTGCGCAAGGTTAAATTGAGTTCCTAAGTTAGGTGGTTAACTGATTTTTGTACTCTGACGTCCTTGGGTAGGTGGAGGGAGTCTGGAAGGGCATCTAGGAATCTTTGGGTTGTCTGAGAATTTATAGCACTGCTTTTGATGATCCTTAGTTGGGGTCTGAGCAGATTGTTTGTTGCGATTGTAAATGTAATAAAATGGTGGTCCGATAGTCCAGGATTATGAGGAAAAACATTAAGATCCACAACATTTATTCTACGGGACAAAACTAGGTCCAGAGTATGACTGTGACAGTGATTAGGTCCGGAGACATGTTGGACAAAACCCACTGAGTCGATAATGGCTCCGAAAGCCTTTTGGAGTGGGTCTGTGGACTTTTCCATGTGAATATAAAGTCACCAAAAATTAGAATATTATCTGCCATGACTACAAGGTCCGATAGGAATTCAGGGAATTCAGTGAGGAACGCTGTATATGGCCCAGGAGGCCTGTAAACAGTAGCTATAAAAAGTGATTGAGTAGGCTGCATAGATTTCATGACTAGAAGCTCAAAAGACGAAAACATTGTTTTATTTTTTGTAAATTGCTTTCGTAAATGTTAGCAACACCTTCGTCTTTGTGGGATGCGAGGGGGATATGGTCACTAGTGTAACCAGGAGGTGAGGTCTCATTTAACATTGTAAATTCATCAGGCTTAAGCCATGTTTCAGTCAGGCCAATCACATCAATATTATTATCAGTGATTAGTTCATTGACTAACTGCCTTGGAAGTGAGGGATCTAACATTAAGTAGCCCTATTTTGAGATGTGAGGTATCACAATCTCTTTCAATAATGGCAGGAATTGAGGAGGTCTTTTCTAGTGAGATTGCTAAGGCGAACACCGTCATGTTTAGTTTTGCCCAACCTAGATCGAGGCACAGTCTCAATGGGGATAGCTGAGCTGACTACACTGACTGTGCTAGTGGCAGGCTCGCTAACAGCCTGCTGCCTGGCCTGCACCCTATCTCATTGTGGAGCTAGGGGAGTTAGAGCCCTGTCTATGTTTGTAGATAAGATGAGATCACCCCTCCAGCTAGGATGGAGTCCGTCACTCCTCAACAGGCCATGCTTGGAGGGCCAGAAAACAGTTTTCAACCTGGGATTGAGTTGTGAGACTGCTGTAGAGCTCATCACTCCCCCTGACTGGGAGGGGGCCAGAGGTAATTACTTGATGGTGACACATCTTTGTAGCTGATTTACACGCTGAAGCTATGTTGCGCTTGGTGACCTCTGACTGTTTCATCCTAACATCGTTGGTGCCGACGTGGATAACAATATCCCTATACACTCTACACTCGCCAGTTTTAGCTTTAGCCAGCACCATCTTCAGATTAACCTTAAAACTTCTTAGGGAGCAGTGGGTCACAGGCGCCCCACCTACGACAACATCCGGAAAAATTCAGAGCGCCAAATTCAAATGACAAAAGTAGCAATATAAAACATTCATGAAAATACAAGGGTTTGCACACTCTTCAAAAGCTTAGAATCTTGGTAATCTCACAGCGTTGTCAGATTTCAAAAAGGCTTTACGGCGAAAGCATAACATTTGATTGTCTGAGGACAACGGCCCGCATATTTCCAGCACGGGTGTCACAAAACTCAGAAAAAGCAATAAAATAAATTACTTACCTTTGAAGATCTTCCTCTGATGGCAATCGGAAGGGTCCCAGCAACACAAATGTTCCTTTTGTTCGAAAAAGTCCCTCTTTATATCCATAAAGCTCCCTTTGGTTCAGAAATCCACCATCCACTCGTCCAATATTGAAGACATAGAGACCGTTAAAAATATACCTATAAACTTTGTCCAAACAACGTTTATAATCGATCCTTAGGTACACTGATATGTATATAAATGATCATTTTTCACACAGATAATATCCTGGGCGATAGAAAAGGAAAAAACCGAGGCGCACGCTCACGGTCCCGCGCGTCAAAGAGAAAAGTCACTTCCTCACTCCACTTGTAAAAACTGATTTTTCAAGATAAACGCTTGAAACCTTGTCTAAAGACTGTTAACATCTAGTGGAAGCCATAGGTACTGCAACCTGGGAGCTGGATTCCCCTCCTTTCAATACCAAGTCAATGGGATAAGAGTCACTTGACAGAATCAAATTTTTCTGGATGGGTTTTTGCGTGCCAAATCAGTTCTGTTATTCTAACAATTATAAAACTTCAGAGTGTTTTTTATCCAAAACTACTAATTATGTGCATATCCTAGTTTCTGGGCCTGAGTACCAGGTATTTTACTTTGGGCATGCCAGACTCTCAAACTCTGCCGCTCCCGAATACGTCGGTAGCCCTGCCCCCTGGTAAACAGTGTATGATCGCTGGATGATTCGTTTTAAGTCTAATACTGCGGGTAATGGAGTCGCCAATGACTAGGGTTTTCAATTTGTCAGACCTAATGGTGGGAGGCTACGGCGTCTCAGACCCTGTAACGGGAGTAGAGACCAGAGAAGGCTCGGCCTCTGACTTCAACCCGTTGCTTAAATCCCCTCGCACAGTCCCGGACAATTTTCTCATGGCTTTTGGAAGGAAATGCTCAACCGGTGTTGCTCATTTAGCCGACAGAAACTTTCAACCGGTTCTCCCCATTAACTACCCACTCCCGACACTACCCGGTGAAATGCATGGCGCCAAATTCAAAATCCAAAAGTTGAATTATTAAACATTCATCAATACACAAGTGTTGCATACTCATCAAAAGCTCTGCTTCTTGGCAATATCACAGCGTTGTCAGATTTCAAAAAGGCTTTACGGCGAAAGCACTACATTTGATTGTTTAAGGGTAGCACCTCCAATATTTTTACCATAAATTCATAAACCATCGCGGTTCACACAAAACACATTTCACAGCGAAAACAAATCAATTACCTTTTGAAGAACTTCTGCTGAGGGCTTCCCAAGTGTCCAACGATGACAATCCATGGTTCTTTTGTTAGAAAAAGTCATGGATTATATCCATAAATCTCAGTTTGGTTGGTGCGTTATGATGAGAAAATACAGCGTCCACTCACCCATTGAACCGTGAAGAGAACTCGTTCAAACTATACCAATAAACTTGTCCAAGAACAATCAAACATCATTGATAATGTATCCTTAGGAACACTTATGTATATTTAGTATAATATTTCAACCGGAATATAAACTGGGCGATAGGAAAGGAAAAAACCACAGTGCGCGCGAGCCGGTTATCCACCAAAATGGCAGCACCTCTTGATTTACTATGAAAGAGTAGAACAGTTGACCAACCCAATAAAATGTACCAAAAAACGTATTTGAAGTAAGCAAATCATAGTAAGACGATAAAAAAATTAATAAAATTGTCTAGTTTACGATAAGACAACTTACAGCCAAGACCAAAAAACTACGTATGTGCAACGTTGAAAGTTTGCTGAGCATAAATTACGTTCAAAACCTTTAACATTGAAGTGAAGACCCCCAAAAGTCACCGAGACACTATGTAAACAAACTGAATAGGTGAATGAGACAGCCTGGAAACAAAGGAGTTAAGTAAACCCTTAATACAATGACATTAAAATGACTGAATGCTTGTAAGGCAAGCACAGTAGATGATCAAAACATTAGATCACATCAAATAAGCCTGAGTGGGTTTGATAACTCCCCAACTATATAAGAATAGCACATTATAACTTAATATAGTTGTAGCACGTGGGCTACTTACTATCCACAGTTAGAAAGCAACAGTTGCTGATCTATGGGCAAGTTCAAGACTTCTTGATGTGACGTTGAATGTGAGCCATAGCCTCATCCGGAGAATCAAAGGTGTAGTCTTTACCATCATGAGAATGCCATAGACGGGCCGGGAATCGCAGTCCATACTTCACACCTGGATGGTCCCGTAGTAGTCGTTTTGCCTGGTAGATAGAAAATCTCTCTCCTTGAAAGCTCAGAGTGGTATTGCGGGCTCATCAGAGAATCTCTATCTTCTCATGGAAAAAGTACACTCGACGAATGATGTTACGGGGCCTCTCAACATCCCGGGGCTTTGGGCGCAGCGACTGGTGGGCACAATCAATCAGAGGCTTCTCATCCATGGCAAGAACATCCTTCAGCAGCCCAGAAACGAAATCCGTGGCGCGAGACATTTCCACTGACTCTGGGACAGATACCAGTCTCAGGTTATTGCGGCGAGATAATCCCTCTAAACTCACAATTCCCCTGTACCTTTTTCAGATCCAGGCGTTTCACGTCAGCCTCCAGGGAGGTAGTTAGGTCGGAGACACTGGTAGCGGAGGTCTCCAGTGCAGCAATCGTCATAGTGTGCAACTCTGTTGTTGTTTTGAGTGGTGTGATTGCTGGCACCATCTCGTTCCGCAGGATGGTTAGATCTGCTTTAAAATATCAGAAACCTCCTGTATTCGGGCCTCAATCGTAGCAACTGCCTCCTTTACTAAATAAACAAAACACAAACAATGTACCGACATGAGACAGAGTCAATAACACCCGAGGAAAAAAACAAGGAAGTGATGGAGTCCAGGTGAGTGTCATGAGGCGCTGGTGCGCTTGACGATGGTGACTGGTGTGCGGGATAATCAGCAGCCTGATGACCTAGAGGCCGGAGAGGGAGTATACGTGACAGAGCGTAGTAGTTTGATGGCCTCGTGAATGTTCATTTCAGCGCCGCCAGGCCGCACCCCCAGGTAAAGTGTGAGTCTCCGGGCCCTCAGACTCAGGAGAGGGCGGTGATAAGAGTGGGTCTTGTAGGCCGGGTTTTCTCAAAGTTTTTTGGGGGTGCCTCTCGGGTTTCCGCGCCAGGCGAGTCCCAACATATCTCTCCCTCTCCGGGTTCCACGCTCCGCATACATCCTCATCCTCTTTTGATCTTATGTTTCGTCGACATGCTGACATTCAAAAGCAAAGTGGTCTTGTGTTTTACGAAAAGGGATCACCAAACTAATATTTGAAAATAAATATGGTTTTACTGCAAAATTCACAAACTTTAAGAATACTGCGGGAGCAAACGGAAAACAAGTCAGTCGCACATTGCATCCTTAGCGGCCCCCCACACACTGATTTTTATACGCAACAAGTCTGTTTGGTAGAAACACACCACTTGTGGGAATATGAGCATATTTTCTCAGAGTGGTATTGCGTTGGGCAGAAGGCAGATGTTTTACGTGCCCCCAAACAATCGTGTTTTTTTGTTATTTTATCTGCGTTGTTTGTAACTTGTTTTTTTTACTCTTTTTGAACATAATGTTGCCGCTACCGTCTCTTATGACTGAAAATAGACTCTCCAAAACCATCACCTCGGCTAGGGTCTATTTTTCTCAATTTCCGCCTGACTGACGTGCCCAAAGTAAACTGCCTGTTACTCAGGCCCAGAAGCCAGGATATTTATATAATGGTACCATTGGATAGAAAACACTTTGAAGTTCATAGAAATGTTAAAATATTGTATGAGACTATAACACAATTTATATGGTAGGAGAAAATCCAAAGAGATCCCATGCTCTTCCATTAGAACACATAAGGACAATGTTAAATCCAGCTCCCAGATTGCAATTTCTATGGCTTCCACTAGATGTCAACAGTCTTTGTTCAAGGTTTCAGGCTTGTTTCTTCCCAAAAGAGGAAGAATTCTGAGTTTTGATACAGGAACCCATAGTTGGAAATCAGTCTGTGTGCGCGAGATGAAGAGGACGCGAGCCTGCTAATTTTGCTTTCTATTGAACATACTTCTTTCCGTATGAAATATTATAGTTTAATTACATTTTAGGGTACCTGAGGATTAAATAGAAACGTAGTTTGACATGTTTTAACAAAGTTTAGCGGTAGCTTTTTGGATTCCTTTCTCTGCATGTTGAACGAGTGGATTACTCAAATCGATGGCGCCAACTAAATATACTTTATGGGATGTAAAGAAGGATTTTATCTAACAAAACGACCATACATGTTGTAGCTGGGACCCTTTGGATTGCAAATCAGAGGAAGATTTTCAAAAAGTATGTGAATATTTTATCGCTATTTGTGATTTTGTGAAGCCTGTGCTGGTTGAAAAATGTTGATGTGGGGTGCCGTCCTCAAACAATCGCATGGTATGCTTTCGCTGTATAGCCTATTGTAAATCGGACAATGCAGTTAGATTTAACAACAAATTAAGCTTTTAACCGTTAAAAGATACTTGTATGTTCATAAATGTTTAATACCCATACTTTTTATGATTATTTATTTGAATTGCGCCTAGCCTTAATTAACAAGAAATGTCTGGAGTGGTTGAAAAACAACTTCAACCTAAGTGTATGTAAACTTCCGATTTCAACTGTAGATTCAAGGCATAATGTACAGACAAGGGTATGGTAGGATGTGAGGACCGTGGAGGTGAACCTCTCATCGTCACAGTCTCTAGAGGCACCATTTAAGCCAGGTGAGGTCACCGCATGTATGGGGGGTGGAACAAAACGGCTAGCTAAGGCATATTGAGCAGGGCTGGAGGCTCTACAGTAAAATAAGACAATAATCACTAACCAAAACAGCATTAGACAAGGCATATTGACATGAGGGAGAGGCATGTGTAGCCGAGTGATCATAGGGTCTAGTGAGTAGCTAGGTGAGCTGGAGACAAGGCGATTCAGACAGCTAGCGGGCCGGGGCTAGCAGGCTAGCAGATGGGCCTCCGGGGGATGTCTCAACAGAAGAGCCTGTTGAAACCCCTTCGGAAGGTTACGTCTGCAGACCAGTCGTGATGGATCGGCGTGGCTCCATGTTGGCAGTAAAAGGTCCAGGCCAATTTGGCAAAAGACGTATTGTAGCTCAAGAACTGGCTGATGGACCTTTTTGGCTAGCCAGGAGATGGTCCTAGCTCGAGGCTAGCTCCAGGCTAACTGGTGCTTGCTTCAGGACAGAGACGTTAGCCAGGAGTAGCCATTCGGATAGCAGCTAGCTAGCTGTGATGATCCGGTGTAAAGGTTCAGATCTTGTGGTAGGAATCCGGAGATGTAGTAGATAAAAAGCAGTATGAAATGCTCTGGGTTGATATTGCGCTGTGCAGACTGGCAGGAATTGACTGGGCTGATGCCCGAGTTAACGGTGATGACCGCTAGCAGTGGCTAACTGACTACTATCTAGTAGCTAGTTAGCTGGCTAGCTTCTGATGGGGGTTCCATTTCTAAAGTATAAAAAAATAGCAGAGCTGTACCACGTTGGGTGAGGCGGGTTGCAGGAGAGTTCAGTCCGTAGATGGAAATTGAGATTAAAAATATAAAAAATATATACGAAGAAGACGATATATACACGGGACAAGACAGAACAGACGACCGACTGCTATGCCATCTTGGAAAAATGTAAACAACAGCTGGTGCACAATATCTAAAGAAGGCTCGAGCTATTGGTAGAGTTTCTCATGATAAGCTGCAGACCACACTACCTACTGAGGGAGTTTTCATCTATATTATTTGTAGCTGTTTGCATACCACCACAGTCAGAGGCTGGCACTAAGATAGCATTGAATGAGCTGTATTCCACCATAAGCAAACAAGAAAACGCTCACCCAGAGGTGTCGCTCCTTGTTGCAGGGAAACTTAAATAAGTTTTACCAAATTTCTATCAGCAAGTTAAATGTGCAACCTGAGGGAAAAGAACACTGGACCACTTATACTCCACACACAGAGATGCATACAATTCCATCCTCCTGATTCCTGCTTACAAGCTAAAATGAAAGCAGGAAGAACCAGTGACTAGATCAATAACAAAGTGGTCAGATAAAGCAGATGCTAAGCTACCGGACTGTTTTGCTAGCACAGACTGAAATACGTTCTGGGATTCCTCCAATGGCATTGAGGAGTACACTACATCTGTCATTGGCTTCATCAATAAGTGCATCGATGAAGTCATCCCCACAGTGACTGTACGTACATGAGAGCACCAGCTGTACCGGAAGACTGATGTGATCACGCTCTCAGCTGCCGATGTGAGTAAGACCTTTAGATAGGTCAACATTCACAAGGCCGCAGGGCCAGACGGATTACCAGGACGTGTACTGCGAGCAATGCGCTGACCAACTAGCAAGTGTCTTAACTGACATTTTCAACCTCTCCCTGTCCGAATCTGTAATACCAACATGTTTTAAGGAGACCACCATAGTGCCTGTGCCCAAGAACACTAAGGTAACCTGCCTAAATGACTACCGACCCGTAGCCATGAAGTGCTCTGAAAGGCTGGTCATGGCTCACATCAACACCATCATCCCAGAAACCCTAAACCCACTCCCCAACAGATCCACAGATGATGCAATCTCTATTGCACTCCACACTGCCATTTCCAACCTGGACAGAAGGAACACCTATGTGAGAATGCTATTCAATGACTACATTTCAGCGTTAAACACCATGTTTGATGGTTCCTTCATGGCTACAAAGCTCATCAATAAGCTAAGGACCCTGGGACTAAACACCTCCCTCTGCAACTGGATCCTGGATTTCCTGACAGGCCGCCCCCAGGTGGTAAGGGTAGATAACAACACATCAGCCACGCTGATCCTCAACACTGGGGCCCCTCAGGGGTGTGTGCTCAGCCCCCTCCTGTACTCCTTGTTCACTCATGACTGCATGGCCAGGCACGACTCCAACACCATCATTACATTTGCCGATGACACAACAGTGGTAAGCCTGATCACTGACGAGACAGCCTATGTGGAGGAGATCAGAGACCTGGTCGTGTGGTGCCAGGACAACAACCTCTCCCTCAACGTGATCAAGACAATGCAGATGATTGTGGACTACAGGCAAAAAAAGGGCACGACAGAGCACGCCCCATTATCATCGACGGTGCTGCAGTGGAGCAGGTTGAGAACTTCAAGTTCCTTGATGTCCACATCACCAACAAACTAACATGGTCCAAGCACACCATGACAGTCGTGAAGCGGGCACGACAAAACCTATTCCCCCTCAGGAGACTGAAAAGATTTGGCATGGGTCCTCAGATCCTCAAAAGGTTCTACAGCTGCACCATTGAGAGCACCCTGACTGGTTGCATCATTGCCTGGTATGGCAACTGCTCGACCTCCGACCACAAGGCACTACAGAGGGTAGTGCGAACGGGCCCAGTACATCACTGGAGCCATTCAGGACCTCTATACCAGGCAGTGTCAGAGGAAGTTGTCAAAGACTCCAGCCGCCCTAGTCATAGACTAGTCTTTCTGCTACCGCACGGCAAGTGGTACTGGAGTGCCAAGTCTAGGTCCAAGAGGTTTCAAAACAGCTTCTACCCCAAAACCAGAAGTCTCCTGAACATCTAGTCAAATGGCTACACAGACTATTTGCATTGCCCGCCCCCTCCCTCCTCACCACTCTCTGTTGTCATCTATGCATAGTCACTTTAATTAACTACCTACATGTACATACTACCTCAACTAACCGGTGCCCCCGCACATTGACTCTGTACCGGCACCCCCCCTGTATATATTGTTATTTTTTACTTGTTACTTTTCTCTTATTCTTATTCGTATTTCTTTAAACTGCACTGTTGGTTATGGGCTCGTAAGTAAGCATTTCACTATAAGGTCTACACCTGTTGTCTTCGGCGCATGTGACTAATAGCATTTGATTTGATTTGATTCAATCACTCAGCTTGAGGCAGAACTCAGTCCCAATTTTCTGAAGTGACCTTTCCGATTGAACTCCAGTGAAGTTGGCTCTCATTTCTCGCCATCTAAGCACAAATTCACTTATCAGGACTGCCCCAGCCAGGGATAAGGGTAGGTTCACATATCAGGACAGCCCCAGCCAGGGATAACGGTAGGGCCTGAATGAACTGCCTTGATTACAGACCTGCATCACTTTAATAACAGCTCAGGGAAACTAAGCCCCTTCAGAGCCTCCAGGTCGAAGTTGCCTTAGGCACAGATCCAGGATCAGCTTGCTTATCCTGACCTTAAACCATTCAGGGAAATGCTAAACTGACCTTAGATCTGTGCCCCCTCCAGAGCTTCTATATTCTTCAATTACAGGAGCAGGACAGCACTGAAAACATTCCAGATAGTAGTTTCCCATAGGCTAAGCTATAAGACCATTTTACCCTCCCCAAATCCTACATTTAACCATTAGGTAGAAGGAAGAAAAGCAGACCTTAGGTCAGTGTCTAATGGCAACTTCAACATTCTCCATTGAAGGTAAATGGATTTGGGTGTGGTGAACCATGACCTGGTAGTTTGGATTACCTGGGCCATTAAAGGAAATGCTTTCCTTCAACAGGGCTAGTGGTTGGTATTCCACATTCCACAATGGTCTATTCCAGCTGTGAATCTGATGTAACCCTGCATCACAATGGTTTCTTTCAGGTCTGTAAAGAGTATGGCTGTAGTGGATTGGTCAAACATGATTTTTCCTCCAATCTTATTCAATCACAGCTTTGATGCATCTAAGGGTATAAATCTGACCACGGTTGAAGGGATGCAGTTTGTTTACTACAAATTAATTGACATTAAGAGACTATTAGGATATTGAACCGGGCACTTAACTAATGGGGGACTATTTCACTTTGATGAATGGAGGCCAATATTTCCATCACGCTGACTCGAACTCATTGGGATTAAATCAGTTGGTTTTTATTTATCCGAGTCTGATGTAAAAGTAGGTTTTAAAATGCATTGTTAAACCCTGCTGTGAAGGCAGACTGGGCTGCTGCTAGAACAAAGCAGAGTCATTGTGTTTGTGGTGGACAAATAAATTGGATCTGGATGTTACGTGGCCAGACAGTGTGAATAATGACATTCCTGAGCAGAAGCCTGGGATGGCACCCTTTACTGTACTAGCAATGAGGTTACAGAGTCACCCCTATTTAACATAGTTCACATTCAGTTAAGGTATTGTGCAGAAATTTGTCAAATCTGGATATTTATTTGGCAGCCAATATGGCATGTGGTCACTAACCCAGAGATGCTGAAACACCAATAGATGGTTTGATACTGAGTTTGGATCGTGTGTATGTGTGCGTGTGATTGGGCCGCCAGGTTTCTGACTTGTTGAGAAATAGAGCTGAACCTTGAAATACCGCATTGAAACACTCAGTGAGTATGTTTACATGCACAGTAATAATGTCACACCCTGATCCGTTTCACCTGTCCTCGTTATTGTCTCCACCCCCTCCAGGTGTTGCTTGTTTTCCCCAGTGTGTTTATCCCTGTGTTTCCTGTTTCTCTGTGCCAGTTCGTCTTGTATGTTTCCAAGTCAACCAGCGGTTTTTCCCGTTCTCCTGCTTTTTGCATTCTCCTTTTTCTAGTCCTCCCGGTTTTGACCCTTGCCTGTTTCTGGACTTTGTACCCGCCTGCCTGACCATTCTGCCTGCCTTGACCACGAGCCTGCCTGCCACTCTCTACCTCCTGGACTCTGATCTGGTTTTTTACCTTTTTGGCCTGTCCACGACCATTCTCTTGCCTACCCCTTTGGATTAATAAACATTGTAAGACTCCAACCATCTGCCTCCTGTGTCTGCTTCTGGGTCTAGCCTTGTGCCCTCGATAAATAATTTGATATTCAACTGATTATGTCAGTAGGCAGGTTATGCAATAGTCATGTAAACACCTTATTCTACTTATGGTCAAAGTCTGTAAGCATATGGGGATTAAAACACCTGGTTTTCTGAGCAAGCATTAGGACATGTAAATGCCTTAATCGGCATTCCAGCTGTGTATTTGATCTGTGCATGTGCCAGAACTGGTAGTGCAAGGCACCCGTTTTAGTGCAAGTGAATTGAGTTCGGAACAACAGAACGTATGGGTTTTAGAAGTAGTTTTCACATACAAACTTTATGTCCCAACTCAGAATCAAATACTGTATGCTTCCCAGAAATGACATGGTCGCTGTGGTAGAGCGTTTATTTTGATTGGCAATTTTCTGCTTTTATCAGAGTGACTATTTCAGATGTGCCCATGATAACAGGATTATCAGGGAAATTGTTCCTCTTGCAAAGCAGATAAACGTTTTAATCGAACTATCCATAATAATCCCATTATTGAGTGCATATAACCATACTCAGTGATGAAGGGATCACCTTGATCCTATTCAAACGATTTACCGGACAGATGCTGCAATTCCCAGGAACTAACAACGGTTCTAACTCTCTCTCATTTCATTAGTCTAGTGTACAACACATGTTGGGTTCAAGTGTTAGCTGGATTCGCACGGAATAAATGCTACTCATGACAAAAATACTTACTAAAAAAGTACTAAAATGATCCAATTGATTGATACATGTTAACACGTTATGACAGCAAAAACTAGTACTGACTAGAGTTTTGAAAAGGCCTACCGTCGACTCTCATTGGGCTCCATTGTGAGGTGATTGGAAATCACTGCAGTCTGCAGACGTGTTTGAGGCATATTGGCTTCAGGTCGACTCAGGGATCTACAGCAGGATCCATCAGGACTAATGACTTCACACTGAGGTGGCAGGCCTCCAGCATGAACACAGAGGAAGCTGCTATTCATCACTGTGATTTGGGATGACCCCCATAATTGCAGATGCATGGGGGCTCAGCTAACAGGGGCTGGGAAATGGCCAAAGAGGAGATGGAGTTCTTCCTTTAGTAGATGTTTTGGGGGATTAATAAAAGTTGTATTGAATTAAATGGAATTGAATTTTGCTGAAATATGGCTGTATGACTGTACTTTGTTGGCTTTATGATTACAGGTTGCATCATGAGGACTGTTAAACTGTGTCATGTGGAAAACTACTGCAAATGGATTTGTGGAAAATGTCAAACTTACTTGAGGAAATTTCAAAAATGATCCACAGTTATTTTGAAATCAGCACACTATTGAACAGAGACCACAATATCTGACAATACGGGAGATAGGACAACCTTTCCCATTCTGTCTGTGTGTGATACTGCAACACCATGTAAACCACTGCACCAACAATTGCCTAGCTGGAAAACAAGTGGCCTTTCACACAGTTGGTTTGAGGCTAATCAATTGTAACAAACATCCTCCACCTCCTCCTCATGCCTTGTCAGTCTCCACAGGCATCAACCCTGGGAGGGTTCTTCTTCTCCCAATGCACTCCTGTTTCCCTCCCTTCCCTTGATTGCCACTTCCTGAAAAAGCCTTCATGCTGCGTCGAATGCTGTTGGTTTGGTCAAACTGCTTGTTTTGTTCTGTGGCCCTGCAATGGAGGCGAAAGTTGCAAAGGGTTGTTGGACTGCTGTGGAGTGAGTAGGCCGAAGCCAAGGTGGTAGAAAAAAGCCTGCAGGCAAAGGAGCCGGGGATAGCAGATAAAGACAAGGTTTTCTCACGTCTCCATTCAATGTCCCGTGAGGTAGATCTGTTGAATCTAACCCTGCTTACTGTGGAAAACCCAGCATGGCTAAAACAATGGACAAATGGTTCTGCTATTAAAAGATGATTATTCTGTCAGATGAGTTCAATTATTAGGGAATGGCTGCAGGTGTTTACCAGTTAAATTGTCGGAATACTCTTTGCAGAGAACCCCTAGACCTGCAGCTCCATCGGCCACAGATGCATATTAGCAGTTGAGTTTCTCATTTGAAGGAACTGAAATACGATTCACAGTGGCACTTCTGCCTCGGAGGCCTTCGGAGACGTCTGTGCTCGTGAAATATTCCACCCCATGTAGACCATTATTAAAGAATGCAGCGTCACATCGGAGTTATGGATTCTACCGGCTTGACAAATACAGGCAATAAAAATATGCAAATGAATCTCGCACATGATGAATGTGATGTGTGTGTTCCGTCTCCGCGAGTGCTGCGCCGCCATCATACAGAGGTCATTCTCCATTTGCGTGTCTCGCAGTGCCATCCTCATTAATTTCAGTGACAGTTGGCCTATGCAGTTAATTGTGCTTAGATTTCTCCACCAACAGTCGACCAAGTAGGCTATATAAAACACATAGCTTATGTAAATCAATTCCGCACCCGAAAGGAAATGGTTACTGATACAGCATCTGATCAAATTTCCCCTTTGGACGATACCATGAACCAACAGTCGGACAATATCGACCCACTTTTGCACTGTCGCTCGGTGTCCCAATGTGTATGGTTGTAATCCAGCGCTGACGTTGAAGTGTCCATCACTGATAACATCCCTTCTGTGGACTGGAACCCTGCAGTCTGCTCAGCTCTGATTGGCTCCGTGTTGTGCTGGATCATCCCTTGTTCTCGTGACCTGGAGCAGGACCAAGATGCCCCTGTGTTATCACCACCGCCACCGCCCTCCTCCCCCACTTACTTCCTACCTGAGGTCGCATCTGTTCTTTTCCTTTCTCTCTCCTCTGCAGAGCTCTTTACCAGGTGGCACCAACAAATAGATCCTATCCTGTCCTCTTTCTGGTATTCTTACATCTCTTTCAGCATACTGGTGTTACTTGGATATCGCCTTAGTGCTGTCAAAAGTAACGCTAACTACAAGGGAATGACGTGTAATGGCATTGTCTTAGGTGTGTAAGTGCAGATAACTGTATACTACTCACCACTGCTACTTCTGATTTCCAAGAAGGGGATAGGCTACATGTACATGTGCTACTGGTTTTTACCTCTACGGAAAAATGGTAGACTTAGGCTTGTCACCTTCCTGAAGACATGAAGTACTGTCGTCCTGGACACGTTACATTGCCTGGTTTTAATGGGTCATTGGTATTGACAGGAACACATAGTATATTGTGTCAAGTACTGCTTAATAACTTAATGTGCTTACTAGCTTATTATGTAGTATTTATATTGATTATTACACTAGTTACTCAGGTATGAGGCCTATGAATCATAGAAATATTCAGACTTTTCTTCAACATTAAAATGACAGATGAGATACGGTCTGGTTGCACCTATATTTTTCTTCCTTGTACCAATTTATCAGTGCATATGTAGTGTGTGTCTATGTGTAAATATGGACTGTAGCTCCTCATCTAACTGTAATTAAGTCACAGCAGATTTTTGGCTCCTCTTGTGAAACTATACTGAACACAAATATAAACACAGCATGCAACAAATTCAAAGATTTTACTGAGTTACAGTTCATATAAGGAAATCAGTCAATTGAAATAAATTAATTAAGCCATAATCTATGGATTTCACATGACTGGGCCATGGGAGTGCTCTGGGAGGGCATAGGCCCCCACTGGGGATCCAGGCCCAGCAAATAAGAATGATCCCCCCCACAAAAGGCCTTTATTACAGACAGAAATACTCCTTTTAGGAGCATATACCTACGTGGGTGATGAAAGATGAGCTGAGGTCCACACTCCACTCCAGTTGGTGGTGGTAATGCACCTTAAAGTTGGTTGCCAACCGCCATATAAAGTCCACAGAAGAAAAAGACTGAAGGAGGAGAGATTACTAGAAACTAGTCATGTGGATTAATTGTCGGAGTAGAGAATACACGATTTTCTGTGACTCAAAATGGGTCAGAATTCCACAAAGGACCTTCTGCATTTCAGGTAAAATAACAACCCAATGTTTAAATCCCAGCAAGCTAGCTAGCTAAATGTTAATGAATGTTTCATGTGTTTTGACCTGTCCCCAAATTAATATAGTTGGTTCAGAGTTCATTTTGATATTTCAACCTGTCTCTTGATCACGTCTGGTGTGGATGGAAAAATCAACATGCGCGCAATGGTGCTAGGGCATGCCCAGTCTAGTCAGCATGTTAAGGATTAAGCACCACAGTGTTCAGGTGACAAGGAGAGGAAGGAAAAGGTTAAGGTTGCCTTCAAATTAATTTCAATGCGGTCAATCCAGACAAATTAAACTTCCCGTTCAATAATTTATAGTCATTCATTTCAATTAAGGTTTTTATAATTTGGCTTGGCATTTGACAGTGAACTGACACCAACTATGCTAAAGATATAGGTCTACCCATAAACAAATCTAAAATGGAAGATATCAATTTGAATCAAAAAACTGGTGTAAACTTGACCGTGAAATGCTTGCTTACGAGCCCTTCCCTACAATGCAGTTTAAAAATAAAATAGTAACACAAATAAAATACACAAGACTGGATCTATATACAGGTATTACCAGTACCAGATCAATGTGCAGAGGTATTAGGTATTTGAGGTAGATATGTAAATGAAGGCAGGGTAAAGTGACTAGGCATCAGGATAGATAATAATTTGAGTAAAATTAAGAACAGAGTAGCAGCAGCAATGATGAGTGTAAAAGTGTGTGTGTGTGTGAATGGGAGTGTCGATGTAGTGTGTGTGTGTGAGTAAGTGTGTAGATATGGGATTGGATGTGGAATTTGCAGTGATAACAATTTCAAGCATCTTCACCACAAACCCAGAAGCGTTCATGACAGGATAAAACAAGCAAAAGCCCCAACCAAACAAAATATCATTTTGGGGAATAGGCAACTCAGCAGATTCTTTGAGGGTTTGGCCTGGTTGGCTCACACACACCTTAGGCAGTGGCACCAACTGAATGAAGTAAAAGAGCATTTTAACACAATCAGGCACGCCCGCACCTGGACAGGTACTTATTAACTCACCCTTGGTATGTCTCCTCCTCCATGTTGAAGTTGATGGATGGATACTGTAGATGGATAGAAAACAAATTCCCCAAAAGAGGAACATAATTGAGGTACTCTTGCAGAACTATGGGACATTACATCATATTGAACCTTCATATTTCTTTGTCAAACTGGGACTGTCTGTTGTTCCACTTACACCCACGTCCCTTATGAATCTTCTCCCCTACTGCATTTGTCACGAGAATTGAGAAGGGGGCCGTGACATGTAACAGTGACTGCATCTAGGAGACTTCAGCACAACTTCAGAGACTTCAACACAACTTCAGAGACTTCAGCACAACTTCAGTGACTTCTGCACAACTTCAGAGACTTCAGCACAAAAAGCAACAATAAAGTGACGTGATGTCTGCCCTCAGATCTGCCCATGACCAGATGGTGAAAATTGAGAGAAACTGAGAAAATTGTGACTTTTCTTTTTTTGGTGTGGGAATCCCTCCATTCCTCCAAGTCTTATCTGTAGTCTGGAGATGCGTACTAAATGGCACCTTATTCCCAATATATAGTGCACTACTTTAGTCCAGGGCCCATAGGACACTGTTCAACAGTAATGCACTATATAGGGAATAAGGGTGTCATTCAGGACACAACCTTGGAGTTGCCGGTTTGCGAAGTGGTACAGTAGCTGACCTTGATATGTCAATCACTTGTCAGGTTTCAGAGGTCTTCATTTATTATGGCCCTCACGGCTCCCCATAGTTCACACTTCCTGGTCACAGTGAAGAGTGTTTCAATTAGCTGTACAGAAAATACAAGGCTTCGAATGACATTGATGTTCAAAGAGAATGCTCAAAGTGGAGCGTCTCCAGATGAAGAGGTGTGCTAAGATGATTATCTTGTTAGGGATCGGCTCACGAGGTGACCGTTTTGGAGAGCCTGGCGTGCCCAAAGTAAAATGCCTCCCATTCAGGCCCAGAAAATAGGATATGCACATATTCAGTACCATTGGATAGGAAACACTCTGAATGTTCCAAAAGTGTTAACCATTTGTCTGTGAGTAAAACAGAACGCATATGGCAGGCGAAAAACCGAGGAATTTCTGTCCTGGAAAAAGTGGTTTTGACAGAGTGCCTCATTGGGAACCCCTCCCTCATGAAAATGACCATATAAGGGCATATGAATGCAGTACCCATCGCTTCCTTTAGATGTCAACAGTCTCGAGACAGTGTAAAATTTCATTTTGGATGAATTAGACCAGAGAATAAGAGCAAACCAGGAAGTGACCTTTTTATGTAAACAGTACCCAGTGCGCGTTCCCGACAAGGCGCGCAGTGTCTTTTTTACCGTCTTTATCGATCAGTTTATATTCCGGTTGATTTATAATAGTAAATATACGTAAAAGTGTTCCTAAGGATACATTTAAAACTATGTTTGATTGTTCTTGGACAAGTTTATAGGTATAAGATGAACGAAGTTCTCGCCACGTTTCAATGGAGGAGTGGAGGCTGTCGTTTATGATTATAACGCGCAAACCAAATGGAGGATTTATGGATAAAATACATTACTTTTTCTAACAAAAGAACCATGGATTGTCTTCGTTGGACACTTAGGATGACCTCAGCAGAAGTTCTTCAAAAGGTAATTGATTTGTTTTCGCTGTGAAATGTGTTATGTGTGTGCCATGATGGCTAATTGATTCATGGCTATGGGAAAAATATGTGAGGTGCTACCCTCAAACAATGAAATGTGCTGCTTTCGCCGTAAAGCCTTTTTGAAATCTGACAACGCTGTGATATTGCCAAGAAACAGAGCTTTTGATGAGTATGGAACACTTGTATATTGGTGGATGTTTAATAATTCAACTTTTGGATTTTGAATTTGGCGCCTTACATTTCACCTGGTAGTGTCGGGAGCAGCCCGCTAGCGCCCCAGCAATCCCTGAGAGGTTATACTGTTCAGGGACATCTCTCTTTTCTTCCTTGGTTGAATAAGGCATGGACCATGAACTCAGAGACAGATATGTGTATTTTTTTTCCCTCTGTTATTGGAGATATGCAAATGGAAAAAACGATAATGTCAACCCCCCCCTGGGGGATTGCGAAAGTCTTTTAAAGCTCCAACATTAAGAGGATGTCACATTTCATGGTCCAGCTGCATTATCGCAATAGTAAAGCAGAACAACTTTGACTCCTTGTAAAGGGGGGAGGAAAGATGGAGGGGGTCGGGGGAGAGATACAAATTCCCCTCAGTGCAAAGTAAATGGAGCTAATAGTATACAGGGTGTATGGACATCAAACTCCCAAGACAGAGAGAGTCAGGTATAACATCATGAAAAGGATGCCATCCTTCACGGTCTAGTTTGAAATGCAGAAGACTGACAACTGGTAATGGTGGAGTTGTTTGTGTGCACTTGTTTGTGCAGAGGGTGTCCTTCCCCATACTAACCACTCCATGATTATGTACGCACAATGCACCCTGCGTCCCAGACAATACGAGTGACCCATGAATATCAGGCTATCTTACGGCTCCAGACGTGACAGCATGATGCTAAACTAGTTCTGACTAGCTGGATCACATCCGCTACACATGTTGACATCCCTTGTATCTCTTACATTAGTCTAAGTGGCCCTAGTCATCCTACAATTTCCCCAAAACTACAGGGACCAAAACAACACAGATTCTCTGATAAAGCTCAGATTGCACCCAGCGCCCTCCCTCTGATGTGGAGTTAGATTATGACTGTGGCAGGAGAGCGGGTGGCACAGCTTTGGTGGGAAAAGCAGAACTTCTAATTCAGTCTGACCAGATCAAAGAGTGACGCACGACGAAAGAGGAAACGGAGAAAAGTGTGGAGAGGCAGAGAGAGTGGGCGGGGTCACTCTGTTACATCATCAGGCTAAACCTCCCTGCTCCAACATCACTGACTTCTCTCTTCCTTTGGTCTTCACTACCTCTTTCAACTCTTCTGCCGGCGCTGTAGAGAGTTGAGGTTGTGTCAGATAAAGGGATGAATCCCTAGCGCTACCCACTGCCCTTTTTCCACCCCGATACTGTCATCTCAGGAATTTCAGATTAGAATATTAAGTCGTCCAGACAGGTTTTCATCAAACGTATGCACAACGTGTCTATTCTGTTTTTTGGCAGGATACGAAAGGAGTGTTAACACTTGAAATCCGTCTTCCTAGCCAAGTTAACTCAGCCGTTAGCAGACAGGCAGGGGTCGGCTGATCTCACTCCCTCCCTGTAATAGTATGACAGTGAAATAGTATATCCAACATCCCGACTAAGGGCAGAGTGATTAACCAGTTTTATATGTTATTTCCCTCAAACCCTGATTCTCGTAATCTCCAACAATGTGTTAATTGAGTTTACTGTGAGACACAGTTTTTATAAATGTAAACTCCATTCAAAACTGTTTCTGAACAGTTGCATTTGAACCACTCTCTGTTCTTTCTTTAAATCAAGTTGACAGAGCAGTAACCCCTTGTAAACTGCCAAATCAGTTCTCCCCCATTCAAACAGTCAGGACATTCCCAGAAAGGAGAAACGAGGAGGAAGCAGGTTTCTCAGGGAGACTTTGCAGTTCTAGGACGTAGACGTATTGATGAACCTTAAAGCAACTCCAGTGGTAATATCCCCTCAGAGAGAAGTGATAGAGGAAGAGTGAGAGGGACGAGCGAGAGTGATGGAAGGCTTCATATTCTTCTCTTCTCCTCTCGCAGGCCATTCTCATAAACGGTGCATGAATAAATAAAATACATAAACCAACATGAAACCCTTTTCTTCTTCTGTTGCACCGAATGATGGATCGCTTTGACTGGTGGGTGACCTTCTCTCAGATGATGTTGTCGTGTGATGTCATCACCTATCTGTTGAGAAGATGCTAACAATGCTAGACGGTAACAAAACAAAACAAAGAGATAGATAGGCCCACACTTGCTCTTGTTGTCTGTGCATGTAGACATACAGTATGTGCATTCACATTGTTGTATGTGTCTATGGTGTGTACGCTATGTTTGATATGAACCAATTATCATACAAGTGTAACCCTTTCCTGCAAATTACAGAACGAATTTGAGACTACCATCACGGCATTGTTTTTACCTAACACATCCACATAGTACAGTATATGCAAGTAGAACAGAAACCTTGTTGATTAGAAAACGCACTCAGTGCCATGCCTACTCGCGAACAAGAAGAGGGTAATTTTCAACCTCATTGCGTAAATGTTGACACTGATGTCACACAGAATGTGTTCCAAAAACCATTTTCTGAAGCTTCTGGTGTATCGTAATTACAACTAATGAGATACATATCCTTCAGATATATATAGGCTGTGATGTTTTTGCTTGAAAATGATCCACTCCACAAGGGCCAGGTCACAGGCTAAAAATGTTATCTAACAGTTTCTATGGCCCTGTTGTATGGCAGCATCATATAATGAGCAAAATATATATATTTTATCTCGACTTTCTGCAACTAGGACCTGGGAGCAGAAACGGACTGGCCATTGGGCAGCTATGGAAAATGTCATATAGGTTGGTCTATCTTTAGACCAGTGGGCCTGTCTAATTAGTTGGGTTTTTTTGTGCAGAATTATAATTATTTGGCTAATAATGTTATAATAGGAGCCTTGAGGAAAAACATTGGCCGGTGTGGGGGCCTCGAGGAAACAAAATGGGCCGGTGTTAGAAATGTGTGGGCCTGTTTCGGTGCCAATCTGTCCCTGCTTGGGAGATGCTCTTATTTTCAGTCAGTTGCTAAACATCTATAATTATTTTAATACACAGACGAGTCACTAGGGAAGTTGAGGTGGATTTTTTTGAAGTCCCTGAAAAAGTAGTGCAACATCAATATGACAAATTCCTGTTTTGAATCAGTTTCAGACCTGAGTTAAGCGTGCACAAACGGGAACATAATTCCCGTTTTTTAATTTCTCTCTATGCATATTCTGACCTTGAATTTTGGACAATTTTTTACACGTTTTGACATAAGCACTTCTCAGTAGTTGGTATTCAGACTTCCCTTCCGCACACTGAATAAATGTGATTCAACTGCTGGAAACCCTCTCACTTACTGGCCAACAGATTTTTCTCGTGGAGTTTTCAGTATATTTATCTAAAGCCATCCCTTTAAATATGGTGTACCTTTTTGATTCGAATACAGTGCATTCGGAAAGTATTCAAACCCCTTCCCTTTTTCCACGTTTTGTTACGTTACAGCCTTATGCTAAAATGTATTAAATTAGTTTTCCTCACCAATCTACACACAATACCCCATAATGACAAAGCGAAAAAGTTTTTTTTAGACAATTTTGCCAATGTATTACAACAAAAAAACTGATACCTTATTTACAAAAGTATTCAGACCCTTTGCTATGAGACTCAAAATTGAGCTCATGTGCATCCTCTTTCTGTTGATCATCCTTGATGTCTCTACAACTTGATTGGAGTCCACCTTTGGTCAATTCAATTGATTGGACATGATTTGGAAAGGCACACACCTGTCTCAGGTCCCACAGTTGACAGTGCATGTCAGTGCAAAAACCAAGCCATGAGGTCGAAGGACAGATCGAGGCACAGATCTGGGGGAGGGTAGTAAAACATTTCTGCAGCGTTGAAGGTCCCAAAGAACACATTGACCTCCGTCATTCTAAATGGAAGAAGTTTGAAACGACCAAGACTCTTCCTAAATTTGGGCAGCCGGCCAAACTGAGCAATTGGGGGAGAAGGGTGTTGGTCAGGGAAGTGACCAAGAACCCGATGGTCACTCTGACAGAGCTCCAGAATTCCTCTATGGAGATGGGAGAACCTTCCAGAAGGACAACCATCTCTGCAGCACTCCACCAATCAGGCTTTTATGATAGAGTGGCCAGACGGATGCCACTCCTCTGTAAAAGGCACATGACAGCCCCCTTGGAGTTTGCCAAAAGGCACCCAAAGGACTCTCAGACCATGAGAAACCATGAGATTCTCTGGTCTGATGAAACCAAGATTAACCTCTTTGGCCTGAATACCAAGCGTCACGTCCGGAGGAAACTTTGCATCATCCCTACGGGGGAAACATGGTGGTGGCGGCGTCATGCTGTGGGGGTGTTTGTCATCGGCAGGGACTTGGAAACTATTGCTTTGTCATTTTGTGGTATTATGTGTAGATTGATGAGGGGGAAAAAACTATTTAATCAACTTTAGAATAAAAAGTAACAGAATGTGGAAGAAGTCAAGGGGGTCTGAATACTTTCCGAATGCGCTGTACTAGAATATATAGAGAGAATGGGTTCAGAATAGGGATCTATGAAAGAAAATCACCTACATACATGCATATTCATTTCCTTTTCAACACCAATTAGTAGATACAAAAATACTCCGATCTTGAATATTACTTTTAGTAATATAGTTTTGTAGTCAATAGTTTCAGTGTAGTTTTAATTTTTCAAATGTTTATTTTTTTTTTATTTCAGTTGACTAAATCGTTTTTAAAGTTTTTGTTTGCTATAATAACCTTGGTGATGTGACCATGTAATTAATGTTCAGCTCGCACTGATGCGATAAATTAAAACATTTACCTGCACAGCCAATTCAAAGGGTCGCAATCAAAGTCATAAGTAGTGGCAGAGTGTATATACCTGAGTGTATATGTTGGGATAATGTGCATTCAGATGACTCTTGAGGTTATTTTTCCCTGTCAACGTGTGGGTGCAAATGCTGTCTACTTCTGTGGAAACTTTGCATTCGGTCTTGTTTGAATCTACATAAGTAAAGTGGCTCCAAACATCACCACTTTTTCTACCCGGAGCTTGTACCACTGGGAGAGTGGCCATGGCGTGTGCCTTATCAATGATTTGTTGCCGCCAAATTAGGGAACCGTTGCTGGGCAGAGGGGTAACTCGGGAATTACCTGGGCATGGCTTTTATTTTCCACTAGCAGCATTGCAACACTGCGATGAGAAAGCCTGACAATTCTGCTAATGTAATGAATGCTTTTGATTGGGTCAAACAAATAACACTGATAAGCTCTAAATCTCTCATCTTGTTTTCATCAACCAAAATTTTAATATATTTTTGTTTAGTACAGTTTTCATTGATGAAATTAACACTGCATGGAAATCATTCCATGAATACGATAATTTTGTTTATGGGAATAAATCATGGTTAACACTCTCATACCCACATGAAAAATTACTATAGTAATACTACATGATATGCTAATATCATGATATGCTAATATTAATATCAATCCCCTCCCCCATATCCCAATTTGTGTCACCCATGAGTCAGAAACCTACATGCCAAGTATATAGCAATATTGTGTCCTCCCTGTGACCCTGGACCAGATTCTCCTTGCGGCCAGAGTTCTCTGTTAAACCCTGAAGCCAATTGAAATGTCCCAAATCGCTTCCCCCCCTCACATTCTCTGCCTCATCCAGCTGAAATGGAAGGCACCAAGAGAGTACATGAAGTACAGCTCTGAGGAAACAAAAATAAATGAAACTGCAACAAACCCAAATAAGAACATTACTGGCTTTAGAAAAATAAAATCACTGGTTAAGATTTTTATCAAGAACTAAACATAGATCCAAACCCCAAAACCTTCTGGCAAAAAGTTAACATGTTAAACGGCAACACAAAACCACTCAAAAGTAACAGTGCTGAAACACAATGGGAAGTGCATTTTATTCTCCAAGACAAGAAAGACAAACAACCGTTGACCTCACTCTCTATGGGCAGACACTTCAGGCCACTCCCATAGCCAAGTTCCTGGATGTCGCACAGATAATCAATACTCACACGAACTGGCAGGGCTGTTCCGGGGTGGAAGTTTGTCATCAGGTCGGCTGAAAATCCATCTTTGAAACCGATGATTCAAGAGGAACAACAAAACACTCCCAGAGTTTTATCAAGCACCCCCCCTCTCCGTGCTTTAAAAATATACGCTTTTTTCCTGAGCATAACATTTTACGTGGCTTTAACTTTTAACACATTATCACGTTATTATTATGTCATTACCTTTACCCACTTTTGGAGGACCACAAAGGCTGCCAGATTCCCTGCATGCTGAAAAGCACGTTTCCATCCCCTAATATTATAGATATTTCATATAACAATATTAAACCCATCCCCCAACCCAAACCCTTAACATCAACTGGGTCCCTTTACATTTCCCTACCCTCTAAACCCTTAACCTAAACTGGGTTTGTATCCCCTACCTAACCCCTCCCTCTTCTTTTTCTTCTTTAGGCTACATTAAATTATCCAATAAAGTTTGTTTTCACTAAAATCAAGTTGCAGAAGACCACAGGAGAACTCCAACCCCCATCGCCCTTGTCCCTTGCCAAACCTCACCCTCGACTGGGCAGACACACTGAGAAGAGGGGTATAAAATGGCTGGAAGCCCTAAGGTATACCTGCAAGTCCCTTTACTTACTTACCTACTTACTTACAGCTTATAGAAAAGAGCAGAAGCTCTGAACCTATCTGTTCAGACCCCAGTCATACTTGTATGTTATGGATTATTTTCTCTTTTAGTGTTTCCCCAAGGAGAAAGCCCCCACTTATATTTCAAAGATACTGTAAATACTACAGTAATGTCCAGACAAAAACTACAATAAATGAAACAGTATACTACAGTAATGCTGTCAGTACAACTTACTTCCTTCTAGTTTGCTTTGTTATGATTGTGACAGAGGTACTTTTCTAGAAATGTTATTAAAATTCTTTGACAATTTCTTCAACATTCTTGGTCACATTAGGTAATAATGACAATCGTTCACTTCTTTAGTCACTGACAGACGTAAGCAGGGGATGGATTCGGTCCTATGTAGCAACATTTGAAATGGTGTATTTTTTTTTTTTTTACACATTGGATAAAAGTAGGAACTCTGTGAAATGTGAAAAACGCAGTTCTTGGCACATTCAAACCGTTGCACCTACTACCATAACTCGTTCAAAGGTTCTTTAATATTTTGTGTAGCCCATTCACCCTCTGAATGGCACACATACACAATCCATGTCTTAATTGTCTCAGAGATAGAAATTGTATATCATACACTGCAGTTGAGGAGCAATGGGTTAGTAATTCTGCTTCCACCGTTGATAAACTTGTAACCCCACTTCTGATAAAAATGGTCCTTGAATGTTTTGGTACACCTACTGGAGAGCTCTTTGTCTACACCCATTCAACATCGTTCACACCCTCTTAAAGCCCTAGCCCCACCCATCTCTTTAAGGATTCACATGTGAGGCCATGTGCTAAACAGAGTGAGTAAGGTAGTGTAGTAAACAACCAAAGCTTTCAAGACAGAAAATGGTGAAAGTAGTAGCCTACAATAAGGATAAAACTACCCACACCAGACCCACGGGGTCTGAGAAGATGTTATTTGGCTTCTGAGATTCACATCCAATTTTGACTGAGAAGAGAGCGGGGGGTTCAAATACAATGATTTACAAAGATTTTCCGCTTGCTGAAGTGTTTCTTTTGACAGTGCTCAAAATGCTGCACTCGCTAAATACTATCTGAATATTTATAGATCTTTATACTGTTAGAACTTTGAATTAAGTTAAATACAAGAATGTCATATTATCTGTCACTATCTGTACCCAGAGGGATGTGGAAAGTGGGGTAAGTCAGTGTATAAATATGTACATTACTGTAAAAGACTGTCATGTATTTGTCTCTGTGGACAGGGACACAGTCAACATGTCACTGTTACTCAGTTTCCACTTCTTTCTCTTTTTTTCTTTCTCTAGTAGAGTAGGATACCAGCAAGGTCCATCAGTGCAGTCCAGCACACTCACACCCTCACTCACTCACTCTCAGGTCAGGTTTACAGTGCGCTTGTTTATCTACGGGTGGGTGGCTGTATCATAACGTCCTGTCTTATTTAATTAAGGTCCGTCTAGGGAAGGTGAGCTGGAAAATGTTCCAAAGCTGGAGGCGTGCCATGTCAAACTCATATCAGAGTGTCCAACTCTCCCTAGCAGGAGAAAGGGCAGCTCGTGGGCGATGCCGGTCTATTCCCTCATAATCAGTTTTTCAATGACTGCTTAGTAGGGAATAAGGGCAGCTGCCACTCTCTGAACTCCATAGGATTGACACCAAGGTCCGTGGTTATCTCCCGCTATAGAGCCAAAATGGATTCCAGGAGAGCTCTTCACAGTTACATCATTAGAGAAAAGGTAAATAGTAATATCGCACATCAGAATCCGGTGACTGCCATGTGATTACCACATCCAAAGAGTCTACACTGAGTGCACAAAACATTAGGAACACCTTCCTAATATTGATTTGCAACCCATTTTGCCCTCAGAACATCCTCAGTTATGTCAAGTTGGCTGGTGGACCATTCTTGATACACACGGTGCCTCGACTAACTGGTGCCCCCACACATTGTGTCTGTACCAGTACCCCCTGTATATAGCCTCGCTACTGTTGTTTTATTGTTGATCTTTAATTATTTGTTCTTTATTTACTGTTTATTTTTGTAAATACTTTCTTAACACTTTTTTTCTTAACTGCATTGTTGGTTAAGGGCTTGTAAGTCAGCATTTCACTATAACGTCTACTACACCTGTTGTATTCAGCATTTCACTGTAACGTCTACTACACCTGTTGTATTCAGCATTTCACTATAACGTCTACTACACCTGTTGTATTCAGCATTTCACTGTAACGTCTACTACACCTGTTGTATTCAGCATTTCACTGTAACGTCTACTACACCTGTTGTATTCAGCATTTCACTGTAAGGTCTACTACACCTGTTGTATTCAGCATTTCACTGTAAGGTCTACTACACCTGTTGTATTCAGCATTTCACTGTAACGTCTACTACACCTGTTGTCACAAATAAAATTTGATTTAATTTGAAACTGTTGAATGTGAAAAACGCAGTTCTTGGCACATTCAAACCGTTGCACCTACTACCATACCTCGTTCAAAGGTTCTTTAATATTTTGTGTAGCCCATTCACCCTCTGAATGGCACACATACACAATCCATGTCTTAATTGTCTCAAAGCTTTAAAATCTCCTTCATCTACACTGATTGAAGTGGATTTAACAGTTGTACACTCAGTGTATAATAAACTATGGTAATCACACGGAAGCTAGATAGGAAGTTGGTTTATCTTACATTTCCCCATTACTGTGCTTTTACGTAAACCTGAACATGACACAAATCAACAGTTAGTATCCACACCAGCTTTTACACTTTTTACAAAGCAACAAGTTTACACCTTCAATGAGTTCTCCCTTGATTTCAAAACAAGGCACAGTCATATCTCCCTGGGGTTTTTCTGTAGTGTCCCAAGGCGAAGGCAATCAACTCCTCACTGTGCAACGAGAGAACTGATTGACAGCCTGGGAGTATAATAATCAACGTTTGTCAGCTTTACTAAGACTTTCCTGCAGATCTAGAGGAGATGGAATGGAAGACAAGGGAGCCGGAACAACTGAAGAGGACGAGAAGGGAGAAGATTCATTCTCTGATCTTTAATAGTGGTGTGTAACAGTTTGTGAAGTAGCTTTGGAGAGCCTCTCCCTTCCGTTTCTCCCTGGGAATCCATTTTGGCTCTATAGCGGGAGATAACCACTGACCCCGGTGTCAATTACATTGGAAAAATAGTCAGAGATGGGCAGCTGCCTTCATTCCGCACTAAGCAGTCGTTGAGAAACTTATTATGAGGGAATAGGTCCCTGTCGACCATGAGCTGCCCTTTGTCCTGCCAGGGAGAGTCGGACGCACTGAGATGAGTTTGACGTGGAACGCCTCCAGCTCTGGAGAGTTTTTCAGCTCACCTTCCCTCGACCCACCATAATTAAATCAAACAGGACGCTATGATACAGCTACAAGCCATCCACCCCCAGGTATGTCATTGTTATGCATACCAGACAGACCTGAGGGAAGTGGAGAGAAAACAATGTGACAGTTGAAGGACTACTAAGTCAGTGACATTATGAACAGTGAAATTATGAATTCTGAAGAAACGTTATACAGACTTGCCAAATATTGAAGAGCTTCTGAATCACAAAGTATGTTATTATACGAAAATGTCTTGTACCTCCAGAATCGTAGTAATTATTGTATTTTAAAATGTTTTTTTTATTAATTCCTGATCTGTGTGTACGAATGCTGATAGCATCAATGAATTAAACTAACCTTCCTGACATTGAACCCGCTCCGAATCATAAAAGTATGTTATAATATGACAAAATGCTTTACTCTCGTGTTTTTAATAAGGAGCCTTTACATAATCCTGATGTGTGTGGACGCATGCAGAAGTTATACAGACTTGCCTGACATTGAACCCTTTCTGAATCACAAAATGTTATAGAACCACAATGTGTTTCAGACCTGTATCTCCAGAATTGTAGTCATGGTTTAATTAAGAAGCCTTGATGTATTCCTGATCTGTGTGGACTGTCGCATACTGGGCCTTGTCACAAGTCACATATCAGCAGCCAAGATTGGATATTAATCTCAGAAGCCAATTAACATCCTCTAAAACCCTGTGCTGCTGGATTGTGGGTCACGGCTCTGATATGAATAACCTTCTGCACAGAAGGATATTAAAGATGGACCGAACCAGGAAACTGTCTTCTTCTCGTGCGTCTGAAGAACTGAGAAATTGACATTATCACCCAGTGTGAGTAAGAACATGGCAGGGGATCTATCGCAGCACTTCTTCTCTCTCAAGTCATCTACTTTGCTGAAGGTCTAAGAAAAGTGACTTGAGAAAGACAGCAATGGCAAATATTAGGGATAAAATAAAAGCTTTTCCAACATTTAAAGACAGTTAAGACAACATGCAATTTGAATATTATGACTGAACAACATGAATGTGCCTGATAACCAGTCAACCCAACATACAATTTAAACCCAGTCACTTTGTCATGTGAATCTACAGGAATTAGTTTAGTTCATGCAGTAGAATTAACTGTGGACTAACGGGTCCCGCTCTCAAGAAACGGTTTCTAGAATAGTTATTGGTTTAAATGTAGGCTAAATTATGACGATGGGATGGGACCCTATGACTTGCCAGGCTAGTAAAAGTGTCAATGATACAATACGGCACCAATGTTTGAGCGCAAGGCCGAGCTCCAGCGAAACAGATCCATCATCCTACGTAACGGACAGAGGAAGAGGTCGGTTTATGTTGGCCAAGCATTTATTATTCATGTGTGGTTGAGGAGAACGGCAAAGCAACTCTCGCTGGGGAGGAGAAACGAATATAAACACTGCCATCACTCTCCCCTCTCTTAACCGTCCATCTCTTCTCTCTGAGGGGATTTTACCCTTGGAGTTGCCTTAAGGTTCATCAATACATTGTCTAAGAGCTGAGGAGTGGGCCTGAGGAACCTTCTTGTTCCTAATTTCCCCTTTCTAGGTTGTCCAGGGGAGTGAAACCTGATTGTTTGAATGGGGAGAACTAATTAGGTAGTTAATAAGGGTTAACTACTTTGTGAAGTTAATTTAAAATGAGAAGGGAGAGAGGTTCAAATGCAACTGGTCAGAAGCTTTTGGAATTGAAGCAAACTTTAAAAGAGCTGAGTTTCTCAATAAATTCAATTAACACATTTTTGGAGATTAGGAATACCAAGGGTTTGAGGGAAATAAAATATAATACTAGTTTCACACTTTGGCCTAAATCTGGAGGCTAGATATACTATTACTCTGCCATTCTTTATCTTCACTTTGAATATGTCTTTTCCATTACAGTGAGGAAGTGGGATCATCCAACCTCTGCCTGTCTGCTAACGGCTGAGTTTACTTGGCTGGGAAGATGAGTTTCCAGTGTTAACTCTCCTTTCATACCCTGCCAAGAAACAGAATAGGCACGTTGTGCACCCGTTTGATGTAGAACCTGTCTGGACAGCCTATTATTCTAATCTGGAATTCCTGAGATGACAGTATCGTGGTGGAAAAAGGGCAGTGGGTAGCGCTAGCGACCTCAACTCTCTACAGCGCCGGCAGAAGAGTTGAAAGAGGTAGTGAAGACCAAAGGAAGAGAGAAGTCAGTGATGTTGGAGCAGGGAGGTTTAGCCTTATGATGTAACAGAGTGACCCCGCCCACTCTCTCTGCCTCTCCACACCTTTCTCCGTTTCCTCTTTCGATCGTGCGTCACTCTTTGATCTGGTCAGACTGAATTAGAAGTTCTGCTTTTCCCACCAAAGCTGTGCCACCCGCACACCTGCCACAGTCATAATCTAACTCCACATCAGAGGGAGGGAGCTGGCTGCAATCTGAGCTTTATGAGGGGTACATATGCGTACAGTATTAAGATGTTTTCAGAGGAGTTGACACTGTTTTTCACCGGAGTTCGTCCCTCCTTGCTCCCCATACACATTCTATATTCCACCTCTGACATTCTTTTTAAGCAAAGATAATAACATTATTTATACTCTGAGTGGCAATCATCCTGATTTATCCTAACAACCTCCTTCCCTCCTCCTTTACCAAGAAGAATCATGTTCTGCCTTTACTTCAATACCTCTACTAGACCATGAAATGTACTGTAACATCCAATAATGCAAGGCTCTAACTGGACCCTCAATCCCCTTAGGGTATACGATCATGTGAAGTGCATCAACATCTCTGTTCCCTTACAGGCATTGCATCCAAATGTATACCATTAATTAACAATGAACAACACTTTGTCTATAAATTATTATGGTGTATGCCATAGGCATGTTAGACATCAAAGCTTTACAGCTTCCGGCACACTTATTTGACACATGCCGATCGTACAAACTTGCATTCGTGATGACAATAAAAAATATTATGCATCTTTTATTTCCTGACTCCAAGCTCTCAATAAGCAGGGCAGTGAGTGACATACATTAGATTAGATTCATAATTAGATTTGGATCCCCAAGTGATAAAGATCTCTTCATACTACCTGGTTCATCATCAACTTGTTAAAGTTTAGATACCTCTTGATAACATACTTGGGTTCAACAGTTATATCATACTTTTAAATTACTTTTGATGTGCTTGATTGAGCTTGCCTGGCTCAATGGACCAATAAGTCCCAAAACTACAAACCCCACCCATCTATTATTCCAGGCAGGCTAGAGCAAACGCTCCGTATTCCGAAGATTTCAATTCATGTTTGAACCCAGGTCTGCCGGATGGGATTCCACTCTTATCTGTCTACTTTATCTACAATTTCATGGACTACTGATAAGGCCCTATTTTTAAACACTCCATTAGAAGTCTCCTCGTCTCCGCTCACCTGATGGTAATGGTCAGGTCTTTGAGCAGGTCTCATGTGAAAATGGCCTTCTGTTTGCTGAGGTTACTAGCAGGTTTTCATTCGAATTGGGATGAAGTGCTGATTTGACCATGGTCACAAATCATCTCAAAATTCTTAGAAAAAAGGTGCTATCTAGATACTAAAAGGGTTTTTTGGCTGTCCCCATAGGATAACCCTTTGTAGAACACTTTTTGGTTCCAAGTAGAACACTTTTTGGTTCCAAGTAGAACACTTTTGTGTTCCATATAGAACCCTTTCCATAGAGGTTTCTACATTGAACCCAAAAGAGTTTTGCTTGGAACCAGAAAGGGTTCTACCTGCAACCAAAACGGGTTCTGACTACAGTTCTGGAGATACAGGTCTGAAACACATTGTGGTACTATAACATTTTGTGGTTTCTTCCCTTTGGAACCTTTTTTCTAAGAGTGTAGCTTCCACTTGGTTTGTCCAAACCCACTCCGCTCCCATGCAACTCTTCCCCAAATCGTTGCTGTAAATATCTGTTTACGGTGAATTTAGATGGCAAATAAGGGTTCAATGTAAAAGGAATGGAGTTGCTCCAGACACTGTGGTTCGACTTTGGGAGACAATAACGAATCATGGATACAGGTATGTTCACATAAGCCTCCTATTAGCAGCGTTCTGTGGCACGCGATATAATTGTCAGCCATTTTTTTTACGTTAATGCTAGTTTGACCACCAGAGGGCAACTTTGAGAAGCATTTGATAGTCTCCCATATTGGCATTACTAGAGAATTTAAAACATTATTGGGAATAATTTGATTAATATTATGGTGTTTCTATTCCGAGAAAAACTAAAAACTAAACCCTCAGGGTTTCCGTTAGAATTTTTTCCATTCCATCCTAAGGGGCTTTTATATAATAATAATCGCTTTGTTTAAAAAGTAACAATATTTTGGAGATTTCGTTTTCATGTAACTTGCAAATCTCATTGATTTATGAAGACCAGTCCCCATGCTTGTCTCAGAGCAGCGCGAAACGGTGCTAAAATAGTTGTAGGCTATTGCTTATAACTTCAATATGCTCTTTAAATAAATAAGACCTACACCACTTTTAACAGCACATTGCTCAACACTAGTGAGACTCATGTCGCCTACGGTAGGCCTACAGTATATTGAAAAATATGACGTGACTCTCTGCCAATAACTACATATAGAGGATTGGAGGATATTTCTGTAATTCAGTGATATTTATTCCCGTAGTAATTCGTTATGGATCCATAACTAAATAAACATCTGCATTTTTAAAGAGTATTTTTATCATTATTTTATTAATGAAAGCATAAAGATGCCATTATTAGTTACATTGTTTTAGTTTGAACTTGCAGACTGGCACTAAGAACAGAACAGCGGGAATGTTTCCCTAGTCAGAGCCATTATTAGTGCAATGCCCCTTAAATATTTTGGAGATTATTTTGTTTTCAAATAATGTAAAATGAGCGAGAAAAAGGCCATTCCTTACCATGGGGTGAGACATTGTTGCTAATTTGTAAATAAAGCCAGTTAGTTGGAATTATTTATTTTTGTTTTTAAATGACCAAAAGCCTACAGTCATCTCATGGGTCTCCCAGTGAAGATCGGCACAGATCTGAAGCAACACAGCTTGCACTGCTATGCAGTGTCTTAAGACCATTGTGCCACTCAGGTGCTGTACAAAATGACTGGTCGGGAGAGGCATACAGTACTACAGCAAGAGCAAAATAATAAAAACCTTAGTGTAACAACCGTTTTAGTAAGTAATACTGAAGTCGTGCACAATTATCCGTTTCTATTTAAGTTTGACACCCATTCATTGTCAGTTAGAGACACAAGCAGGACCTTAAATCATAGTCAGTGCTCTAACTCCCCCTTGCGCTGGTCTGGAGAAATGAAGTGGTGACGCAGGGTACCGTACTAAACCACAAATTACTTCTAAATCCTGCGGCGTGAGCTCACAAATTTTAAAAGAGGAACCACTGTACAGTGGAAACACTTTTTACCCAGAGGGTATTGTTTTAGCTGTCATGGCAATTTCTTTCCAGTGACATAGAACTTAACGTGTTTTATAATTAATTAATTTTGCTCATGACCTATTATGCTTCGCAAGTGCAATGCAGGGCAGTTATTTTCTCTATATTATCCAATCATTCTAATTTAAAAAAAAATTATTGTACAGTTTTGCTCTTGGTCATTGCTGATTAAAGCATGAAACGAACAATTTAGTTGGTCGAATTTTAACTTTTATAAAAACTTTTAAATTACAATAGTGCAATACAGATTAACATCATAACAGGTTATGTTAATTAACAAATAAAGAGCCAGAGAGATATTGTGTTGAAAACCTAATAGAAAATGAAACCCTGACAGAATAGAAAAAAGCACTCTTGCACTATCTCTGTTAGGCAGCTGGGACATCAATGAATCCCTTTACAGAATTAAGGTGGTTTCATCTAGTTCCACAGTACAAGCCAGAAATCTGCTGTGACTTAATTACAGTTAAATGAGGAGCTATGAGTCCAGATTTACTAATAGGCACACCTCCATATGTCTTCCCAAAATTCCCAATTATGATTAAATGAGAGGATACCAGCCTTCTCATGGCTGGTGGGAGGAGCTACAGGAGGACAATCATACGGAACAGAGTCAAACACGTGGTTTCTAAATGTTTGATACCGTTCCATTTATTCATTCTAGCCATTCCAATGAGCGTGTCCTCCTATAGCTCCACCCACCAGCTTCCACTGATCTCAGGTACCAAGTCACGAATGTTTCTTTCAACTTCGCCAGATTGAAGCATAATATGGACCCAGGTAACTGACACCAACCTGAGAAAAAAGGGAGAGACTGAGGAGACAAAATGTCCGCCTTTTTTCCACGGAGGAAAGAAAGTAAAGCAACAGATGTGGGGAGAGGAGGGCGGTGGCGGTGGTGATAACACAGGGGCATCTTGGTCCTGCTCCAGGTCACGAGAACAAGGGATGATCCAGCACAACGAGGAGCCAATCAGAGCTGAGCAGACTGCAGGGTTCCAATCCACAGAAGGGATGTTAGCGCTGGATTACAACCATACATACAGGTCAACGTTGGGCTGTATCAGGACACAGTGCAAAATAGGTTGATATGGTTAGATATATTGTGTTTGTGGTGCTGTTCCTCTGTAATCACATCTCACTCCACCCATCCCCCAACGATGCCAGAGAGACTGAAGGATCATAAACTGACTCCCCAAACTCCCAGTGACCTCTGATAGGTTGCCAGGGTCAGGTGGTTGCTAGGGGGCCCGACACCTGACAGAATCACATTCACCTCATTTGTCCTCTGGAAATAAAGTTCCCTATGTGTAGCTCTCTGTGAGGTTGCCTTATTCTTCTGACCGGGAAAGGTGTCAGTGGGATACAGACCAGCCCAACTGGAGAGCAGCCCAACTCTTTCATGGTCCTTCGACGGATTTGTGACTTTGATAGCACAACCGTGGCTGTCTCCAGAGAATAGCACACAGGTTAATTGCAATACATCCCATCTGCAGTCCAGAGGAGGACGGCTCCGGGGTATACAGACAACTACACGCTGGAATATGTCCCCTTTCTGGAGCCTCAGGAAGCCACAGGCCTTCCACAGCTTGGATTTTATGGCCCCTCTCCTTTATGCGGCAGATTGCTGGCCTCAGACGTCGCTTGGCTGATGGAGGAGTTCCTCCTCCAGCTCGCAGAGAGGCTCTGCTACCAAGGCTCTAAATGGCTACACAGGAACCTCTTCAGCCACACCCGGCTCCGCAGTTCTACTGCCAGCCTGTGGCGCAGTGACCCCCAGGACTACTACCAGTGCAGTCGCCACCCGAGCCGGCCCAGCGAACCCCTGGACTGGAGCTAGTCTGGTCCCCATCCGAGTTCGAGCCAGCACCTCAGCTGATGGATAGGATGGCACTCCAGCCAGAGCCTCAGTCAGCACCCCCGCCCAGCCTCTTTACTAGAACCCCAGCTGACCCAGCAGTTGTCGGCCCTCCAGTCCGCACCTACACACACAAATTTATGCTAATTTTACCTTCCCATTTCCCTAGCTCCTCCTTTCAACCGGATTTCACAGTTTGAAGGAACTTCCTTTCCCACTGCAAGCAGAGCATGAACGTTCACAAGGTAACGGTTTTGTCTTAGAAAATTGTTGTTACTGTGCCTTTCCCACTGCAAGCAGAGCATGAACATTCACAAGGTAACGGTTTTGACTTTGAAAATTGTTGGTACTGTATCATGAAGTTTATCAGCTACTTTACAGTGGAAGGATCTGTTTCTCATCACTGGCGATCAACTTATCAGGGAAGACCCTGACATCCACTCACCTCAGTGTTCTCAATAAGGGGTTAACATTTGTACCCACTGCATACATGAATGACTTTGATGTCCAGATAGATCTATTCAAGTTTTTCCATAATCTGAGATTGAGTGAGTTCTTTGATAAGAGTGAATTTACATGACTCCACTTGAAATGTCAACCTCCGTATACATAGGTCTACCACGCTAATCAATTGACTTACCTGTCCTACCGTGAGTCAAGGAGGAGATGGAGCCATTAACCCAGCTGAGGTACCTGAGAACTCTGAGAGAACTACATTTAGAGCAAAACGTTCATTTGTACCTCCCCCCCAAACGTAGTGCATCCATAGAAACCTTCTGCAGGATTGTTGAAAATGATGTAGGAAACACAAATCCTATGATAACCTGAGTAGACGAGAGAATGGCTCTTAACGACTCAAATACCAGTGGGTCGCTAGCGGGATCATCCCGACACTACCAGCGAAAACCTGTAGCGCCAGATTTAAAATCCGAAAATTGAATTATTAAACATCCAGCTATATACAAGTGTTCCATACTCATCAAAAGCTCTGTTTCTAGGCAATATCACAGCGTTGTCAGATTTCAAAAAAGGCTTTACGGCGAAAGCAGCACATTCATTTGTTTGAGGGTAGCACCTCACATATTTTCCAATAGCCATGTATCGATTAGCAATCATGGCACACACATAACACATTTCACAGCGAAAACAAAGTAATTACCTGTTGAAGAACTTCTGCTGAGGTCTTCCTAAGTGTCCAACGAAGACAATCCATGGTTCTTTTGTTAGAAAAAGTAACGTCTTTTATCCATAAATCCTCCATTTGGTTCATGCAAAACGACAGCCTCCATTACTCTTTTGAAACGCGGCGCCAACTCATTCAAATGTTACCTATAAACTTGTCCAAAAACAATCAAACTTAGTTTTAAATGTTTCCTTAGCAACACCTTTACATATATTTACTATTATAAATCAGCCGGAATATAAACTGATCAATAACGACGATAAAACAGAAGCTCCGTGACTTCTCGTGCACGCGCCCGTGACTAGTTTTCACAAAGAGGACACCGCATGGTATTCTCGTTTTCTCTGCGATTACTCACCCAAAATGGAGGAAAACACTGTCCAGAGGCTGGTGACATCACAAGGAAGCTTCCTGAATTCCAAACATATGCCTATATATGGTCATTTTCAATAGGGAGGGGTGCCAAAATGAGCAATGTGTCAGAATGACTTTTTCCAGGACAGAGATTCCTCAGGGTTTTGCCTGCCAAATGCGTTCTGATTGACCCACAGACAAATGGTTAACAGTTTTGGAAAATTCAGAGTGTTTCCTATCCATATGCATATCCCATTTTCTGGGCCTAAATGGGAGGCATTTTACTTTGGGCACGCCAGGCTCTCCAAAACAGTCACCTCTGCTGCTGGAGCCGGTGAGTTAAGGACTTAGTCAGATCCTTCCATTATCATAAAACAATGTGACAGAGGAGGAATTTGTATACAAAACAAATGCGTGAATGAATGTCGCCGACAACTATCTAAAGGTCACTTCTATCGCAAACTGAATTGTGACGTTACCCTGGAATTCCAGCATAATGTCTCATCCACAGTGGAAAGCTGTTTGGAATCAGGACAAAGCACTAAAAAAGAAGTCGAATTTCTATGTGTGAAATTTCCCAAGATACCAACTTTCAATAAAGTCGCTAAATTACACAAACAAGTGTCTTCTCCTGCAGGTAGACCCATTGTAGCAGCAATCGACTCTGTGACATCCAACATTTCTAAATTTGTGGATTACCACATTAAACCGATGGTTGAGAATCTCCCATCTTGTGTCAAAGACACAAGTCACATGATCTCATTGATAGAGGGCTTAAGAAGGATACCAGAGGGCTCCCTGCTGGCCACTGTTGATGTGGAGAGCTAATACACTAACATCCCACACACTGGAGGCTTGCAGGCACTGCAACACTTCCTTCAGCAGAGAGACTCTACCCTTGTTCCATCCAATGATTGCATCTTACCGCTTACTGAACTGGTATTATCCCATAACTACTTTGTCTTTGAGTCAGACTTTTTCCTTCCAATTCGGGGTGTAACCATGGGCTCCTCTTTTCCCCCAACTATGCTAATCTGTATGTGAGACAATTTGAAGAAGAATTCCTTTTTAAAACAGACACACACCCCTTACTTAAAAAAATACTCCTATGGAAGAGATACATAGATGATGTCTTTGTGCTCTGGGAAGGAATTCAGCAGGAACTAAATTAATTCCAAACTCTACCTAAACGAGTGCTCTGAATACCTCATTCACCATGCAGACTGATGAGAGAAAAATAAACTACCTGGACTATCAAAGAGAATGATGCATTACACTCAAACTTATACACAAAGCCCACAGATTGCAATACCTTGCTGTGCGCGGATAGTATGCATCCCCTTCCCCTCAGGAATGGTCTACCATATAGCCAGTTATGCAGGGTTAAACCAATCTGTGGCCACCAGACAGATTTTGACAGCAATGCTAAACAAATGACATAAATTCTAAATGAGAGGCTACAAGGACAAAACTCTTCATGCAGCAATGATGAAAATATCTCAAAAACCAAGAGAGGAATTACTAAAAAATCTCCTAAAGAAGAAAAACAACGCAACTGTCTTTTGTACTAAGTACACCAAGGGTTCGGAGAAAATGAAAGCAATCCTGAAAAAACACTAGCATATTCTGCAATCAGACAAAAATTACACACCTCTTCAAGGAACCCCCACTGGTGGTCTATAAGGAATCACTCACTATAGAATGTAATCAATGTGTAGGTCAAGAAGACATTTTAAGGATGCATGTAGCTCTATTTTGTTCAATAATATTTTCAATATTTATTACATTCAACAAGCAGACAGTTTTGTTTTCTCCTCCATGGTCCGTCCTAACTCTGGAGAGAACGCCATATCTGGAGACAGGATTCATGAAGCAATCCATTACAGTACTGCTGTGGTTGTTGCAGCAGACAAAATATTAAATTAACATCCAAAATGTAGAACGATGTTAATGAACAATCTACCTCGGATAACAACTATAAGTACTTCCGCTAAACTGTTTCCTGCAGCGGAAGATGTGTGATGCCTACTTAAATGGGAAAAATAACCACGTTTATCTTGATGAGTCAAGAGGACAGACTCTCCTGTTGTTCACACTTAGGGACAAATACTTTGCTCCAACTGTTTTCTTCCTCCGTATGTTCTCAGTATGAGCATGTTTGTTAATTTCATAATGCAGATATTCTATCAATCACAGAAGTAGCAGAACCCCCCACACACCTATACCACTTCCTGTAGCCTCCCCTCCACCATTCCCTGAGGCTTATCATCCACCTTCACCACAATATGTGGCCTCCGCTCCATGGAGTCCACTCTCGTCTGTTGATGTTGTTGATGATAACAATGAGTAAGTCGTCCCTGTAAATAATGCAATGTCTTCTTATTACAGATGAATTGTGGGAAGTATCTGAGCTTTGTTATTCTGAATGCATATTTAGTGATGACCTCCAAACACTGCTGAAGTTAATGAGCAGCAAGGTTGACTCTGCTTTTGCCCCTGATGCCAACCAAATGAACGTGATGAGGGACAACGTTTGATTGTGCAACGAGTGGCTTTAAGGGAGGCAAAAATAGACCAAATAGTGGTTTGTAGGGATGCTGACGGAAAAGGGTCAGCTGATGAGGGTGGTCCCTCGAGAGAATTTATCCGGCTGCTAACGAGTGCCATCCGTTCCTCTGCAATATTTGAGGGACCTGATTGGCAAAAATGGCTATCTTGCAACTCTCAAGGCGAGATACAGTTTTACACCAACAAAGACACGTTTGTTTATGGCAATATGTATGACTTGAGAAAGACATTTGATTTTTGTATCTTATGTAATGTGTCCTTTATTTACTGTTTGTCTTCTGTGTGACAGCGCTCTATGATGGTGTATACAAGCATGATTGCTGTCTGTCTGGTACATGGGGGTGTAGAGACACATTTTCTTTCAGAAAGGCTATACAGGCAAGTGTGTGGCCTACAACCTCCTGTGCCAGAACTGAAAGAAATTGCAGAATATGACTTTAGAGAGAAGTTGGAAAGCTAAGTAACTTTATACTGTGATGGATGTTATGCTACTGTTAATTTGCACAAAGTTCAAAAAAATATTATTGTTGTAGTTGTTCATGAATACTTTTCCAAATGGATTTGATTTCCTTTCATTGGCAGACAATCTTTAAGAGTAGTGATAATCAGGTTATTGTTTTGCTAATTTGTCCCAAAACACTGTTATTGAACTAAGATCCAGTTAGCACAAACTGTTGACGAGGCCCTGGAAGCGGTCATGGAGGCCTCGGTGCGATACATTCGTACATTGGAGGAAAGGGATTCCCTGGTGGAGTCAGCCAAACAGTTCTACTTAGAAAGCAGGCCAGGGGATGCTCTTGAGCAGTGAGTTTCCAGAAATCTCATAAGCTGAGTTAAATTCTTCAAGGCAAATTAATTTTACTTTAAAGATTCAAAGAGGGTCTGGGTCTCCTGCCTTACATGAATAGACACTCAAGCCTCTTCGGAGTATCTCATGATAAGCTGTAGACCACACTATCTACCTAGAGAGTTTTCATCTGTATTTTTCGTAACTGTCTACATACCACCACAGTCAGCGGCTGGCACTAAAAAAGCATTGAATGAGCAAACAAGAAAATGCTCACCCAGAGGTGGCGCTCCTAGTAGCCGGGGATTTTAATGCAGGGAAACTTAAATCTGTTTTACCTCATTTCTGCCAGCATGTCACATGTGCAAGCAGAGGAAAACAATACTTTAGACCACCTTTACTCCACACACAGAGATGCGTACAAAGCTCTCCCCCGCCCTCCATTTGGCAAATCTGACCATAATTCTATCCTCCTGATTCCTGCTTACAAGCAAAAATGAAAGCAGGAAGCACCAGTGACTAGATCAATAAAAAGAGTGGTCAGATGAAGCAGATCGGAAACAAAATGCCCTTTAACCCTCATATTGATTTGTTCCAGATCAAGTGTTTTCAGATCAGATGTTTTCTCTCTATCTCCACTTCTCAGCAGTTTTAAATCCCTGTGTTTGTACACCACCCTTGGTGGATGAGTCATTGTCTCAGTGGAGGTCCTGACCCTGTATCATCAGCCCCTCATCCAGTAGAGATTATACACACCCACGAAGCACAGCAAACACACACCCGACGGCGCGCGCACACACACACATCTAATGAGTGCCACTGTTAGGAATTTACTCAGGCCTTCAGTGCCTCACTCTCGACTCGCACAAAACAATCAGCGTTAACACACAGCCTTTTGCGATTGAGTGTGGTTGTGTCTGTGTGTTCCCACACACAGCGGGGAAGCTAGAAAACAGGCTGAATTCATGGACACACAAAAAGGTACTGTACACACTCATTTGTATTCATTTAACTAGGCAATTCAGTTAAGAACAAATTCTTATTTACAATTACGGCCTACCAAAAGGCAAAAGACCTCCTGCGGGGACTGGGGGCTGGGATTAAAAATACAAATATAGGACAAAACACACAACACTCAGGCTTTTACACTAACAGGTTCCACGGATGACAACGGACTCATCCATTATTCTCAGACTACCATTCACTCAGAGAGGAGGGAAAACCAAACGGTTATTATGCAGATGACAGCCAGTTTGCCTCTTTGGCTTAAAGGCAAATTTTCTGGCCTTTAAGCCCCCTTAGTCGGGACTCGCATGCATCTGCAATTATAGGGATCATCCCAAATCACAGTGATGAATAGTAGTCTCCTCTGTGTTCATGCTGGAGGCCGCCACCTCAGTGTGAAGTCATTATTCCTGATGGATCCTGCTATATATCCTGCCTGAAGCTAATGCGCCTCAAAAACGTCTGCAGACTGCAACGCTGTCCAATCACCTCACAATGGAGCCCAATGAGTCATGATGGGATTCTGAGGTAATTCCGAGCTCCCTCATTGCGATTAGAAATAAGGCCTATAGCGCTCATTACGGCCAATCGTGCTGCGGTGACTCAATTTCTCTGCACGATATGGTGCCCAGTATATTTGGTTATCTTTATGATAACTAAGTGGCCTTGATGAGATTGAATGATTGAAGTATCGTTGTGGAGGATGTGGCTTCTACTACCGAAAAGGCTGTGTTTACAAAGGCAGCCCAATTCTGATACTTTGGTCATTTGACCAATCAGAACAGGTTTTTTGTCAATAATTGAGCAAAGGATCAGATTTGGGTTAACTGTATAAATGCAACCTTAGTGAAGTGGTTTATTAATGGAGGCCATTAAGATCTTCGAAAGTCAAGAAATGACATTACATTTATTGGGCCCTTTTCATTATTTTACTACAGAAATTCCGTATTCACACATGTAGGTAATGGTGCGGTGCTGGATATAATGAATATAAGGTTAGAAAATGGTGAAGGTCCCATTTAATTGCACAGTTTCTTTCTCTCTGACTCCTATCTACCTACTGCAGTGTTTTGAAATGCACTTTTCATTCCAAATCCCAAAAGCCAATGTAAAGTGTAATTTTAAGCTTTCAGAAGCTCTCTGAAAGGATGACTAACTATCAAATTTGTGTGCACTCACAGACGGACAAGTAGCATCTACAGCATAGTAGTTGCCGTTTGCAATCAACATCTCCATCTCACCAGTACAAAATATTCTTCCCTAAAAGCTTCAGTGCACAAAGTACCGCCACAAGACTAGAAATTATTGTTTAAATGATGGTCAAAATGGATGACTAAGGTCGGGGCAGATATCGCAAGCGGCAGTGCGGGTTGTTTTGAGAGATGTCGCCACTTATCCTTTTGTTTGCGCTTCATTTGCTTTCACCATCCACTATGTAGAGGTTTCCCTTGACTGAGTCTCTATTACACATAAAAGGCTGTTATCACTATCAATACGACAGTCATGTCTTGCATGCCTTTCTTAGCATCGCAAGTGAACAACAGTTCACAGGATTATACATCAAGACCACCAACATGTCTTTTTCTGCCTTTACCCAAGTGAGAGAAGAAGAAGAAGAAGAAAAGGACCCTTAGACATCAGGGAGAAATCCCAAATAACAGAAGATACAGAACAATATACAGAGCTATGCTGATCTGGTCCTACAGTATGCATATACTTCAAAAAAGTATCATCTTTGCATTATACAGGCCTATTTTTCAGATTTTCTCTGCTAATACCAGGCCAGAAAACCGAGAATTTGACATGGTTGAGATATATATATTTTTTCTCCATTCATATGTTGCTGGGTCTCATAAGGATAGAGGCTCTAAGTGGGTTGCACAGAAGTTATAAGCCTTTGAAAACGTCTATATCCAGACTTTCATGGTTTCTTATTGAAGGCTGCCCCTGGCTGGATCTGACTGGCTCGCTACACACCAAGAGTTATTTTGGACTGAAATTGCCACGTGCCTCGTTCCCCACCCACTACGAGCTGAGCCCTTTTCTCCGGACCAAGGAATTCCTACGGAAAAGGATTAGACTCTTTATGTGTTCCATCAGGTGGTTCGTAGAATAGAAGGTGAAGGGGGGAAGTGTATCAGCTAGGGCTAGGCATGGCTAGCTCTAGCCGCTCCCTGTCTAAGGAATGAGAGGTATGTGGGCCAGGAACTCAAATAAGACACGATGTGAAACCCAATCGTTTTCCCCCACATACTGTACATGTGAATACACGGTGTGCACTTGTTCTCCAACATACACCTATGAACAGGGTGGAAATACCTTAACTTTTGTGAGCGATATTAGCACTTATTTCCCTACAAATTCTGGGAAACAAAGGATTTGTTTCTAACTAGCAAAAAGTGTAATTCTCTGAAGTGCAGCATGTTATGGACATATTAATCAATTAAGCCTTAAACATCCTCATTCAAAACATTCAAAAATCATTAGTAATCTGGAAATTGGGGGACCTTTTAAAAGTCTAAGTAGCTACTCATAACTTTGAATGTTTATTGGATTTCCATATCCTGGAGTCATCGTCTGCATATTTGATAACATAATTGTCTTTTTCCATTACTGTGGTCTGTGTCTACGGCAATAGCATAAGATCTATGCTAATTGTGTCTAATGCAAAGTACACCTTTCCTGAGTCATAGCTAAAAGTCTTATTTTTTCTTCTTTTAGAAAGCAATTTAAAATGCAAATGAAAAAATCCTGATTCAGATCCAATGGCACACTTTAATGAAGTACATTAAAGTAAATCAGTCCTGAATTCAAGTCCGTCCCCGGTAAGTGCAGCGTCTGTCCAGTATTGTTAATCTAAGTAGTTTGAACACACACATTTGGTGGTTGATGTGGCTATATCTAGAGAAGTTGATCCTTGACTCAAAATATTCTAAATACTTTGAATAAGAGAAGGTGGAAGATAACTTCTCATCTCTTTCACCACGGAGTGTCTCGAAGCTACGAAGCTGCATGTCAATGATTAGCTCTACTATGGTGCCCTGGCGGCCCCATCGCAAGCGCCCCCCCCACACACACACACACCACAGTGGAACAAACCATCTGTTAGTATTTCAGCACATTTGGGTCTGATGCCGTATGGCCTGCTTTAACTGGGCAGCCACATTTCTGTATAAGTCCGAAATAGAACAATTTCAAACACTCGGGAGAAAGGAGATGATGGATAAGTCACTGAAATGGAGGCACAGAAAGCTGCTTCTGCACAATGTTGCATCTTGTACCTGAAACACATTCAGCTCAGAGATACTGTGCAGTGGAGAGATAGTGTTGAAGAGATGTGGCTGAGGAGGACCTTTTAACATGCCTAGTGAAAACAATGCAATTTGATCACACATGCGAGCACACAAACATATGCACGCACACCCATATGCACGTGTTATCACACTACTGCATTCCACACTGCCCTCACCCACCTAGAGAAAAGGAATACCTTTTGTAAGAATGCTGTTCATTGAATACATATCTGCATTCAACACAATAGTCCCCTCTAAGCTCATCACCAAGCTCAGGAAACTTGGACTGCACACCTCCCCTCGGCAACTGGATCCTGGGTTTCCTGATGGGCTGCCGCCCGGGCGCTGAGGGTAGGCAAGAACACATCCGCCACGCTGATCATCAACACGAAGCCTTCAGGGGTGTGTGCTTAGTCCCCTCCTGTACTCCCTGTTCACCCTCGACCGTGTGGCCGCGCATGACTCCAACACCACCATCATCAAGTTTGCCGAGGACACAACGGTGGTAGGACTGATCACCGACAACGATGAGCTTATAGGGAGGAGGTCAGACACCTGGCAGTGTGGTTCCAGGACAACAACCTCTCCCTCAATGTCAGCAAGACAAAGGAGTTGTTCGTGGACTACTGAAAACGAAGGGGCTAGCACGCCACCATCCACATCGACAGGGCTGTAGTGGAGCAGGTCTAGAGCTTCAAGTTCCTCTGTGTTCACATCACTAAGGAATTAACATGGTCCACACAGTTGTGAAAAGGGCACAACAGTGCCTCTTCCCCCTCAGGAGAATGAAAAGATTTGGCACGGGCCCTCAGATCATCAAAAAGTTATACAGCTGCATCATTAAGAGCGTCTTGACTGGCTGAATCACCGCTTGGTATGGCAACTGCAAGGCACACAACCGCAAGCCGCTACAGCGGGTGGTGAGTACTCTCAGTACATAACTGGGGCCGAGTTCCCTGCCATCCAGGACCTCTATACCAGGCAGTGTCAGAGGAAGGCCCAACAATTGTCAAAGATTCCAGCCACCCAAGCCATAGACTGTTCTCTCTGCTACCGCATGACAAGCGGTGCCGATGCACCAAGTCTGGAACCAACCGGACCCTGAGCAGCTTCTACCCCCAGGCCATGAGACTGCTAAACAAGACTGCTAAATAGCTCACGAAATGGCTACATGGACTACCTGCATTGAGCTTTTTTTGCACTGACTCTATGCACACACATTCACACACACACTTTCCCACTCACCACAGATCCTGCTCCTACAGTCTTATCTATCCTATTGCCTAGTCACTTTAGTCCTACCTATATGTACAGTACATAGCTACCTCAATTACCTCGTACTCCTGCACATCGACTCGGTACTGGTACTCCCAATATATAGCCATGTTATTTTTACTTGTTATTGTTATTCACTATTCACTGTGTATTCTTTCCTATTTATTAAAAACGTTATCTTTAACTCTGCATTGCTGGAAAAGGATCCGTAAGAATGGATTTCACAGCTGGCTGGTGTGTTTACAGACATATTCAATCGCTCCCTATCCCAGTCTGCTGTCCCCACATGCTTCAAAATGGCCACCATTGTTCCTGTACTAAAGAAGTCAAAGATAAATTAACTAAATGACTATCGCCCCGTCGCACTCACTTCTGTCATCATGAAGTGCTTTGAGAGACTAGTCAAGGATCATATCACCACCTTAGACCCACTTCAGTTTGCATACCGCCCCAACAGGTCCACAGACGATGCAATCACCATCACACTGCCCTATCCCATCTGGACAAGAGGAATACCTGTAAGAATGCTGTTCATTGACTATAGCTCAGCATTCAGCACCGTAGTACCATCCAAGCTAATCATTAAGCTGAAGGCCCTGGGTCTCAACCCCGCCCTGTGCAATTGGGTCCTGGACTTTCTGACGGGCCGCCCCCAGGTGGTGAAGGTAGGAAACAACATCTTCACTTCGCTGACCATCAATACTGGGGCCCCACAAGGGTGTGTGCTCAGCCCCCTCCTGTTCTCCCTGTTCACCCACAACTGCGTGGCCATACAACTCAATCATAAAGTTTGCAGACGACACAACAGTAGTGGGCTTGATTACCAACAACAACGAGACAGCCTACAGGTAGGAAGTGAGGGCTCTCGGAGTGTGGTGTCAGAAAAACTGCCTCTAGACTTCAGGAAACAGCAGAGGGAGCACCCCCCTATCCACATCGAAGGGACAGTAGAGAAGAAGGTGGAAAAGTTCCTCGGCATACACATCACAGACAAACTGGTCCGGTGAAGAAGGCGCAACAGTGCCTCTTCAACCTCAGGAGGCTGAAGAAATGTGGCTTGCCACCTAAAACCCTCAAACTTTTACAGATGCACATTTGAGAGCATCCTGTCGGGCTGTGTCACCGCTAGTATGGTCTGCCCAACGCATCCCCGGGGGCAACTACCGGCCCTCCAGGACACCTACAGCACCCGATGTCACAGGAAGGCCAAAAAGATCATCAAGCACAACAACCATCTGAGCCACTGCCTGTTCACCCCGCTATCATCCAGAAGGCGAGGTCAGTACAGGTGCATCAAAGCTGGGACCGACAGACTGAGAAACAGCTTCTATCTCAAGGCCATCTGACTGCTAAACAGCAATCACTAACTCAGATGGGCTGCTGCCTACATAGACTCACTAGTCACTTTAAACAGTGACACATCTTACATTACTCATCTCATATGTACAGTATATACTGTATCTTATACCATCTATTGCATCTTGCCAATGCCGCTCGGCCACATCCCTTTAGATGTGTGTGTATTAGGTAGTTGTTAGGGAATTGTTAGATTACTTGTTAGATTTTACTGCACTGTCGGAACTAGAAGCACTCGCATTAACATCTGCTAACCATGTGTATGTGACCAATACAATGTGATTTGATTTGACACACACACACACACACACACACACCTAATCCACTACAACCCACTAGGATACACAAATCCACAGACACCCCTGTAAAACAATGTTAGTCATCCCCTCAAAAACCCACAAAACATTTAAATATCCATCTAATGGAGAATCCAGCTATAATTCACTTGGGATAGGGATACAATTGATTCCTATGGGATATTCCCAACGGCTGCAATCTGACACTCTTTTGTCCATGTCGATGTTCTACACTTCCCTAGTAGGGAATAGAGTGCCATTTGGGACACAGCCCTAGTCTTTGTCATCCCAGGGATTACCGGATGAATACAAAGAGGAAGGATGTACTCAGATTCCCAGATTATGGAATTACCTTTTATACGACAGTGGGCGGTTTTATAGTACTCTCTCATCGGATTAAAACCACTGACCCACATAGTATTGTGTTCCCTGTACAAAACCTGAAAAAGTTTGAAATAAATCTCGCACCAATTATTCATCGTTTTCATATTCCTAAGAGGCTTTTGTGCCTAAATCTTTAAGCCCACACATGTGAAACCTAATTTCAACCTGTTTAGAAAGACTGAGCTTGTACATTTGGTGGTTGATGTGGCTATATCTGGGAAAGTTGACCTTTTGACTCTCAGCTGTCTGATGGTGTGTCTGGAATGAGAGGTATTCAAACCACACATGCGCCCACACACAGCCAGGCACACTCACCTACAGACAGACAGACCTACATATAGACACACGCACACGCATACCACCCAAGCACATGCCAAGCCTCCCACAAACATACTTTCCCAAACACACTCTAACCTGCCTTTTTCGTGGAATCTCTGCATTTGAACTATGGACCACAGTGAACTCCAGGTTCCAACGTATCATGCATGCTACTATTGTGAATGAGTCTATAGTCTCCGAATAGTGCCTCTTAAATGGGAAGAAGTGCAGCAAATTAAATGGCTGTCCTCTATAGCCCCTAAAGGCCAAACCTGCATATGTACATTTGGTGTAGTAATAATGTCCCATACATACAGACTGGGTGGTAGTGATACTGCCCCATACAGACAGACTGGGTGGACTAATAATGTCCCATACAGACAGACTGGGTGGTAATGATAATGCCCAATACAGACAGACTGGGTGGTAATGATAATGCCCAATACAGACAGACTGGGTGGTAATAATAATGCCCTATACAGACAGACTGGGTGGACTAATAATGTCCCATACAGACAGACTGGGTGGTAATGATAATGCCCAATACAGACAGACTGGGTGGTAATAATAATGCCCTATACAGACAGACTGGGTGGTAGTAATAATGCCCCATACAGCCAGACTGGGTGGTAGTAATAATTCCCCATACAGACAGACTGGGTGGTAGTGATACTGACCCATACAGACAGACTGGGTGGTAGTGATAATGCCCCATACAGACAGACTGGGTGGTAGTAATAATGCCCCATACAGACAGACTGGGTTGTTGTGATAATGCCCTATACAGACAGACTGGGTGGTAGTGATAATGCCCCATACATACAGACTGGGTGGTAATGATAATGCCCTATACTGACAGACTGGGTGGTAGTAATAATTCCCCATGCAGACAGACTGCGTGGTAGTGATAATGCCCCATACTGACAGACTGGGTGGTAGTGATAATGCCCCATACATACAGACTGGGTGTTAATAATAATGTTCTATACAGACATACTGGGTGGTAATGATGATGCCCTATACTGACAGACTGTGGTAGTAATAATGCCCCATACAGACAGACTGGGTGGTAGTGATAATGCCCCATACAGACAGACTGGGTGGTAGTAATAATGCCCCATACAGACAGACTGGGTGGTAGTGATAATGCCCTATACATACAGACTGGGTGGTAGTGATAATGCCCTATACAGACAGACTGGGTGGTAGTGATACTGCCCCATCCATAGAGACTGTGGTAGTAATAATGCCCTATACAGACAGACTGGGTGGTAGTAATAATGCCCCATACAGACAGACTGGGTGGTAGTGATAATGCCCCATACAGACAGACTGGGTGGTAGTGATAATGCCCCATACAGACAGACTGGGTGGTAGTAATAATGCCCCATCCATAAAGACTGGGTGGTAGTGATACTGCCCCATACTGACAGACTGGGTGGTAGTGATAATGCCCCATACAGCCAGACTGGGTGGTAATGATAATGCCCCCATACAGACAGACTGGGTGGTAGTAATAATGCCCCATACAGACAGACTGGGTGGTAGTGATAATGCCCCATCCATAAAGACTGGGTGGTAGTGATACTGCCCCATACTGACAGACTGGGTGGTAGTAATAATGCCCCATACTGACAGACTGGGTGGTAGTGATAATGCCCCATACTGACAGACTGGGTGGTAGTAATAATGCCCCATACTGACAGACTGGGTGGTAGTGATAATGCCCCATACAGCCAGACTGGGTGGTAATGATAATGCCCCCATACAGACAGACTGGGTGGTAGTAATAATGCCCCATACAGACAGACTGGGTGGTAGTGATAATGCCCCATCCATAAAGACTGGGTGGTAGTGATACTGCCCCATACTGACAGACTGGGTGGTAGTAATAATGCCCCATACTGACAGACTGGGTGGTAGTGATAATGCCCCATACTGACAGACTGGGTGGTAGTAATAATGCCCCATACTGACAGACTGGGTGGTAGTGATAATGCCCCATACTGGGTGGTAGTAATAATGCCCCCATGCAGACAGACTGCGTGGTAGTGATAATGCCCCATACTGACAGACTGTGTGGTAGTAATAATGCCCCCATACTGACAGACTGCTGCTCCTTTTATCTCAAATTGAATTAGAATGGAGCGGCACAAGGTCACTGTCAAAAGTAACAAAGCACATCCTGTACCACCTCAGAGGCTACGTCCCAAATGGCACTCTTTTCCCTATAAAGTGCACAATAGTGCCCTACCCATAGGGCACTGGTCTAAAGTAATATGGTGACATTCGGAACTCACTAGAAAGTCAGAAGTATGCTTTTAGTGAGTGGAACCATTTCCATTCGGTTCCTCCTTTTGCTATGGCAACAGCCAAGGTTATGAGGAAACATTTAAAGCCTACATGACATCTGGTGTTCAATTGTACATTGCTCTCGACTACTCTTGTTGTCACAGGAAAATTTAATTTCAAGGCCTGGAAATGAGAATCTTGAATCTATTCTTAGGTATGGTACAGATGTTGTTGGTGTACAGGAGAGTAACATACACATAGGATAATGACAAAACTCAGCACATTTGAATGACACACACACACACACACAAGCACAATATACCAAATTCCCCTAAAAGCAGATGTTAAAATCAAACATGCATAGTGTAATACAATTTGAATCCCCAGGCTCTATTTGTGCATAAATGTCCAAACATTGTGAAATGAACTGTAACTAAATGTTAGCATGGCTCCCATCCCAGAGATAGATGAAGGTAAACCACCACCCTTGATTGCTGTTTTTGTCCGACCACAGTACCTCCTTTTGGACTCCAAAGCCTTTTCCTGAGCTTCTGCATTTAGTTTACAGCTTTTCTCCCAAACTACACTCTGATCCAAAATGTTCCCATTTGCAGCATTCATATTTTTTTTTAAATATAAATCTGTATGTTTGGGTTGCCTGGACTTTTTGGTAGTAAAAACAGTGTCCAGTTTGCAGTATGAGGCTCCCTATTCCCTACATAGTGCACTACTTTTGACCAAAGCCCCATAAGACCTGTTCAAAAGTAGTGCACTATAAAGGAAATAGAGTACCATTTGGGATGCACTCTTTTATATCAAAAATGTTATATTCAGGCCAGAGGTCTTCCATTACCATAGCTAGGGGCCAAAAGGGAAGGACCCTAGAGAGGGTATAACACTTATGTGGAATTTGCCATCTGTGTGCTTCCTCGGTAGGGGCTATATTGAGCCCTGTTGCCTTGATCACCCTTCACAATACTGGAGAAACATGGCCTATCTATAGATGCTAAACTGTTGCAAATGAAATATAATACATTTTCAGAAGGAGTCTGAAATGCTCTTGGTCCTAATACAGCCAAAATACCAAATACCTGGCAGTACACACATAAAAAGCTACAAGGATAACACAATCAACTAATTAGGTCGTAGACTTATTTCCATTGTGGCATTTTAATACTCTAGTTTAAAATGCTCAGGTGAGGACTAACAGTGTACTCTAACCTATTTATGAGTAAGAAAAAGAGGACCTAGGAGTTCAAAAGTGATGATAGATAAAAGCACACATGGCAATGTTGTGAGCAAGGTGTGAGTGTGCCCCGTGTTTGCAAATGAATGTGTCCATCGCCTTATTGTTAGCAGAGTAAATGGTTAATAGCAATGTGTCACGTTCTTCCACTGTCTGGCCACGGAACTCCCAGACCAAGGTTTTGTTCTGCCTTTGTTCTCTAACTGCACAGCTTGGCTCTCCGCTGAGTTTAACAGTGCGTTCCAAATTGAGATGCATTTTTTGTTTGTAGAGGTAGTGTTGTCCCATAGTGCAGTCAAAGCGTGAGGTGAACTTTGCCCATTAGAGTTGTCAATAGATAAATCTATCACGTTGACTGATATATTGAGGACAAGGCGTTACTAGAAGCCCTCGGACCGCATCCGATCTTGAAGAAGTTTAACCTTGTGTTGAAGGTAAAGGCATTTCAGGAAAGAGAATGGCAGACCGCGGTATAAACCGCGAACTACAGAGCCATTTCAACTCCACAGTATACTGAAAGTGAATTGGTTTGATCACGTTTTTCTGGCGCTGACGCCATGACAGCTATCTGTATACCATGCCACATTCAGTAGCCAAACATTGCATTATAGAAATGTCATCAATAGACCCATCATGATTCCTTATTCTACATGTCAGAGAGGCACATTTGTTCTACAAAGCATATTTCTATCCAAACGTTCTAAAATGTTACTGAAATGTCTTGCTGAAGGTGACCCAGCTATTTACAGTAAGATGGCCACCTCTGTAAGTGGCTTATTGTGGACATGTGCTTCACTGTTCCAACATTTTGTAAAGAGGATTATGCTTCTGGTCTTGATAAACTGATGTTTACTCATCCTTGGCTATTGTTTGGCTGTCCTACACTTGGTCAACATTTAAAAAATAGTTGATCCACAAGTTTCAATGGTTCCTTGTGAGGTGGATAGGGTATGGGCGTGTCACTCCGTGGCCACGCCCATAGTCACTTCTTGGTCAGAGTGTGAGGTCGCATTCATAACATCTTGTACATTTGTAAATACCAGCATAAGACTGGGAAAAAATGGACCTCCACATCCGGCTTCTTCACCTGCGGGATCGTCTGAGACCAGCCACCCGGACAGCTGATGAAACTGAGGAGTATTTCTGTCTGTAATAAAGCCCTTTCTTGCTGAAAACTCATTCTGATTGGCTGGGCTTGGCTCCCCAGTGGGTGCCTCTCTGCCTAGTCATGTGAAATCCGTAGATTAGGGCCTAATTAATTTATTTCAAATGACTGATTACCTTATATGAACTGTAACTAAGTGAAATTGTTTTATGTTGCGTTTATATTTTTGTTCAGTATACTTTCATGCAGTCATCTCGGTTTACATTTGAAGCATCTTTTTATACGTTTGTATCAATTACAAAAGACAAATGTTGTGTTGTAGTAAACTTTTTTTTTGCGGAGATCTCCTGTGTATAAAGTGACGAGGGAGGGCAAAATAGCATCTAACGACGCACTTAGCTGTTTGACCCACTTGGCTGTTCTGATGCAGGAGTTAGATTATAAGCGGAGGTTCTAGTGATGCATTTAGCCTTGAGATGCTTTTGGGAAACCAGGTCCTGAGCTATTATTAAATTGATGCAGGTTTGAAAATCAAGGGGGAGTGGATGCACAGTCTACAATTATCATTATCTCTGGCTGGGGCAGTCCTGATAAGTGGACTTGTGCGTAGATGGAAATATACGCGGGGCAATTTCATTGGAGAGGTCAATTTTGAAGTACAGGGTCTGATTTGACTCCACTATGGTATTAAAGGGTCTGGTAAGAACAAGGGACTTTGTGAATATAAAGAATTCAAGGAATGTATAACATGGATTATGTACATTGCATGGTAAAGTAAAGATAATTTTCCACTTTTCTCAAAAGATGGATCCATGCAATTTCCTTGCAACATATTTGAGTCGATCAAATTAATAGGACTTCTGCTCATTTGCATAATACATTCAAAGTTAATTTATTTGAGCCATCCCAACATCATGAAAACATTTCACCCTAGGCTTCAATCTTTGGAAATGTTTACAAAAAACATTTACTCCATAGTTTGATAAAGTTCACTGAGAAGTAGGAATTATTATTATTAATTTGAGATCCTAGAAGGCTGAAATTAAAACGCTACTGTATTCAGTTATTAACAGAGTTAAGCTGACTGAAGGGTTTAAAATCGTTGATTCGTTTAAGTGGTTTAAACTCCAGGTCCTCATTCAGAGTAGCTCCATTAACTCTTGCCCAGTTTGTACTCCACTCACTTCTCTGGGTCAAGACGAGGTCTTTGTCCAAGGTGACACGGCAGCTGGCTCAGCAGAGCTAATCCAATCCTATCAGACTGGATCCTGCAGCCCCAACACAAACACACACACTCACACAAATTAACCCTCAAACCCTTTAAGAACTGCTAGGACCTAAGATATGGTTGAGTGGCACTTGACTTGTCACACACCCTGTGAGAAAAACATTGCGTCTACGCAACAGTACTGTAAATACCTCAATCTGATCGCATCATAAGAGGCCAGATCTCAAAGACTGCATTTATCATTAAGATGTGTTTATCTGTCATCACCCACAGCGATCAACAGTAGGCCTGGGTGTACCCATTTATAAAATCACACCATCATCACCAGTTCCAAACCAAATTAGACCGCTAACAAATTCAATATGGCACATTGCCCAACCTCATTGCACTCTCTGTGTTGGAATAATTGTCGCCATTACAGAGGGGGTTTGGGTTTTGAATGAGGGCCAAGATCAGGATGCTTTTCAGATGGATAATTGGACCAGTGGCTATTCGCGGAGTTTGCGACAGGTTGCTGGATGGACCAGCCTATGATGAATGAACCTTTTCCCAAGAAATTATATCACTAGACTGGCAGTGCCAGTAATTGAGCTACCAGATCTGTCATATCTCTAACCCAGTGACAGGTATACCTGTGTGGCAGACTGTGCCTCCAGGCCCAGGCACTGCCTGATGGGAAATGGAACCGTGTGATGGAGAGGTCATGATGTGCCAGTCGATGGCAGTGAGGTCGATGGCGGTCGCGCCTTTTGAGTTTATCTCTGTTCATGATACCTTCACATAACGCTACATCACATTCAATCACAGTCTTTGCTCCAGCTTCCTGTCAAGACATCTCAGATGGATGTCACTGAGTCACCCTTGTAATAAACACTGTGCCCAGTCAGTGTCCCCAGTAGTAGCCTGATAAATGTGTGTCCACCTATGCCAGCTTACTTTGCTGCTAGGGCTTTTGACTCTGTGAATATGTTGTAAATTTATTTACTTCATTATGATGCATTCACATGGAAGTAAAGAGCATTCACGTGGAAGTAAAAAGCATTCACGTGGAAGTAAAAAGCATTCACGTGGAAGTAAAGAGCATTCACGTGGAAGTAAAGAGCATTCACGTGGAAGTAAAGATCATTCACATGGAAGAGCATTCACGTGGAAGTAAAAAGCATTCACGTGGAAGTAAAGAGCATTCACGTGGAAGTAAAGAGCATTCACGTGGAAGTAAAAAGCCTTCACATGGAAGAGCATTCACGTGGAAGTAAAGAGCATTCACGTGGAAGTAAAGAGCATTCACGTGGAAGTAAAGATCATTCACATGGAAGAGCATTCACGTGGAAGTAAAAAGCATTCACGTGGAAGTAAAGAGCATTCACGTGGAAGTAAAGAGCATTCACGTGGAAGTAAAGAGCATTCACGTGGAAGTAAAAAGCATTCATGTGGAAGTAAAGAGCATTCACGTGGAAGTAAAGAGCATTCACGTGGATGTAAAGAGCATTCACGTGGAAGTAAAGATCATTCACGTGGAAGTAAAGATCATTCACGTGGAAGTAAAGAGCATTCACGTGGAAGTAAAAAGCATTCACGTGGAAGAGCATTCACGTGGAAGAGCATTCACGTGGATGTAAAGAGCATTCACGTGGATGTAAAGAGCATTCACATGGAAGTAAAGAGCATTCACGTGGAAGTAAAGAGCACTCAAACGTTGTGGTAATTTCACACTTTTGTATTGACTTTTTCAAATCAGGTCCCTTCCTCTCATTGGCTGTGATTTTTATTTATTTTATTTAATCTTGTTTTAACTAGGCAAGTCAGACAGTCTACCAAAAGGCAAAAGGCCTCCTGCGGGGACGGGGTCTGGGATAAAAAATATATATATATTAATGTAGGACAAAACACACATCACGACAAGAGAGAGAACACAACACTACATAAAGAGAGACCTAAGACAACAACATAGCATGGCAGCAACACATGACAACAACATCGCAGCAGCACAAAACATTATTGGGCACTGACAACAGCACCAAGTGCAATAATGTAGAGACAACAATGACTCAGCGTTATTGGACAAAACGTTCCACTAGTATAGCGTAGTTTCATATTTTCAAATGGACTTTTACCGTCAGGTTCGTGCAAATTTCCTGTATACCGCAGACAGGTGAATAAGTGATTACTCATTGTTTTTCGTGACTATTCGAAGATGTTACATCATCATGTTCTCGATAATTTTCTTTCCTAAAGGACATCATATCAGAATCACAAGTACAGTACTTCTGTCAGTTAATTAATTAATTGGTCACAGTGGTGTTTCGGCTCATTGTTTTTTTTTTTTTAGGTCAATCCAACTTAAGTTCTTTCCACTTTAGCATTTAAGAAATCCTGATACAGTGAACAGTTTAAAAGGCTTTCTTTTGCCTAATTAAGGGTCGCTAAAGGGAAGACAGGGTTTGCAGCTTTGCTGTTAAATGAAACTTAACGATGCATGAGCGGAATCATTCAGTGAACCCACGCAATTACACCTCGCCGTAATCACTTTTATGAAATATAACAACTTTTTCATAATTCAGGCTTTGACTGTGGATGGATTCAGGGATGACAAATACAGTATCCGATGCGCCCCGTTGCAATGTAAATGTTCCAATGTATTCTTCAGTGAAAGAAACAGAATTGTGATACAGGGAAAAAAGGAATGGAAATGTAAGAGGAATTTTCATTCATATCTTTTGAATTATCCGTCCTTGTTGTTGTTGGTTATAATGCATGCAATCGTTCCAGATTGTGTGTCATATTATCAGTATGAAACAGAACATGCGTGCAATACGAAATGCATTTACAAAATAACCTTCCTTTCATGACAGGGTGAATCTCAAATAACACCTGACGTGGGCTGTAAATATGTGCTCACTGATAAGACAAGTTCTTTAATGTCTGATCCAAGGCAACACAGTCTTTTCTCAAGAGACATGCTGCTACTCCTTCACTCCCTCATATGCATTCAATTAGCCCCGGAAAAAGAAAATGTCTATCAGCCGAGGTAGTAGTAACATCTGCAGATGCAAAGCCATCGGCATTGGTGTGAAAAGACGAGTTGCCTTTTTTAAAAGGAACTCAGAGTGCTTCAAGCTTTTGTCAGCTTAATATATGAACACATTAACATTGAGAAGATTCGCAGGAAAATATAGAAAGGGAAATAATGAGTGAAAGAAGAAAAAACAAATGTGTTTTTTTATACAGGAAACATAGAAGAATCGGAATACATTATATTTGCTATTTTAGGTGCACACTGTATAATGGTGAGGTTTCTTCTTTTAGGCCCTACTGACGTTGTTACAGCCTTGTCTCATTCTTGCCTACCACTATCCAACTTTGACTTCCTTTCTCTGCAGCTTCCATTGCATGTAATCAACAACATGTGGATATCCCTATGAGGTCCGGGAATTGCAAGTGAGCATAGCGACTGATTCATCCCGGTCTTTGCCAGTTCCTGGAAAAATGGAGGGAAAAAAGAGAAACATCTGCTTCCATTTTCTATTTTCTCTGTCAGTCGGGGGAATGTTTTTGCAGTCACCTCTTTGACTCTGCACCTGTAAGAAGTAGACATGTTCAGCACCACAGGAAGTGCTAATAGCAAAGGGGATCTTCAGAGGTAGCTTGTGCAGCTACTCTGATACTTTTGACAGAGGGCCTTTTTTCCTCAAAATGAAAGCTCCGGTGATGAAACGGATGCAGCAAAGGCTTGTTTGAAGGGCTTGGGTGAGGTGGTTGCCAAAATTGGAGAAAAAGGGACAAGATAACACAGAAACCTCTAAAGTTCCCGAAACCACTTTCCTCTTCCGTTGAATCCCTTGGGATTCCATATTGTTTGATTCCTCTGATGTTTCAGATGGGAGGGAGAAAACAACAAGATAACATCCAGCATTTATATTTAAATGACATGTAATTTCTTCAGAGACAGCTTTCAGCACTGTGGATTCTTTCTGACAGCTAGCGAGCTGCCGTATTATCTGCTGGCCGTGTTGCCGTTTGGCATCTTCACGGCTGTGTTTAATCCCTTGTGATACACGAGTGCTTGTCCAAGAGGAACCAAGTGAACATTTCATCTCTTTAAACAGTGCCCAGAGCAGAAGTAGAAATCGCTCAGTTGAGTAAATATATATTATGTTGTCAGATGCATCTGGGACTTGGATACTGCTGCTAAGCAAACAGCTAAAAGCAAAATTCCCCTCTTCACCTATCTTACTGATGTTAATTTATCTTTTGTTGGTTTCATTGTAAAAGTAAACTCAGCAATTGAACCCATAGCTGGATGAGGATAATACAACCACAAAACCATCTCAAAGTAGTAGAGCTGATTTTAAGATCAGGTCCCCCACTTTTCATATAATCTGATTCACTATGGTCTAACAGGCAAACCTGATCCTACATCACCACCTACTCTGATACTCTTTGTGAATTATGTGGAGTCCGTAGACATACCACACACAGAGATGTTCTGACTGGCACATCAATTTCGAAACAGTCCATAGAAGAGACAGGATATGATTGAATTGCGGGCCATTGGGAGGGCTTCAGAGTAGTGAGACTGGAAATGTGTGTCTGTGTTTACCGTGCTGTGGATGTTGAATTAAATGAGGTGACATGAGTTGCTTCTCAGCAGTACTGGAACAGATTCAGACACAGACAGCGCGCACACACTTCTATCACTGAGTGTCTCAATGTACATTTCAAGGTTCGGCTCTATTTTAGAACACACACACGCACACACAAACACAGTACAGAGGATGGAGCCTTCTGATGAGCTTTCTTTGATCTCATATAGCAGTCCTTCTGAAGAGATTCTACTGATCTCATTTAACAGACCTACTGAAGACAGATCTAATCCGTCTTACTTTCTCTAGACATTGACTCAGAAGCACTAGCCTATGTGACCTTGGAAACTGTTAGCCATGTCATTTAAAACTACCCCACGATGATGACGAGCATTTCTATGTGCTGTAACACATGCTTTAAAGACCGCCTTTAAAGTAGGCGGGATGTCTTATTCTACCAAAGCGCACAGGATTTTCAGAGGATCCCTTGGAAATCCTGTGTGTGTATTTAAACAGCCCACAGTCGCTTGGACCGTTCAATTTGTTTAAAATTTGAATTGTCGTACTTCCTTACAGCACACGGCAAGGAATTGCTAGGAATCGGATATAAATTGTGAAGGGACACAGCTGATTTAAAAATGTGTGGCTTAGAGAATCCTCCGTTGCAAAGGAAGGTCTGATTCATTCTAATGATTCGGACTTCTGCTTGCAGTGATTACAGGGGCCCTGTCATGAATCATCCACTATACCAGGCCTGGGCAAAGGCCGGCCCAGGGGACATATGCGGCCCGCAACCTGATTCAATACGGCCCGCGGAATCATGCTCAGATCACATAAAGAATTTGCGATAGTGAAGAACATATTTGTTATTCAAATTAAAAGCCCAATGAATACTCACCTTTGTGTAATGATTTAACTCCCACCCCTTGTGGGACATTTATTTTGAAGGCGCGCGTATAAATAACTACTGCACGAGGACAGACAGTGACTGGCAGGCTGACGTCACAGTCACAAATAGTAGCTAGCTAGAAATAGCACAGAAACATTTGTTCAAAGATTTCAAAGATAAGGAAAGTAGACAATGAATGTAGGATGTTCCAGCAAGAGTGGACAACTAAATATTTATTTATTGAGGTATCGGGGAAAGCTGCGTGCTTAGTGTGCAAAGAGAGCATCGCTGTCTTGAAAGACTACAACTTGTCCCAACACTTCTAGACGAAGCATGCAGAGAAATATAGGAATATGTCTTCTGAGCAGAGGGCAAGTACATCAAAAGAGTTGCTTTCACAGTTGCAAAAGGAGCAAGGACTTTTCACAAAACTGCATGCAGCAAACGACATAACTGCGAGAGCTAGCTATGTACTGTCCCACAAAATTGTAAAACATAGCAAGCCATTTGCTGAGGGTGAATTCATTAAATAATGTTTAATTGACTCTGCAGCAATACTTTGCCCCGACAAGAAAGAGCTGTTTAAAAATGTTTCCCTGACAAGAGGAACAGTGACACGGCGTGTTGAGGACATCGCAGCGAATGTGGAGCAACAGTTGAAAGACAAGGTACAGGATGTGACCTTTTTCTCCTTGGCCCTGGATGAGAGCAGCGATGCACGTGACACGGCGCAGTTGTTGATATCCTTTTCGAGGCATCTCTTTCTTGTGTTTTCTTGCATACCCGTTAACAAGAGTTCTGTCCGTGGTGCTGAATGCACAGTGTACTTTCCCTCTGGTTCATTGCATGTTTAATAATGAAAATACCTACCAAAAGAAGAACATGGATGTGGTTTATTTCTGTGCATGTTAAAAAAAGTAAAATATGTAGCATATCAGGACATTATTTACAGTAGATATATCTGTCAACACAGTCATACACATGATGTATAATCCTGTAATATGATTCTGGCCCACGATGGCAAAAATATATTCTTATGTGGCCCTCCATGGATAATAATTGCCCAGTCCTGCACTATACCATCCAAACACACTCTCTCGTCCATTTGAATTAGGAGAGGGTATTTTCTAATTAACTTTGGGTTCTTTGCTAGCAGTAGGCTTAGTTAGCATCATGTGGCAAGCCGGGGAGGCTCTTTTTCCTTTCTATTCTTCCAGGAGTTTTCAGTTCTTCGGTCTTGGCCCTGGCTGACTCCTGCGGCCCCGGCTATCTCCTGCGTGGTGTGTCGGCATTCGTTAGGCACACGCATTTGAAATTAATTACTAACAACTGTGGTCAGCTGATTTATAGCAGATGCTCTGTCATTATTTGGGAATGGATGTCGCAATTTTTTCCTGAGGGGAGCCAAACATGATGCAGCTATCATGTCGCTCACCGTTACGGTCCCCACTTCAATCAGGGAGCCGGTCTGTGTGTTTTAAAGCTAATTTCCTGCAATTCAACACATTTTCCCATGGGGCTGAGAGAAAATGTTACAGTTTTATAAGGTGTCCAATCAAAACCAAGATGTTTGCCCAATGGGTGAAATAATATGTTGATCGTGTAGATACTCCAATAAGAAAAAAACAATGGTCCAAACGTCATGTCTCTGTCATAATCCGTGCAAAAGTCATTGGAGTTTTTACCCTTGTAGGATGGCCAAAATTAGGGTGACTAAATGACTGGAGGTTAGAGGAAAAAGTGGTAAAATAGCAGTGTGTCATGTAGGCTGGATGCTGTTTGAGATTTCAGGCTAACCGACAGGCTCACCATTGAACGTATCTTTATGTCCGGAGGACATAAAACAATAAGGTAAAATAAAATGTATATCAATTTTGAGACATGACATGTCATATTTTCATATTAATGCAAAACATCTCTGTGAAATGACAACAGAGCACTGAGCGTATTGCAATCATTTTATATTAAAAAAGACTGTTACATTTAATTCAGCTCATGTCATGTTAATTTAGCTTTTAGCGACGTGCGGAAACAACCTTGCAGACGACCGCTATAAAAGGGGCACTGCTCTGTCAACAGAGCTCGGCGCTTATTGTCAGATGTATTAGGTTTACGAAATCAATGTTAAGTATGTTAGAGAAAGATTTAAATATGTTTTGGTAAAATGTATTTTATAACATAAGTGAAATTTCATCACCAAAGCACGTTTTCACCCACTCTGGACAGTTTTAAGTTTTAAAGCTAGTTTCCTTCAATTCTACACATTTGCCATGGCATACGATGTGTTCATATGCTGTCTGAGCAACTCAAACATTCTAACAAAATCAATAAAATCAATTACTCCTACACCGTTCTTTATGTTGATCAACATGAGATCTAAATGCCAACATAGCATAACATCTTGAAATCTAACTGGTTATATTCAAGTCTTAATTACCTACTGTGTATTAAATTAGAATACTGCACATCTGTTTTAAGTTCAATAATATTCTGTACAGTCTCCTGCTGACAAGTCATTGTTCCGTCGACACGATGATCAACAAACGTGATCTGAATGCCAATGTGTTGGTGTGTGATAACAGAGATCAATAGGGAATGATTGGAAGTGTTAGAGCCGTCTCATGATGTAACGATCACTAATTCCCATTAACCTATAATTAAAATTGGGCCATCGTTACACTCGCCATTGAATCTCTACTGATGGCTAAGATCTAATATGGTTCTCAGTATTAGCTTATTTTTCCCCATTTAAATGTCCCCCTAATTATTTTGCACTCTGTCAGTGATGTCAATCCCATACATTGTTTGAGAATGTTAAGTAGCCGTGACGGTATCAATATTTGTAATAACGGAGCTGTGAGTCGGGAAGCAGGGGCAGGTGAAACGTTTAATAAAACAACAAAATCAGTAACGAGACAATTCCATAAGGCTACACGCCGGTAAACAAGAACAATACCAATTGGTGAGAACATGAGGTGACATATAAAGGGGAGAAAATGAAGGTAATGAAGTCCAGGTGTGAATCATAATGATTAACAGGTGCGCGTAATGATGTGGCAGGCGACGTCGTACGCAGGTGGGGAGGAGAAGGAGAAGATCTGACAATATTCCAGCATCCCCAATGAAGAATGAATTGTATTACATAAATAATAGCCTTTGGGGACAACTTGATATCTTGTGTCTCGTGTGACATGTGGAGACGTGATGATGAATGTGTCAATCATTCACTGAGAACATGGAGTCCTGGTACGATTTTATTTGACAGGTTTTAACGTAGACAATGCAGACCCTGAGGGCGAGTGTGAAGGAGCATTTCAACAATTAGTCCAAAGGCCATTGCTTTAACAATGAATAATGTACAGTCTAGCCAACCGGTGTTAACAGCACAGAACAAAGCGTAAAAAAACCTGCGTGATTTAGTTCCACCACCAGACATCTACAACAACGTTGACAATCCTAATGTCATTGTGAGAGATTATGAACTTCCATGCCGGAAGAGAACATCTTGTTTGATTATAAAACAGGAAATGTTTTGTCTGTGTTGTGCCCACCACAGTGGCTTGTGGGTAATTTCTGCCTGGAGCACTCCAATTGTCTGATTGCACCAGACATCCCATTTAGTACATCTTAAGGCAGAGTGTTTTTATTTAAAAACCCACACAGTCAAATCCCCACATAGCCTAAGACTCTGAGGACAAAGTCTGTACCCTCCTTCATCCCCTCCCTCTGTCACCCTGAACAACTCCAACTCAAAGTGGAGGTATAATGAAGACATAATTACCAGGTATGGCCATGTTATTAGAATACCATTATGTGCCACTGTAATCAAAGGGGGTTTGAATGGAAATGTACATACAGTTGAAGTCAAAGGTTTACATACACTTAGGTTGGAGTCAATAAAACTCATTTTTCAACCACTCCACAAATTTCTTGATAACAAACTATAGTTTTGGCAAGTCGGTTAGGACATCTACTTTGTGCATGACACAAGTCATTTTTCCAACAATTGTTCACATACAGATTATTTCACTTATAATTCACTGTATCACAATTCCAGTGGGTCAGAAGTTTACATACACTATGTTGACTCTGCCTTTAAACAGCTTGGAAAATTCCAGAAAATTATGTCATGGCTTTAGAAGCTTCTGATAGGCTAATTGACATAATTTGAGTCAATTGGAGGTGTACCTGTGGATGTATTACAAGGCCTACCTTCAAACTCAGTGCCTCTTCAATTGACATCATGGGAAAATCAAAAGAAATCAGCCAATTGTAGACCTCCACAAATATGGTTAATCCTTGGGAGAAATTTCCAAACGTCTGAAGATACCACGCTCATCTGTACAAACAATATTACGCAAGTATTAACACAATGGGACCACGCAGCCGTCCTACCGCTCAGGAAGGAGACGCCTTCTGTCTCCTAGAGATGAACGTACTTTGGTGCGAAAAGTGCAAATCAATCCAACAGCAAAGGACCTTGTGAAGATGCTGGAGGAAACAGGTACAACAGTATCTATATCCACAGTAAAATGATTCCTATATTGATATAACCTGAAAGGTCACCAAGGAAGAAGCCTGCTCCAAAAACCGCCATAAAAAAGCCAGACTATGGTTTGCAACTGCACATGGGGACAAAGATCATACTTTTTGGAGAAATGTCCTCTGGTCTGATGAAACAAAAATAGAACTGTTTGGCCATAATGACCATCGTAATGTTTGGAGGAAAAAGGGGGAGGCTTGCAAGCCGAAGAACACCATCCCAACCGTGAAGCACGGGGGTGGCAGCATCATGTTGTGGGGGTGCTTTGCTGCATGAGGGACTGGTGCACTTCACAAAATAGATGGCATCATGAGGGAGGAAAATGATGTGGATATATTGAAGAAACATCTCAAGACATCAGTCAGGAAGTTAAAGCTTGGTTGCAAATGGGTCTTCCAAATGGACAATGACCCCATGCATTCTTTCAAAGTTGTGGCAAAATGGCTTAAGGACAACAAAGTCAAGGTATTGTAGTGGCCATCACATAGCCCTGACCTCAATCCTATAGAAAATTTGTGGGCAGAACTGAAAAAGCGTGTGCGAGCAAGGAGGCCTACAAACCTGACTCAGTTACACCAGCTCTGTCAGAAGGAATGGGCCAAAATTCACCCAACTTATTGTGGGAAGCTTGTGGAAGGCTACCTGAAACGGTTGACCCAAGTTAAACAATTTAAAGGCAATGCTCCCAAATACTAATTGAGTGTATGTACACTTCTGACCCACTGGGAATGTGATGAAAGAAATAAAAGCTGAAATAAATAATTCTCTCTACTATTATTCTGACATTTCACATTCTTAAAATAAAGTTGTGATCCTAACTGACCTAAGACAGGGATTTTTTACTAGGATTAAAATGTCAGGAATTGTGAAAAACTGAGTTTAAATGTATTTGGCTAAGGTGTATGTAAACTTCCGACTTCAACTGTATGTACCTTTTGAGATACGACCAATTACGCTTAGATGGCATCCCTCTGCATTACATTTGCAAATGGTATGAACGGTATGTCGGGCTTGTCCTTATGCCATTGTCTAAGGTGACTATCCGATCCCTTTTCCCATTATGTGGTCTGCCTTAACGGAAGTATGAGGGGAAAAAATGCCCTTGTTCACATACATTTTGATATGAAAAGGTGTCAGGTCAACTGAATGTGTACATTACCTGTGATGAATGCAAGATATCTTTCCATTAAAAAAAACTTTCCTGTGTGCATGTCCATGTACTTTTGTATGTGTGTGTGTCATGCTGATAGAGATTGTCGTATTAAACATTATTTTAGGAATGGCTAGCCCTCATAGTTTAAGCCTGAAGAATAGTTGGAATATTTTCTGGCAAGTCACCCACCCTCCTCCTGCGAAGCACAGGCCTACTGCCAATTCTGAGAAAACAGGTCTAACTCGACCTAGGTCCCATTCAATTCCTCTATAATACCGAGCAGCACTTTGGCCACAGTTACTTAAAATCAATTTGTAACCTTCCTTGCTGTTCTATTGGTGCCGCTGTTTGTGAAATTCGCCATTTAAGGTTTTCTAAATCAAATCTTTCAATGTTTTGTGTTCAATTTATTACAGGTGCCTCAGCATCAGAACACAGGCCACAATCAATGATTTGCTCCCAGGGTTGGCTACATCTCTCAAGGATTTGTTGCCTGATTGAAAAATGAGACCAATGTCAGATCGGCCTATAAAATACATAAACCTGATAAGCTGTTCCAACAAGAAATCCCTCAATACCTTGTTCCCTTGTGAGACTCCAGCGTAGAGTTTTCATTAATTCCGAGATTATCTATTGGTATTGTTACCTCACTGCGTGTATCTTTCGTATTATTTCTTCCTAATCTCGTTTACCGTGCAATTTCTTGTGAGGACATGCAAAAACAAAAATGGCAGAGGATAGGCATGTCATTTCAATTCGAGAATACCCTGAGGGGATTACACAAAAGGTTAGCTTAAACTGAACAAGTTACCTCGGGTCTGAGCTGCTGTGCATAATTATTTGTCCATGTCTAAAATAATCCTCGTAACCCGGGAAATCTGCAACTTAATCTCAGAAGCAATCAAAACAACTTGCATGACATGACGTGACAGGAAAGGATATGTTTGCACAACGTCATTTAGGTAGCAACACAGCAACTGGTTGTGAGTCAGCAACAAACCTTAAAATAACATTTTCAAACCCTTAAAATCATTCCTTGTTTTCCTTTAGACCTCAGTTGCCATGGCTACAAACTACTTTTGACTAATTCAGTATCACACATTGTATTGTATACAACTGTGGCACAGTCAGAGATGCTCTATATTTAGAAGACCCAGGTAGAAATCGTATGAACGGAGATGACATGATATTCAGCCGTATGGTAAAGACAACTATGTCCACTCTACACATTCAAATTAAATCTGCAATGTATCTGAATGAAGCCTGGTGTGTAAGAAACAAGTGAGTGACGGTCTGCTCTGAACTCTCTCTCTCCCCCACTTTCCCTCTTTCTCTCTCGCTCTCGTACCAGATCCACCAATGCAGCTCAGACTTTCTCTCTTCCTCTCTTTTCCTCTCCCTCCCTCCCTCTCCCTCCCTTCATCTCTCTCTGGGCTGGCAGTGTGTTCTTGAGGCTGAGTGAGGTAGTACATCATTTAGTCCTGTAGAACAGGCTGGGAGCGTAGGTCACCTGCTCCCTGTGACCCTGAAACACCTAAAACCACCAGCCCTCCATTTGATGAAGCACCTTAAGGGCACCCAAACCCCGGGGCCTTGCCTTTTAGAAAACTCACTCACTATGCTGATCAGTGATCACTTGCTGTATTTGAATTGATTAAAAGTACAAGTGAAATATTGTCATGGTGAAGAAAGCACGCTATCAAAATTCCTGCATTGCAATGTAATGCTTAAAGGACGACTGCATATCTAAGGCTTTGGTCTATGAAGGTAAACGGTAGGCATGTTCTCTGCTATCCACTTTATGTTTTCATTATTATTTTGGGTATGGGGAGGGTCACTGTTTTTTTTAAGTGTTCAGGGAGGATTTGGGTAAAATATGTTTTGCTGAAGGGATGGCCATCCATTTTCATTTCAAAGAGGTCAGAATTTCTCCATGTAACCCTTATACGTAAATAACGTTCACTCCCTTAAACCAAGAAAATTGTTATTTGAAATATATGAAATGTTATTCTTTGTTAAGATTTCATTTTTTCCAGCTGTACTAATAATAGCACATTTAATTATATTGTGACAGGAAACTGTCAGAAAATGGCAGGTTTTACTTTCAAAGATTTGAATGAAGACTGACAAACGTGCTTTGACCAAGAATCTATACTATATACTTTTTTTGTGAAATGTTAGTTCACCTTCTGTCAAAACAGGTTCAAATCTATTTATATCCTCCTTTCTCATTCGACAAGGATTTAACGAGGGGACAGCTGTTCTAGGTCCGCAATATTCAATAATTATTGCTGGAGTTTGTCTCAGAGAGAGAGTTAGAGAGAGCGAGTGACGGAGAGTGAACCAAAGCCTTTGAGGTGAAACATGGACAGTAAACCAACGTTCGAAGAGTACAGTACATCGTCCAAGGGGAAGTAGTCAAGGAATGAAATTAAATCCCAGATAAAAACACTTTATTATACAGTTCACAAAGAGTATTTATTAATAATGCGTTTAGCTGTTCCTTTGTTCAGAAGGATTGCATTCAGTTTTCATTAGATGTTTTAAACCTACCAACTCAAATATCCTTAAATGAAACGCATCTACCTAAAAAATTATGGGCAAGGTTCCCTGAATCGGATTAAGTCTGGTCTTGGACTTAAAAACCCTTTCAATGGAGAATCTCCACTGAACACGCTTTATACCCATGAACTAGGCTTAATCTGGTGTCTGGGAAACCTGTCTTAAAAGGCTACAGTAGGAATAGATGTGTACAACCAAGGGCATCATCTTCATTCAATGTTATATATATATATTTTTTTTTCATTAAACCCTTGTCTAATTGAGATCGTATCCTCTCGGTCTCCTAATGGTCAAGGGCGCAGGCATTCTGCCATTCCACAGCTTAGTCCTTTACCTCTACGAAACCCTTGTCTAACAATTTGCCACTTCATAAATTCTCAAGGTGAATTGTTCAGTTCCACATAAACGTCTGTGTCAAAATATGCACCGCTTTTTTAAGAATTGCAAAGAAGTTAATGGAGTGAAACTGTACGGGAGGAAACCTACTTTAAATCAGTAAAGAAAAGCAAGACGTTGGTGTACAGCCTGTCCACGAGATGTCCTCTAAAACAGTTTTTGGTCAATTGAGCTAAAAAGAGATTTTCAGCCATTTTTGGGACGTGGCTATAGCTATTTAGGACAATTGAGCGGATTTCAAAGCATGTCTGGATTCACACATTGTCACACACCATGTTCATCTGACTGCAAAAAGCAGAGATTTTGGATGCTTTCCAGAGGGTGCATTTGGATAAAAGATGTTGGCTTTCCGTCAAGGCACAGATGGAGGTTGTTTGAGACATGCAGCTTGCATCTCAAATGGCACCCTATTTACTATATAGCTTACTACTTTTCACTGTGACCCATATGGTTCTGGTCAAAAGTAGTGCACCACGTAGAGAATGGAGTGCCATTTGGTACATACACAGAGTATTCTCTAGATGCGGCCTCCTGCTAGCTACATCATTGCATTTTCACAGAAGATAAGCCCTTCAGTTTGCACGCTGCGTATTGAACCAATCTACACTGAGCACACAAAATATTAGGAACACCTTCCTAATATTGAGTTGCACCACCTTTTGCCCTCAAAACAGCCTCAATTTGTTGGGGCATGGACTCTATAAGCTGTCGAAAGCATTCAACAGGGATGCTGGCCCATGTTCACTCCAATGCTTCCCACAGTTTTGACAAGTTGGCTGGATGTCCTTTGGGTGGTGGACCATTCTTGATACACACAGGAAACTGTTGAGCATGAAGAACTCAGCTGCGTTGCAGTTCTTGACACACTCAAACCAGTGCGCCTGGCACCGACTACCATACCCTATTAAAAGGCCCTTACATTTTTTGTCTTACCCATTGGCTCAACGGCACACATACACAATCCATGTCCCAGTTGTCTCAAGGCTTAAAAATCCTTCTCTAACCTGTCTCCTCCCATTCATCTGTGGGGCGGCAGGTAGCCTAGTAGTTAGTGCGTTGGGCCAGTAACCGAAAGGTTGCTAGATCGAATCCCCGAGCTGACAAGGTAAACATCTGCCGTTCTGCCCCTGAACAAGGCAGTTAACCCACTGTTCCTTCTTAACTGACTTGCCTAGTTAAATAAAGGTTAAATTAAAAAAATGAAACAATTGACATCAATAAGGGATCATAGTTTTCACCTGGATGTAGCTGGTCAGTCAGTGTCATGGAAAGAGCAGGTGTTCCTAATGTTTTGTACACTCGGTGGTATTCGTCAAGTCGATGAACATTAAGGTACACGGACCAGATGCAAACGGTCTCAGAAAGCTTTACTGTGCCGTTTCAGTTGAAGGTTGCAGATATTTTTAAACCCTTTTCTTGAAGGGGTACATTCATCAGGACTTCAAATCACATTCATAAGCAATGCATACCGCATTCATAAGAAGTATATGCGCATTTCATACCTATTGTCATGCGTTGAAGCAGAAAACAGTGTTTGTGGCCACACTCTACCATACCTAGAGTTGCTAAATTAAGTTTCCCAACATTCCTAGGTTTTCCATAAATCCAGGGTGGTGGTTTTGGATTTCCTGTTTATTCACTCCTGATTGTGGAAATCTTCCAACTGGAAATTACCCCCACAAAAATGAAATTTCAGGTTGAGCAAGTTACCGGAATTTTGTGGATAACCAATGGACACTCAAAAACATTTCTAACAAAACATTATATATCAGAAACAATTTCATCTCCACGGCCACTGTAATCTCTATCCACAGCGTTCATTTGTTTCCTTGCTCTTTTCAAGTCCAATGTCAGTGAGCCCTGGACGTAGCTAAAGGTATTACATGTGATGTTGGTGGCAATGTCAGTGTGCTGGCTGAGTGTAAGAGTATTGCTTCCATCCCTCTCCTTGCCCCAACCTGGGCTGGAACTGGTGACCCTCTTCACACATCAACAACTGCCTCTCATGAAGCATCATTATCTATCACTCAGCAGAAGCCTGGCCATGGCAGAGCAAGGGAAACAACAACATCAAGGTCTCAGAGCGGGTGACTTCACCGATTTGAAATGCTACTAGCGTGCACCACTAATTAGCTAGCCATGAGCACTACACTACACACGCCCACAGATTCAGTCACCCACAGATACACATGCACACACTCGCACACGGATGCACTCACGCACAGATGCACTCACGCACAGATGCAGGCACAAACAGACACACACACACACGGGTGTATACACAACAGGGTTGGGCTCATTTTGAAGTGAAGGCAGTAAATTCAGGAAGTGATTTGAATTAAAAAAAAAACAGATTCAAAAGCTTTTGAAATAAATAGCTTCATCTTTTCAGTTTATTGAGAAGTCATTGAAAATAAATACCCTTTCTTCGACTATTCGATTAGTTTACCTTCTGAACTGACTGCCTTTAATTTGAATTGAGCCCAACCCTGACACACACACACACACAAACGTAAAGCAGCTTGCTAATAAGAGTCTATTGATGCACATGTGCGCCAATCTAAGTAAAACAATACCCATTCAAATCTGTCTGTCTTTTTTTTGTATGGGTCTCAATCCACCTCATCCGCCTATGTCGGCGTTCCGCATCTTCGGTGGAAGGTTGTTGACCTACAATAGTGATTGTCAGACGAGTGAAGAGGCGACTCCGGGATGCTGGCCTTCTAGGCAGAGTTCCTATGTCCAGTGTCTGTGTTCTTTTGCCCATCTTAATCTTTTCTTTTTATTGGCCAATCTGAGATATGGTTTTGTCTTTGCAACTCTGCCTAGAAGGCCAGCATCCCGGAGTCGCCTCTTCACTGTTGACGTTGAGACTGGTGTTTTGCGGGTATTACTTAATGAAGCTACCAGTTGAGGACTTGTGAGGTGTCTGTTTCTCGCTCAGTTGTGCACCGGGGCCTCCCACTCCTCTTTCTATTTTGGTCAGAGACAGTTTGCGCTGTTCTGTGAAGGGATTAGAACACAGTGTTGTACAAGATCTTCAGTTTCTAGCCTTCATTTCTCAGAAGAATAGACTGACAAGTTTCAGAAGAAAGTTCTTTGTTTCTGGCCATTTTGAGCCTTTAATCGAACCCACAAATGCTGATGCTCCAGATACTCAACTGGTCTAAAGAAGGCCAGTTTTATTGCTTCTTTAATCAGAACAACAGTTTTCAGCTGTGCTAACATAATTGCAAAAGGGTTTTCTAATGATCAATTAACCTTTTAAAATGATAAACTTGGATTACCTATCACAATGTGCCATTGGAACACAGGAGTGATGGTTGCTGATAATGGGCCTCTATATATATATATATATATATATATATATATATATATATATTCCATTAAATCTGCCGTTTCCAGCTACAAAAGTCATTTACAACATTAACACTGTATTTCTGATCAATTTGATTTTAATGGACAAAAAATGTGCTTTTCTTTCAAAAACAAGAACATTTCTAAGTGACCCCAAACTTTTGAAGTTTGTGTGTGTATATATAAAAATGTATACCTAAATGTGTCCTAAAATTCAAAATCAAATAACTGAATGATCCATGGTTAAATCTGAAAACAATTACATATTTTTCGCTAAGCCCCAACAGCTTAGACTTTTAGGGGTTAAACATTGAGCCCTTTATAGAGGCTGGCATCTCTAGAGAAAGAGCACATATCACCTTGTGACTAACAAAAGCATGGTTGGGTGGTTTTTACTACAGGATGTCAACCTGTTTGTGTGTGCATGCATGCGTGCGTATGTGTGCACTCTCCTGTGGCAAGTCTCAGCTGACCTAGCCCATAGGAAAGCAAAATCCAAGATGACATCTCCTTTATAACCTCTGTCCATCTCCTAGACAAAAAAAAAGAGCACTAGTCAATACTAAAGTGAGATGTTGTGCGTTTTCTCATTCATTTCAATTGTCACTCCTGAGAAGTAGACATGGATCTGTGTCACAGTGATCACTGTATGAGTTTCTCTGAACACTCTCACACGTCTCTTTTCTCAGTCTCAGCTACTAGATAAATGAGAGTCGTACAAGATCTTCAATGAGTCTCAATGCGATACGAACATGTCTTACATCTATCTCATACAGATCTCAGTGGTATTTACACATTGTAATCTTGGACCTTTTCTCACTATGAACTATACATGAGACTTATTATTACAGGTGTGATCAATTCATGCAAATGTAATCTCAGAGATCTCAAAGCAGTGCAGAAGTGTAAAATAAATCACAAAAAGTGGAGCAGATATGATTTATTTCCATTAATTCATCATGCAATATACATTCATACTGTTCCAACACAAGTTATTTGTTGAGTATACCAAGACCTTCTCAAGTGTGTTTTGAAAATGAGCTGCAAACACAATACCGGGCCTAGATGTCAAGTCAAGGAAAACAACTTTGTCCAAAACATGCTCAAGGGCAATTACAACTGTGTTGACAGGGGGTTCCAATAGGGGCACAACATGAAAGCAGGTACCATGTGTTACAGTATCTTGCAGCAAAGAAAAACCTGCACTTTCAAATTCGCCAATAAGTGGTAAAGATTTGTGGTACATTAGAAGAAAAAAAAAACAGTACAATTTTTCCTTCTTTTTCCTTTCCCATAATGCCTTGATGTGAGACGAGTTCTCTTAACTTGTGCCCTGTGAAATGCCTTCACTGAATGCGGTGAAGGCAATATTTTAACACTCTTAGAAACAGAGTGTTTCCTATCCAATAGTACAAATTATGTGCATATCCTATTTTCTGGGCCTGAGTGGGAGGCATTTTACTTTGGGCACGCCAGACTCTCCAAAACCGTCACCTCGGGAGCCGCTCCCTAAGAAGTTAAACTAAATTGAGCTGTTTGGAAGGAACACACAACACTGTGTGTGGAGAAAAAAGGCACAGCACACCAACATCAAAACCTCATCACAATTGTAAAGTATGGTGGAGGGAGCATCATGGTTTGGGGCTGCTTTGCTGCCTCAGGGCCTGAACAGCTTGCTATCGTCGACAGAAAATTTATTTTGCAGGAGAATGTAAGGCTATCTGTCCGTCAATTGAAACTCAACAGACGTTGGGTGATGCAACAGGACAACGACCCAAAACACAGAAGTAAATCAACAACAGAATGGCTCCAACAGAAGAAAATACGCCTTATGGAGTGGCCCAGTCAGAGTCCTGACCTCAACCCGATTTCAAATGCTGTGGCATGACCTCGAGAGCGGTTCACATCAGACATCCTAAGAATATTGCTTAACTGAAACAGTTTTGTAAAGATGAATGGTCCAAAATTCCTCCTGATCATTGTGCAGGTCTGATTCGCAACTACAGAAAACGTTCGGTTGAGTTTATTGCTGCCATACTTTTTCCACCCTACACTGTGAATGTTTACACGTTGTGTTCAATAAAGACATGAAAATGTATATTTGTTAGTGTGTTATTAGTTTAAGCAGACTGTATTTGTCTATTGTTGTGACTTAGATGAAGATCAGATCAAATTGTATGACCAATTTATGCAGACATCCAGGTAATTCCACAGGGATCACATACTTTTTCTTGCCACCGTAATAAGCACTGTTGAATACATTTGAATCCGTTTCCATTCTTAATCATAATCATAATTAATACTGCAAATGAATGCTAACAAATTAAATTCTCAATGGTGTCTCATATCTCATTATCCAATCTCATGCATAGCTTCTGTAGTAATTTTAAGAGAAATAAATGAGACATGGATGAGACGCTGCACATACAATGTAGAGATACTTCATACTTCTTATTTTTCTGAAATGATCACCACAGACTAAGATCATTAGCCGAATAAAAGTCTCAAACTTAGGTACTTATCGTTGCTCCTTTAAAATAACAGAGGCAAGAATGAGCTCAACGGTATACACTGATGAAGCCTCTTCTACTGATCATACTTCTCGAAATACTACCAAAACGATCGTCTCAATTCATCTCCATGTGTCCTATATAATGTCTCATAGAAGTCTCTAACTTCACATCAGTATTTCTCCTAAGGGGGCCTTTAGGAGCAATAACCCAGACACAAACGGTCACAGAATGATTCAGAATTGAGAAGCTCTAGGTAGTCTCAAAAGATCTGGAGGATATCCAAGTGAGCAACAGATTTTTTTCCCAAATGGGCCCAGCTGCACTGACATATAACAGTTAACACACAAACACTCAACATTCCACAACAATAAATTGAACAATATATCAGCTCAATCCGGGTTTGAGTTATTGTACTGGTAAAACATGTCAGCTTCACCTCTGTAGCTAAGTGGACACGCACAAACCCATGCAGTAGTGAAGGTCACGAAACACAAACATTTCATGGGAGGTAGTCAGAAAGAAGTGCCTTGGAAGTCAAGGATGTGGGATTATACTATAAATCCCATTCCTGCACTTTGCTGGTAAGGGTCTCTCTCTCTCTCTTTGTCCCTATCTCCTTCTCTCGCTCTCTTTCCCTCTCTCTCTGTCTTTCTCTCCTTCTGCTGCTCAACTTCATTATTGTCCTTTTCGCTTCACTTCTCTGCTTAATCCCCATAGCTGGGAACACGCTCGTTTAGAGACCCCGAGTCTCCAAAGCAAACAAACTCACACACTTACTCTTCTTCTCCCCTCCCTCCCTCGTTTCTCTTCCTTCTCTCTCACTCTATAGCACACACTCCAAAGAACACGTTTTAGCACCATCCCAATTTTGTCCTAATTGTCGATTTATTTTTCACCTTTTAGATTAATATAATTGACTCTATACTATGAAAAAGCCTCCGTTCACACCTTGAAGTACTCTTTTTATGACAATAATAGCTTGTGAAAGTAGGTTATGATAAATCTTAGTTGTATGGATAATTATGCAGAGAGCAAATCCTATTCATCCTAACCAACTGTACAGGAATGAGTTTCCCGAAAGCCTTTTGGCCAAATGTAATAGTTTTTTTCTCTCGCTCAACGTCACAGACCCACGGCACTCGTAGAAGAGCAAACAAATTCAGCTAGTTTATACGCACAGAAGATTATCTGTCAGAAATTGATTTTTCAATTATTGCTCTGTGTGGCTGGGTTGTCGAGAGAAATAACGTGCCACGTCAGCTACGAGCCGACATCACCTACAAAACTCCCCCCAGTACAGTGCAGAGTAGACACAGCAAGATCTCATCATAACACAACCCGAGCAACGGACGAGTATCGTGTCAAAGACCAAATTCCCTATATAGTGCACTGCTTTTGAACAGAACTCTGTGGGTCCTGGTCAAATGCACTGTAAAGGGAATAGAATGCCATTTGAAACCGAACCTGTATCTCATTAAAGATGATTCTATGAACAGGGAGTCCATGATGCGAAGCTGACAGGAATTCCATTACGATCACTTCCCTTGGCCATCAACCTGATGGAATATGTAACTGAACTTTGTCTAAAGGTGGACGTCATCGTGAAAGAGGATAATTCAGTGATTAGATTGGAACAATAGTGAAGGAGGATGAATTGATCTAGAGTATTACAGTGAGCACCATAATTGTTTTGTTATTTTGGTTCTGTACTCTAGCACTTTAAGTTTGAAAGGATACAATGACAATGAGGGTGAAGTGCAGACTGTCAGCTTTAATTTGAGGGTATTTTCATACATATCAGATGAACCGTTTAGAAATGACAGCACCTTGTGTACATGGTCCCCCCATTTTAAGTTACTACAAGTATTTGTTGAATTGGCTTCACAGATGTGTGTCGTTAGGCAGGTGTATTCATTTGTGACGTTAGTGAATGCAAGAGTTGTTGATGAATAGTATTGATTCTAGACTTTGCTATTGCCTTTGGAGGTTGTTGTTGGGGTGTGACAACATGAAGAAGAAAGCAGTGTCGATGCAAATGAAGCTGGCCGTCATAAGGCTCAGAAATGAAAATCAATCAATCAGGAACATTGCAAAAACCTGGTTGAGGCGTGACAGCCTGATGATCCCGCTGGAGCCTGATGAGCCGGCTGAGGCGTAAAACCCTGGCGATCCGGCTGAGGCCTGACGTGGGATGGGCGCTTGCCAAGCCAACCCGGGACAAGAAAACCTCTCGAGCCAGCTAGGGTGTGGAAGCCAGACAAGCTGTCTTAGGCACCCCCGGTTCCATTGGCGGCGGCCCCCGGAGCTGACGTCACCACGAACCGGTAAGCCAGCACTCCCTTATACTTCGTTTGATGTCTACAGGATTCTGTATGGACCGACGCTGGAGCAGAGAAGCAGGTATAGGGGGGTTGAACATTTAATGAGGAACAGATATGAAACAAGACAGGAACAGCGACAGCACACGGGTAACACAACGACATACTAACATTAATCCTGAAGCAGGGAACAGACGGATATAGGGGAGGTAATGATACAGGTGATTGAGTCCAGGTAAGTTGAATAATTGCTGATGTGCGTAACGGGGGAAGGCAGGTGTGCGTAATGATGGTGGAAGGAGTGCGTAATGCTGGGGAGCCTGGTGCCCTCGAGCGCCAAGGAGGGGGAGCGGGAACAGGTGTGACACTATACTATTCTACTTTATCTCATTCACTTAATGTTTACATATCTGGCTTTACTCATCTCATGTGTATATACTGTTTTCTATACTATTCTACGGTATCTCATTCGCTTACATATCTTGCATTACTCATCTCATAGGTATATACTGTTTTCTATACTATTCTACTGTATCTTAGTCCGTTCCGCTCGTCCATATGTATATAGTCTTAATTCATTCCTACTTAGATTTGTGTGTATTGGGTGCATGTTGTGTAATTTGTTAGATATTACTCCAAATCAAATCTTATTTGTCACATACACATGGTTAGCAGATGTTAATGCGAGTGTAGCGTAATGCTTGTGCTTCTAGTTCCGACAGTGCAGTAATATCTAACAAGTAATCTCACAATTCCCCAACAACTACCTGATACACACAGATCTAAAGGGGTGAATGAGAAGATGTACATGTAAGTATATGGATGAGCGATGGCCGAGCGGCAATAAACGAGATGCAAATCACAGTATATACATGTGATGCGAGTAATGTAAACATTATTAAAGTGACATTATTTAGAGTGCATTGTATAAAGTGACTATTGATCCATGTATTAAAGTGGCCAGTGATTGGGTCTCAATGTAGGCAGCAGCCTCTCTGAGTTAGTGATTGCTGTTTAGCAGTCTGATGACCTTGAGATAGAAGCTGTCTCTCGGTCCCAGCTTTTGATGCACTTGTTAGATATTACGGCACTGTCGGAGCTAGAAGCACAAGCATTTCACTACACCCGCAATAACATCTGCTAATCACGTGTATGTGACCAATAAAATTTGGTTTGATTTTATTAGAAAAAAACTCAGTGAATGTGGAGACCCCTCCTCCTCTCTGTGATTTCCTACATTAAGGGACCTGATCACCGGCTGCTCCAGTGGAGCCAGGCTGTCTCTAATCACTCTGGGGTAATTGGAATTTCTATGCAGAGGGTGGTCGTGCTGCTTGGGAAAACAGACTTGTATTTAAGCAGTAAGGCCCGAGGGGGTGTGGTATAAGGCCAATATACCACGGTTATGGGCTGTTCTTATGCACGACGTAACATGGAGTGCCTGGATACGGCCCTTAGCAGTGGTATATTGGCCATATACCACAAACCCCCGAGGTGCCTTATTGCTATTATAAACTGGTTACCAATGTAATTAGAGAAGTAAAAATACTTGTTTTGTCATACCCGTGGTATACAGTCTGATATTCCACGGCTGTCAGCCAATCAGCATTCAGGGATCGAACCATCCAGTTTATAATACTCTGAACATCAAATTGTTTGTCTCCTCGACTATCTGAAAAAACAGAGCAACTTCTGCTACTTTTATATATATGCCATTTCGCAGACGCTTTTATCTAAAGCGACTTATAGTCATGCGTGCATACATTTTACATATGGGTGGTCCCGGGAATCAAAACCCAATACCCTGGCGTTACAAGCACCATGCTCATTCAACTGAGTTACAAATGACAACAAACGGAGTTTAAAAAGAAATGTCAGTGTGTATGGTATTAAATGCATCGGCTGGCTCAATTATCTGAGTAAAATATTCATACACAGCAACCAAGCTTAGAAAATTGTCCGCCCAAATATCCTCTCCTCGGCTATACCAACATGAAAATGTGGTATTATTACATTTCCACATCCCACACTGTATCTAACACAGTTAGAACAGTGAGAATATTGTTTGTTTTTTAATCGTTAATCGGATCAGCCAGATTTGCATAATTCAAGGTGAAGAAATGATTAATGTGTGAAGCTAGCATGCAGATAAACAACCCATGTTGTTTCAGCACAGACATCGCCTTCTCTTTCAGTCTGTGGCAGAAGAGATGGCATATGTTGGTTGATTCACTAATTAAGACAATGTGTGTGTTACAGACGTAGTTCAACACCTCACAGGTTGTGATAAACATTACTTATTACATACATTACATATAGCATAACGGTGAATGATAAGAGATGTCGAGAATGTCAAGGCAATATATGATACAATTTTCCTCATAGTTATGACACAGTTATAGTCTAGCCAGGTGGGTTAACACTTTGGCCACAGCTGGCAAGTGCTAATGACTCAAGTGAAGTGTTACCGAACCCATTTTCCTCTTCATTCACTTTTCTCAGTTTGTGCCAATGCCCTCTGGCTATCGAGTAGTTGTTAGTCCACTACCAGTAAGCACATCACCAGACTGATCCTTCCCAAAAAGCTTGTCAATTCAGACGTCCGCTCTGGATACATCTGTTATTAAAGGCAACTGCCAATATCCCATGTTTAAGTCCGATGGGGTAATAAAACTACCTTCGTTTCAGGCCTACCACGACGTCAGCTCATCAATAAGCAGGGCTGGATAGCTGTTAAAACATGAAATGCCTCCGACTCCTTGCGTCGACGTGGATCCATGCTTTCCTAACAGGTGAAAAAGTCAAGGGGTGAAAAGCGTTGAAGTGCACACATATACACAGGCAGAGATAGAGACACATGCACAATCAAACACACAACACACAACACAGTACACTCTGTGTATACTCACACATCAGAATAGGTGGGAAAATGCACTTAAAGAGTGTTAGGTCTTTTCTGTGTCCCAGAGAGCCAAGGGCGTAGGGGCATCTTGTGTAACGCCCTCCCTTCACAACACTCCTCTCGTCTCTCCTCCATTGTCCATCTCTCCTTTTCTCCTCTTCTCACACCTGGGTCCCTATCCTCCAGTTGCGCCAGATGCGGTACATTTTTCAACGAGAAATGTATGCACTGCGGCAGGCAAAAAAAAGCACAGAGTTACTTGTATTGTATATGTGACTCCCAGTATCTTGGCAAGCCAAAATACTTCCTTTGTGTTTATGTCCCGAAGTTGTTCTCAGCAGACATTTTAGCCCTCTTTTTTTAAAATGTCATCCCCCATTTTAGTAAAAGTTTTGCGCCGACATCCATATTTGATGCTCGACCTTACACACCCATAGATTTGACATTAGGAAGCTTGGTACAGTACAGGACGCCGAGTAACTTGTCACTGTTTGTGATAATATTTCAGGAGTTAAAAATATATGGCGATAATTAGCTATGCGCCCCAGTCAGTACAGGCAGTCTCTTTCTCTCCTCCACAGTGGGAATAATGTGTAGACACCTCGGAGCTATTTTTATCTGGTAAGCAATCATCCTCCTTCAATCTCGAAGGGAGAGAGACAGAAAAGTTGGCAACAGACGGCAAGATCGATCTCTTGGTGTTGTTTACTTTTGTCACTTAAATGTCTTGGCACACTGGAGTGGTGTTGTATTATTTAAGTGAGCGTGTAGCCCGGCACTTCGAAAGAATTGAGTGTCTTATAGTAAAGGTCAACCATAGAGATGCTCGCTAGTCTCTGGCCACCACACTGGCAACCTTTTGAGCTACTGGCATTTCACCAACTGGACACAGCTCTAAAGGTCCCTCCCACACATACCGCATTTTAAGTACGTTTTGTTAAATGAATACGTTAGATCGTTCTGACCAAAGAAAAATCGTGACAGTATAAGATAGGCCTACACTACTAACGCTGCCCATTCCATTTCATACTATTACCATCATGGTTGTTTTGGAATGAATTCCATATTTCCATTAGAGAATGAAATAATAGGGAATTGGATACCATTATAGTTTAGTAATATGGCCAATAAGGGCTGTGCTGATTATGACAGAGGAATCTAGGTAGACATGTGCATGTTAAAACAATCCATATCTTGGAATTATCCGTTATTTTTCAATGTTTTTTTCTATTTTTAAATCTCAAGGCTATTATAGTGAGAGGACCAGTATTGGAAAAATAAATATTACATTGATTAAATTCAGACCAGATACTGTCTAGTAGTGCACCGTTGCTCTACGGTGCTGCTTGTTAATCTTTCCAACGGTTGTGACAAGATATCATGTGTTTATGTTCGCATATTCTTTTAATCATGGTTTTTAATTAATTCCCCTTCACATTTTGATAGGACGAGCGACAGCAATATTACATCCCATATGTGGTGTTAGTTAGCCTTACAGTGCCTTCAGAAAGTATTCACACCCCTTGACTAAACTTTTTTTGTTGTGTCACTGGCCTACACACAATACCCCATAATGTCAAAGTGGAATTATGTTTTTAGAAATGTTTACCAATTAATACAAGCTGAAAGTCAATAAGTATTTAACCCCTTTGTTATGGCAAGGTAAATAAGTGTCACATCGGTATGAATGGATTCGGGAGACTGGCGTAGGAATGCGTAATAGAGTTTTTTTTATTCAGCCCAAATAACGGTTGTGCCGTGTATAGGCACGGGGACGAAGACCAAACAAACACGTAACAAAAACACAGGGTTGAAACCCAAAACAAAAGAGCGAGGAGTACCTTGAATAAATAACACACGGGACGAGACCCGTAATAATCTGCGCAATCCACAAGGGCAAGAAAGCCCAAAACACACAGCACAGGTCCTCACGCACCAACGGACATAGGAACAATAATCGACAGAACCATGGTGAACAAAGGGCACATATATATATATATATACATACAAATACAATCAGTGGGAATAGGGACCAGGTGTGTGTAATGAAAGTTCCAGAGGGATCCGTGTCACTAAGTTCAGGAGTAAAAATGTTCTTAGCGCTCAATAAGTCACGTAATACGTTGGACTCTATGTGCAATAATAGTGTTTAACATGACTTTTGAATGATACCTCATCTCTCTACCCAACACATACAATTATCTGTAAGGTCCTTCAGACGAGAAGTGAATTTCTAACACAGATTCAACCACAAAGACCAGGAAACAAAGTGTTATCTTGGGGGCAAATCGAACACAACACATCACTGAGTACCACTCTTCATATTTTCTAGCATGGTGGTGGCTGCATCATGTTATGGGCATACTTGTCATTCGCAAGGACTAGGGAGTTCTTCAATATCAATAGAAACGGAATAGAGCTAAGCATAGGAAAAATCCAAGAAGAAAACCTGGTTCAGTCTGCTTTCCAACAGACACTGAGAGACAAATTCACCTTTCAGCAGGACAATGACCTAAAACACAAGGCCAAACATACACTGGATTTGCTTACCAAGATGACATTGAATGTTCCTGAGTTGTCTAGTTACAGTTTTGACTTAAATTGGATTGGAAATGAGTGTCTAGCAACGATCAGCAACCAACTTGACACAGCTTGAAGAATTAAAAAAATATATTTATATTGTACAATCCATGTGGGCAAAGATCTTAGAACCTTACCCAGAAAGTCTCAAAGCTGTAATCACTGTCAAAGTTGATTCTAACATGTCATTGACTCAGGGCTGTGGCAGTCTTATCCCATCCCATACTCTTATCCCATCCCAGACTTTTAACAACTCTGTATATGGCTTCTTAGTCTTATATCCAAAGACAGTCCTTTGCTGTGATTCTGTTTAAGTCTGAAAGTGGACTATTCTCAGCCATAAGGAACCAGCTCTCGCTTTGATGAATAACTCTGAGCCCTGCGATTTATCATGGTTATTTCGCTTACGATGAGTGGCTGGTCTTAAGTGAACAATGAAAGTGGATGTAGGATTACCATTTGAGGAGCCTTCAAAGGAAAGCCATTTGTATCCCGCTGCAATTCCACTATCTCAGCTCGGCCAATTACAGCAGGCTCTAAAAGATGTATCGTTCACTCTCCCAACTTGCCAGGGATATCTCCCTTTGTGTCTCATCGTTGTGATCTGTTGCACATGCGTCAGGATTATGTATTACAAGACACAACTTAACTGTATCCCTTCCAGGATGAAACTCAGATAAGGCCTGGTATTTAAGTCGCCCCCTTGATTAATAAAAGGCCCTTTCGAAATCCGTTGGTTCTTGTAACTTTGTAGTGTTGTGTTCAGCACCACCTTTTTATGGGAAAAAGGATTGTAACTCAGCGCAAAAAGAGAAATGTTCTTTTTTTCCAATAGACAATAATGTCTTCTTCCTCTTCTAGGCCTTTTACCATTACTGACACAGTCCTGATCTTATCTTTATTTTATATGGGTATCTGGAAAGATAATCTGTACTTTCACTCTTTGTGAATAAACATTGTCAATTGATGACATGACATGATCCTCCTACATTGCTGATTTAAAACGTGTGCTTAATAAGGGCAAAACTAAATGCATGTTGTTTTTAAACTATCGGAAGAATGTTTCAGATGAACTACATTTTCACTCGGATGGTTCTCCAATCTAACGTGTTACCGCATATAAATACTTAGGCATTTGGATTGATATGGATTTGAAGTCTAAAAAACATATAGATGGGCTGGTTAAGAAGCTAAGATATAAAGTTGTTTTTTTTCTAAAGAAACAGATTGACTTTCTCTAAGCAGTAGGAAGCAAGTAATTCAGTCAACCTTTTTATCTGTTCTTGATTATGGTGATATTATTTATCAGTGCAGCTGCTACTACTCTTAAACCATTGGATACCATCTACCACAGTGCCCTTCGTTTTGTTACAGATGTCAGTTTTGATACTCGTCACTGCATCCTGCATCAAAAGGTTGGCTGGACTTCGCTAAAGACCCATAGATCTCTACATTACTCATCTTTTGTTTACAAGGCCCTACTTCATAAACTTTTGTATTATCTAACTTTGCTGTTGAAGTATAGACACCTGAGTTGCCTAACCCGTTCACAGGATTGATTAACTCTTGAGGTTCCTAGGGTCTCCACCAATCTAGGTAAATCTGCTTTTGGTTTTAATGCACCGTATTGCTGGAAGAAAATTCTGGTGCCGTTAAGGCAATTTAAAGTATTGATTGGGGACTTATTTGTAGAGGAAAGTCATTGTTTTTCTTGGTGATTTGTGATGTTTTATTTGTGCTTCCCATAACTGTGTTTATGTATTTTAATGTGTATATATATAATTTGGTTATGTTTTTTTAAATCTTTATTTAACTAGGAAAGTCAGTTAAGAACAAATTCTTATCTTCAATGACAGCCTAGGAACAGTGGGTTAACTGCCTTGCTCAGGAGCAGAACGACAGATTTTTGCCTTGTCAGCTCAGGGATTCAATCTTGCAACCTTTCGGTTACTAGTCCAACGCTCTAACCACTAGGCTATCTGCCGTATATACAGGGCATATTTGTAAAAGAGACCTTTGTCTTCCCTGCTAAAATAAAGGTTAAATAAATATATATATATATATTTAGTAGCTCTATCTGATATGATCAGGGTTTTCCCTCTAAAGATTAATATTTTCCTATGTTATCAGTCTTTTGCTTACCGTTTCAAGTACACTATATGTACAAAAGTATGTGGAGACTCCTTTCAAATTAGTGGATTCGGGCTATATCAGCCACACCCGTTTCTGACAGGTGTATAAAATCGAGCACAAAGCCATGCAATCTCCATAGACAAACATTGGTAGTAGAATGGCATTACTGAAGAGCTCAGTGACTTTCAACGTGGCACCGTCAAAGGATGCCACCTTTCCAACAAGTCAGTTTGTCAAATTTCTGCCCTGCTAGAGCTGGCCCGGTCAACTGTAAGTGCTGTTATTGTTAAGTGGAAATGTCTAGGAACAACAACGGCTCAGCCACGAAGTGGTAGGCCACACAAGCTCACAGAACGGGACCGCCGAGTGCTGAAGCGCGTGGAGCGTAAAAATCGGCTGTCCTCGGTTGCATCACTCACTACCGAGTTCCAAACTGCCTCTGGAAGCAACGTCAGCACAAGAACTGTTCATCAGTAGCATCATGAAATGGGTTTCATGGCCACGCAGCCGCACACAAGCCTAAGATCACCATGCAGAATGCCAAGTGTCAGCTGGAGCGGAGTAAAGATCGTCAACCATTGGACTCTGGAGCAGTGGAAATGCGATCTCTGGAATGACGAATCACGCTTCACCATCTGGCAGTCCGACGGACGAATCTGATTTTGGCGGATGATAGGAGAACGCTACCTGCATATTGCCAACTGTAAAGTTGGTGGAGGAGGAATAATGGTCTGGGGCTGTTTTCCATGTTTCAGCATGACAATGCCCCCGTGCACAAAGCGAGGTCCAAACAGAAACACCTTTGCAATGAATTGGAACGCCGACTCAGTTTCCCATTACAAGAAAGCTTACTCTACTAAATCAATCCATACCTAATTTTTAATTCCCCCTGAATAATGTATACATGACGTGGGGCGTTTTAACTTGTCATTTTCATGCTGGTCACCAGTAGGCTATTGATTCTCATTGTCCGTCTGCATATTGAAACATCACAATGATCTATGCACCCCATAAAACATGGCCGCCAATGCATGCCAATAGCCTTTGCTGGTCCATTGCCTTCCACTTAGCTTGCAGACTGTGGTCTGGCTCCACTCCCTATTTGAAACACCGATAACCATCTTGAGAGTGAGGAGAACGAGAAAGACGAGATCCTGGTAAGGCTTTGGCAGAACCCTTGATCTAATTTGAGAGTTGAATCATTGGCCAGGGCTGAAGAGGTGAAGCGTAAAATTGGTCATCCATTTTGTACTTCTAAACCATTTTGTAGTGCTCTACCACTTCTAAACTAGGTAGAGTAGTGATTGAGACGTTGAAGTGCTCTAGAGTCACTGTGGGAAAGAAGGTGAAATGAAGGAGATGTAGATAACAGACAGTGTATGTCTCTAAAAAGCTAGGACAATATGTCCAAATAGATTTATAGTATTTGCATACTCTTAGAATTGTAAAAAAGGATTGAAGAATAACTCTAGTCATATTTAATGTGTTTAGAAAAAAAAAATGCAGGTATTTTTTATCCATCCCTTTCAGAGTGCTGTCGTATATCTCAAAAGGGGAACTTCAAAAGGTTGTGAGTGCCTTGTCATACCGAATGGAAATATCTTCCCAGAGATTTTTGCCAATATTATGCTCTTTAAAGTGCATCTGATTAGAAATCTCATCACAGGCCCACCTCTTTATTTCTTCTGAAGATTGCCACCATTCGCCTCCTTTGGTCTCTTTTCATTGGGTCTTACCGGTAGGGATATGGGGGAGACATCTAAATTAGCATCGGCAGTCCTACACAGATCTTGACTTCCTTTTGACGTGCTCCAGGGTTTCGCTTTTAAGTGTCCCTTCTAATCTTCAAGGGGAGACAGGTATGTATTAACCCATGTTCCCAGTCGGGAATAAAATTGAGCCTTGGCTCCAAGTGTCTCCATTGGATCAAGCTACTGTGCAGGACATTGAAAAGCATGAATGCTCGAATGTAACCTGTGATGATATACAGTATATCCATAATCATCTGTACTACGGTTGATCTCAGACAGGATTGATATAAACATCTAAAGTTGTACTTGAAATTTGAAGGTAGATGTTGATATCATGTAAGAGCTGTGATTTGTCTTGCAGGGTATCGTATCAAAACTGTCTAAACAACTGTAATTCTAAAGCAATCTGGCATTAACCGATTTTGTCTCTGTGCCAAAATACAGCTAAGCATCGGCTTCGGGTTGGCAGAGGCGAGAACAGATTGCTGTATTTATTACATTTTGTAGCCATTGGAAATAACCGACGAGCCTGCCAGAATTAATGAATCTCAAAATGTAATGAAATCCTGATTATTTTCAGAACCATTTCCCCGCTCTTTCCTCCTGAGGTCTTGCAGTCGTCGCTGTGTGTCTCTCTGCCAACTTCCAGCACCAATCTTTGGCTCCATCCACTACAACCATAAATCATCCCAAAGCAAAGGTCTAGGCGCTAATAGAGAACAAGCATTGCACTATTTTCAATTCACTGGGAGCTGTCTGCAGGGCCTACGACATGTCACTGATACGCCCAACTTTCCCCTTTGCTGAAATTGCACACGGTTTCTGTAACAGTTCTTTGACATGTTTCCTTTTTGTTTGCTCTCCGATCCAATCCAGGTAGCCTTCACTCATTGTCAAACCAGGCCCAAGTGAGACTCCCTAACCGCTGTACGTACATACACACTCAGCCCAGGCATGTTCGAAGCATCGCTTTTGTTCCGTTCCTGAACGGTTTGGAACATTTCATCAGAGAAGATGGAAGTGTAAAAGAAAAAAGTGGACTTTGATGTCCTTGGAATCGTTAAGATGAAACATGCCAATTATTTCCGAAAAAAAAAAAATGACTTTGGTTCTTACCAGATTAAAGGTTAACGAATAGTTTCCGATTGCATTGTAAGCGTCTTCTTGGGTCACGACGCATTAATGAGCAATCATTTTCAGAACTGTCACGAAGCAGTCTGCATTAACTATTTAAACCACGTTTTTCATCAGATAAGATAACAATTTTGATGTAACGGCAAACGATGATGTCCCAATAATTAAGAGTAACATAACACCATCATACTTCTGTGAGCCTATAGGAATCAAATTCCTCAAGCACTGTTTATGCTTACAAACCAGACAGATACAAAAAAAACCTGTCTCAATAACATTCTCCAAAATAATTCCTCTGAGAGTGTGAATCGCTAAACCACCAAACAGGACAGCACTTGTGTTACACCATTGTTTTGACAACTTCTTGTCTGCCTTGCTCAAGAGCCTTAGAGAATAATACAAAGTGCCGTGTTGACATCTGTCAAAACCCTCAGTGGTGAAACACGATTTGAGGTTTGTGTGGGATCATCAGACGGCTTCCCAACCTTTCCCTCCTCAGCGTGGTGACAGTGTTGGAACATGAGAGATAGAAGAGTGGGTTGAACATCTTCTGATGTGGGTTCCTGTTCAGGGGACTGTTAATGATGTCTACACATCTCTTTAGGGTCCTAATGACAGAGAAGCAACAGCTGACGTACAGCTTTATTAGAGCTCTCTGAAACATACTCAAGGCTCAACGGGATGTAGCAACAGATCAATTCACAGCCACAGGATGAGTCATAACATTGTGCTGTGCCAAGCTGTGGTTGTGTATGTATGCAACAAGTATCAAGAACTGTCACCTTATTGGTTGAAACATGTCATTAGAACTGAGCAGGGTTCGGTTGGTGTCCCTTCGACGTGACACAATGGACATGACAACCCTGCCTAACCTCAACTAGCCCAAACTCCTTTCCCAGTGGGCACTGGGTTATTGTTTACCGCAAGGCATGGGTCTCTCTCTCTCTCTTTTAACTTTTCTCTGTATATCTGATGTGCGTGTTAAAGGGCTGCCAGTCACAGAGGGGTCTGAGGTCCCAAGAGGTTCCGGGGACAGGCATGTTCATTAAGATGGACGAAGCTTGGCCACCCAGTCATGACATATGGAATGTGACGTAACACTAGTGGGGCTGGGCAGTGGGTGTTTAACAATAGTGCACACAAGTACAGGTGCACACACACACCCTCGCACACACTGTCCACCGATGTTGACTATACAACACAATCGACATTGATTACACAATCATCCAGTCATTATTACAGGTGCTTGTGTGTCTTCGCTACCGTAGTCTTATTGGAGTTCTGCTCCCCACCTGCCACACACAGAGCTCTGAGGTGTAGAGCTCCATGAAGACCCATAAATAGCCCCAATCTGCTCCTTCCCTCCCCTAGGTACAGATCTAGGATTAGCTTCCCTTCCCCCCAATCCTAAACCTAACCATTAGTGCAAAAATGTGAAACTTCCCACTGAAGGACGATAAGGAAAAAGTAATCGATGACCACCGGCCTAGACCACAGTGTGAAACGCTGTAAATACAGGATGCTCAAAATGCACTCAGAGTTGATCCCTGTTTACAGTCCAGCAGATGGATTGACCCACAACTTATATTGGATGACACAGAAGTACTCAGAAATGTGAGGAGTCACTACAAAACACAAGAGTGGAAAAGAGAAAAAGGATTTAGAGAAAAAGAATGGAAAAAACATCATAAGAGATTAGGCTGCTCATCTATTTGTGACTGGGGAGATCATCTAATATAGGTCATTATTGTCAGTTGTCTGTTATGATGATTCATGGAGATTATTTGCTGAGCTCTCGGCACAAATTGCTTGTGAATGCCTTCACACTCTGTTAGATAAATCAAAGCTCTACTGAAACCGAGAAAAGAGCTATATCAAATCAAACCTGTGTTGCAGTAGTTTTAGATAGTGGCAGGTAAACATCACTTTTTCAGAATAGCAGAATAGCTATTGAAGAATAGCTTAGGTAGCAGGCTGACCTGCAGGCAGTAGTTACTATAGGCTATGTAAGCAAAGTTACTGAATGTTAACATTGCCATATGGCAGGTTGTGTAGGCTACTTCTCCCTGCCAGTGATAGTGAACTACCTTCGAACAATGTCATTTTCAAACAAAGTTAATGTAGCTTTTCATCTGTCAGTTTACGAGGAATCTCAGGAGAGAGAACGGTCGGGTATGCAAAATTACAACCTCTACTGAAATCAAAACAAAAAACACAAAAATTCATTAACATTAATTATACTGCAGAAAAAAAACGACTTGAGTTGCATTTTAGCATTTGAAATTAGAGTCCCAGATGACGACCAAACCTGGGTGCAAATAGTATTTGAAATCATTTCAAATACTTTAACTGTGCTTGATTTGAGTTTGACTGTTGGCAATGTAACCAGTAGAACAGCAAACCCCACCCACCTGCCACTCCAGTGAAACTGTTCATGTATTTGAAAATAGATCTACTGATAATGCCACAGATTACGTTCAGAAAACATTTGAAAACGTCATCAGAAAGTTTCAAAATGGCAATATTTCTCCCAACAACTTTGGTTTGAATCAACACATTTCTAACTTGCAAGTTAACCCACAGATAAATAGCAAATATAACCCTAGAGATTAAAAAAAAAAAAAAAACGGAATCCCTGCACGCCAAGTTTCTGTCACCATGGCAATGTCGTCTGCGAGTTTGTTCATTAGGCAGGCTTCTTCTGTAGCTGAATGCAGTCAGATACATGAAGAGAGAGATATAGAGAGAGAGCTACAGTATCTATCAGCATTAACACTTCTAGGTCATGGGAGGGATATGTGTGTGTGTGTGTGTGTGGCTGTGATATGACTCCATGCAGCGTCACAGAACAGGTGTCAGTAAGAAGCAGCTAGATCACAGCAGAGTAGTAGCAGTAGCAAGAGTTAGTGAGAAGCAGCTAGACCAGACCAGAGCAGAGCAGCATGTGAATTATTCATCCTGTCTGCAACTCTTTGATTACACGCCACTGAGCTTCTGTTCACAGGCATTCGTAGACTCCCAGTTCAAGCTCTCTGTCCATGTACGTTCTGCTGTGCAGATCACCTACCACCTCTAACTCTCACTTGTTCTTTTCCACTCTCTCTCTCTCCTGCCTCCTGGGTCTTTGTTCTTTCCCACCCTCCTCTTTCTACATATTTTCCTCCTCCATCTCTTCTTTCTCTCCGCTGTTCTCTTTTTTCAGCCCTCTCCCTTTCTCGCACTCCCTTCCCTTTTTCACTCCCTCCCTTTTTCACTCATTGCCCCTCTCTCTCTCCCGCCTTTCTCCTTGGCCTTCGTCTCTCTCTCTCTCCCTCTCTCCCTCCTACTCCCTCCCTCCATCTCTCCGTGTGCTGTCCCAGGGAAGGCTATTTGATGTATTATCCCACTGTTCCAAAAAGCGACAGGCAGCCGTAGGATGAGAACACAGGGTTTGAAATCTGTACGCGGGGACGCTGCCCGGCGTTCTGACTACCATCCCCATCTACTTCTCATTACCTGGGTGCCTCTGTCCCGACGACGCACACAGCAAACCATGATTTGCAAATGCAGCAGTTGCATCCGGCGCTGTCAAGCAGAGCAGTGACGTCAGATATACTTTATGTTCTATGGAAGAGGGAGTCGTACTGTACAAATATTCTAAGATGATTCGAAAGGAAAACTTTTTTTGATGCCAAAACCTGTGGTATCCATAACTGAATCGAAAAGAAACACTTTATAGACGCCAAAACTTGTGCATGGCATCCATAATTGGTTTAAAGTTGGACATATTATATTATAGTGTGACGCCACAACCCACGGTATCCATCATTTATTTGAAAAAGGACAACGTTTTAGCCACACTTTTGTGTGCAATCCTCACTAGGTTTCAAGTTGTCATTCGGCTCAATGATGTGACAAATGTATAATTTGATTACCTATTAATTTGCAGTAATACACAAATTAATAAATACAATGTTGAAATGTCGCAGCCTTAACAGATAAACAGAGAGGTGTTTTTATACGAAAGCACATTTCGGCATAATTTAAATTTGCAATTTAATTCATTTAACATTTCCCGAGACACGTTCATTTCGTTCCATTTTAACAGACTAATTATTATAGCTGCAAAACAAATTGTCATTACTTTGTGTGGCGTACCTCTCTCCATTTAACCTGACTAGAAGCTGAGATAGAGACTCTCAGAGCGAGTGAGTATGTTATGCTAGTCTGTATCCCCCTACAATCTGCAATGTGGAGCAAAGCCCAGACTCACATGTAGAGGAAGTAGATGATGATAGGCTATCCAAATAGAAAACCTTTTAATTTTCAATGGCTGAATCATAAACATTGAAATATATTTCAGAGATGGCAGAATATAAGATGTTATGACAAGCTAGGATGGAGATGAGGCCAGTTTCAATACAACATTTATTTTGATGGATAGTTGTCTACTGGGTGCGTTTGGTGGAGTACGTGGAGTATTTTGTCATTCGAGCTCTATTGGTTGACAGATGCTATTTCAGGATTCATCGCCTAAAAAGTTGAACTCGTTCCAACTTGTGTACTGAAACTACCCTTACTCACTCACTGCATTCTGCTCGGACCCGTTTTGTCTGTCAAAAGTGTGACAGAAAAAATACAGATTGCCTGTTCGTTGTCACCAACGTATGATCTCCATAAAAAATACCTTTTTTATGGATATGTATACGTCTCAGAGTGAAGCTAATCAATGTATCAGAAAGAAATACGTGATTCATAACCCTTCAGATGTATTGTCCACATAGGATGTTTTCAAGGTCAGACCTGAAGGACCCATGCGATTAGATTTTCAATAGAGTAAGCAAAGCCAAACAAACATAACATCCTTTTGAACATATTGAGTTATTTGTACAACAATCATAATGTGTGGTGAACTCAGGATTTTAGAGTTGATTATATCCATAATTATACCACTGCAGCACATTTTGAATTATTTCCATCCAATCAGGGACTGATTCAAACCTAGGACACTTGTTGTGTGGAAACCATGACCAATCAGTGACATTAAAAAAACGCAGTATTCAGGAATGGGTGAGGGTCGAGTTTTTCATACTCCCGAATTAGAAGCGAGTGGACAGGCAAGGGTCAAAAACTAGAAAGACAAGAAAATAGAAACTGGGGAAAAGCAGGCGCTGACACAAAAATGCTGGTCAGCTTGACAAAAAAGACAAACTGGCAACAGACAAACAGAGAACACAGGTATAAATACACAGGGGATAATGGGGAAGATGGACGACACCTGGAAGGGGGGGTGGAGACAATCACAAAGACAGGTGAAACAGATCAGGGTGTGACACTGTCTTTCCTTTCTTTAATAGTAAAATGCAGAGGGATGGGATATTCCTATCACCATAATGTAATAACTAGAGCTGATTGCCAAATTACCACATGAACAGACAAACGGGCGCATTCATAAGATGCTCAACACTTTGAGACGCTTTCATGCCTTTCATGCCTTAGACTTTCAAAACATATTGTCGGCAATAGCAATCTACCAAAGGTGATTAAAGGGAGGGAAGATAAAACATGACATTTAGGAGGTGTTTTTATTTCTCCTGTCAGAAGTGTGTAATGGAAATGTGTTTTTTGCATATCCCAGCTACCCCTGAGACACCTGCAGGGAGTGGGGTCACGGTCAGGGTCACCTTTGTAAAGCGCCCCTGGGGCAATTAGGGCTAAGTGCCTTGCTAGAGGGGAAAGCGGAAGATTCTTCGCCTTGTCGGCTCCGGTATTCGAACCAGCAACGTTTCCCCCCCCCCCAACGCTCTAACCTCAAGGCTACCTGCCGCCCTAGATAACAACGTTAAGATAAGAAGTGTCCCCCAGGCTATTTATCATGTCAGAACGTTAGAAATGGGGGGAGAGAACTTGAACACATTGTAGGCCTAATGCAACATCCTTGTTCATTACGCTGTGAGATTATTTTATGTAGTACTGTAGTGGATTGCAGAGGATTGTCCAATCATCCATATGTAATTTATGGGTATATGGACTGCATAGACATCAAGGTTATTCAAATACGTTAAAAGACCACTTTAGCTTGTTTCAGTCTTTCATTTATTATTTATTTTTCCAGTTAGTGAACTATCTGAGCAATCAATTGCATTAATTCATCGAATAAACACCAGGGAGAAAGAAAACCATCAGTACTTTGGTCCTTCAGGGATGGAAAAAAATTGCCTTACCACACTCCATGAGAAGTACCACCTGACAGGATGATTGCCATGAGGTGAAGACTAGTGTGGATTTGACCAATCTCTGTGTATACGGCATTGTTATAAATGATGACATTAGTCTTCTACCTTTTTTCTTTTTGCCTCACGTCATAAACAGACCGTGTTCTTTGACAGAGTCAGTGCGACTGTTAAACACGGCAAGTATCTAACAGGTAAACATCTTCGATTTTGACCTTTGTTGAAAAGCCGCAAAGAATCTAGACTGAGGCAGGTAAACTAAAGCGAGTGAAAAAAATTCAATGTATTTGTTTATGTTCTTTAAAATTGCATTCCTTCTCCTCTCGTACATATTGACAGCAGTTACAATGGAACAGAGGTCTTATCTGTGGGCACTCATGAGTGAGAAACCACTCAGAATGCTCTCGGAATAACAATAGTGTTGTTTGCTTTACTGGCCAGTGTGAATATACAACGCTGTATTCGGAATTGCACGCAGTGCATGTATACCAACAGAGATGGATAAACAATGGATATTATACAGGCAATAATAATAATAATACCCATAAGTATGATTTGTTTAAGCTCATAACACATCCCGGGAATCCTCAGGAGCCACAGGGGTTGTTTACAATACTCTATATGTTGTAGAGCATTGCTGGAAATATCTATCATGCCTAAAGCAATGCTCATCAATGACAAAAGTGTTTGGTTGTTTGGATGTTAACGGGATCGGTGCCTCCGGGATGGTTGCGCTAACGTAGGCTAATGTGATTAGTATGAGGTTGTAAGTAACAAAAAACATTTCCCAGGACATAGACATGTCTGATATGGGCAGAAAGCATAAATGCTTGTTAATCTAACTGCACTGTCCAATTTACAGCAGCTATTACAGTGAAGCCTTCAAAAACCAACTGGCAAGGATAGAGAGTGAAGAATGCAATGTGTGGCAATTGTGTGATTATGCTCGAACTGTGTTTCATGATTTGTATAACTTGGTGTCAAACGAATGTAATCTCATCTCTGCCTTTTTGATCCCCTATGTCCTGGACCCCTACGCTCGGTCAATGTCAAAACCCTGTCCTAGTGTTAAAACAGTTTTTAAAAAGGACATTTAAATTAGAATGAGATTCCGCAGTTTAGCTGGGCCATACTAAAAGATTACACATTTTTACCTCCCACTATTCTACTTAATACTTGAACCACCAAGATGGTCAATCTGACCGTTATCAATTTTGTAATTACAATAACTTAATTTCAATAAAAAACTTTGAACCCACCTGTCCCTGACTTTTCCTAAATATGTGTATTTTACATTATTTTGAGATAAATATCATAAAAGACAAAAACTTTCAGAACATTTCACCCTCAAAGCGCCATGACAGTCGAGGAGTACCAATAGCCACCAGTGTAATAAATCCATTTGACTAGAAAAGCCTGGCCTCATTGGACCCTCCTTCTTGCCAATGTCATTCGGTTGTGTTTATGAAGATTTTACGTAACATTAGAATAAGAAATGCAAATGTTTGAAAGAACGTAATAACATTTTGATTTGTTTATGTTACTGTGTGTAAAAACAATAATAAAAACTAGTAAAACAGAATTTAAAGTGTAAAATCTATTTTATTCGTGGAATGCCTTGGTTACAACTTTGAATCAAAAAGCATGTGCATTGGAACACAGTAAAATAATATATATATATATATATAATGACAAAACAAATAAAAATACCCAAACTACAATGTAGAAAATATCAGCGATACTGTATCAGTAGCCTAAACATCAGTATAAGAGCCAAGCGTGATTGTGAATAGTGAAAATCATCACAAAGGCAATAACGGGTATTATTATGAAATTAACGTTGATATGACAGCAGTCAAAAATAGTCTATTATTGTCGGTAATTATTTGTGGCTGCGCTCGTGCTTACAGTATGGTACACGTCTTCATGCAACAGTTGGATCTCATTTAGCTGTTATCCCTTGTCCTTACAGTCACCACCAATCTTCCTCACTTTCACTTGATTGCGACACTTCTCACAAAAAAAAGTAGCTTGCAGCTGAAACAGGTGTCATGGGTTCTGTTCTGATTGTATCTCCCCACCTGGCAGTTTCTCCTTCTCGGGAGCTGTGCATAATGTAGCTCGCGCAAAGGCTCGCCTGGTGTCTTTGCTGCTGTCTTGGCCTTCATATGTCTGTCACGTAGCCCCGTGTGCCAGACTCATGATGAAGTGTCTCCTGCTCATGGTGTTGTTCATGCACTGCTTGAACAACAGGTGCACGTTGATGGCAGCCAAGTCGAGCGTGTTGTAGAACACAGCAACAGGCCAGCTCGGAGTAACTCCTTTCACAGAGTGATTCGAAACATTATCCGACACTCGCTCACTTGTTGCCTGATATTAATCCCTTCCCAGATATGGAAAGCCGCTCAGCATGAATCAGAATAATAATCATCAGATATGTCATGATTCATTTCCTCCCCGTCATCTGAGTCGTTTTCATCCAGGTCTTGTAGCAACGCTAACACAGCATGTGCCTCCGTTGGTCTTGGCATTGTAAATGATGCAGGCCCTCACTGTGTAGTCTACTCCAAGTAGGGCTAGAGTAGTTAATACAACTGCTTGGATTCGGTGGACTGATATAGGGTACACCGTTTTGAGATTATCAATAGATGAGTACAATAGAATGGCCCGCCCTGTTCTTTATTCACAATTTGGGGATTACATAATCATGCATCGTTTGCTTCCCCTCACTCATCAGCTCACCCATTCTCCCCATTTCTCCCCCGTCATACTATACTCAATTTATTGAATCTGTTGTTATGTGTGTGAGATTAGTTTTGGTATAGTTTAGGCTCAATTTCGAGGCAATTATCTGGGTGACTATCAACTGGGCACGGCACTTGCAACTATTGGAAGGAGTGGAACAGGCCCTACTGTTCGGGAGGAGCAACAGGGAAACCCATTCAAAAAATGATATGCCCTCATTTAAACTGGTTTTACCACCAGTTCTATTTGTGATATTAAGATTCTAACAAGGACAGTGTGTTTTATATAGACTTATTTGGGAAAAGTCAAGGACAAGGGGGACATTACATTAAAAGTGTAATTAAACATTTCCATTCGTCCTTATGAGACCATTTATTTAAAAAGATCAGAATAGCATGTTTTGAGTTGTATTTATCTGTGCTTAGTAGCCAAGGCTATGGCTGGGCCATGCCAATGAAATCAACTTGTTCATTTAGCAGACATCACAGGTCCTGCCTTACCACAGTCAACACACATATTTTACAGTAAGACTTTAATGAAATACAACAGAAGACAATAGAACAGATATGTGTTATTGCTGATTGTCAGCAGTAGCCTACTCAAATGAGTAACTCACCATGGTTATTTTAGTAAAAAAGTAATATTTTGAAACAGAGACCATCCGCGCAATTTGTACAGTTGTTTGGAAAAAATGGATTAATTAGAAACCTTGGAATCTGCTCTGTCTGATAGGGTATAGCAATCAAAACGTCTGGCCTGCATGGACCTCCTGTAGGATGATATAGGAAAAGTGCTATTTGGTTAGCGCCTTGCTTCTTTGTCAATGCACCCTGCGCTGGTCATCAGTCTCTTTATTCTCCATTCAACAATTGATAATATTGTCACACATCAGACTATTGTCAATTGAATCTGGTCTTTAAGCCACATCTATAATAGTTATTATATGTGTCGAAATTCGTTGTAATGTACAGTAGTTTAGATGGGTGTAAATAGATCCTGTGTGTAGCTGGTGTATATGAGTCAGGCGGAGGACAGTATTACAAACGTATTTTACTCAAAATATCGAGCCCAAAAATAACGGACCGTATTAACATACAAAAACACTCACAAACAAACATGGGGGGGGGGGGAACAGAAGGTTAAATAATGAACAAGTAATTGTGGGATTGAAACCAGGTGTGTAAAACAAGGAAGAAAAAAAAACAATGGAAAATGAAAAGTTGTTCGGCGATGGCTAGAAAACCGGTGACGTCGACCGCCGGACGCCGCCCGAACAAGGAGAGGGACCGACTTCGGCGGAAGCCGTGACACTGGGTCAGCTGGGCAGGCAACTGGTGTCTTATAGTCAGAAAATACACTATCAACTTATTGTTGTATTTACAGTCTATGCGCCTCTGGATCAATCAGTAGAGTTTCTGACTGATTACAATTTAGATTTGGTGTCCTGAGGTTTCCGATGACCAATTTTAACATAATAAATGCATTCACTTAGCAATGTATTATTTATTATGGAATATATATATATACACAGTTGAAATGTCAACGGTCATCAAGGCCATGCTTGTAGTTATGGAATTAAGGCGATCCGAATGTTAATAGAGTAAAACATGCTTTTACATGGAAGGATAGGAGTTGATCAATCAATCAAATAATCAAAATCAAACAAGTGTAGACTTTACCGTGAAATGCTTACTTATAAGCCCTTAACCAACAGTGCAGTTCAAGAAAGAATTAAGAAAATATTGACCAAATAAAGTAAAAAATTATAAAAAGTGACACAATAAAATAACAATAACGAGGCTATATACAGGGGGTACCGGTACCCAGTCAATGTGCGGGGGTACATGTTAGTCGAGGTAATTTGTACATGGAGGTAGGGGCGCTCCGGTACCGCTTGCCGTGCGGTAGCAGAGAAAACTGTCTATGACTTGGGTGACTGGAGTCTCTGACAATTGTTTGGGCTTTCCTCTGACACTGTCTAGTATATAACTTTTTGCTAATTTTACCTCCCATTATCTTACCTAATAGAGTATGCCTGCTTTAACATGACTCGACACAAATTGTAAAGGAAGCATCGATTCAATATAAGCTTTAAGTATTTTCATGTTAATGCATATCATGGATAATTCAGGAACCACTTGCAGGCAGATGTTTCTTCAGCCTAAAACATAAATCCATCAAATGGAACCAGTGTCTCATTTCACAATCTCTCAAAGTAGTAAGAACAGGTAGTGGTAGTGTTTGCTTGGCTTAACTGCAACCTTAAACAGGGACATTCCTTGGGGTTCCACGGTCATTAAATCATTAAAAACTATTTAACTACAAAAATACAAGAAAAAGCTCTTTACAATTACCAGCCTCCAGTGAAATCCTGTCGTAAATTCCCCTTGTTCGTCGCTGCCGGGCTTTTCTGTTCTCCACTGTAGCTCTCTTTTGACTCTGGCACAGCTTCAACCTCCCCAGACAACACCCTGGAGAACACGCAGCCGATTACTCAACACAATATGGTAATAAACTCCATATTTCAGCTGTAAACTCCTCTCTCACAGCCATAACACAACCTAGCTAGCTCTATCGTCAAACTTGTTCAATATGTATAAGCCCAGAGTGAGAATGTATGCATTATTTGCTCGTGTAAGTCCACTGCTTATGGCTAATGAGGGCCATTTGTATGAAGCATTATCGCAGGTTGAACAAGCGTCGAGGGATATGTCCAAGAGATAATGTCTGAAGGGTGAATGAAGGAGAGAGGAAGTGAAAATATGTAATTAAATGCCAATCAGACAGTGTTGTGGATTGATAAGCCGAGCCGTCTCGGGAGCTAGCACATGCAGCAATCAATAGTTAAGGTTTCATAAGAATAATTTAACTTCCGTTGGTGGTGAGATAACAGGAGCTGTAAAACTACATCTCAAGGTTGGTGACAAAACTGAGCAGTTTCTGTCAGGTCGGCCGAAAATAGGAATTTATTGGTGGGCCACAGTGATGGATGACTCAACGTATAAATCTAGAGTTGCCCGATCAATCAAAAGAGGGGTATTGCCTGAAATGTCTTAGTCCACAACAACATGGCGACCCTCTACATCAGGTCGCCCTGGAGAATGTATGCTGCCTCTCTTCCAGACCTGGGTTCAATAGTATTCTAAATCAGAACATATACTGTGATTGAGCTTGTTTGTTGCAATGGGGAATAGAATGGGCAATTGAAAGGGCCAACAAGTTCAAAACCTGCCCACCTGGTGCAACAGGCAGGCTAAGGCAAATGTTTAGTGTTTAAACCCAGCTCTGCTCCTCTCAAACACAATAACTACTATAGGTGATTGAGATCGGTTATTCGTCATTATCCCTCTAAGCGAGTTATTTTAGCAGCAGTATATACTGTATCTGCCACTGATAATTGGGTTGTCAAGGAGTAATTAGTCAACAAACTCAGTGTGATAGTCGTAAATTACACGGGCAACAGTGTACGCAGAACTAACCAGTTATTGACAGGAAGTATAAGCCAGGGGTTTATGGGTGTTGATGTTTTTCTCAGGTTTTGGGAGGATATCCCAACTATGAGAATTACACTGCTCAACAAAGAAAAATGTAGGTTCAGAATTGCAAAAGGCATTAGTAGAATTTGAATCATGACTTAGATTAGAATCTAGATTATGCCTATGGATTGAGTCAATGGAGGTTAATAACAGACCCCTCTTTGATAAATTTTGACCCCCCCCGCCCATATCGCAACCCTAATCTACACATGCGATCGGGTAATTCCACCAATCAAACGGAGCGACTGAACTCTGACATCACGGCTCGACCGGCCTTAATCATAGGAGACGTTAAGCTCTTCTCTGTCCATTCAGTGGGCTAATGTTGCCATTAGAAAGTAATTACTTACCAGCAAGATGCTTAGCTCTGTCTCCCCAGACAGAAACACGACCAGATCCCTCTCCCAATCGCATGACGGGATAATACCATGTGCAGCACCGTAAAATGTAACGCTATTGGCCGATTTGAATCACTGGGTGCAATGTCCACAGAGACATCAGTCAACTTGGGAACCATTAATTAAGCATGTCAATATGCATCGACCCTGTGTGTGCGTGTAAGTGAGGGTGTGTGTGTATGTGTGTACATCTGTATGTGTGTGTATACTGTATTGCTAAGTTATGTTTAAGAAAATGACCCTGTGTGTGTGCGTGTGAGTGAGGGAGTGTTTGTGTGTGTGTGTGTGTGTGTGTGTGTGCGTGCATCTGTATGTGTGTGTATACTGTACTGCTAAGTTATGTTTAAGAAAATGACCGTGTGTGTGTGTGTGTGAGTGAGGGAGTGTTTGTATGTATCTCTGTGTGTGTGTGTGTGTGTGTGTGTGTGTGTGTGTGTGTGCGTGTGAGTGAGGGTGTGTGTGTGTATATGTCTGTGTTTGTGTATACTGTATTGCTAAGTTATGTTTAAGAAAATGAAAGAACTCAATTATCAGAATTCATGTTCTATAGCAGACAACTGTGCTTGAAGACGTAATGTGAGTGATATCACTTCCCACAGGCCTGAGAAGCTCAGAGATTTGCTGACTTCCTTCCTACACAGCAGATGTAACCATATTAACCATATTTCACAGGAAATATCATAAAGCTGCCACTCTGAGAGTGTGATTGATGTGAGTGTGTTATTTTGGGCTGGAGATACAGTGAGGGAAAAAAGTATTTGATCCCCTGCTGATTTTGTACGTTTGCCCACTGACAAAGAAATTATCAGTCTATAATTTTAATGGTAGGTTTATTTGAACAGTGAGAGATAGAATAACAAAAAAATCCAGAAAAACGTATGTTATAAATTGATTTGCATTTTAATGAGGGAAATAAGTATTTGACCCCCTTTCAATCAGAAAGATTTCTTGTTAGAACAGGTATATATAGTGCCAGACAGGGTCTCCATCATAAGACCTGATCTGACATCAGATTAATGGGGTGGGTGGGTCAACAGAGAGGTGGTGCAGAGTTGGATGAGTCAGAGCTGTTGCCCCTAGATTATGATCTCCGGTCAGTTAAGTATTTCCCTCCTTAATGGATACGGTTAACAATGAGAAATCTGTAGAACAGATCCCCAGAGCTGGGTTTCGATGACGAGCACCTCCCTCACTAGGTCTGATTTGAGAAATACAGCAACCATACACCAACAAAGGAAGGGACATGTGCTCATGCCAGTCTGAAAGAACTGGGTAGCTGTAAGCAATATTGGAGAAGCTCAAAGATCCACCCACTGTATCTGGCCCCTTTCAGATTTTTTGAAAACCTTTTATTTAACTAGGGAAGTTATTTTCTTTAAACCTTTATTTAACTAGGCAAGTCAGTTAAGAATACATTCTTTTTTCCAACGACATCCTACCGGGGAACAGTGGGGTAACTGCCATGTTCAGAACCACAGATTTTTACCTTGTCAGCTCGGGGATTCGATTTAACCACTAGGTTACCTGCCGCCCCAGATCTGACAATAGCAAATGGGAAATTAATAAAAGTTAGATAACTAAAATCACAGAGCAAAACGGAGAAAGCCAACCGTTTGGACGCTACAGATGATTTTGTGAGATAACCGCTTTTTGGGATGTCTGACAAACACCACTCTAGCTCTGTCACCTTTCACTACAGATGCGGAGGATTTCATCCAATGCAAAAAAAAACAGATATCTCTATCTTAAATTGATGGATTTGTATTATGCTAATTTGATTTCCACAGGGTCACAGACATCGACCCTTAGGAGGTTAAGCATGGTCAAGATAATAATTATGCTGTGGATGATGTATTAAACCACCCAGACACATCAAAGATGCAGTCGTCATTCTGAACTGAGCTGCAGGACAGGGAGACAACTGCTTAGGGATGTCACCATGAGGCCATTGGTGATTTTAAAACAGGCTACAGAGTTCAATGGCTGTGATGAGAGAAAACTTTGGATGGATCAACAAATGACTCCACAATAATGACCTAAGTGACGGAGTGAAAAAAAGAATACAAATATACAGAATATATGCGTATGTCTGCATATGTAAGCAACAATGCAAAAAAAAGGAATACACTTTTTAGCCTAAATGCTAAACTTTATGTTTGGGGCAAATCCAACAACACATCACTGAGTAACTGCCTCCTTATTTTCCAGCATGGTGGTGGCTGCAGCATGGTGTGGGTATTCTTGTCATCGGCAAAGACTGGGGAGTTTTTCAGGGTGAAAAGAAACTGGATGGAGTTAAGCACAGTGTCACGACTTCCGCCGAAGTTGGTCCCTCTCCTTGTTCGGGCGGCGTTCGGCGGTCAATGTCACCGGTCTTCTAGCCACCGCCGATCCACTTTTCAAATTCAGTTTTTTTTGTCTTCATTATACACATCTGGTTTCTATTCCATTAGTTACATGTTCCTTATTTAAACCCTCTGTTTCCCCCTTGGTTTTGTGCATGTTTGTTTATGTTTTGTTGGTCAGTTTTGTGAGCTTGTGATTATTACTACTTGGAATTTGTAGTTGTGTTTGAGCAAAGATACGTGATTACTCATCTCTGTTGTCCTGCGCCTGACTCCGCTTACCTGCTACACTAAGACCTTTCTAGAGGAAAACCTGCTTCTGTCTGCTTTACACTAGACACTGGGAGAGGAATTCACCTTTCAGCAGGACAATAGCCTACAACACAAGTCAAAATGTACACTGCAGTTGCTTACCAAATAGATAGTGAATGTTCCTGAGTGGCCAAGTTTCAGTTTTGACTTAAATCTGCTTGAAAATCTATGGCAAGACTTGAACATTTCTGTAAAGCCATGGTCCCCAACACCTTGACAGAGCTTGAAGAATTTTAAAAAGCATAATGGGCAAATATTGCCCATACCCAAGAAGACGCACAGCTGTAATTGCTGCCAAAATTGTTTCTAACATGTATTGACTTAGAGGGACGAGTACTTAGCTAATCAAGGTATATTAGTGTTTTATGCTTCATTTATCTTGTGATATTAGAGAGTATTTTGTGTAGATTGTTGATAAAAAATTACAATTACACAAATTTGAATCCCATCTTGGAACACAATAAATTGTGAAGATATCCAAGGGTGGTGTAGACATTCTATAGGCCCTGTAGGTGACTCTGACTGGTATAGATCAAGGGCCCTAACCAATCAATAGGTCAGAAAATCAACTAACTCTACTTAGTTCAAATCCCTATCTGTTCATTGCTGTGTCTTTTGAAAACGAGTAGAATCAAGTGAAAGCCACTCTGTTAACCACAAGCCCAAACAGCAATGATTCACTTCCTTAATTGGCATTCTAGAGAAATATTATGGATTTGTAACTCTTCTATAATGGCAACAGGCTGACAGACAGACTCATTGAAACCTTCCATCATACAAATGTGGTTCACACAGGATCAAAAAAATAGGCCACCATGTCATACCCTAAATATTGGTATTTAGCACAGTACATACTGGTTACTGTTCGTCATTGGTTACCAAACTTGTTTTAGAAATGTAACCCTATTGGACCAGCTACACTTTGACACTCTTCACAAAAGTATGCCTGCTGAACCCCTTTGCTATTGCCCATCAGTTTTGGCCTATACCCAACAGATAGAGAAAGGCTTTTATTAATGAGCATCTTCTTGTACACTGCAGAAGGTGTTTAAAATTATACTCTGGAGGTGTTTTTGCTTCAACATTTAAGCACCATCAAACTAACTGTTTTGTTGCACGCAAAACTCGTCCAGTTTTGTGTGAAAAGCACTGCAAGTAGAAAGGCTGTCAAAGAGTTATTAACATCAAAACCCCTCCAAAAAGTTATTTAGCGAACACAAACACTAGCAAACGGTAAAACTGAGCCGGTTCATCGAAGTCGTTTGAGTTTCAGGGACTGAACTCTCTGACTCTCTCAAGCTCATTAGCAGTTTTGAAGATTGTATTTTCTCATTAATCTGCGTAATTGCTTAGCAAACCCTTCTCTGTGTCGGCCGCCATCATTTTTCGTGCTTGAGGGGGTGGGTAATTTAGATAGCATTTCACATAAATATATTGTACATATTAGCCTCTTATTTATGCAAATCTAGGCCGTATGTGTTCTGTTTATTTGAGTCTAATGTGCTGTTTTTAGAGGATTAGCAGGAGTTGTTGTGAAGGTCATCAAATTTAGGGGATAAAAAACATGTTTGTGTTATCTTCTTTGTTAGGGAGTGACAGATGGGGTTCTCTTAGTATCACCATGTTCGCATTTACTTTAAGTAAAATTTAGCCTGGTGTGACCGACTAGGGTTTGGACCTGGGTCTCCTGCATGCCACAAGACTGTGAAAGTGTTAGCCCTCTGAGCTAAAGCCTAGCAATTAGCTCTGGGAGCTAACGCAAGACTTCAGGTATCAAACATGTTTTATTTATCACGCAAGCGTGGTTCACCAAACCACCTCGGTTACACTTCAAATCAAATGTTATTAGTCACATGCGCCGAATACAACAGGTGTAGACCTTACAGTGAAATGCTGAATACAACAGGTGTAGACCTTACAGTGAAATGCTGAATACAACAGGTGTAGACCTTACAGTTACAGTGGGGAAAAAAAGTATTTAGTCAGCCACCAATTGTGCAAGTTCTCTCACTTAAAAAGATGAGAGAGGCCTGTAATTTTCATCATAGGTACACTTCAACTATGACAGACAAAATGAGGAAGAAAAATCCAGAAAATCACATTGTAGGATTTTTAATGAATTTATTTGCAAATTATGGTGGAAAATAATTATTTGGTCACATACAAACAAGCAAGATTTCTGGCTCTCACAGACCTGTAACTTCTTCTATAAGAGGCTCATCTGTCCTCCACTCATTACCTGTATTAATGGCACCTGTTTGAACTTGTTATCAGTATAAAAGACACCTGTCCACAACCTCAAACAGTCACACTCCAAACTCCACTATGGCCAAGACCAAAGAGCTGTCAAAGGACACCAGAAACAAAATTGTAGACCTGCACCAGGTTGGGAAGACTGAATCTGCAATAGGTAAGCAGCTTGGTTTGAAGAAATCAACTGTGGGAGCAATTATTAGGAAATGGAAGACGTACAAGACCACTGATAATCTTCCTCGATCTGGGGCTCCACGCAAGATCTCACCCGTGGGGTCAAAATGATCACAAGAACGGTGAGCAAAAATCCCAGAACCACACGGGGACCTAGTGAATGACCTGCAGAGAGCTGGGACCAAAGTAACAAAGCCTACCATCAGTAACACACCACGCCGCCAGGGACTCAAATCTTGCAGTGCCAGACATGTCCCCTGCTTAAGCCAGTACATGTTCAGGCCCGTCTAAAGTTTGCTAGAGAGCATTTGGATGATCCAGATGAGGATTGGGAGAATGTCAGATGAAACCAAAATAGAACTTTTTGGTAAAAACTCAACTCGTCGTGTTTGGAGGACAAAGAATGCTGAGTTGCATCCAAAGAACACCATACCTACTGTGAAGCATGGGGGTGGAAACATCATGCTTTGGGGCTGTTTTTCTGCAAAGGGACCAGGACGACTGATCCGTGTAAAGGAAAGAATGAATGGGGCCATGTATCGTGAGATTTTGAGTGAAAACCTCCTTCCATCAGCAAGGGCATTGAAGATGAAACGTGGCTGGGTCTTTCAGCATGACAATGATCCCAAACACACCGCCCGGGCAACGAAGGAGTGGCTTCGTAAGAAGCATTTCAAGGTCCTGGAGTGGCCTAGCCAGTCTCCAGATCTCAACCCCATAGAAAATCTTTGAAAGTCCGTGTTGCCCAGCGACAGCCCCAAAACATCACTGCTCTAGAGGAGATCTGCATGGAGGAATGGGCCAAAATACCAGCAACAGTGTGTGAAAACCTTGTGAAGACTTACAGAAAACATTTGACCTCTGTCATTGCCAACAAAGGGTATATAACAAAGTATTGAGATAAACTTTTGTTATTGACCAAATACTTATTTTCCACCGTAATTTGCAAATAAATAAATACAAAATCCTACCATGTGATTTTCTGGATTTTTTTTCCTCATTTTGTCTGTCATAGTCTGTCTATGATGAAAATTACAGGCCTCTCTCATCTTTTTAAGTGAGAGAACTTGCACAATTGGTGGCTGACTAAATACTTTTTTTCCCCACTGTAAATGCTTACTTACGAGCCCCTAACCAACGATGCAGTTTACAAAAAATACGGATGAGAATAAAATATAAAAGTAACAAGTAATTAAAGAGCAGCAGTAAAATAACAATAGCGAGACTATATACAGGGGGGAACCGATACAGAGTCAATGTGCGGGGGCACCGGTTAGTTGAGGTAGTATGTACATGTAGGTAGAGTTATTAAAGTGACTATGCACAGATGACAACAGAGAGTAGCAGTGGTGTAAAGAGGGGAAGGGGGAGTCTTAATGGCTTGGGGGTAGAAACTGTTTAGAAGCTTCTTTGACCTAGACTTGGCGCTCCGGTACCTCTTGCCGTGCGGTAGCAGAGAGAACAGTCTATGACGAGGGTGGCTGGAGTCTTTGACAATTTTTATGGCCTTCTTCTGACACCTCCTGGTATAGAGGTCCTGGATGGCAGGAAGCTTGTACCCTCTGTAGTACCTTGCGGTCAGAGGCCGAGCAGTTGCCATACCAGGCAGTGATGCAACCAGTCAGGATGCTCTTGATGGTGCAGCTGTAGAACCTTTTGAGGATCTGAGAACCATGCCAAATCTTTTCAGTCTCCTGAGGGGGAATAGGTTTTGTTGTGCCCTCTTCACGACTGTCTTGGTATGCTTGGACCATGTTAGTTTGTTAGTGATGTGAACACCAAGGAACTTGAAGCTCTCAACCTGCTCCACTGCAGCCCCGTCGATGAGAATGGGGGCGTGTTCCATCCTCTTTTTCCTGTAGTCCATAATAATCTCCTTTGTCTTGATCACGTTGAGGGAGAGGTTGTTGTCCTGCCACCACATGGCCAGGTCTCTGACCCCTGTCCCTATAGGCTGTCTCATCGTTGCAAATTTAATGATGGTGTTGGAGTCGTGCCTGGCCGTGCAGTCATGAATGAACAGGGTGTACAGGAGGGGAATGAGCACGCACCCCTGAGGGGCCCCCGTGTTGAGGATCAACGTGGAGGATGTGTTGTTACCTACCCTTACCACCTGGGGGCGGCCGTCAGGAAGTCCAGGATCCAGTTGCAGAGGGAGGTGTTTAGTCCCAGGGTCCTTAGCTTATTGATGAGCTTTGAGGGCACTATGGCATTGAACTCTGAGCTGTAGTCAATGAATAGCATTCTCACATAGGTGTTCCTTTTGTCCAGGTGGGAAAGGGCAGTGTGGAGTGCAATAAAGGTAGCATCATCTGTGAATCTGTTGGGGCGGTATGCAAATTAGAATGTGTCTGGCGTTTCTAGGATGATGGTGTTGATGTGAGCCATGACTAGCCTTTCAAAGCACTTCATGGCTACAGACGTGAGAGCAACTGGTCAGTCGTCATTTAGGCAGGTTACTTTAGTGTTCTTGGGCACAGGCACTATGGTGGTCTGCTTAAAACATGTTGGTATTACAGACTTGGAAAGGGAGAGGTTGAAAATGTCAGTTGGTCAGCGCATGCTCGCACGTCCTGTAATCTATGGCTTCTGGTTGGGGTATGTACGTACGGTCACTGTGGGGATGACGTCATCGATGCACTTATTGATGAAGCCAATGACTGATGTGATGTACTTCTCAATGCCTTCGGAGGAATCCCAGAACATATTCCAGTCTGTGCTAGAAAAACAGTCCTGTAGCTTAGCATCTGCTTCATCTGACCATGTTTATATTGATCTAGTCACTGGTGCTTCCGGCTTTAATTTTTGCTTGCAAGCAGGAATCAGGAGGATATAATTATGGTCAGATATGCAAATGGAAGGCGAGGGAGAGCTTTGTATGCGTCTCTGTGTGTGGAGTATAAGTTGTCCAGACTTGTTTTTCCTAACATTCAGGTGATACCATTGAAGGTGAATTGTTAAATACTTGTTAAAAACTTCTTAAGGCTAGGCATCCCACTAGTGGGACAACTTCCGGTGAAACTGGAGGGTGCGCAATTCAAATAAATAATCATAAAAATCTTATTTTGGTTAAAAGCTTAGGTTCTTGTTAATCTAACTGCACTGTCCGATTTACAGTAGACTTTACAGCGAAAGCATGCCATGCAATTGTTTGAGGACGGCGCCCCACATCAAAATATTTCTCCACCAGCACAGGTTTCATAAATTCACAAATAGCGATTAAATATTCACTTTTTGAAAATCTGTCATCCAAACAGTCCCAGCTACAACATGTAGTGTAGTATTGGTAGATAAAATCTTTCTTTATGTCCAAAAAAGTCAGTTTAGTTGGCGCCATCAATTTGAGTAATCCACTCGTTCAACATGCAAAGAAAGGAATCCAAAAAGCTACCGCTAAACTTTGTTAAAACAAGTTAAAATACATTTCTATTTAATCCTCAGATACCCTAAAATGTAATTAAACTATAACATCACATACGGATAGAAGTATGTTCAATAGGAAAATTATATTAGCAGGTGCGTGTCCTCTTCATCGAGCGCGCATACACTGATTTCCAAGTTTGAGTCCCTGTACTAAAACTCATAATTCTTCCTTTTTTGGAAGAAACAAGCCTGAAACATTGAACAAAGACCACTGACACCCAGTGGAAGCCATTAGAATTGCATACTGGGAGCTAGATTACATTTTTTCCTATTTGTTCCATTGGAAGAGCATGGGCTCTCCAAAAAAATTATTCTGGTTGGTTAATCTTTGGATTTTCTCGTACCATATCTGTTGTGTTATAGTCTCCTACATTATTTTTACATTTCTACAAACGTCAGAGTGTTTTCTTTCCAATGGTACCCATTTTATGCATATCCTGGCTTCAGGGCCTGAGCAACAGGCAGTTTACTTTGGTCACGTCAGTCAGGCGGAATTGGAGAAAAATAGACCTTAGCCTGAAGAAGTTTTAAATACTTGTGGAAAGGCAGTGGAGGGTTGTGTGCTGTTACCTTGTGTTAAATTCCCCCTGCCATAATATATCTCCCATTAAGCATTTTCTGGCCCAATATGGTCTCCTTGGTGTCCCTGCAGGCCACATCTATCCCTCCATCTCTCCATTCTCCACACCTCCACCATCTCTAATAAAAGTATAATATCCTATAAGTCGAACAGAATTTACTGGGCATCTCAGCAAACACCAGCTCGAATTGAACAGAATTAAAATGCCTGCCAGCATTATAGTCTGCCTTGATAGGATTCTGTACACCAATGTAGGGGAACAGCAGGCTTGAAATGGATAAATGAGTCGACATGAGAGGGTGACATAGGTGACCTTGAGTTAATATACCAAGAACTTGGCATAAATGGACTCAAAATAAGTCTCAGTGACATTGTCTGTTGTGTTCTTTTGTCACAAATAAGAAGACCTTAATCTTGATTCATGAAATGTTCATGAATTTACATGGATTTTCCACTTAGCATTCACCACCAAAGAACACGTACAAGGATGAGTGTATATGATCTGAGTCATTCAGTTGTCTCTTGTTGTCGCTGAAGGTCGGTCATCGTGTAGCCAGGGAACAGTAGCAGAATATGAAAATAAACTTGGGGCATTTTTCTATTTATGATGCGCCTTGGGTCGTCAAGGGCAACTGTGACATCCCACTGCACTGTGCTTTCATACTGATGTGATTAGCCTCCCAGTCATGTATTCATGTTATTTAACGCAGGACGAACTGATGGCTGATGGGAAAGGTGGTCCTTGGTGAAACCGCAGAGCACCCGGTCCAATGACACCTCTCTCACGCAAGGCTAACTGTGAATGGAAAGTTTGCTTAGATGAGAAACGTGGATTTGGCGTGTCCAGGCCCCCCCCCTGAAATCTGATTGGCCACCCCAGTGAAATTCTGAGATCCAATTGGTTGATAATTTTGCCCAAGACACACACCGACAGCAGGACTCATCCATCTCAACGGAGAACGCGCAAGAGAAACAGCGCCCCGCTGTCTTAGTACTGTGTGTGTAACCCATGTATCTGATGCTGTCTGGCTAAAAAAAGTATGACATGTCGATACCTGATGTGTTAGTCACACATAATTGATCTTTAGATTGTTCTTCATTTGTCTGTGAAGTTAGATTTTTTTAAAGCAAATTTTAGGTGTAAAAAAAATGTAAAACTATAAGTTCTATCTGCAATCCAATCACAAGCCTGAACAAATACAGATGGAACAATCAGAACACGTGTCTTTGCCGTCTCCCTCATAGAACGAAGCATTAATATAATGCTATTTTATAAACACAAGTTATGTTTCAACAAGTAATTATACTTTTTTACTTTTAACTCTACCACGTTATCATCATTCAACTACACCAGGAGTCAGCGTGACATTCATTCATATCACTCAGTAAGGGCGGCGCACAATTGGCCCAGCGTCGTCCGGGTTAGGGTTTGGCCGGGGTAGGTCGTCATTGTAAATAAGAATATGTTCTTAACTGACCTGCCTAGATAAACAAAGGTAAATAAAATAAAAAGATCTAGATATATAAATTAGCATAAAGAAAAGTGCACAATCCTGTCTTGGAGCTCTACGGACAATTCCTTCGACCTAATGGCTTGGTTTTTGCTCTGACATGCATTGTCAACTGTGGGACCTGTAGTTAGGTGTGTGCCTTTCCAAATAATGTCTAATCAATTGAATTTATCACAGGTGGACTCCAATCAAGTAGTAGAAACATCTCAAGGATGATCAATGGAAACAGGATGCACCTGAGCTAAATTTTGAGTCTCCTAGCAAAGGGTCTGAATGCGTACACTACCATTCAAAAGTTTGGGGTCACTTGGAAATGTCCTTGTTTTTTAAAGAAAAGCACATTTTTTCCCATTAAATTAACATCATATTGATCAGAAATACAGTGTAGACATTGTTGATGTTGTAAATTACTATTGTAGCTGGAAATGGCAGATTGTTTATGGAATATCTACATAGGCGTACAGAAGCACAATATCAGCAACCATCACTCCTGTGTTCCAATGACACGTTGTGTTAGCTAATCCAAGTTTATCATTTTAAAAGGCTAATTGATCATTAGAAAACCCTTTTGCAAATATGTTAGCACAGCTGAAAAATGTTGTTCTGATTAAAGAAGCAATAAAACTGGCCTTCTTTAGACTAGTTGAGTATCTGGAGCATCAGCAATTATTGGTTCGATTACAGGCTCAAAACGGCCAGAAACAAAGACCTTTCTTCTGAAACTCGTTAGTCCATTCTTGTTCTGTGAAATGAAGGCTATTCCATGCGAGAAATTGCCAAGAAACTTGTACAACGCTGTGTACTACTCCCTTCACAGAAACAGTCACCTCACAAGTCCTCAACTGGCAGCTTCATTAAATAGTACCCGAAAAACACCAGTCTCAAAGTCAACAGTGAAGTGGCGACTCCGGGATGCTGGCCTTCTAGGCAGAGTTCCACTGTTCAGTGTCTGTGTTCTTTTGCCCATCTTAATCTTTTATTTTTATTGGCCAGTCTGAGATATGGCTTTTTTCTTTGCAACTCTGCCTTGAAGGCCAGCATCTCGGAGTCGCCTCTTCACTGTTGAGACTGTGAGGCCGGTTGGACGTACTGCTAAATTCTGTAAAACGACGTTGGAGGTAGCTCATGGTAGAAAAATGAACATTAAATGATCTGGCAACAGCCTCGGTGGACATTCTTGTAGTCAACATGCCAATTGCACCTGTGGCATTGAGTTTTGTGAGAAAAAAAAAAAGATTGTCCACAGCACAAGGTGCACCTGTGTAATTATCATGCTGTTTAATCCATTTCTTGATATGCCACACATATCAGGTGGATGGATAAAAATAAACGGAATAGAGCAAAGCATAGGCAAAGTCCTAGAAGAACACTTGTTTGTCTGCTTTCCAGCAGACACTGGGAGACAAATAAACCTTTCAGCAGGACAATTACAGAAAACACAAGGGCAAATATACACTACATTTGCTTACCAAGAAGGTATTGAATGTTCTTGAGTGGCCTAGTTGCAGTTTTGACTTAAATCGGCTTGAAAATCTATGGCAACACTTGAAAATGGCTGTTTAGCAATGATCAACAACCAACATGACAGAGCTTGAAGAATTGTTCTAAGAATAATAGGCAACTATTGTACAATCCAGGTGTGCAAAGCTCTTAGAGGCTTACTCAGAAAGAATCACAGCTGTAATCTCTGCCAATCGTGATTCTAACGTATTGATCCACTGATATACAAATATACAGTATTAGTGTTCTTTCTCCATACATTTTTTTGAAATGTTAGTTTTTCTTCCACTTTGACATTAGTATTTTGTGTAGATTTTTGCCAAAAAGTTAATCCCACTTTGTAACACAACAAAATGTGAAAAAAGTCAAGGGGTGTGAATACTTTCTGAAGGCACTGTAAATATCCCCTCCCCTCTCCTCCTCTTGTCAATATTTATCATTCCGAAATAAGACTAATATTTCCCCCTGGTCATTCATCAGACTTCAGGCAGCTTCTCTTCCTCTCCTTGATTATACAGGAAGAGTATAACCAGAGAGAACGGAGACAGAGCTTCGCTACATCTGCAGGATGCTTTATCAACCTGGTCACTGTCATTAATCTGCTGTCGTCGTGGTGATTTACTGTAACCATGGACATAGCAGTAATACGATTCCACTGTCTCCTTGTTTTTGGAGAGAGAGTCACTTCCTATATAAACAGGATGTAAACAGAAAGTAGAATATCTTCTCTGAGGAGAGAATCCAAAACATCAGCGATACAAATGAAGCAATATGCCAGTTAGGATATACAGAAATAGCTAACAAAAGCATATTGGGCTTTCAATGAAAAAAAGAAAGGACAACGGGATGCTAAGGATGCTGGCTTGGCATTGACTGTCTGGCAACAGATGGTACAGAGACGTTCCCTGTCTGTTTAGTCTTAGCCTAGTCAGCACTGATGACTGTTATAATGGTTGAGGAGACAGGTTCCCAAAATCACCCCTAAAGTTTTCCTTTCTTAGCAGTTGATGCTGACTGCTCTGCAGTGGGAGAATTTGTCAAGGGCGTTTAGCTCAGTGGCAGTATTAGCCGGCGCTAGCGTTAGAATTGCTCTCCAAGTCTTCCTCTGATCCAAATATTTAGCAAACACATGAAGGAAATTCATTCCTCACCCTATGTGGATCTCTACGCTGATGCATCTCTCTATCTTTCAGCCTGAGTTATTTCTTCTTCCCCAGAGTGGCTAAATCACATCACGACCCACACTTCTTCTCCTTCCCCAGGTATACAGAGAGGAAGAAGCGAGAGGGTTTAATCTACCCAAAATCTGTCCACGTAAATAAGACTAGGAAATTAGGAATTCTTGTATGGCGGTCAATGAGAGAGTGTCGAATTTGGTCAACAAGAAATGTATTTGCTATGTGAGGCTTATTTGATCAATTAGACTACTTCCTATTGGAGTTGTGACTGTTGTTTACGCATGTTTCTGCCCTCTCTTTGGCTAGAATGGTACCACCTGATCTCGCCTCCTTCTGCCTGCCTTCCATATTTGAGGACATGTATTTCTATTGATAGAGCTATCACTTAATTATCTTGTCAATATAATATATAATCTTTGTTGCTAATTTCTTCCTTCCTTCCCTTCCTTCCTTCCTTCCATTTTTGTGCCTTCCACCAACACTTTTGCTGTCCACCTCATAGTCATCATTACCAGTCATCAACTTGCATTTCCAATCTGTGGGTGATGTGCCTGGAAAAACAAGTTGTACTAGTTTCAATTTAGGTCCAAAAGTGTCGTTAAGCATAATCCTAACACCTGTACTATGACATGCTCAACTGTGTGAAATAAAATATTCCAATAACATGTAAACACTGTTTTGATAATGCCAGATAGATGAACAATGCATCGAATGCCTGGGGATAAACCAATCGACTCCACTCATTGTGACGGAATCTAGTATCAAACCGACACATTCACGACATCCTCCCCGTTTACCACCTGCGTCCCAAATTGTGCCCTATTCCCAATTGAATGCACTACTTTTGACCAGGGCCCTGGTGTGCACTAAAGGGTGGTATTTTGTGACGAAGCCACCGTATCCGTTTTTTGCTAAGGAGTGATGGAGTGATTCCAGCCCATGTCTAATTGGTGACATGTGTTGAGCTGTGTATTAAAAGTTGATGTCTTTCTGTCGAAGTGCCTGCCCAGCTTTGATCTACTCTCTGACTTTCCAAAGCTTTCAAGTATTTTACTCTCCTGGTGTTGGAAGGAAAACTGGCACAGGGTACGTTAATTATGAACTCCTGAAGCTGCAGGAGGCTGCTCTCCCTCTGAGACCTTTCCACTCCACCAGCTGGTTGCCTTCTGCAACAGTTTTTGATGTGCTAGGACGCCATGAATCGTCCACGTGGTAGATGAGAGCGTGTGGAACAAAAACAAATTGTCAAAAGGCATTTAGGATGAAGACGTGATTGGGCCGATGCTGTTTTGCCAGCTACACAGAACAGTGTTAGCCGCTATGGCTTATGGGTCATGATATGACAACTATTACAGTATCGTAGAGAGTTGTCTTTGCTCTCTTTAGACGAGTGATCAATGCCAACTAATCCATTCTAGCACGTAACTACATCACTTGCTTTGCAACGTGTGAAGTTTATCTCAGGGTGCACTCATATTGACACATTTGAGATATATATACCGATATATATATATATATATATATAAGATTGTTTGTATTCATGTTCAATGGATCTGGGCCAATGTGGTAGAAGGTTATACATGGAAACCCTATGGGCTGAGCTGTGGGGTTTTCCTGGTGTGCTCTTTCTCTCCAGTGGCAATCTCTGTTGTGCCTGCTGCTCTGTGGATGAACAGACGGCCAGCTTCCAGCCCTGTCAGTCCAGCGCCTCGTTCTATTCCTGCTCTCTCTCGCTGGTGGAAGCCTCGTACAGCGCATTGGTAAAGTATTCAGATCCCCTTCCCCTTTTTCCACATGTTGTTACGTTACAGCCTTCTTCTAAAATCCTCATCAATCTACACACAATAGTCCATAATGACAAAGCGAAAACATACCACCTGTCGGTCCAGCACCTCGTTCTATTTCTGCTATCTCTCCCTGGTCGAAGCCTCATACACTTGGTATGTGGACACCCCTTCAAATTAGTGGATTCGGCTATTTCAGCCACACCCGTTGCTGACAGGTGTATACAATTGAGCGCACATCCATGCAATCTCCATAGACAAACATTTGCTGTAGAATGGCCTTACTGAAGTGCTCAGTGACTTTTAACGTGACATCGTCACAGGATGCCACCTTTCTAACAAGTCAGTTCGTCAAATGTCTGCCGGTCAACTGTAAGTGTTGATGTTTTGAAGTGGAACGTCTAGGAGCAACAACGGCTCAGCCACAAAGTGGTAGGCCACACAAGCTCACAGAACGGGACCGCCGAGTGCTGAAGCGTGTAGCGAGTAAAAATCATCTGTCCTCGGTTGCAACAGTCACTACCGAGTTCCCAACTGCCTCTGGAAGCAACGTCAGCACAAGAACTCTTCATTGTTCATCAGCACAATAACTCTTTGTCGTGAGCGTCATGAAATGGGTTTCCATGACTGAGAAGCCGGACACTGAACAAAAATATAAACGCAACATGCAACAATTTCACCGTTTTTACTGAGTTACAATTCATATATGGAAATCAGTCAATTTAATGAAATTCATTAGGCCCTAATCTATGGATTTCACTTGAATGGGAATACAGATATGCATCTGTTGGTCACAGATACCTTAAAAACAAAAAGTAGGGGCGTGGATCAGAAAACCAGTCAGTATCTGGTGTGACCACCATCTGCTTCATGCAGCACAAGTTGATCAGGCTGTTGGTTGTGGCCTGTGGAATGGTGTCCCTCTCCTCTTCAATAACTGTGAGAAGTTGTTGGATATTGGGGGGAACTGGAACATGCTATCGTACATGTTGATCCAGAGCATCCCACACATGCTCAAAGGGTGACATGTCTGGTGAGTATTCAGGCCATGGCAGAACTGGGACATTTTCAGCTTCCAAGAATTGTGTACAGATCCTTGCGACATGGGGCTGTGCATTATTATGCTGATGAATGGCACGACAATGGGCCTCAGGATCTCGTCACGGTATCTCTGTGCATTCAAGTTGCAATCAATAAAATACAATTGTGTTCATTGTCCGTAGCTTATGCCTGCCCGTACCACCCCACCACCACCATGGGGCACTCTGTTCACAACGTTGACATCAGCAAACCGCTCTCCGAAACAACGCCATACACATGTTCTGCGGTTGTGAGGCCGGATGGACGTACAGCCAAATTCTCTAAGACGGCGTTGGAGGCAGTTTATGGTAGAGAAATTAACATTAAATTCTCAAGAAACAGCTCTGGTGGACATTCCTGCAGTCAGCATGCTAATTGAAAGCCCCTTAAAACTTGAGACATCTGTGGTGTTGTATTGTGTGACAAAACTGCACATTTTAGAGTGGCCTTTTACTGTCCCCAGCACAAGGTGCGCCTGTATAATGATAATGCTGTTTAATCAGCTTCTTGATATGCCACACCTGTCAGGTGGATGGATTATCTTGGCAAAGGAGAAATGCTTAATAATAGTGATGTAAACTAATTTGTGTACAGAGTTTGAGAGAAATAAGCTTTTTCTGCATATGGAACATTTCTGTGATCTTTTATTTCAGCTCATGAAACATGGGACCAACACTTTAAATGTTGCATTTATAATTTTGTTCAGTGTACATACTGTAGTACATTTATGATAATTTGGTCAAAGCCCTGGCCAAATAGGCAACTCCAGAATATCCTTTTCACAGAATTCTCATATTAGAGGACTGTTAGTACAGTGCCAAAGTAGCATTCAGTAAACAGTATGTAGTACGACAATTCAGTCACAGCCCCGGCCAAATAGGCAGCTGGAGTGTAGAACACATGAGAACACCTTTAGCCCACGTTTACTAAAACGAGCTGTAAGCTGCTATGAGATAGTAAATATGTTGATGTGCCCTGTAAGTCGCTCTGGATAAGAGGGTCTGCCATCAGCCACTCCTGTATCGAACTGCTTCGACCCCATATCACGTTTGATGGTATTTGGCATTTGAGGACAGATGAAGGCCAGCCATGCTTGGGTATCAAATCCTAGCTTGCACAAAGAGCATCCCAATGACGTCTGTATTCTGAGGGCCTTTTAAAATTTCTATTGAAACGGAAATGTGCTTTCTATCAAAACTTATACAAATACACAAGCTCGTACATCACCCTGTGGAAAACACTCGCTACACAGTATCACCCTTTAGTTGTAGTGTGGTGTACTGTTAAAACCTTCAGGGTACGCTTTAAAGTCACCTTTCGCCTGTGTTTCGCTGAACAAGCACCTTGAGAGGTGGTGAGTAACACCTTGGAAATGTAATTAACCACCTCCCCTGAATGCCAAATGTTCTGTGGATCAGACCTGGGTTCAAATACAACTTGAAATCGTTCAAATCCTTTATAAGTTTGCTCTAGCCTGCCTGAAGTTCTAGGCTAGGTTTACAGTTTTGGGACTATTCTATTGGTCCATTAAGACAGGCAAGCTCAATCAAGCACAGATATAGTATTTACAATTGTATTGAATAGCATTTGAACCAAGGTCTGCTGTGAATGCATTGCAGTCGGTTTTAAACGTCAGCTGTGACTCACAATCAAAGAGCCTGTCATGATACTGGTGACACTTTCTGCTAAGTGTTTTTTTCATCTTACAATGTTGTATGACTTCGGGGGACGGCTGTGTGACGAGCAATTTATTTGACAGCGATTATTCAACGCTCCCAGCGACACTTGAATGTGAAATTATTGACACGTCTGCAGTGAGAGGATTGTTTTTTTGAGCCTGGGTGACATGTTATTTCCTAGTTTTCTTTCTGACAAGTTAACTCTCCCTCCCTCCCTCCCTCCACTCTCCCTCTCTCTTTCTCTCTCTCGCTGGTGGTCTCGTTCTACGTGTCAAACCACAAAGTCAATGCGTTTCTGTTGTGCGTCATTAGGGTAGTGTGGTCAGTTAGAGGTGGAGACAGTGAGCACAGTGTTATTTTCACAAAGACTATTTGATTGACGTTTGTATGTGAAAACCATTTATAAGATGCACACTTTCAATTTTTCCAAACTCACTTCACTCACACATATGGGAGGCTTGCCCTACCCGGTGCTGGCACATGCACAGATCAAATACACCACTGGAATGCTGAATAAGCTGTTTACATCTCCTAATAATTGATTGTATATTTAACTAGGCAAGTCAGTTAAGAACAAATCCTTATTTACAATGACGTCCTAACCCGGTCAAACCTGGACAACGCCGGGCCAATTGTGCGCCGTCCTACGGTACGCCACTCGGGAGCAATTTGAAAGAACGCTCAGAAAACCAGGTGTTTTGATTGGGCGTATGCTTACTTCGATTATGACATTACGTCGATTTAAGGTAAGCAGAGTAAGGTGTTAAGGCCTACTGCCAGCAGCTTGATATCTAATTATTAGAGTGCATGTAAACGTACCCAGTGATTCAGCATGTTTTGTCACGACAAGTGACTCTGTGGGTGGTGTTCTCCTGTTATGAATATTGACCTTATCTGAAAAGTACCTATAGTAATCACTACATAATTACTTTAGCAAATATACAACCATGGGTTTCCCACATAGACATTCATGGGGTTCAGCATGTTTTACAATAAGTTTGTATTGACTGTAGTTTAGTTTATATTGATTCCCAGCATATATTCCCAGCATATATTTTGTGTCCCCAAAAGTGACTGAAATGTTTTAATGTCACACATAACATAATATAATATACACACCATTTAGCAGGTGGCCCCAGCGGGAAACAAACGTATATACCTGACATTGTAAGCACCATGCTCTACCAACGTGGCCACACAAGACTTGCGAATTTCAATGCCTTGAGGGATGCGTTCATTCGGGTCAAGCTCAGGGGAAAAAAACAGGGACAATTCAATTTTCATCACACATAGTCTTTGTTGAATAACCCACAGTAAGATGCATTGACTGAAAAAGACACAGCAGGTTTCTGACCTGGGCAACACAAATCTGTACAAACAGAAAACAGCCATGGTGTGTAGATTCACTGTTTATAGAATGACCTACAGAAATAATTCATACATTCCCTCAACACAGCAACCACCAACATCCTCTGCTGTGCTTTGCAGACAAGTACAATAGTGTGTGAGGGGAGAGTCGCTGCTTGCTTCTCACCTGTCTGTCCAACAAAGGTTGAGCAATTGGGTGTGTAACGCACACATGTGGGTCTGCGTATGTGTGTGCATGCGTTTTCTCGGCTGTCTATCCAACAAGGGGTGAGTCACTTGGTTCGTGTGTATGTGTGGGCCTATGCCTGTGTAAAGGACGTCACGCTTGCAAGTACCACTTCCTCCCGATTCGGCCCATACCTGGCTCAAACTCGTGCTAGCACACGTGGCAACCCTCCTGAAGCATCTTACCAGTCGGCGCCACGTGAAAAGATGGGGACTCTTCAGGCCGAGGAGTGAGTTTCACACATCCCCATGTGCTACACATGGTTATAATGGATCTGAGGAGTGAGTTCCACACATCCCCATGTGCTACACATGGTTATAATGGATCTGAGGAGTGAGTTCCACACCTCCCCATGTGCTACACATGGTTATAATGGATCTGAGGAGTGAGTTCCACACATCCCCATGTGCTACACATGGTTATAATGGATCTGAGGAGTGAGTTCCACACATCCCCATGTGCTACACATGGTTATAATGGATCTGAGGAGTGAGTTCCACACCTCCCCATGTGTTACACATGGTTATAATGGATTTGAGGAGTGAGTTCCACACATCCCCATGTGTTACACATGGTTATAATGGATCTGAGGAGTGAGTTCCACACATCCCCATGTGCTACACATGGTTATAATGGATCTGAGGAGTGAGTTCCACACATCCCCATGTGCTACACATGGTTATAATGGATCTGAGGAGTGAGTTCCACACATCCCCATGTGCTACACATGGTTATAATGGATCTGAGGAGTGAGTTCCACACATCCCCATGTGCTACACATGGTTATAATGGATCTGAGGAGTGAGTTCCACACATCCCCATGTGCTACACATGGTTATAATGGATCTGAGGAGTGAGTTCCACACCTCCCCATGTGCTACACATGGTTATAATGGATCTGGGGAGTGAGATCCACACCTCCCCATGTGCTACACCTGCGCACATGTATTCTTGACTGTCTATCCAACGATAGCTGTCATTGTGTCGTGCATGAGTTGTGTCGTGTGGTGTGTTTGCCACGTTTATAAATGATTTGCCAGAAGAAACTAAACAGTTTAAATATTGGCGTAAGATATGATGATGAAATGCTAAGTATCTTTTTATATGCTGATGATATTTATCTGATGGCAGAAAGTGAACAAGACCTGCAGAACATGTTATTATGTGCAGTCAGTCGGTGTACAAGATGATCAACCAGACAAAAACACAGATAATGCATTTTAGAAACCAGGTACTAAGAGAAGGGTTTTTCAGGTTTTTTCTTGAGTTTACTAGCAATTATAAATATGTTGGTATTTTTATTGATGAACATTTTACCTTTTTAACATGGAATATCTGCTCAGTGAGTAGTAACTCTTGGGGGAGTTTTAGGAAAAACAAAAACACTCAAATATATTGGTTATGCTGCGTATTCCAAACCGTATCAGACATGCGTGTGTCCTGTTCTGGACTATTCAGCGGGAGTGTGGGGTGCTAAGAGGTATTTTAAAAATGAACGTGTCCATAACAGAGCTGTACGTTACTGAACCTCTGTACGAAAACTAAATTAAGGGAGACATAGATATGATGCTATATGAAAAAAATGGGTGGAGGAGGTTAATTATTTCACTCTTTATTGCGATGCTCAATGCAGATTAAATGATCATTTAATTACAATGGTGAATTATTGTAGTTGTTTGTTTATGTGTCAATTAATCCCATAGGGGATGGATTGCCAATTGGCGATTTGACACAAAAAAATGTAATTGAGTTCATTCATTCATTCTTAGAGTGAGCTATGTCAAGAGTCCAGTATATAAATAAATATGCAGTGTGTATAAGCAGTGTAACTAAAATGCAATGTACAGTAGTAGAAATATTAGTATCGAAAATACAGTATTTAAATACACAGTGTGAAATGGGGAATTATCCACTGGTTGAATGTCTCTATAACGTGAGACAGCAGTGTTGGCTGTGTGTATGAGTATGTGCGTGAGAGTGTGTGTGTGGATGTGTGTTTGTGAGTTTGAGGTGTGTGTGTGTGATAGCTTGTGTGAGTGAGTGGGTGGGCATCACCTGGTAGATGCCTAGTAATGGCTGTTCAACAGTCTGATGGCCTGGTAATAGAAGCTGTTTTCTAGTCTCTCGATCTCAATCAGACAGTAGCCAAGTGAACAGTCTGTGGATCAGGTGGCTGAAGTCCTTAACGATCTTCTTGGCCTTCCTATAACACATTTTGCATGTATCTCTCTGTGTGAGTAAACAATGCATTCCTCTGTGCTGAAGGCACATTGATTTTGCATTTCTGAGATGAACACATTCCCCAGCAGAACTTAACATGATCTTAAAATGTTCTTAACATGTAATTAACATTTCAACATTGACATTTGCTTGTTTCTCCCTCCCCATTGTCTCTCTGTGTTTTGTTTCATGCATAATTTGCATCCTCTGCAGTACCTGATCCATCTATTCTCCTGTTAGGAAAGCCATTTGCATCCTCTACAGTACCTGATCCATCTATTCCCCTGTTAGGAAAGCCATTTGCATCCTCTACAGTACCTGATCCATCTATTCTCCTGTTAGGAAAGCCATTTGCATCCTCTACAGTACCTGATCCATCTATTCCCCTGTTAGGAAAGCCATTTGCATCCTCTACAGTACCTGATCCATCTATTCCCTGTTAGGAAAGCCATTTGCATCCTCTACAGTACCTGATCCATCTATTCCCCTGTTAGGAAAGCCATTTGCATCCTCTACAGTACCTGATCCATCTATTCTCCTGTTAGGAAAGCCATTTGCATCCTCTACAGTACCTGATCCATCTATTCCCCTGTTAGGAAAGCCATTTGCATCCTCTACAGTACCTGATCCATCTATTCTCCTGTTAGGAAAGCCATTTGCATCCTCTACAGTACCTGATCCATCTATTCCCCTGTTAGGAAAGCCATTTGCAAAATGCTTGATGGTTTGAATCTTCCGTTAGGCAATTTAGAATGCAAATTATAAGCAGCCTCACGGTATAATTTGTGATGGTGCATTGTTGAAAGTTTGACAGTGTCTGCATTTTAATGCGTTGTCAGAGACAAGTAGATTTGTTGTTGCTGTGTGTGTTGTGGTTATATGTGTTAATTAATGTGTGTGTGTGTGTGTGTGTGTGTGTGTGTGTGTGTGTGTGTGTGTGTAGTAGGGGACCACATGCCTCCGCCTAACCACAAGTGAGGGAGTGAATATGTAAATATGCACTTGTGCTCTCAATGCAGTCCATTCGCCTCACTCCCTTCCTCTCACACACACACACACACACACACACACACACACACACACACACACACACACACACACACACACACATACTATAAACACACACACATTTGTGTGTGTAAACTGAGCTCCTTCAGTTCTTCTGCAGAGTTAAAGACAGTAGCAGCCCCAGCGTCAGAACTGAGGTCAGCTTCATTTAAAGAGCAGACAGCCAGACTCCTGGACCCAGAAGGCTGTGGGGATGATGGACTCAGAGAGAAGACAAGAAAAGAGGGGGGAGGGAGCGAAAGAGGAAGAGAGACAGAAGGTTAAGGGGCTGAGAGAGAGACCAGGAAACTTGAAACCGAGCCACTCTGCACCAATCTCCTTGACACATAATCTGGAGTCTCCCAACCTGTCTGTCGTCAGGAATCTGGTTGAGGCATTCATTAATGCCCTGTAACCACCGCCAAACCCCACCATCTACTAATGTCATGGTCTATGGTAGAGCTGTGTGTGTGCATGCATGCTCAATCCGGACTGTGTTGGCTAACAACACAGATTAAAGAGGAATTGCTTGATCTGATCAGCAAAAGGCCTCACGGGATTGTTTTGAATGCCAGGGTCATGTAAGGTACCTTAAAACCTCGGAGTCTAAACAACCATGTAATGCTGACTAAGCCAATCAGTTCTCTCTTTTCACTAACTTTCTCAAACTCTGAATTCTGGAGAAAGTACAGCCATGGATGGTCCTTTGAGTAGCTGTCCTGTGAAAGTCATTACTCTGGTATTTCACAAACAATGTTTGTGTCCAAAAGAGGAGTTGTACTCTCTGGTTTTATGGGAAGTATAAATTAAAAAGGAAAAGAAGAACGAGAGAGAAAGAAAGTGAGGGGTTGTCTATTTCAATGTGAGAGAGGACAAGACAAGGGGATAAAACTACTTTAAAGTTCCCATCCAACTATAAAGCATCACTGAAACACTTTGGTACGTTGTGTAGGTGGGTAACTCCGGTCTTAGTGCTGTGCAGGCTTTTGTTCCAGCCCAGCACTAACACACCTGATTCAACTGCACACACTGCAGCCTGTGTTGCACACAGCTTATCTATAAAACCCTTAAGAAGGACACCCTTATTGATCATTCTTGACCCTATTAAAATAATGTTTTATTACATTTATTATATTAAGTAAGTTAGAATAACCTGGAGCTGGAGTTTTAGAATAACTAACTTGAGAGTTCCACGAGGGTGTTACACCACACGGCAGGTAGCCTAGTGGTTAGAGTGTTGGACTTGTAACCGGAGGGTTGCAAGTTTGAATCCCTGAGCTGAAAAGGTAAAAATCTGTCGTTCTGCCCCCTGAACAAGGCAGTTAACCCACTGTTCCCTGGGTGCTGAAGATGTGGATGTCGATTTAAGGTAGCCCCCCGCACCTCTCTGATTCAGAGGGGTTGGGTTAAATGTGGAAGACACATTTCAGTTGAAGGCATTTGGTTGTACAACTGACTAATAATGGTGACTTTGACTTTGATATAAATAGCTCAGCAAAGTTCTGCATGTGGTCATTCCAAAATGTGCCCTTTTTAAATTCTTTCCTGCTGCTCGGGGCGGAAATAATGTCTAATTTAATTATTTACCTTACCTCCTCCTTTAACACGCATCTCTCCCTCTGTATAACACATAAAGGGCATTCTCTTGAGGAGAATGCATCAGGGGGTGTAGGAAAATTGAGTTTGTGCTCCATGTGCTTAGAATTTCAGTGTGTCTCGGATGAATACAACGGCATAAATGTTCACAACGGGGGTGGAACATGCCATTATAGATCTGAGGGTGATGATTGATGTAATTATAACTAATGACCCGGACCCACCGCTTATTGAGCATTCTGGGTGGGATATGATATGATTTAATAACGCTATATTCCACATGAGCCTGGTATCTCTCTCTGTATGCATGTTGTTGTTGTTGTTGGGTAGAGCTAAGGCTAGCTAAGTGGTTTAAAGAGACAGTCAATTCAAAATAAAAAAAATACAATTCTTTGTATTCAACCTTTATTTAACCAGGTTTAGTCTAGTTGAGATAAAAAATATATACTTTTTTTTCAAGAGAGACCTGGAATGAACAATGACCATTGCTTTCCACTTATCACTCATGCTGGATGGCATATTACATGGTTTATTGCTGCAATTTTACCCTGTATATCTGACTGTGTGTTGTTGTTGGTGCAAGTTGCGCAAACTGGGGAGGTTTAAAGGGATAGTCCACTCAAAAAAAGAAATTTTAAGCATTTTCCACTTACCTATGTAGTTCATTCACAGAGAGTTTTTTGGATATATGTTGACCTTACTTAAATAGGTACTATGTCTTCGTTACTTCACTACAGTCAAGGTAAGTGGCACATCATGTTATTTGTATTTTGATTGGACTATCCCAGCTGGTTGAGTCAATAGGGAAAAGTGTGCTAATTTCAAGAATGATTGCGGGAAAACACTGTCAGATATTTTTTACAAGCGTCCCAGGAACCATACATCTTTTTCCCCCCCCCCGAGTATGTTCTTCCCAGGCACAGGGGAACAGAAGATAAGGTACCATTTACATTCTTGGACCATGTTTTGTTAGCTGGATAAAAGCAATACCAACAGCTATCATTTCATCGGTTAGTTACTAATGCACTTACTCTTACACAGTATTACTCATTCTTCTTCTGCACATCTCCGTACATATTCCTCACCATATACATCAAGTAATAAACCCGTCTGCCACAGTTCATTACCTACTGATGGATAACGAGTGGTGCTTAAAGGGTCTGAAGTTGACCTACGTACAACATAGTTGACACTTTGTTGCATTGAAACTGAATCCTTTGATCATCTGTATTTAGCAGTGGAAGATGTGTAACCTAGACTGAACCTCGGGCCCCTCGTAGGGAGGACATGCCAGGGCCATATCGATTTCTTCCATCTGATGTGTGATGCGCATCCTCACTTTTCTCTCCGAGGCATTTCCGTAGGGACTCCGGTGGTATGTTCAGCGATGTGGAGCGGCGGTAAGAGCACTGCACTCCTAGCACTCCTTACAGTCAGGTCCAATCGCAATTGGGGTGCTCCTCGCGAATGTTCTATTTAAGCATGAAAACAGCATGTACCGTTCATCTATGCGAGAAGTTTGATAAAGGGCAATTTCCACTGAACATCTTAAGAAACACATTAAGATAATCAAGTACTATGTTACCTTAACAGAATGACGGCATAAACAGCAGAAACCGTCATTCTGTTACCAAACTTTGCATCTGACAGTTCTTCAAGTAAATGTGTTTTTGTAAAATGGTTTCTGTGGAAATTGTTCAAGGCAATCATTGTGCATAGAGTTGTTATGGTTTGTTTAACTTTGCAAACATTGGCTTTTGTCTGGCAAACATTCAAAAGTGAAAAATCGTTACTGTGGAATTGCCTTAAAGCAACATGAGAGACACATGCTTCAGAAAAGGCATTCTTCATCTCATTGTCTGAAGGAATAAAATAGCAGCTTTGTTTGGCATTTAAATATGGCATGTCCTAAGACAGGAAAATCCACAACTCCAGGCCTTGAGGGGCATCTGTCCTGTTGATTGTCTCTTCCCTCAGGCACTTAATTGATTTGTTAATGTCACTGATTGCCCAGAGAGTGCACACAAGCTTTTCCCCAGGTCTGAATCAGTCAATCACCGGCAAGAGCAAAAACAAGCCGACACTGCAGCCCTTGAGGACTGGAGTTGTTCACCATTTGTTTTGTATTGAGGCCTTGGGGATGTATCGAAGCCAACCTGTTTAAATTCCCTTAGTTGGTGAACTTGATGTGTGTGTGTGTCAGGGTTGGGCTCAATTATAATTAAAGGCAGCTAAATCAGGAAGTAAATAAATGGAATAATAGAATAAAGAGCATTTATTTTCAATGACGTCTCAATACGTGTGTGTGCATACGTGCATGCTTGTATGCACACGTGCACACGTGTGTGTATAAACATGTACAGTATGGGCTCTGCGTATCCTCATTCAATCACGACTGAGTACAAATGTTTACCGTTGAAGCGTATTTATTTTCTCGACTGATTCGTTGGAATGTATTTGTGACGGTTATATCCCCAGGGCTCACCGGAGCATGTGACTGCAATTACTCCAAATGATTTGCTCACAGTGTGATGTCCTGTTGAAAAGACCATCACACTGTTGGGTTTTCCCCACGGTGAGTTGACGGCGCACCAGCTTGACACTTGTTCATATTGTTGTGATAAAGCTGTGGATTAGCAATGTAAGGCAGTTTAGGCAAAGGAGTCTACACACTCTACAGAGACAGTAGGTACGGAGCGTAGCGCAGTGTTGCAATGACGCTTTTCGTCACAAAAGGGGCGGCTCCTTGTAAAACGCTCCGGCATTCAACATATTCTTGTGCTACCTGAAAATTCAGACTTGCCGTATCATTCCTTGCGGATCCGTGGGGGTAGTGGTGTCGCTTGGTTGCTTGATCTGATCTATAGGCTATGCATCAAAGTAGCCTATTCTGCATTGATAACCAGATCTAATCTCAGCGACTGTTCACAGAGTAAACCAAGCAACATTGTAGCCTCATTAGAATCCCCCCCCAACAAGGTATTTTGTTGAGGAGTAATAATTACTGCTACACAGTAAAACAGCTGGTAGCCATGAGCCTTTTTTTCCGTGATAAGATCACATTCTATTTTTAGCTGATATGGGAGCGAATACATTGAAGCAGGATATCAAATTGGGATAAAGTTGTAGGTTACACTGGTGAGTAAACTATACGAATATTTACCAGGGCAAAATAATCATATTATTTCAAATGGGGGAGATGTGGGAAACTAAAAGGCTAGCTTGCTTGCTGTTTTTAGCCCTGCTAGCTAGCTAGCTGCTAGCGGAGTAACCAGCAACCTGCTGGCAGACACAAAACAAAGTAAAGTAAATCAAACCTAAACTTTCATTACGTGTAGGCCTAGTTATTATTTAAATATGCAGTTGGTTTTCTTTTAATTTAGCTTACAGTCGTGATAATGTTATCAAAGTGATTCCCCTTTGCATACCTCAAATGGAAAGACAACTACAGAAAAGGCTCTGCTATCGCCCCCTTTGTGAACATTGCTGTTTGTGAGTCTAGAAAGGCTTCGTGTCAAATCAAATCTAATCAAATTGTATTGGTCACATACACATGGTTAGCAGATGTTAATGCGAGTGTAGCGAAATGCTTGTGCTTCTAGTTCCCGACCGTGCAGTAATATCTAACAAGTAATCTAACAATTTCACAACAACTACCTTATACACACAAGTGTAAAGAAATGAATAAGAATATGTACATATAAATATATGGATGAGCCATGGTCGTAGATGGTATAGAGTACAGTATATACATATGAGATGAGTACATAGGGTATATAAAGTGGCATTGTTCAAGTGACTAGTGATACATTTATTACATCCAATTTTTTATTATTAAAGTGGCTAGATATTTGAGTCAGTATGTTGGCAGCAGCCACTCAATGTTAGAGATGGCTGTTTAGCAGTCTGATGGCCTTGAGATAGAAGCTGTTTTTCAGTCTCTTGGTCCCAGCTTTGATGCACCTGTACTGACCTTGGGTGGTTGTTGTCCTTGATGATCTTTTTGACCTTCCTGTGACATCGGGTGGTGTAGGTGTCCTGGAGGGCAGGTAGTTTGCCCCCGGTGATGCGTTGTGCAGACCTCACTACCCTCTGGAGAGCCTTCCGGTTGTGGGCGGAGCAGTTGCCGTACCAGGCGGTGATACAGCCCGACAGGATGCTCTCGATTGTGCATCTGTAAATGTTTGTGAGTGTTTTCGGTGACAAGCCAAATTTCTTCAGCCTCCTGAGGTTGAAGAGGCGCTGTTGTGCCTTCTTCACCATGCTGTCTGTGTGGGTGGACAATTTCAGTGTGTCTGTGATGTGTATGCCGAGGTACTTAAAACTTTCCATCTTCTCCACTACTGTCCCGTCGATGTGGATAGGGGGCTGCTCCCTCTGCTGTTTTATGAAGTCCACAATCATCTCCTTTGTTTTGTTGATGTTGAGTGTGAGGGAATTTTCCTGACACCACACTCCGAGGGCCCTCAGCTCTTCCCTGTAGGCCGTTGTTGGTAATCAAGCCCACCACTGTAGTGTCGTCTGCAAGCTTGATGATTGAGTTGGAGGCGTGCATGGCCACGCAGTCATGGGTGAACAGGGAGTACAGGAGAGGCCTGAGAACGCACCCTTGTGGGGCCCCGCGGGGTGGAGATGTTGTTTCCTCTCCTCACCACCTGGGGGCGGCCCGTCAGAAAGTCCAGGATATATGTTTCCAGTTTACATAGAGTCCAATGAAGTTCTTTCAGGGCCGTCGAGGTGTCTGCTTGGGGGGGATATACATGGCTGTGATTATAATCGAAGAGAATTATCTTGGTAGATAATGCGGTCGGCGTTTGATTGTAAAGTATTCTAGGTCAGGTGAACAAAAGGACTTGAGTTCCTGTATGTTGTTATGATCACACCACGACTCGTTAATCATAAGACATACACCCCCACCCTTCTTCTTACCAGAGAGATGTTTGTTTCTGTCGGCGCGATGCGTGAAGAAACCGGGTGGCTGTATCGAATCTGATAACGTATCCCGAGTGAGCCATGTTTCCGTGAAACAGAGAATGTTACAATCTCTGATGTCTCTCTGGAAGGCAACCCTTCCTCGAATTTTGTCAACCTTGTTGTCAAGAGACTGGAAATTGGCGAGTAGTATACTCGGGGAGCGGTGAGCGATGTGCCCGTCTACAGAGCCTGACCAGAAGACCGCTTCGTCTGCCCCTTCTGCGGCCGTTGTTTTGTGTCGCCTCCTGGGATCCGATCCATTGTCCTGGGTGGTGGTCCAAACAGAGGATCCGCTTCGGGAAAGTCGTATTCCTGGTCGTAATGTTGGAGCAGCGGTATGTGGTTAGTGTGCTTGTCTATGTCCAAATCTGTGGGTGTATGTTGTGAGTAAACAACGTATTTTCCCAGTCCATCTTCTGTAATGTAGTAATTTTAGCATGATTTCACTCACAAACTACCACAAAGCATCATATGCGGTGTAGAACAACCCTGTCCTTGTGTGACTGAGTAAATATATGCTCCTTTTAATCTCCTTCTCCTCTCCTCTCCACACAACAATAATATGAAAACCAACTCACAGTCTCTACAAGGATCAATGTTATGAAGTACAACAAAGAGTCTCATACAGTCATACATAAAGAACACACTATGGAACGCTGGTTACACGTCAAGGAACACTAGTTGCTGGTCGTCAGGGCAATAGAGAGCTGGTGTGTTCATTTCTATGTCAATCTAAATCAGGGCCACACACAACCGTCACGCCACATGAATGGTCTAGAGAAATTTCAGTTGATAAACTTCTATTTTCTGAAACCAGTATGATAGGGTCCTGTCCTACTAAAACCGATGCAAAATAGAGTCCTGTTGCACTGCAACAAGTACTAGTCCCAGTATGATGTTGGGTTCAGTCCCTCTTAGGGTCTGGTACAATGCAGGAGTGCTGACATACTGAATCTCCTATACAATACACGGTCCTTCTCTTTGTGCCGGACTAGCTGTTGCTGATGGATATACTGTATATTGAGATGCAGAGTCACCAGAAAGCCTCCATCAGTGATCTGACAGTCTGGACAAGTACAGCTCCATTCATCTCTTCATTTATTTTCTCCTTTCCAATCACAGCGTTTCCTCTTCGTCAATCCCCTCATTCATTACCATTCTGTTGTTCTAAGACTTTGTCTGTGATCAATGTGCTATTTACTTCCCAACGAAAGGCTGCGGTGGCCTCAAATGAAGACGGAGAAGTAAGGCTTGAATTGACACACTTTGCATTGATCTGTTAGACCTTGTTCACACCTGTGTTAATAACGTTAAGCAGGCAGACAGACAGGCAAACAGACTGGCAGACAAGCACACAGACAGACAGGCAGACAGACTGGCAGACAGGCAGACAGGCATACAGTCAGACATACAGACAGGCAGGCAGGCAGACAGACAGACACAACGGGCTCAATCTACAGGGTAGGGAAATTGTATCTACTGTACTGGATATCTTTTCATGTTTTTGATACATATTAATACATTCTAGGAAAAGACACCATTGTGCTGTCATGCTGTCATGTCGCACACCTCACATGTTAAATCTTGAATTTCGCAGCGGATGTCTAAGGGCCTACAACCTATGAAAATCCTATTCCTTTTTGATATTGCGTGCTGTCAAGATATATATTTAATTGCCCATCGCCAGCCATACAGTTTTCTCTTTCTTAGTAACATCCAGAAAACGACATGTGAATTGCCATTGAACACAGAATAGAGAATATGGTGGATCTTGTTTTTTTCAGTGAAAGGTAGAACATTCAGTTTGAACAGCCCTTTTTAGGGGTTTGATGAAACATTCATTTATTCATAATTTTGTAAGCCAACGTCGTGTGTGTGTGTGTGTGCTTTTATACATACAGTATGTGTGTGTGCGTACTGTATGTGTTTGTGCATGTTTGCGCTGGTGCATGTGTGTGTATGTGTGTGTCCACACGTGTGTCCAAGTCATTAACAGAGAGCACAAAGGGAACCTCAGAACACACTCACAGCCACAAGGCAACCAGGTGATGGACGACTACCTCGCGTAAAACGACCGCCGACCGTTAATCATATGGTCTCATTAGCTGCGTCCCAAGTGGCACCCTATCTATACCCTTTAAGAACTTTGGTCAAAAGTAGTGCACTACTTAAGGAATAGGGTGCCATTTGTGACACACCTAGTCTCATAGTCTGCTCTTTGCGACTAACTTCTGACCAGGGAATCATTAACATTCCCATTTTGGCCCCACGTGAGGAGCTACATGTGGCAATGTTATTTATTTGATCAGTTTTTCAGGCAACAACGAGATCATTATAGCTCTTTCTTCACTGTGCCATAAGGTGCAGCCAGACTGGTTTTTAAACAATAAATTCATAGCGGGAAAATAAATATGTTTGATGTTCCATGTCCTTATTTACATCTAAGAGACTCTTCTTATATTGCACCTCACTGCCCATAAATCTATGATTTGAAATGGGTAATGCTGATTGGAGCCGGAGATGTCCTGAGGCCTGAAGCCATAGCAGGTTGGCTGGGTCTCAGTTCCACTCCCATTGTGATGAGTCGGATCTAGCAGATGGGTTCTTCTCCCCGTTGTGTCTCAGCCTTCCTCCGCCTGGGTTCTGCCTGTGTTCCATGTGTTACTGCTGGAACCGGAACAACAAGCCCACAACACACACACCCAGAACACACTCGCACACACACACACGCACACGCTGAGTCACCGTCACGAATCACACACATTTCTCAAACGTTAGAGTAACGCTACCCTGCCTCACCAGGAGACACCAGCACAGAGCTGTCTTTCAGGACAGATGATCTCTATTTCACCGTCTCTCCTCAAACCCCAAAATTAGACTTACAAAATGAGTGTCATTGTCCCAAGATCAGACATGTTAACCAGAGTTTCTTATCTTCGCCTCTGTACTGCAGTGGACTCCCCTGTTAGAACTTAGCCGTTAGCTTTATACTGCAGTGGAGCAGTCACAATACCTGCTGTCCAGGAGAGACAGTGTGGTCTCTTTACTGTGACACGGGCCTGGGAGGAGGAGTGGAGTATGAGTCACTGTGGAGTCCCACTGCATGTAGAACAGACCAGATGGATGGATTAGTGCTGCTCCTTCTCTAATGTTTTAGAACTATCTGACCTCCTTTTCAGTCTGTCTGTCTGCTTCTCTACCTTCCAGCCTGCCTGTCTGTATGCCTGCCCGGTTGCCTGTCTGTGTGTCTGTCTAATGTTTCATAACTATCTGACCCAAAGGTATATATCACCTTCCTGCCTTTCTGTCTGCCTGTCTGCCTAGCTATCTGCCTTCCTGCCTGTCTGGGTAAAGCTGGCCTGCAGCTTGAAGTCTACGGAGCTGTTTTGGGATGCAGCTCAACACTCCCCTAAAGCCAGAGGTCTCAGTCTTTGGACAGGAGATTAATTTAGTTTGGTCAGATTACAATGCCTTAGAGGGCACACCTGAGGTGACTGTGACCGAGACAAAGGACACAGCAAAATGTCTCTCTCTCTCTGTGTTTGTGTGTGTGTGTGCATGCCAAGAGGCAGCAAAAAATTTGAATAAAAACAAATATGAAAAAACATATTTAGTACTTTTTTTTACTGCAACCGCCAACCACAGGAAGACTCCCGCTCTGAATGAGTGTAGACAACTTGTAGACAGTGTCGACAGATGGGGGGAGGAGAGGACGTAGGGGGCACACATGGGTAATGGGGGATACTATCTTCATTGGGTAACTGATAAAAAAAAAAAAAAAAGTGTATTTTTTATTTTTATAATAAATACATGGGACTGGTCAATTGTGTGAGTTAAGGGCTGGGCCCAAGCCTATAGGGGGCCCAAGAGGCCCCCAAAAATACAATATATATATATATATTTTTTTTTCCTACCACAGGAGCCGCTGTCAACAGGTAACTGCCACTATAGAGGAAAAACCAACATAAAAGGGTGTTAGGCCACCAGGAGCTGCCAGAAAAGGAAAATGCACCCCACACCATAGCATATACTTTGTATCCCTCATTTGCTCAAGTATGCCTACAGTCTGGAAGGGCGCAGTTTGGGAAACGTGTGCGCCAAATATATAGCTTGTTGCTTTGTGGCTATAGACATATAATCCATAGAATAGTTTTGGAACCTCGAACCCTAGCAATTTGACTCTTAATCTCATGGGTACTCTAGCAATGGCTGCAGGTCCTGTTTTGAATGGGAACTGCCATCTATGGATTATACTTCTATGATTGGTTGCAGCTGTAGGTTTGTCTTTTGCAGATTTCAAAATAGAATCGTGGGGAAAAATGTACAATTTGGAAAGCAAATGCCTACTGCTGAAATCAGAAGACTGATCTGTCTGCAGAACCAATATAATTGCTCTTTCTCAACAACTCCCAATTTTGAGGAAACAAAATAACTGTTTTTCAAATGAGCTCATCTTGAGATAGGCTCTTGCCACGATGATGAGCGCCTCAGCCATAACCGTGAGTAGCCTATGGCTTCCCCTTCATCATTAGGTGAGTCAGTGTGCCACTGGACATTTTATTTAGTAGCTTACTGTAGCCTATAATACAGTACCAGTCAAAAGTTTGGACACACCTACTCATTCAAGGTCTTATTTTTATTTTTTTACTATTTTCTACATTGTAGAATAACAGTGAAGACATCACAACTATGAAATAACACATATGTAATCATGTAGGAACCAGTAAAGTGTTATACAAATCAAAATATATTTTATATTTGAGATTCTTCAAAGTAGCCACTCTTTGCCTTGATGACAGCTTTGCAACCATCACTCCTGTGTTCCAATGGCACGTTGTGTTAGCTAATCCAAGTTTATAATTTTAAAAGGCTAACTGATCATTAGAAACCCCTTTTGCCATTATGTTAGCACAGCTGAAAACTGTTGTTCTGATTAAAGAAGCAATAAAACTGACCTTTAGACTAGTTGAGTATCTGGAGCATCAGCAATTGTGAGTTAAATGACATGCTCAAAATGGCCAGAAACAAAGACATATCTTCTGAAACTCGTCAGTCTATTCTTGTTCTGAGAAATTAAGGATATTCCATGTGAGAAATTGCCAAGAAACTGAAGATCTTGTACAACGCTGTGTACTACTCCTTTCACAGAACAGTGCAAACTGTCTCTAACCAGAATAGAAAGAGGAGTGGTACATTAGTGAGACAAGTACATTAGTGTCTCTAGTTTGAGAAACAGACACCTCACAATTGCAGCTTCATTAAATAGTACCTGCAAAACAGTCTCAAAATCAACAGTGAAAAGGCGTTCCGGAATGCTGGCCATTTTTCTGGCCATTTTGAGCCTGTAATCAAACCCACAAATGCTGATGCTCCAGATACTCAACTAGTCCAAAGAAGGCCAGTTGTATTTCTTCTTTGATCAGGACAACAGTTTTCAGCTGTGCTAACATAATTGAAAAAGGGTTTTCTAATGATCAATTAGCATTTTAAAATGATAAACTTGGTTTAGCTAACACAACATGCCATTGGAAAACAGGAGTGATGGTTGCTGTTAATGGGCCTCTGTACGCCTGTGTAGATATTCCATAGAAAATCTGCCGTTTCCAGCTACAACAGTCATTTACAACATTAACAAAGTCTACACTATATTTCTGATCAATTTAATGTTATTTTAATGGATAATAGCTTTAATGGCTTTAATTTTCAAAAACAAGGACATTTCGAAGTGACCCCAAACCTTTGAACGGTAGTGAATATACATATACAGTTGAGGTCGGAAGTTTACATACACTTAGGTTGGTGTCATGAAAACTCGCTTTTCAACCACTCCACAAATTTCTTGTTAACAAACTATAGTTTTGGCAAGTCGGTTGTTTACAGACAGATTATTTCACTGTTAATTACTTGTATCACAATTCCAGTAGGTCAGAAGTTTACATACACTAAGTTGACTGTGCCTTTAAACGGCTTGGAAAATTCCAGAAAATTATGTCATGACATTAGAAGCTTCTGATAGGCTAATTGAGTCAATTGAAGGTGTACCTGTGGATGTATTTCAAGGCCTACCTTCAAACTCAGTGCCTCTTCAATTGACATCATGGGAAAATGAAAAGAAATCAGCCAAGACCTCAGAAAACAAATTGTAGACCTCCACATGTCTGGTTCATCCTTTGGAGCAATTTCCAAACGCCTGAAGGTACGATGTTCATCTGTACAAACAATAGTCCGCAAGTATAAACACCATGGGACCACGCAGCCATCATACCGCTCAGGAAGGAAACGCGTTCTGTCTGTTCTTGCTTGTGTTTGTATTCGCACATGAGTGTACAAGCATACTGATTAAGGGAACTACGTATGTACAGCAGAATGATGACTGATATAGATCAGATTTATGGATCGTGATTTGTTTCAATAAACACAATTTTATTATATATACAGTGAGGGGAAAAAGGTATTTGATCCCCTGCTGATTTTGTACGTTTGCCCACTGACAAAGAAATGATCAGTCTATAATTTAAATGGTAGGTTTATTTCATCCAGAAAAACACGTGAAAAATGTTATGAATTGATTTGCATTTTAATGAGGGAAATAAGTATTTGACCCCCTCTGCAAAACATGACTTAGTACTTGGTGGCAAACCCTTGTTGGCAATCAAAGAGGTCAGACGTTTCTTGTAGTTGGCCACCAGGTTTGCACACATCTCAGGAGGGATTTTGTCCCACTCCTCTTTGCAGATCTTCTCCAAGTCATTAAGGTTTCGAGGCTGACGTTTGGCCTTAATGTGCTTCTTCTTGAGCCACTCCTTTGTTTCCTTGGATGTGTGTTTTGGGTCATTTTCATGCTGGAATACCCATCCACGACCCATGTTCAATGCCCTGGCTGTGGGAAGGAGGTTCTCACCCAAGATTTGACGGTACATGGCCCCGTCCATCGTCCCTTTGATGCGATGAAGTTGTCCTGTCCCCTTAGCAGAAAAACACTGCCAAAGCATAATGTTTCCACCTCCATGTTTGACGGTGGGGATGGCGTTCTTGGGGTCATAGGCAGCATTCCTCCTCCTCCAAACACGGCGAGTTGAGTTGATGCCAAAGAGCTCCATTTTGGTCTCATCTGACCACAACACTTTCACACAGTTGTCCTCTGAATCATTCAGATGTTCATTGGCAAACTTCAGACGGGCATGTAGTATATGTGCTTTCTTGAGCAGGGGGACCTTGCGGGCGCTGCAGGATTTCAGTCCTTCACTGCCTAGTGTGTTACCAATTTTTTTCTTGGTGACTATGGTCCCAGCTGCCTTGAAATCATTGACAAGATCCTCCCGTGTAGTTCTGGGCTGATTCCTCACCGTTCTCATGATCATTGCAACTCCACGAGGTGAGATCTTGCATGGAGCCCCAGGCCGAGGGAGAATGACAGTTCTTTTGTGTTTCTTCCATTTGCGAATAATCGCACCAACTGTTGTCACCTTCTCACCAAGATGCTTGGCAATGGTCTTGTAGCCCATTCCAGCCTTGTGTAGGTCTACAATCTTGTGCCTGACATCCTTGGAGAGCTCTTTGGTCTTGGCCATGGTGGAGAGTTTGGAATCTGATTGATTGATTGCTTCTGTGGACAGGTGTCTTTTATACAGGTAACAAGCTGAGATTAGGAGCACTCCCTTTAAGAGTGTGCTCCTAATCTCAGCTCGTTACCTGTATAAAAGACACCTGGGAGCCAGAAATCTTTCTGATTGAGAGGGGGTCAAATACTTATTTCCCTCATTAAAATGCAAATGAATTTATAAAATTGTTCACATGCGTTTTTCTGGATTTTTTTGTTGTTATTCTGTCTCTCACTGTTCAAATAAACCTACCATTAAAATTATAGACTGATAATTTCTTTGTCAGTGGGCAAACGTACAAAATCAGCAGGGGATCAAATACTTTTTTCCCTCACTGTAATATATAGATAAAATCATGGCATAAAACATATGGTAGATTAATCTGAAAGATATTGTAAAGGAAACTAAGGTGAGTTGAGTTCCAGATGTCACATTTAATCTGAAATTATTCAGTTAGTTTAAAGTGAAGCTGCATGCGACTAGAGCTAGTTTCATTTTGTGTTTGTGATTATGTGTGTACCTGCAACAGCTCTACGAAGAGCTGTTGCAGGTACACACATAATCACAAACACAAAATGAAACTAGCTCTAGTCGCATCTTATGTGCAAGTGTTTATGACTGAATTAAAATGTGGCATAAGACACAAATATAGCCTGAAGATTCATCAAGCCATCCAGCAATTATGTCATCCATTGGTCCATCCATCCACCCATCTTTACAAATGTACGTACACTCAGTGGCTAGTTTATAAGCTACACACATCTAGTATTTGGTCGAACCCCCCTTTGCCTCCAGAACAGACTGAATTATTTTGGGTATGGGTTCTATAAGGTGTGGCGTTCAAATGTTGCTCAATTGGTATCAAGGGACCTTATGTGTGCCAGAAAAACATTCCCCACACGATTACACCATCAGCCTGTAGCGTTGACACAAAGCAGGATGGGGCCATGGCTTCATGCTGCTTAGATTCAATTGTCCAGTGTTGTTGATCGTATGCCCACTGGAGCCACTTCTTCTTGTTTTTATCTGATAGGCAAAGGGGGGTCCGACACAGTACTATATGTCTGTACCTAATAACTGACTGCATATTGCTCATTACTAAGCTTTAACAAAAATATTTTTAACTTTTATTTAACTAGGCAAGTCAGTTAAGAACAAAATCTTATTTACAATGACGGCCTAGGAACAGTTGGTTAACTGCCTTGTTCAGGGGTAGAATGACAGATTTTTAGCTTGTCAACGCTCTAACCACTAGGCTACCTGCCACTTCAAAAGCTTTAACCACACATTTATTTAATTTGTCACGTATCTCTGAGAGCTAGAATGCCTAGGAACTCACTCATTACTACACGTACGGAAGTATCAGGAAGGATTGAGGGTTTTTACACGTTAAATAACCAATGCCTGGCGCCATTAGCCAAACTGTATTAATCCCTGGCGAAAGGACAGTTAACTGGCACAGACCATATGGTGCCCGACACTCAAAACCTCCAATGTTTAATTAATTGTAAATGTGTCCTTTTGCCTTGGGCACCAAATTCATTTTGTGTAATGAGATAATATAATAATACCATGAGCAGTTTTTAATGCGACCAAAGTCCCTCACACATATGTGCAGAATTTGTTAATGATATAATAAGGCTAATGATGGATGAAACTAATGAATGGAATGTTATGGGTATATTTCAGTTGGAATGAGTCGTATGGCTCAATAATGGGTGTTTAATTGTTCTGTTTTAAACTAGTTGTCATATTTCAAATCCCACGCCAATGCCACGTCTGTTTATGCAGTGTCTACCCACGCACACACGTTCTGAATTCAGGAAACATCTACCTGTGAGTGGAGTGTAACTGGAATTTTTTATCACCCCAAATCCTTCCCTTCTCTTACTTTACCATGTGAGACAGGGTGTCAAATAAACTGTATGCTAAGGTTTAAACTCTGCAATGTGGGTTTAATTGAAATGACTCTTAGCTAGAGCAGATCATTCAGACTTTCCAAGTATAACAAGAAGAACCCGATTGTAGCAGTGCTAATTCCATGTCTATCTGAATCCTTGGATGCCTTTGGAATCTCTATGGCACAGTGTGAATTATCTGAAAGGGGTTTCAAGTGCAAAAGGAGCATTACATAACTCGCAATATGTGTGAGTCTCACTATCATTTCTCTGTCTTGCACATCTGACACCCCTCACCTGATATGTTTCTAAATCAGGGCATATGTTAGATCAAGTAGAAATTGGTTTGACACTCTTCTATCTGACATGAAGTGTAAAATAAATGGATTGAGAGAGAATATTTCATGCATCTGAGATAGACAAAAAAGATCTAAGGACTAGAATCTAGGCGTTTACATCAAATAAAATGTTTATTTTACATTTTCCGATCACTGTCATTTCACTGGGGACATCTACACCGGACGTAGTTACTGTTCTAAATCTCTGATAATTGAAAACGTATAACTGGTCATCCTCATTGGCTGCTAAAGGCTTGAGACATTGCCATTTTGCGATACTCTCATCAGGGGCTCCTGTAGATTTCGATCAAATAACATTTTATTTGAATATCTCAAACTTTGCAATAATATAGATGCTATTATGGAAAATAAAAGTTAGCACAAATCACAGTGGAATGGTGTCCATATTAGGACAATAACAACTTCCAAGGACATAATGCTGTCCTAATCTGACCACTGTATGCTTAAACGCCCACACCAGTAGAAATCCACTTTTTCCAGCTGAAAGACGATGGCCAGAGCTTACCCAGAATTTTGAATTTTGCACGCATTATTTTCAGTCTACATTTTGTTTCAGGGCTGGGTATTATTTGAACGTTACCACCCACCAGCATGGCATTGTTAATTAATCAGAAACAACTGCAAAGAGATATCCCTCTTCGTGACTGCCTTGTGCCCGCTTGGGCCATGATGCAAATTAAAATGAGGGCATGCAAACTTATGTTTTTGTACCTCTTCTGTAATTACCAGAAAATTATCACTTTATAAAAAAAAAATCTTCACAATCTTTACTTATTTTTTTGCTAGTCTGTGTTAAAATAAATATATATATGAATATTTTATAAATTGTATAATTGCTCCCCCCGTCACCCCAAGATAAATGGTTTTGACCAAAGTTTTGCTTCACTACACGCTCCACTGTTTTGATTGGTGTAACATTAGCTAGAAACCTCAAAAGAAAATTCAAGGAACTTACTGTAAGTAATTTGCGGCGTGCATGAGTCAATGTAGCCTATCATTCTACTTCCCCTGTGAGAACCATGAGCACGGGCTGACTTGGCTTTGTTGTACCGCAGCCTACCTACCAAAGGTTGTAATTTAGAAATATAGCATATCAGCTATCTTTCAATAGTTATCCATATTACCGGAGTTTCATCTTATTCTTTCTAACTATTTCTACTAAGCTATATGGAGTTGTTTTAAGAAGGTCATACCAAGGATCATTGTGATATTCGATTCCTAATTTTAAGAATTCTTGAAGTATGAAAAAAATGTAAAACAAATATTTGATGAAAAATTGTATTTGGCCTTACTGCTATTAGCCCATACAAATGCATGGAATGACATTCCCTACATGGGACAACAAATAGATTGTTCTGAAGTGTCTGTCCTATATCTCCTATACATTTTAAAGGCAACATGTAAAGTGCTGGTCCCATGTTTCATGAGCTGAAATAAAAGATCCCCAAAATGTTCCATGTGCACAAAAAGCTTATTTCTCTAAAATGTTGTGCTGAGGAGTATTTACATCTGTAATATAGCCACTTTTGTTGGGGAAAAAAACAAATTCTGATTGTCTGAGCCTACGCCCTCCCAGGCACACCCATGGCTGCACCCCTGCCCAGTCATGTGAAATCCATAGATTAGGGCATCATTTCTTTATTTCAATTGACTGACTTCCATATATGAACTGTAACTCAGTAAAATCGTTGAAATTGTTGCATGTTGTATTTATAATTTTGTTCAGCATACAAAGAACCTTTGAGATTGAGAAAGGTTCTTTAGAAAACCATTCTCCGTAATGGTTCTATAAAGAACCAAAAAAAGGTTATTTATAGCACCATATACGTTTATTTATAACCTTATGAGCATGGTTCCTTGTAGAACCTTCAAAACAGTTCTATATAGCATCAAAAAGGGTTCCACTATGGTTACAAGCCAAATAACTCTTATTTAGCACTATATAGAACCATTTTGTGTGTGTGTGTATGCGGTGACCACAACTCTCCACTGCTTACTGCCAATAAGAGCAGTCAACTGCCAACAGTCTGTCAGTTTCTGTGGATCCACGGAATCTTAACCGCCTTCCAAGTACATCTGTGAAAATAGTCAGTACTTCTTCATCCCAGTGGATCGTTCCCAAGGAAATCCATATTTCACGTTATTGTACTAAGATTTATTTAGGTTCTCTTGTGGCAATGTAGCGCTTTTCTCTTGACTCAATGCCTCTCATGCAGCTGATGTTAATGTTTTATAACAATTGCTTCCTAGAAATAGATGATTTATGTTAATATGATATCTCAAGACACACAAAGTTGCACTCTCTAGTTAGAGTGAGCTCTTACAATAACCCCTACACTTATGAGTCACTTGTGACAGAGCACTGAATTGTGATATACAATATATTTAGAAGTAACAAATCAATGTAAGGATCTTATATTTATGCCAGTAAACTAACCGTGTTTCATAATATCCAATAGAATAGTCGGTGCATTAACATGTCTAACATAGATATTGGCATTATTATCATTTACATAACTTTTTTGCAGTGATCATTGTAGGACAGCGTCACATACAATTGGATATTGCTTCTTTCATTGCCATTGGTCTTTTTTTGCTGAAGGGCTGTTGGAAATTTCAATGTAGAAGGACCCTATGACCACTAACATGTGAAGGCTTATATAAATCTTTCAAACATTTTCCATCCAGAATTTTTTTTTGGGGGATAAGCAAAGGCTTTGATTTCAGGGCAAACAGATGGAAACGGGGGTCTTACAAAAAACAAATCTTCGTAAAAGATATTATAAATACATCAGAACACGATAATGTTGAAGTAAAGACACCTGCCTACTAATATCAACACTTACAGTATATTTCGTTTTGGAGAAATCTTTCTGCCTTCTGTGAGTTTAAGAAACGTTGCCTAGTGCTTTGAAATTCCGTTACCAAAAACCCAAATATCTTTAAGATATATTCACATTTCTCTCCCTCATGAGGTTATTATGGTTTTATTGATGTCAATTTTGTTCATGAATTTGTAAGTGATTTAAAACGTGACATTTCTGCAATTGATTGGCTACAATGGGAAATCATAGTAATCACAAATCACAGTTGTGTTCACAAATTTGTACAGTACCGCACAATAGAGTAAAGTAAAGAATGTATAGTTCAGTATAGTACATTACTATACAGTAGAGTCCAGTTCAGTACAGCACACAGTAGAGCACAGTATAATCTACTGTACTGTACTATACTCTACTGTATTCCACTGCAGTGAACTCTACTGTACTGTACTGAATTTACTCTAACGTGCTGTGCTGTGCTGTACTGTAATCTACTGAGCTCTACTGTGCTGAACTTTGATGTACACACTTGTGAAAGATAGATTTTTATGATTGGTTCAAATTTGGTCTGGTCCGAACCAACCAAATTTGGTATTGTTTGGGGTGAGAGCTCATTAAATAATAGCCAGTGTGTAGAATAATACCCAAATATACATAGGAGGATATTGCATTATTATATCTTTGTGTACCTATTGAGGATACATGACCATGAAGAGAATGACATTCATATCCATAATTATGCATTTCTGTGTAGTACAGATCAGGGACCCATGATGTAATTCCGTTACCATAATTCTGTTTCCGGCTGTAAATCAACTTTAATAACCAAATTGTTTTTGCAAAATCAAGGTGTCATGTCATAGCTGACAGCCCATTCTTTCTGCAGACATCATTGAATCTTAATTCGGGAGCAGATATTTAACAGAGTTTTAGGAAAACGTGGACACACAAAAAAACGGAGGGAGATTTTACCTAAATTCTGTTACCAAACGTTGCATCTGCACAGTTCTTCCAGTAAATGTGTTTTTATAAAATGTTCAGTGTAAATTGTTAAAAGTAGTCCTGACTTAAGAGTTAAACCAGAGAGAGAGAGAGAGAGAGAAACTCTGCTAATCCCTTGACTGAAACACGTCCAGGACGTCCTGTTCAATAGGCATGTTGTCCCAGTACCCTAGTTGCCTGGCTGGCGTACAGAGAGAGGGGACCAGGAGACGAGTGGGCACAGGGCAGGGCTTTGACAGCCAAGGGACAGCCTTTGTCTTGTTCATTTTGGTGATGGTGCCAGAATAACAGAGATGGTTTGGTGATCTGCTTTAGCTTCCCGAATGCCCAGACTTTAGCTCAGCTGGCTTAGACAGTCTTGTGGTGAGCAGGATACCTGTCTTTGAACCCAGTCTGTCATACGAGCACTACAGCATGCTAGAAGGTAGACCAAGCTCTAGCAGGGCACAGCCTTAGTCTGGTTCATTTGGGTGATGGCCTTAGCATAGTGTGCCACAGGTCAGATGAGGACATAATCCGTACTACATGACAATAGGAACCATACATAGTTAAAGATATATTTAGGCCTTGATTCATTCATAAGCAAATGGAATGCAGATAAGATCATTCTAGATAAGGGTTTTCATTCAGAATGTTTACGCTGTGTCAGAGGACCTCATTCAGAATGTTTACACTGTACCGAAGGCCTTAACCACAGAGAGAGTGACAAAAGGGGAATTTCAAATCACCTTCCCCTTCAACTTCTAAGATCTCAAACCCAGTTTATGAACTGTGTAGTTCTGGTTGTAGTGTTAAAAGGTGTGCAATTTCTGACAGTGGTGGTGGCAAGATGAGATACTGTTTGTGGCCGAATTAGCTGGTGCAGAACACAGTCTTACTGGCTCCAGGTTTACTGGATGAGATGGGGAGATCTCTCACTCAGTAGGCAGCGCTGATAGATAGCAGGTCCTCAATCAGCGCTGATCGATGCAACAGTCAAGCTTTAAGAGGACAATTGGCATTGACTTTGGATTGGTGCATTATTTATCCTCCCTCTCATACGGTTATAAGGACAGTTCAGAGCCATAATCCCCATTGTGTTAGAAGGACAGTTCAGATCCCTAACCCTCAGTGTATTAGATTAGAAGGACAGTTCAGATCCCTAACCCTCTGTGTATTAGATTAGAAAGACAGTTCAGATCCCTAACCCTCAGTGTATTAGATTAGAAGGACAGTTCAGATCCCTAACCCTCTGTGTATTAGATTAGAAGGACAGTTCAGATCCCTAACCCTCTGTGTATTAGATTAGAAGGACAGTTCAGATCCCTAACCCTCAGTGTATTAGATTAGAAAGACAGTTCAGATCCCTAACCCTCAGTGTATTAGATTAGAAGGACAGTTCAGATCCCTAACCCTCTGTGTATTAGATTAGAAGGACAGTTCAGATCCCTAACCCTCAGTGTATTAGATTAGAAGGACAGTTCAGATCCCTAACCCTCAGTGTATTAGATTAGAAGGACAGTTCAGATCCCTAACCCTCAGTGTATTAGATTAGAAGGACAGTTCAGAGCAATAACCCCCAGTGTATTAGAATGACAGTTCAGTCATTCAGGTCCTCACTAAGCAGTGAACTACCGACTGCCGTTATTTCCCCTCTGGGCCATTCTCTGCCAGGTTTGCCTCAACCTTCCCACAACCATTAATAACACACTCTTTCAGATCCCGAGATGGCCACCAGTCAGTTATAAATTATAGGTGAGGATGTGTGGGCTTCAATGGAACCTTTGTTCTGCTCCTAGTGGAGCAAAGATCAATGGTGACTTCCAAATCTGGGCGTTTTTCTGCACAGTTAAACTGCTTTCATGAAGTCAGCAAATTGCTTTGGCCAAGATTGATGTTGTGGTGTGTGTGTGTGTATGTGTGTGAGTGCGTGCGTGTGTGTAGGTGTGTAGGTGGGTGCGTACGTGTGTGGACAATAAGAGAAAAACTCAAGTTGTTTTAATTGGCAAACTGCTGAAACCTGCGTCACCTTTTCGTCCATACCCTGATTTAATTGGAGGTAATCATACCACTGTGCAGTGACGGATCTGTAGTGCATGAAGTTACTTACAGGCCATGTAACTAAATCTCTCTCTCTCACACACACACACATAGTAACACTCCTAACAGCCTCTCCTGTACATCCATAAAATGGAAATGAATTGCTTACCTATCCTGTAGGAGCTGCATTCTGCTTGCCTGTCAAATTTCACACCCGTCCGTGCCTTTTGAATGATGTGAAAGATGAAAGTGTTCTATCTCACCACTTTCTTCTGTGACATCACAGCCTATGGTCAGTGAGCTCATGCTTGAGGGACTTACCGGTAACGGGTCCAAGCGTACGATTGTCCGAAAGACCACATCTATGAAGGCACATTGTGCTGTACAGACGTTCTCACCAGAATGTCACATTCCTTTTGTGTTGAAATAGGCACCCATCTCACACCTTGTGGACGTGTGGAATATAGGCTTCTGGCCAAACCCAATGCTACTGCATCAAGTTCCTTATACTATTGCCAGATAACTATATTACAAGCAGGTAAAGATCTTAGACCAGGTTTATATACTTTTTTTAATGTTTTGTTTTTCAGACCTCTAAAAAAAAAAACGTCCTCTTACAACCATTACACAACCTGACCACGACGTCACAAAATACTTCATTTTGCCCACTGGGAAGTAAGTGTAATGTACAGTACTATAAGCTCATGAGTAGCATTACTTAGAATAAATGGATATAAAGAAGTTTTTTCACTTCAGGGATCCATTTCAAAGTAATGTTCAATTGAAGCAACTCAGCTGATCACATTACACTCAAAATTAAAACATCATAATTACCTCGGCAGGTAGCCTAGTGGTTAGAGTGTTGGACTTGTAACCGGAGGGTTGCAAGTTCGTAATCCCCGAGCTGACAAGGTAAAAATCTGTCATTCTACCCCTGAACAAGGCAGTTAACCCACTGTTCCCCGGGCGCCGAAGATGTGGATGTTGATTAAGGCAGCCCCCCGCACCTCTCTGATTCAGAGGGGTTGGGTTAAATGCGGAAGACACATTTCAGTTGAAGGCATTCGGTTGTACAACTGACTAATAATGGTGACTTTGACTTAAGGAATTCAATAGTATTTCTACAAAGCTATATCCACACATTTTTCACTAGCAATGATTGATTATGAGTACCTGTTCTTAGATTTTTCTCTCTACGATTTTTCATTTATAGATATTAGATAGGTATTATTATAATGTTTTGCAAAATGCTATATATTCATTGTTTAGCTGGAATGGAATGTTTGACTACTGTATATTTTCACTGTGATATATGGTTGCCTCACCTAAATATCTTACTGTAGGATCAATGCATCTAAGTCTCTCTGGGTAACAGTGTCTGCTAAATAGCGTCAGCAAAAAGAAATGTTTTGTACGTTCAGTGTATTGCGTCAGCAAAAAAAACACACAATTATCTGCCTCTCTGAAATGAAACCATCAAGTGATAGACCCCGGGAAGAGTAGCTGCTGCTTTCGCAACAGCTACTGGGGATCCTAATAAAATACCAAATACCAACACCAAACAAATAGAGTACATGTCTGTCATTGAAAAACCATGTGCCATGATTAGATAGTGAAAAAAACACACATCTGTTTCATAAATTCTTTAAACAAACGTCTAGGAATGAAACTCTTCAGTATTAGTCACATTATCATAAAAATAATTGATATGATTACAGTCATGACACAATCGTTAGATTTAAAACTGAGCCTTTCATTATCTTTTAAATACAATATAAAAGGTTGCTTATTTGAAGAGCAGTAAGTATAGATGTTGAGTAATAAAGACTGTCTAAATATCAGATTAAAGACATGACCTGACAGTGTTGAAAATGGAGTGAAACTAGTCATGTTAAGTAGGGCACACTGTTGCATAATGGGGTGGTAGGTAGCCTAGTGGTTAGAGCGTTGGGCCAGTAACCGAAAGGTTTCTTGATCGAATCCCCGAGCTGACAAGGTAAAAATATGTTGTTCTGCCCCTGAACAAGGCAGTTAACCCACTGTTCCCCAGTAGGCTGTCATTGTAAATAAGAATTTGTTCTTGACTGACTTGCCTAGTTAAATAAAAGGTTAAAATAACACCCAGTTGGTTTTCTTCCATTAGGTGCCTAAATGAGCAGGACTCCTGAGAGTGGATTTCTTAATTTACTTCAATGTGGTGTGTTGTTCATGCAGTAGGTTGGAGCAAGTGCAGTATAATTGGTTTAAAACCATTCATGTTACTGCAGTAGCTTTATGGCAGTTTGTCGATGAGCCCTGAGGATTACTCGTTCACCCTTGACGTCCTTGTGACGCATAATGGCCTCCCAATGTTTAGGGGGAGAAAGTTCTAGAACACGGTGTCCATAATAGGACAGTTCAGTAAGATCAGTTCCTTACAGCCTCTAAAGTTGCTCTCTAACACTAGAAGCGCAGAGGCAGTCATTTTGACTGCATATGAACTTAAATTTGAAATATCTCAGCAATTTTTAAAGTCATGCCCGCCTCCGTCCTGGACCTTACCTAAATAAGTCTATTTAACACACATATTTTGTTTGAATTTCGATATCACAAACATAATTTGTTGTATAAGCCATTTTAAGAGGACATGTCATGTCACAGAGGCAGGGCAAGGCAGCCAAAAAATTAAGAAATTAGCTCTATTTCAAGATCACTTTTTCCAAGAATAACCGCTGTTCCATGTGCTCCACAGATGAGCATGTGGCAGCAAGTAGCCCACAGTAACATAAACAAATGGAAATGCTATTGTGTTCTTAAAAAAAATATATATCATCTAATGTTACCTAAAACGTTCATAAACACAACCAAAGGATTATTTCTGGTGACTTCAGTAACCCAAGCAGAGTGATAAATGAGTCATCTGCTGTCACCTAGCTAGATAACATAACCAGAGCAGACGGGCAGCTTTGCAGTGAGTAGAACTACTCCATAAAACATGGCCACCATTTGATCTCAATTTGGATCAGATGAAACCCTGTCTCTGGATTATCCCTGAGAGTGGTGGGATTTGTTTTCATTTCCATACACTGTCCGCATGGCTAGTCAAGCAGTTAGCTGTGGACGTCTCCCTCGGATTGTCTTCAAAGCTAATATCATGATCCAAACAACTGTCAGCGAATAGATTCTCATGACAGCGATTATTATTTATTATGTGCTGTATGTGCTGTTAACAATTCTTCATTTATTGTCATGTGATAGGGAAGTTGGTTGCAGCACAGTAGTTGGATAAAGCACATACAGGAAGTGGCTACATCACAGTAGTTGGCTACAGCACATACAGGAAGTGGCTACATCACAGTAGTTGGCTACAGCACATACAGGAAGTGGCTACAGCACAGTAGTTGGCTGAAGCACAGTAGTTGACTACAGAATATACAGTAGCTGGCTACAGCACAGTAGTTTTCTAAACTCAGCAAAAAAAGAAACGTCCCTTTTACAGGACCCTGTCTTTCCAAGATAATTCGTAAAAATCCAAATAACTTCACAGATCTTCATTGTAAAGGGTTTAAACACTGTTTCCCATGCTTGTTCAATGAACCATAAACATGCACCTGTGGAACAGTCGTTAAGACACTAACAGCTTACAGACGGTAGGCAATTAAGGTCACAGTTATGAAAACTTAGGACACTAAAAAACACCAGAAGAAAGATGCCCAGGGTCTCTGCTCATCTGTGTGAACGTGCCTTAGATATGATGCAAGGAGGCATGAGGACTGCAGATGTGACCAGGGCAATAAATTGCAATGTCCGTACTGTGAAGATGCCTAAGACAGCGCTACAGGGAGACAGGACGGACAGCTGATCGTCCTCGCAGTGGCAGACCACATGTAGCAACAGCTGCACAGGATTGGTACATCCGAACATCACACCTGCGGGACAGGTACAGGATGGAAACAACAACTTCCAGAGTTACACCAGGAACGCACAATCCCTCCATCAGTGCTCAGATTGTCCGCAATAGTCTGAGAGAGGCTGGACTGAGGGCTTGTCGGCCTGTTGTAAGTCAGGTCCTCACCAGACATCTCCCCTGGCAACAACGTTGCCTATGGGCACAAACCCACCGTTGATGGTCCAGACAGGACTGGCAAAAAGTGCTCATCACTGACGAGTCGCGGTTTTGTCTCACCAGTGGTGATGGTCGGATTCGCGTTTATCGTAAAGGAATGAGCATTACACCGAGGCCTGTACTCTGGAGCGGGATTGATTTGGAGGTGGAGGGTCCATCATGGTCTGGGGCGGTGTGTCACAGCATCATCGGACTTAGCTTGTTGTCATTGCAGCTAATCTCAACACTGTGCGTTACAGGAAAGACATCCTCCTCCCTCATGTGGTACCCTTCCTCCAGGCTCATCCTGACATGACCCTCCAGCATGACAATGCCACCAGCCATACTGCTCGTTCTGTGCGTGATTTCCTGCAAGACAGGAATGTCAGCGTTCTGCCATGGCCAGTGAAGAGGCCGGATCTCAATCCCATTGAGCATGTCTGGGACCTGTTGGATCGGAGGGTGAGGGCTAGGGCTAGGGCCATTCCCCCCAGAAATGTATGGGAACTTGCAGGTGCCTTGGTGAAAGAGTGGTCAAAAGAACTGGCAAATCTGGTGCAGTCCATGAGGAGGAGATGCAATGCAGTACTTTATGCAGCTGGTGGCCACACCAGATACTGACTGACTGTTACTTTGACCCCCTTGTTCAGGGACACATTATTCCATTTCTGTTAGTCACATGTCTGTGGAACTTATTCAGTTTATGTCTCAGTTGTTGAATCTTGTTATGTTCATACAAATATTTACACATGTTAAGTTTGCTGAAAATAAACCCAGTTGACAGTGAGAGGATGTTTATAGCACATTAGGTATGTGACAGTATTTCCACATGCTTTCATAAATATATATATATACGTATATACAGTGGGGAGAACAAGTATTTGATACACTGCCAATTTTGCAGGTTTTCCCACTTACAAAGCATGTAGAAGTCTGTAATTTTTATCATAGGTACTCAGAAATCCAGAAAATCACATTGTATGATTTTTAAATAATTAATTAGCATTTTATTGCATGACATAAGTATTTGATACATCAGAAAAGCATCCCCAAAGAATGATGTTTCCACCTCCATGCTTCACGGTTGGGATGGTGTTCCTGGGGTTATACTCATCCTTCTTCTTCCTCCAAACACAGCGAGTGGAGTTTAGACCAAAAAGGTATATTTTTGTCTCATCAGACAACATGACCTTCTCCCATTCCTCCTCTGGATCATCCAGATGGTCATTGGCAAACTTCAGACGGGCCTGGACATGCGCTGGCTTGAGCAGGGGGACCTTGCGTGCACTGCAGGATTTTAATCCATGACGGCGTAGTGTGTTACTAATGGTTTTCTTTGAGACTGTGGTCCCAGCTCTCTTCAGGTCATTGACCAGGTCCTGCTGTGTAGTTCTGGGCTGATCCCTCACCTTCCTCATGATCATTGATGCCCCACGAGGTGAGATCTTGCATTGTCCCCCAGACCGAGGGAGATTGAACGTCATCTTGAACTTCTTCCATTTTCTAATAATTGCGCCAACAGTTGTTGCCTTCTCACCAAGCTGCTTGCCTATTGTCCTGTAGCCCATCCGAGCCTTGTGCAGGTCTACAATTGTATCCCTGATGTCCTTACACAGCTCTCTGGTCTTGGCCATTGTGGAGAGGTTGGAGTCTGTTTGATTGAGTGTGTGGACAGGTGTCTTTTATACAGGTAATGAGTTCAAACTGGTGCAGTTAATACAGGTAATGAGTGGAGAACAGGAGGGCTTCTTAAAGAAAAACTAACAGGTCTGTGAGAGCCGGAATTCTTACTGGTTGGTAGGTGATCAAATACTTATGTCATGCAATAAAATGCAAATTAATTATTTAAAAATCATACAATGTGATTTTCTGGATTTTTGTTGAAGTGTACCTATGATAAAAATTACAGACCTCTACATGCTTTGTAAGTAGGAAAACCTGCAAAATCGGCAGTGTATCAAATACTTGTTCTCCCCACTGTATATATATATATATATATATATATATATATATATATATATATATTTTTTTTTTTTTTTGTGGAAAGCTAATTTGGATCTGCAAAAGGTCATCAACGTGAAGGATATTTGTTCCCCTCAGTTTGGGAACCACTGCCATAGAACACCAGGTACTATACAGTAAGAAAAACAAGCGGATTGAGTTGGTAAGTCAGTGCTGAGCTGAGCCCTGATTACCTCCCCATAAGCCTTAGTTTGACGCCCTTATGATGACCTCACAGACTGAGAGTCCCAAAGAGGATCTTCATAATCCACTTTATTTGGTGAATAGGACTTCTTTAAACTAATCTCTTTACAGGTTATTGCAGATAGATTAACTAATGTTTGGCAAAATGTATCAAAACGTTTTGCAACTGAAACCAAAAGTGAGCATTTCTCATTGGACAAGTTCAAGTTGTCCCTCCTTGTTTCAGACTGTTTTCCTCTGTTTGGTGCCTTGTGAATATGACCCTGTTATAGATCAAGTGTGTAGAGTGGAGTTCCCTGCATGGCAATGATTTAGTAGCAGGAAGAGTCAGGACTCTTGGCCAACTGTGTCACATATTTACTAGATTATCTTGATAAGACATAGTCTAAGTCTGGATAGGATGTAGCCCATCCCCCATTTTAGCCTACAGTATCCTCTTGATGCTCTACAATTAGGTTGCAATCACCTTCTGGAATTGTATAAACAGTTCTGTTTTTTATGTGTATTTTTTTTGTCAAAAGGCACTCGCACATCTGAGCTCTCTTTTTTGCAGGTGTAAGGTAACAGTTGAATAAGATGAGAAAAAAGAAGAAACCTGCACACTGCTCTTGATAGTATCGCTGCTCTTGATGGTATCGCTGCTATTGATGGTATCGCTGCTATTGATGGTATCGCTGCTCTTGATAGTATCACTGCGCTTGATAGTATCGCTGCTCTTAATGGTATCGCTGCTCTTGATAGTATCGCTGCTCTTGATAGTATCGCTGCTCTCGATAGTATCACTGCTCTTGATAGTATCGCTGCTCTTGATGGTATCGCTGCTCTTTAATAAGCTTTACGTATCAGTCTCAAGGCCTTCGTCAGAGCATAGTACACACTTTATTAGAATATTTATGAAATGCACATTGTTATGTTTGGTAACACTTACTTATTTTCCCTCGACTCCAACCCCATTTGATGCATGGAATGTCTACATAATAAAAAAAAGTTAATGAGGCCGATACGTAAAGCTTATTAAAGTGATACTATCAAGAGCAGTGTTTTCTGTTTTATCCATTTTTTATTATAAGAAAGCATAAAAATACAGAAAGCCACAAAAAAAAGGTTCTGTCTCACAAATAAGTGCAGTGGCTGTGTCAGCACAATCTTGTTCATATCCGTTTTGGAAAAGTAATTTGGGGCTAGACTTTTCACCAACGACTAAAACACAACCCTGATCCAACCTAAAAGAAACAGAGCCACAGTAGTTGCTGATGAGCGTCATTTTGACTCTGAATATTAATAACCGCACAAGCTGTCATGTGCAGCGGTGCTCAAACACACAGGATGATAAGCAAGTCATTCATTGTCAGTCAGTTGCTGGGGAACTGCGGTAAGAGTTACCATAGGATATTGCTATAATTGGTTGGAGAGAATTTTAATCCAAGTTTGATTCTACTCGCTGTAGGTCAGTTTCGTTAACAGATACTTAAATCAATTTACAGGCGAATGATCTTCATTCATGATTGATGGAATGTATTTAATAATGCATAGCCTATACATCAGGAACAAGCAGTAGACAGGCCTTCATTAAGAAAAGGACGAGGATAAACACGGACACATTGTATCCATCTTTATGTATCTGTTTTAACTCTGTCATTATTCACAAAAATGATCAATTATAAATACAACTTCATATAAATAACAGGTAAAATTATTGTTGGAAAGTACAAGTGTCTTTACACCTTTTTTGTATGAGTGTTAGGATAGATTTGAGCATTAATTTACCCTTCGGTCGTACAACAGAGAACAACAACTGTGGCTGTTGTGAGTGAAGTTAATTATACTGTGATCTCGCAGAATATCAAACAGCTGACATTTAATCATTGAATGTGTTTCCTAATTACCAACAAATTGAGGTCAAACTAACTCAGTTTGGTCTCCCATAATTGGGGTCAAATCTCAATTTTTAATAAACATCCTCTTGAATGTCAGAATCTGTTTTTTTTTTTCTTCAGTTTTATATTCCACCACCTACCCACGCCACATGAACTATGTGGACATACAAATAAAATATATGTTTAACCAATTCCAGCAGTGAAATACTTCTGCTTCTATAAAAACAACAACTGTTGGGCTTATACTGTACCACTAAAACAGCGTGTGTGTTTGCATGTATGTATCTGTCCTTCCATCAGAGTGTGTGTGTGTGTGCGTGCGTGTGTGTGTGTGCGTGTGTGTGTGTGTGCACGTGCGTGTGTGCGTGTGTGTGTGTGCGCGTGCGTGTGTGCGTGTGTGTGTGCGCTCGTGCGTGTGTGTGTGTGCGCGCGTGCATGTGTGTGTGCGCGTGTGCATGTGTGTGTGCGTGTGTGTGTCTACACCCCACCATGCAAACACAGCAGAAGATTACAGAAGTCATGCAGTGTGTGGAGGCAGCAGCAGCTCAAAGGGAGATTCATTGGTATTGGAGCTGGCAGAGATCACAGTATCCACCACAAGCTGGGCAACACGGGGGTCAGAAATGTCAGTTTGATTCCAGCCAGAGATCTAAAATCACATTAAACTCAATGCAATGCAATGTGACAGGCCATGAACAATAGGACCCGGAGCAGGGGAAGTTGCACAATGTGCTTACTGTACAGCAGTAGTATTTTCCCACTCCTGATTCTTCCTGGTCCTTGGGACCCAAAGGGGTGCACATTTTTCATTCTAGCCTGGCAATAACACATCTGATTCAACCAATCAAAGCCTTGGTGATAAACTGATTAGCTGAATCCAGTATGTTAGTGCTGGGCTAGAAGAAAAACCAACGCTACTGTTACAGTAATATACAACCAAGAAGGAACACTTTATAATAATCTACCTTAAAAATCATTTATATTGTATTTGTTATTATAAAGCATTACCGACTAAGAGGGAGAGCCAGTTCTGAGCTATTGTATTTGTGCTCATACGTAGGCATACAGTAGCAGGTGGAGCTGCTGGAGGGAGGTCTGCCACTTAACCAGAACTGCTCATTTGCTCTCAGTGTGATGTGAGCAAATTATAACCAGGCGATATGAAGTGGGGCCTCAGGGGTCCATTATTGCCTGTGCCAAGGAGCTTGTCTAATGATGGCCCCTACAGACATGACCCGTAGCTGCTTTTCTCTCATCTAGATCTGAAAGACTTTGAAAGGTATAGGGAATACTTAGCTCCATATTGTCCCCTGATATGACATTTTACCATATTGCTCACACCTATCCAATCCCTTCAGAATTACACAATTGTCTTGGAGTAGTGTTTGTTCCCTGAATGCAGCCATGCACTCCTGTCCAGGCAGAGGTAAGCACTGCAGTGGATTACATGTGGTGGCCATTTTTAGTTTGTAGAACAATACAAGATGTCCCTTGAAAATTAGGGACACGAAGTCCTGGGACCGCCCTAGACGGTCCTACATAAACGCTCCCACCTTGATACAGAGATGAGGGAGATTTCACTGATACTCAGATACAACAGTTCGCTCATTTGCAGATATGCATCAGTTGGATTAAGCACCATTGCGTCCCAATGCACCATCCCTTCATTATTCCCTTACCAGTTTGTCCCTGTTGGTCTGTTTTTGTGTTACAAAAAAGATCTGTGAGCAGGCTGGGAAAAATACACTAGAGTTTATAAATCACTGGAGTCTCGTTTTTTTTCAGACTGGGCCACATTGAGGTCGCTATAAGGCTAAACTCTGTTCCGGGATTTAGGGAACTTTAGGGGACAGAAACTGAGAAATGTGATTTTGCTTGAGATAAGAGTACCCCTATCTCTCAGCTCAGTAGTCTCCTTCTGAGCATGAACTGACCATAAAGTGTGAAGCACACAGTGACCAAATGGCTCGAAACCACACATTATTTGGTGTGATTCTGTGTGAGATAGGGGTAGAGATATCGCTCAACTCAGCAGTCTCTCTCTGTCCACTATCTGCCGGTGCAGTTTATGTGTGTGCTTCTCAAAATTAAGTTAAGCTAGCTGCTGTTCTTGTGTTCTCTGGGGTGAAGGGGCCATAAACTGCGATTGGTGTCCCTCAGCTGGGATGGTTGAGCTAACGTAGGATAATGTGATTAGCATGAGGTTGTAAGCAACAAGAACATTTCCCAGGGCATAGAAATATCATATATGGGCAGAAAGCTTAAATTCTTGTTAGTCTAACTGCACTGTCCAATTTACAGTAGCAATTACAGTGAAAGAATACCATACTATTGTTTGAGGAGAGTGCACAGTTATGAACTTGATGCAATGGTTCATTGAATCAGTCAAAAACTTTGAATTTTTTTAACCAGGTAGGCCAGTTGAGAACAAGTTCTCATTTACAATTGCGACCTGGCCAAGATAAAAAAAAGCAGTGCGACACAAACAACACAGAGTTACACATGGAATAAACAAACGTAAAGTCTATATACAGTGTGTGCAAATGTAGTAAAATTAGGGAGGTAAGAAAATAAATAGGCCATAGTGGCAAAATAATTACAATTTAGCATTAACACTGGAGTGATAGATGTGCAGAAGATGAATGTGCAAGTAGAGATACTGGGGTGCAAAGGAGAGAAGAAAAAAAACAACATGGGGGTGAGGTTGTTGGGTGGCTATTTACAGATGGGCTGTGTACAGGTGCAATGATCGGTAAGCTGCTCTGATAGCTGATGCTTAAAGTTAGTAAGGGAGATCGAAGACTCCAGCTTCAGTGATTTTTGCAATTCGTTCCAGTCATTGGCAGCAGAGAACTGGAAGGATAGGCGGCCAAAGGAGGAGTTGGCTTTGGGGATGACCAGTGAAATATACCTGCTGGAGAGTGTGCTACGAGTGGGTGAAGCTATGGTGACCAGTGAGCTGAGATAATGCGGGGCTTTACCAAGTAAAGACTTATAGACGGCCTGGAGCCAGTGGGTTTGGCGACGAAAATGAAGCGAGGGCCAGCCAACGAGAGCATTCAGGTCGCAGTGGTGGGTAGTATATGGGGCTTTTGTGACAAAACGGATGGCACTGTGATAGACTACATCCAATTTGCTGAGTAGAGTGTAGGAGGCTATTTTGTAAATGACATAGCCGAAGTCAAGGATCGGTAGGATAGTCAGTTTTACGAGGGTATGTTTGGCAGCATGAGTGAAGGATGCTTTGTTGCGAAATAGGAAGCCGATTCTAGATTTAATTTGGGATTGGAGTTGCTTAACTACTTACGGAGTGGTGGGGCGCTAGCTTACGGAGTGGTGTGCTTTCGCTTTACAGCGAAAGCACAACATTTGATTGTTTGAGGGTAGCACCTCCAATATTTTCCATTAGCATAAATTAATAAACCATCGCGGTTCACACAAAACACATTTCACAACGAAAACAAATCCCTTACCTTTTGAAGAACTTCTGCTGAGGGCTTCCCAAGTGTCCAACGAAGACATCCAAAGGTTCTTTTGTTAGAAAAAGTCATTTATTATATCCATAAATCTCTGTTTGGTTGGCGCGCGCGTTATGTTCATAAAATACAGCGTCCACTCGCCCATTGAACCATGAAGAGAACGCGTTCAATCTATACCTATACACTTGTCCAAGAACAATCAAACATCATTGATAATGTATCCTTAGGAACACTTTTATGTATATTTACTATAATATTTCAACCGGATTATAAACTGGACAATAGGAAAGGAAAAAACCACAGCGCGCGAGCCCGTGAACGTGCTTCCTCTTCTGTTTACATACGATGACTAGTTCGAAATTCTTCTTCTATTACCATCCAGAGCAACCTAACATCATCAAACACTGTCTAGAGACTGTTGACATCCAGTGGAAGCAATAGGTACTGCAATCTTACTCCCAGAAATGGCTGTTTTCAATAGGGAGGGGTTCAAAATAAGGCCAGGACAGAAATTCCTCGGGTTTTCGCCTGCTATATCCGTTCTGTTATACTCACAGACATTATGTTAACACTTTTAGAAACTTCAGAGTGTTTCCTATCCTATTTTCTGGGCCTGAGTGGGAGGCATTTTACTTTGGGCACGCCAGACTCTCCAAAACCGTCACCTCGGGAGCCGCTCCCTAAGAAGTTAATATGAGTCTGGAAGGAGAGTTTACAGTCTAACCAGACACCTAGGTATTTGTAGTTGTCCATATATTCTAAGTCAGAACCGTCCAGAGGAGTGATGCTAGATGGGCGGGCGGGTGTGGGCAGCGATCGGTTGAAGAACATGCATTTAGTTTTACTTGCATTTAAGAGCAGTTGGAGGCCACAGAAGGAGTGTTGTATGGCATTGAAGCTCGCCTGGATGTTTTGTTAACCCAGTGTCCAAAGAAGGGCCAGAAGTGTATACAGAATGGTGCTGCCTTCTAGTATACATACACTGCTGCCATCTAGTGGCCATAATCTAAATTGCGCCTAATCTGGAATCGTACATTTTGGCCTTTCTATTGCATTTCACTGTGTAATGTGTTATATTCTCCTACATTCATTTCACATTTCCACAAACTTCAGTGTTTCCTTTGAAATGGTATCAAGAATATGCATATCCTTGCTTCAGGTCCTGAGCTTCAGGCAGTTAGATTTGGGTATGTCATTTTAAGCGAAAATTGAAAGAAAGGGTTCGAAACTTAAGAGGCTAATGTGAAGCACTCAAAGTGACCAAAAGGACAGCCTCATAAGGAGGTGGTTGAGACTGACACTTCTTGTGAGGCGGTGGCTGTCCTATGGACACCGTAAACCAAAATGATTTTTGTGAACATAGCTTTATCGTCAAGATTTCTGTATTCACTGCCTCAAACGCATCCTGTGAAAAATGTCTCTCCAGTAAGTAAAATGGAAATTATTTTGGGATGTTTAAAAGGGAGAAAGTTACAGCTGATTGTTGTTTGAGTTTTATGTTCAATTACAAAACAGGATTAATTAAGAAATTCCTTTTGATCATAACTCACTCGTTACACATAGCACATGGTTATGGATTTGTCGCCGGGCAGTTATAAAACAGACACCAAGAGATAAAGTCGAGATAAAGGAAATCGGTCATTTACTTCATGTCTCTACGCCGAATGGCACCGTACTGTTTGGTTTCATGTCTGTTGGTGTCTGGTGAGCAAAACATGACGTGAAAATGTGTGATCCTAAATGTATTTTTCAACACCCTGCTGAGTTAACGTATAGTGAGAGCCTTAGCAATTTTTTGAATGGGAATGTTTTTATTCCCTATAGATCTTTCCTGTACTCAAACAGAGACAACTTTGTCGGAGACTATTTGCTGTGTGTCAACAAGAAAAAAGTCCAAGACTATAGTTTGCTGTCTTGTCAAAGTCAGACAACTGTTTGGTGTGTGTCTACATCATTTCAACCCGTTGTGAACATTTTCACCTTCGTTATTTGCTTCTTAAATTCAGTGTAGGCAACTCCATCTTCATTCAAATTCACTTCAATTAGATTCAAATGTAGGCTTATTGTCCGTCAAATATTCATACGTTGGAACATTTTATTTTTCATGTGCATATCACACAGCATATCAACGTCATTATATAGTTGTGACTTGAGCACAACCTTTGACTGTGATTCCATTCTGGGTGTCGAGGAGTATAGAGAGTTCCAATTTCACAACCAGACAAGTTACAGTCAGATCACAGTCCAATTACACACCCAGAGAGATTAATTTCATTTGTCATCATCTGCTCACATTCTAATTAGGAGTCAAACACACAGCATTGCTGGAAGTGGAGAGGAGACCCGACAAAAGACAAGCAGATACAATGCATTCTGAAAGTAAACCAAAATGTCTGCAACATTAAACATCCCCAACAAGTGGCCTCCATCATTCTTATTTGGAATGGAAGAAGTTGGAACCACCAAGACTCTTCCTAGAGCTGGCCGCCTGGCCAAACTGAGCATTCGGGGGGAGAAGGGCCTTTGTCAGGGAGGTGACCAACAACCCAATGGTCACTCTGACAGAGCTCCAGAGTTCCTCTGTGGAGATGGAAGAACCTTCCAGAAAGACAACCATCTCTGCAGCACTCGACCAATCAGGCCTTTATGGTAGAGTGGCCAGACGGGAGCCACTCAGTAAAAGGACAGCCCACTTGGAGTTTGCCAAAAGGCACCTAAAGACTCTCAGACCATGAGAAACAAGATTCTCTGGTCTGATGAAACCAAGATTGAACCTTTGCCCTGAATGCCAAGTGTCACATCTGGAGAAAATCTGGCACCATCCCTACGGTGAAGCATGGTGGTGGCAGCATCATACTGTGGGGATATTTTTCAGCGGCAGGGACTGGGAGGCTAGTCAGGGTAGAGGGAAAGATGAATGGAGCAAAGTACAGAGAGTTCCTCAGGACCTCAGACTGGGGCGAAGGTTCACCTTCCAACAGGACAATGGCCCTAAGCACACAGCCAAGACAACGCAGGAGTGGCTTCTGATGTCCTTGAGTGGACTACACAGAGCCCGGACTTGAACCCGATCAAACATCTCTGGAAAGACCTGAAAAAATCTGTGCAGTGACTCCCCCATCCAACTTGACAGAGCTTGAGAGGATCTGCAGAGAAGAATGGGAGAAACAAATACAGGTGTCATACCCGTTTCTTATTTTTTATAAATTGGCAAAAATGTCTATGTGTAAATTGATGAGGAGAAAAAAACTATTTAATCCATTTTAGAATAAGGCTGTAACGTAACAAAATGTCAAGGGGTCTGAATACTTTCCGAATGCACTGTAGGTGTCATAGATGTCCCTGATTCAAAGGCCTATTGTCTAGGTAGCCCTCTAGAACTGGTCTGTTTCCCAAATGACAACCTATTCCCTACATAGTGCACTGCCTATAGTCCTTGCGTGAATGCCATGAATACATTATTGAAAAGTGTTTCCAATCAACCAGCGTGGGACAGATGGTATGGTGTACATGTTAGGACATCCCTACTGTTTGAAATAAAGCCAATACTTCCTATGACAAGTGTACCTATTTCCTATGAAAAAACTCAATAGGGAGTAGGCCTATCTTAAAATGTGCACCGTACATATCAAATCAAATCACTTGCACCAAATACAACAGGTGTAGACCTTACAGTGAAATTCTTACTTACACGCCCTTAACAAACAATGCAATTTTAAGGAAATAAGAGTTAAGAAAATAAATAAACTAAAGTAAAACAAAATAACGCAATAAAATAACAATAACGAGGCTATATACAGGGGGTACCGGTACCGAGTCAATGTGCTGGGGGGTACAGGTCAGTCTTTGAGGTAAATGAGATAATATGTAGATGAAGATAAAGTGACTGCAGCGTAAAAAAGGGGAGGGGGTCAATGCAAATAGTCCAGGTAGCCATTTTATGAACTGTTCGGCAGTCTCATGGCTTGGGGGGTAGAAGCTGTTGAGGAGACTTTTGGACCTAGACTTGGAGCTCCGGTACCACTTGCCGTGCGGTAGCAGAGAGAACAGTCTATGACTGGGGTGGCTGGAGTCTTTGACAATTTTTTAGGGCCTTCCTCTGACACCGCCTAGTATAGAGGTCCTGGATGGCAGGAAGCTTGGCCCCAGTGATGTACTGGGCTGTGCGCACTACCCTCTATAGTGCCTTGCAGTCGGATGCCGAGCAGTTGCCATACCAGGCGGTGATGCAACCGATGCACTTATTGGGCCCCCTAGTGGCGCAGCGGTCTATGGCACTACATATTCATGCTAGAGGTGTCACTACAGACCCAGGTTCAATCCTGGGCTGTATCACAACTGGCTGTGGTTGGGAGTCGAATAGGGCGGCCCACAGTTGTCCGGGTTAGGGGAGGGTTTGGCCGGGGGTGATTTACAAGTAGGCCGTCATTGTAAATAAGAATTTGTTCTTAACTGGCTTCACTAGTTAGATATACAAAATGAACAGCCCTGTAAAACAGTCCAATAGCTTAGCATCTGACCACTTCCATATTTAGTGAGTCACTGGTACTTCCTGCTTTAGTTTTTGCTTGTAAGCAGGAATCAGGAGGATAAGATTAAGGTCAGATTTGCCAAATGGAGGGCGAGGGAGAGCTTTGTACGCCTCTCTGTGTGTGGAGTAAAGGTGGTCTAGAGTTTTTTTTCTTCTCTGGTTGCACATGTGACGTGCTGGTAGAAATGAGGTAAAACGGATTTAAGTCCCCGGCCACTGGATGAGCATTTTCTTGCTTGCTTATGGCCTTATACAGCTCGTTGAGTGCGGTCTTAGTGCCAGCATCGGTTTGTGGTGGTAAATAGAACAACAAAAAATATAGATGAAAACTCTCATTGTAAATAGTGTGGTCTACAGCTCATCATGAGGTACTCTACCTCAGGTGAGTAAAACCTTGAGACTCCTTTAATATTAGATTTTGTGCACCAGCTGTTATTGACAAATAGTGGTTCTGTCTTTCCGATGCATGAAAAACCCAGCCAACTGTATATTATCCATGTCGTCGCCACAACTCAGTGAAACATATTACAGTTTTTAATGTCCCGTTGGTAGGATAGTCTTGAACGGAGCTCATCCAGTTTATTCTCGGACGGATGATAGCGGTGGGTTACCCACTCGCCGACTAATTCTCACGAGGCACCAGGATCTGCGTCCCCAGTATCGGTGTTTCCTCTTCATGCGAATTACAGGGATTTGAGGAGCAGTAAATCCTTCCCGTCCGACTCCTTAAAGAAAACATCTTTGTCCAGTTCGAGGTGAGTAATCACTGTTCTGATATCCAGAAGCTCTTTTAAGTCATAAGAGACGGTGGCAGAAACATTATGTACAAAATAAGTTACAAACATGTGAAATAGCACACTAAATATCACAATTGGTTAGGAGCCCGTAAAACGGCAGCCATCCCCTCCAGCGCCATTCTCTGAAAAAAATATATTAAAAAATTAAAGGGATGTGCATTGGAGATATGAGTTTGCACTTTTTTTTTCAAAATGCTTGTTGTGAATTAAGCATGAAGATGGCCTCTCATTTGCAGCCATGATTAATGTATTTATGAAAATAGCACTGCTCTGACAGTGGGAGGTGTAAGGTTGGCGATCTCTTTTCACCAGGAGACTAAACAGATTGTTTAAAAAGCAATTAAATTGTATTTTTGCAGTTGTGCATGGTACAGTTTTTCTTTTTAATACTGCGTGCATGCGTGATTGGTGCAGCTGGGAACAGCGTGGCCTCTGATAATGGCCCCTGTGGTTCCTCCTGACCCCTCTGTCTTTCAGACACCTCAACACCTGACAGCTCTGCTCTGCTCACAACCCCCTTTACTGCCATCAACCCGCCACTGGGCCTGGAAAGGCTTCTTCAAGCTCTCTGTACATCTGTTCAAAGCAGTCTGCACCATTAGTCCCTATATTTATTCAGCTCCACCTAATACATTTCAGCTAGGGCTTTTCTCTGACTGTCGGCCACATAGAGATATATCATATAATGTGGATTGAATTCTGTGGTTGGTCGTCTCGTATTCTTCCTCAGGCAGCTCAGGCAACTCCAGCCTCATGATAAACAGCAGCCTCCCCAAAGTGGGAATGTTCCCCATTCTAGTTCCGCATGCAAGCCCACTATCGTAAATGCTTCTGTAATGGCATATGAAAGTATAGGATTATTTCCTTCTAGGGCCCTAACTGCAGGGCAAAGAAATGTCTGTTTTTCAGAAAAGCTGTAACCATGTCTATCAAGGGGACATAATTAAGATTATAGTTGTGAGGAAACAATCTATAGCTCTGAATAGAAGCTAATGGTATGGAAATGATTCCCTCCTTTTGACAAAGTAACCTGGAATGACTGTATTTAACAGCTTTCCCGCTGATGTCTTGCCTTCCCTCCCTCACGTCAAGAACAGGTATATGAATGATAGAGTCAGAGGAGGATGACGAATGAAGAGAGGAGAAGGAGGAGGAGAGGAAGGGGAGAGATCAGGGTCAAACAAGGTCAGTGCACCTGCAGTTGATGATTCTAAAGCTTCTATATGAGCTCTTTCATGTCTGCTGTGGTGAAGAATCCTCCATTTTAACACCTCAGTTAATTGACACATCTTCCTTATCACAGTGTCTATATTGACGCTTTTTAGTTACAGTGCCTTCAGAAAGTATTCATACCCCTTGACTTATTCCACATTTTGCTGTGTTACGGGCCTAAATTCAAAATTAATTTTAAAAAAGTGTGTCTTACTCGTCTACACAAAATAACCCATAATGACAAAGGGAAAACGTGTTTTTAATGTTTTATAAAAAAAAATACAAATAATAATGAAATTACAGAAATATCTCATTTCCATAAGTATTCACACCCCTGAGTCAACACACGCTAGAATCACCTTTGGCACTATTCATTTATTTGACGATTATTATTATTTTAATTCTACAAGCTCGGTCAAGTTGGTTGTTGACCATTGTTTGACAGCCATTTTCAAGTATTGCCATAGATTTTCAAGACGATTTTAATGTAAAAACTACAACTAAGCCACTCAGGAACACTTAATGTCGTATTGGTAAGCAACTCCAGTGTATATTTGGCCTTTTGTTTTAGTTTATTGTCCTGCTGAAAGGTGAATTTGTCTTCCAGTGTCTGTTGGAACTTAACTCTATTCTATTTATTTTTATTTAAAAAAACTCCCTAGTCCTTGCCATTGACAAGCATACCCACAACATGACGCAGCCAACACCATGCTTGAAAATATGAAGAGTAGTACTTAGTGATGTGTTGATTTTGCCCAGGACATAAAGTTAATTTCTTTGCCAATTTTTTTGCAGTTTGACTTTAGTGCCTTATTGCAAACAGGATGTATGTTTTGGAATATTTTTATTCTCTACAAGCTTTCTTCTTTTCACTCGGTCATTTAGCTTAGTATTGTGGAGTAACTACAATGTTGTTGGGACACCCTCAGTTTTCTCCTATCACAGCCATTAAACTCTGTAACTGTTTTAAAGTTACCATTGGCCTCATGGTGAAATCCCTGAGGTGTTTCCTTCCTCTCCGGCAACTGAGTTAGGAAGGATGCATGTATCCATGGTGAAGTAATTCATAACTTTACCATACTCCAAAGGGACATTCAATGTCTGATTTGTTTTTACCTATCTACCAATAGGTGCCCTTCTTCTGCGAGACATTGGAAAAACTCCCTGGTCTTTGTGGTTGAATCTGTGTTTGAAATGCACTGCTCAGTGGGACATTACAGATAATTGTGTGTGTGGGGTACAGAGATGAGGTAGTCATTCAAAAAAGTATGTTAAACACTATTATTGCACACAGAGTGAATCCATGCAATTTATTATGTGACTTCTTTAGGCTTGCCATAACAAAGGGGTTGAATACTTATTGACTCAAGACATTTCAGCATTACATTTTATATTAATAAAAAAAAATGTCTAAAAACATAATTCCACTTTGACATTATGGGGTATTGTGTGTAGACCAGTGACACAAAATGTCAATTTAATCCATTTAAAATTCAGGCTGTAACACAACAGAGTGTGGAAAAAGTCAAGGGGTATGAATACTTTCTGAAGCCGTTGTACATGACAAGATTTAAGCTTATTTCATTCCAGGTAGATTGATAGATTTTGGTAGGTATTAATGTAGGCTACGTACTAACTATCCTGGTACAAGGCCAGTTTATAGGCTATTCCACTGGCAATTAATCTGATATTGAAGATAATGGCTATTTTGAAGTTTTTCTTAGAATGACCGTGACGTGGTTGTTTATCATATTTTAGTTGAATGCACTGATTGTAAGCCGCTCTGGATAAGAGCGTCTAGTAAATTATCAAAATGTAGTAAACGTGGCCGTAATGGCTATATAAAGTTGAAGCATTTTCCCTGCAGGTAGATAGACAGTTTTGGTATTGAGTGACATGCTGTTAATATCCAGGTGTTCATGTAGAGAGAGGGATATAAGCTGGACTGCAGTCCTCCTCCCTCCTACTCTCACTTCTAGGGAAAAAACAACAACAACAAGCGCCAGATGAAACCCATGATTGAGGAGGAGACAGTGGCAGATGCTCTCTCTCCACACAGATAATTCAGTTTTAATCTGAGTTCTGCAGATAAAAGTATGAGAGAGGGAGCAAGGCAGAGGGAGCAAGGCAGAGGGAGCAGGGCAGAGGGAGCAAGGCAGAGGGAGCAGGGCAGAGGGAGCAGGGCAGAGGGAGCAAGGCAGAGGGAGCAAGGCAGAGGGAGCAAGGCAGAGGGAGCAGGGCAGAGGGAACAAGGCAGAGGGAACAAGGCAGAGGGAGCAGGGCAGAGGGAACAAGGCAGAGGGAGCAAGGCAGAGGGAGCAGGGCAGAGGGAACAAGGCAGAGGGAACAAGGCAGAGGGAGCAAGGCAGAGGGAGCAGGGCAGAGGGAGCAAGGCAGAGGGAGCAAGGCAGAGGGAGCAGGGCAGAGGGAGCAAGGCAGAGGGAGCAGGGCAGAGGGAGCAAGGCAGAGGGAGCAAGGCAGAGGGAGCAAGGCAGAGGGAGCAGGGCAGAGGGAGCAAGGCAGAGGGAGCAAGGCATGCACCACCATACAGATTTACTCCCAGCAGTCAACTGCCACAGTGAAAAACACACACCTCAGCTGAGAGAAGTCTCTAAATGTGGCCAGAATTACACCAGCATCACCACAGGAGTTAGTCTCGATAACGATCAATCAAAGCCCTTTTTACATCAGCCAATGTCACAAAGTGCTGTACAGCAACCCAGCCTAAAACCCCAAACAGCAAGCAATGCAGATGTAGAAGCACAGTGGTTAGGAAAATCTCCCTAGAAAGGCGAGGAACCTAGGACGAAACCTAGAGAGGAACCAGTCTCTGATGGGTGGCCAGTCCTCTTCTGGCTGTGCCGGGTGGAGAGTATAACAGAACATGGCCAAGATGTTCAAACGTTCATAGACGACCAGCAGGGTTAAATAATAATAATCACAGTGGTTGTCGAGGGTGCAACAGGTCAGCACCTCAGGAGTAAATGTCAGTTGGCTTTTAATAGCCGATCCTTCAGAGTTAGAGACAGCAGGTGCTGTAGAGAGAGAGTCCAAAACAGCAGGTCTGGGACAAGGGAGCACGTCCACTGAACAGGTCAGGGTTCCACATGATATATATATTTTTTTCTAAAAACACATTTCTACTTTGACATTATGGGGTATTGTGTGTAGGCTAGTGACACAAAATGTCAATTTAATGTCAATGTCAATTTAATCCATTCATGCAGAACAGTTGAAACTGGAGCAGTAGCATGTCCAGGTGGACTGGGGACAACAAGAAGTAATCAAGTCCTAGGGCTCAGGTCCTCCGAGAGAAGAGAGAGAGAGAGAGAGAGAGAGAGAGAGAGAGAGAGAGAGAGAGAGAGAGAGAGAGAGAGAGAGAGAGAGAGAGAGAGAGAGAGAGCATACTTAAATTCAAGGACTCTTTAGAATATTCTGTTTACTCCGGCAGAACAGTTGAAACTGGAGCAGCAGCATGACCAGATGGACTGGGGACAGCAAGGAGTCATCAGGTACTAGGGCTCAGATCCTCCAAGAGAAGAGAGAGAGAGAATTAGAATGAGCATACTTAAATTCAAGGACTCTTTTGAATATTCTGTTTACTTTGGGGACAGTGATAAATATAATGAGAATTAGTTGATCATAATAGTAATTGGCTTGCAGCTAAATGGGTTTTGGATAAAAATACAATTGGGGGGACAAGTTCCATTTTTTTTTGTAAAGTAGCTTCTCAAATACTTCAAGCCAAGCCAAGCACTTCACACGCACTTCACACACACCTTGTTTTGCAATTCATCTTTCCACACATGACATTTTCCCTCTGACCTAAGGTTAGGTGAAAAACTAGTGTTTCTTATTGGACAAATTCAGGTAGATCCTTCCCAGTTTTGGCCAGTTTGCTTCCGTTTGGTTCCTAGTGAATTACTACAACCCCTCGTTTGTCCATAAACTGCTGCTGATTTTTGTCTCACACAGCATGTGCCTCCCTTGAAGCTTTAGTGCTGTAATGCTGTAGGCTGAGGTGAGGTATGTCCTGTTCAGTCCACCCCTGTTGTCTCAACACACACACACGCATGCACACGCATGCACACACAAACACACCACTATAGCAGACTCAGTGGGTAACCTCTCCCCTGAGTTTATTTTCACCACAGTCTACTTCAGTCCCCAGCTGCTGCTTTCTTCACTGAAGATGACTGAGAGCCAAATGGAGTGTGTGTGTGCATGCATGTGTGTGTGTGTGTGTGAGACAGATAACTAAAGAGAAAGTTCTGTGATTTATTTTCCTTCATGTGCAACCTGGAACCAAACAAACAAACAAACAAACTAACAGTGTTGGGGAAGCTACTCTGAAAATATAGTGTATCAAGCTAGCAATTACTTCACAATGAAAGAAGTTAAGCTACAGCTTCCTTAACTAAAGCCACTTAAAAAAAAAAGTAGTTCACTACATCCAAACTACTCTGTGAAAAAGTGTCTTATCTAAATATGAAATTTAATCGAAAACAAATTGCAATAACAGATCACTCTGGATTCAGATGTTAACAGAACGTGTAATTTAGCCTATTAAACTCAACTCATATGAGAATTAGGCAGGTCTGATGCTGGAAAAGAAATACAATCATTGCCAACTTCACCCATATTTTATTTTTGCGAAACAAAGTTGTGTGTAGTTCCAGTAGTTAGCGACATCACTCCATGGCAAGAAGTCATTAACTACTGAAAACACTACCAAGATTGGAATTTATTTGCCCTACCTCCAAGCTAATGCGTTTAATTACCATATAGTTTAACTGCATGCAGTTCACTACTCACCAACACTGCAAACTACTTGTGTTAAAATCATTCAGTCACATTAACGGCATGCTTTAGAGCACTTTGGTAAACATTGACCTTGAATATCATTCGTCCCTCTGCTAGTAAAGAACTCCAGTGTCCCTCCTGAGTTATATATACTCTATTATGCTGTGTGTCACATTTAGTGAGATGAACGATCAAAACAATATATTCATCCCCACTACAGCCATCCATCAGTTGGCAACAGATTCAAGGATAGAGATTCCCTAAAGGTATGCTCACACAGGCTATGTCCCAAACAGTACCATATTCCCTATACAGTGCACTACTTTAGACCAGAGCCCATAGGGAAGCCCATAGGCCTCTAGTCAAACGTTGTGCACTTCATAGGGAATAGGGTCCCATTTGGGATGCAGAACACTCTCCAATACTTCCTCTCAGAAAAACATAAATTCTACCGTTCCCCAACACGTATCCAAGACAACCGTCAAGTATACTATGAATATACATCAGACATCTGAATGCCGGAGAGAGTGCTCTGCTTACTAACACTCTCCTATCCTCATTTGTTGCGGTTGGATAAATGGAAACAATATTTTATTAGGTTGAACCTTTATTTTACCAGGTAAATGTGGTTGTAGCTCCACCTTCAAAAAACAATCAGATAAAAACCCTGATGAAGACAGCATAGCTGTCAAAACGTTGGCATCAATGAAATAATTGCATTGCGCCAGACCCACAGGCAGCGAGGAGAGTGAACGTGGAGGAAAATGTGCTTGTATGAAATGAGAAGCTCATTCTCCACTCGCCGCCTCCATCAGGCAAACAACGTTTACAGGGGTGGATCCCAAAATAAATGTGTATGGTGATAAAAAATGAAATAAGATAGTTGGGCAAGATGGATAAAAGGATAAATAGCGTATCGTTTTTAAATGTATGCATGCTTTTCTCCTACAGCTGATTCAAAGGGCGTGTGGCAGATATAAAAAAAAGATTCTGCATTAGGATACACGTGTGCTTCCTCGCCAAAAGGAGGCTAGCAAGGATGGCCCATATTACGTTTGCCTACTAATGAATTGACACACTCCTCGACCACTCAGCCAACTTATTGGTTTCCCAGTCACGGAGGAGAGAAGACGGAGGACGGACTTTTGCCCAAACGAGAGAAGGCCCCTCATTGGTCCTGAAAGCATCACTCACCCGAGTCGTCCGACGCTATGACTGTCTGAAACTCTGAAACTCTGAAATGCGAAAAAGCAGTCAAAGGAGCTTAAACATTTTAATGGACTACTTGAATTTAACGTGGAGGGATTTTTTTTGTGGAAGTGTTATGTAAGAAAATGCATTAAAGCTTCAGAAAGTGGGAGATTCGGGGCAGGGGTTTTAAGTTGGAACTTACAGAATCATAAAACAAGTATAAATACAGGGAGGTGAACTAGATATGAATGTAGTTTTTTAGCTTTTTATTAGTCAAGTTTAGTAGTTCAGCTCTCAGCAAGCTGTCTGGAGAGTGGCAAACTCCTGTTGAGACTTTATACAGAATGAGAATTGGTGAAAGGGAAAAATAGATCTCCTTTGGAAACAAGGTTTTGGAACAATAAACCTACCGTCTATAAACCTACCGTCTAGGTATGAATGAGAGTTATTCATGGATAAATGTTTTAACTTTCAAGTTTTAATTTCATGTGCACAAGTACAGTAAAATGCCTTTCTTGCAAACTCAACAGTGTTAATGTACATCCTTAAAAAAAGTATGTGTGATGAAACTAATTGCTCTTTCTGAATGCAAAGAACATTTATGTGAACAACAGACAATAAAGTATATCTAATCTAATGTTTGTGATATGTTAGATTGGCAATATGCTTCTGATATATTGTGGCTGTCTGTACAGTCTCCATATTAGGACCGTCTCAGCAGAAAGTCTTCCAATCTTAGCAGGAGTTTCCATAGTCTCAGCAAGAGTTATTTCAGTCTGCGTGATATGTGAGATGTTCTGTATGATATACAGCATATATATATATATATATATATATATATATATATATATATATATATATACACTACCATTCAAAAGCTTGGGGTCACTTAGAAATGTCCTTGTTTCTGAAAGAAAAGCTATTATTTTGTCCATTAAATAACATCAAATTGATCAGAAATACAGTGTAGACATTGTTAATGTTGTAAATGACTATTGTAGCTGGAAACGGCAGATTTTTAATGGAATATCTACATAGGCGTACAGAGGCCCATTATCAGCAACCATCACTCCTGTGTTCCAATGGCATGTTGTGTTAGCTAATCCAAGTTTATTATTTCAAAAGGCTAATTGATCATTAGAAAACCCTTTTGCAATTATGTTAGCACAGCTGAAAACTGTTGTTCTGATTAAAGAAGCAATTAAACGTGCCTTCTTTAGACTAGTTGAGTATCTGGAGCATCAGCATTTGTGGGTTCGATTATGGGCTCAAAATGGCCAGAAACAAAGAACTTTCTTCTGAAACTCGTCAGTCTATTCGTGTTCTGAGAAATGAAGGCTATTCCATGCTAGGAATTGCCAAGAAACTGAAGAACACAGAACAGCGCAAACTGGCTCTAACCGGAATAAAGAAGAGTGGGAGGCTCCAGTGCACAACTGAGCAAGAGGACAAGTACACTAGAGTTTCTAGTTGAGAAACAGACACCTCACAAGTCCTTAACTGGCAGCTTCATTAAATAGTACCCGCAAAATACCAGTTTCAATGTGAACAGTAAAGAGGCGACTCCGGGAGGCTGGGTTTCTGGGCAGAGTTGCAAAAAAAATGCCATATCTCAAAAATATATCTCAAAAATGACAATAAAAATAAAAGATTAAGATGGGCAAAAGAACACAGACGCTGGACAGAGGAACTCTGCCTGGAAGGACTAGAAGGCCAATCCATGATAATTGGCCTCTGTATGCCTATGTACAGTTGAAGTCGGAAGTTTACATACACCTTAGCCAAATACATTTAAACTCAGTTTTTTACAATTCCTGACATTTAACCTTAGTAAAAATTCCCTGTCTTAGGTCAGTTAGGATCACCACTTTATTTTAAGAATGTGAAATGTCAGAATAATAGTAGAGAGAATGATTTGTTTCAGATTTTATTTCTTTCAACACATTCCTAGTGAGTCAGAAGTTTACATACACTCAATTAGTATTTGGTAGCATTGCCTTTAAATTGTTTAACATGGGTCAAATGTTTTGTTAAGCCTTCCACAAGCTTCCCACAAAAGGTTGGGTGAATTTTGGCCCATTCCTCCTGACAGAGCTGGTGTAACTGAGTCAGGTTTGTAGGCCTCCTTGCTCGCACACGCTTTTTCAGTTCTGCCCACAAATGTTCTATAGGATTGAGGCCAGGGCTTTGGGATGCCCAATCCAATACCTTGACTTTGTTGTCCTTAAGCCATTTTGCCACAACTTTGGAAGTATGCTTGGGGTCATTGTCCATTTGGAAGACCCATTTGCGACCAAGCTTGAACTTCCTGTCTGATGTCTTGAGATGTTGCTTCAATATATCCACATAATTTTCCTTCTTCATGATGCCATCTATTTTGTGAAGTATACCAGTCCCTCCTGCAGCAAAGCACCCCCACAACATGATGCTGCCACCCCTGTGCTTCATGGTTGGGATGGTGTTCTTTGGCTTGCAAGCCTCCCCCTTCTTCCTCTAAACATAACGATGGTCATTATGGCCAAACAGTTTTATTTTTGTTTCATCAGACCAGAGGACATTTCTCCAAAAAGTACAATCTTTGTCCCCATGTGCAGTTGCAAACCGTATTCTGCCTTTTTTTATGGCGGTTTTGAAGCAGTGGCTTCTTCCTTGCTGAGCGGCCTTTCAGGTTATGTCGATATAGGGCTCGTTTTACTGTGGATATAGATATTTTTGTACCTGTTTCCTCCAGCGTCTTCACAAAGTCCTTTGCTGTTGTTCTGGGATTGATTTGTACTTTTCATACCAAAGTACGTTCATCTCTAGGAGAAAAAACACGTCTCCTTCCTGAGCGGTATGACAGCTGCGTGGTCCCATGGTGTTTATACTTGCTTACTTTTGTTTGTACAGATGAACTTGGTACCTGCAGGCGTTTGGAAATTGCTCCCAAGGATGAACCAGACTTGTGGAGGTCTACAATTTTTTCTTGGCTGATTTCGTTTGATTTTCCCATGATGTCAAGCAAAGAGGCACTGAGTTTGAAGGTAGGCCTTGAAATAAATCCACAGGTACACCTCCTATTGACTCAAATGATGTTAATTTGCCTACCATAAGCTTCTAAAGTCATGACATAATTTTCTGGAATTTTTGTAAACTTCTGACCTTGGAATTGTGAAACAGTGAATTATAAGTGAAGTAATCTGTCTGTAAACAATAGTTGGAAAGATTACTTGTGTCATGCACAAAGTAGATGTCCTAACCGACTTGCCAAAACTATAGTTTGTTAACAACAAATTTGTGGAGTGGTTAAAAAACTAGTTTTAATGACTCCTACCTAAGTGTATGTAAACTTCCGATCTCAACTGTAGATATTCCATTAACAACCAGCCGTTTCCAACTAGTCATTAACAACATTAACAATGTCTTCACTGTATTTCTGGTCAATTTGATGTTATTTTAATTGACTTTTTTTTGTTGCTTTTCTTCCAAAAACAAGGACATTTCTAAGTGACACCAAACGTTTAAACAGAAGTGTATATATATATATATCCTAATAAACCACTCCACAAATGTCTTGTTAACAAACTATAGTTTTGGCAAGTCGGTTAGGACATCTATGTAGGTATATATATATATATATTTAGCACCAGTCAAAAGTTTGGATACACCTACTCATTCAAGGGTTTTTCTTTATTTTTTACTATTTTCTACATTGTAGAATACTAGTGAAGACCATCAAAATGATGAAATAACACATATGGAATCATGTACTAACCAAAAAAGTGTTAAACAAATCAAAATAGATTTTAGATTAAATAAAGTATCCGCCCTTTGTCTTGGTGACAGCTTTGTACACTTGGCATTGTCTCAACCAGCTTCACCTGGAATGCTTTTCCAACAGTCTTGAAGGAATTGAGGTCGGGTGATTGTGGAGGCCAGGTCATCTGCTGCAGCACTCCATCAGTCTCCTTCTTGGTAAAATAGCCCTTACACAGCCTGGAGGTGTATTGGGTCATTGCCCTGTTGAAAAACAAATGATGGTCCCACTAGGCGCAAAGCAGAATGCAGAATGCTGTGGTAGCCATGCTGGTTAAGGGTGCCTTGAATTCAAAATAAATCACTGACACCCGCACACCATCACACCTCCAACTCCATGCTTCACGGTGGGAACCACACATGCAGAGATCCTCCGTTCACCTACTCTACGGCGGTTGGAACCAAAAATATCACATTTGGATTTCCACCGATCTTTTGTCCATTGCTCGTGTTTCTTGGCCCAAGCAAGTCTGTTCTTTTTATTGCTGTAATTTATTACTGGTTTCTTGGCAGCAATTCGACCATGAAGGCCTGATTCAAGCAGTCTCCTCTGAACAGTTGATGTTGAGACATGTCTGTTACTTGAGCTCTGTGAAGCATTTATTTGGGCTGCAATTTCTGAGGCTAGTAACTCTAATGAACTTATCCTCTGCAGCAGAGGTAACTCTGGGTCTTCCTTTCCTGTGGCGGTCCTCATGAGAGCCAGTTTCATTGATGCTTTTTGAGACTGCACTTGAAGAAACTTTCAAAGTTCTTGATATTTTCCCTAGTGACTGAACTTCATGTCTTAAAGTAATGATGGACTGTCATTTCTCTTTGCTTATTTGAGTTGTTCTTGCCATAATATGGACTTGGTCTTTTACCAAATAGGGTTATCTTCTGTATACCACCCATACCTTGTCACAACACAACTGATTGGCTCAAATGCTTTAAGAAGGAAAGAAATTCCACAAATTAACTTTTAACTAGGCACACCTGTTAATTGAAATGCACTCCAGGTCACTACCTCATGAAGCTGGTTGAGATAATGCCAAAAGTGTGCAAAGCTCATCAAGGCAAAGGGTGGCTACTTTCATGAATCTCAAATATAAAATATACTTTGATTAGTTTTTTTTTGGTTACTACATGATTACATCTGTGTTATTTCATAGTTTTGATGTCGTCCCTGTTATCCTAAAATGTAGAAAATACTAAAAATACAGAAAAACCCTCGAATGACTGGTACTGTCTGTAAAAATTAAAACATGTAGCAACCCGTGCGCAACTATGGCGCCAAACAGGCAGGGTTGGCTTAAATGACTTTCAAAATACAGAAATCATCCCCGTATGATGCATTTAGCATCACATGATGATGCGTCATCATGAATGTTTTCTTTATTTTGAAAATGACATATCTTGAATAAGTAGATGTGTCCAAACTTTTGACTGGTACCGTATATACAGGGAGGTCCAACTGTGGTATGGTAGTTTTGAACAGTGACCTTACACCCCAAGCCATTTTCTACAGGTGAACACATAGGCCCTGCTAGACCACACTATGACTCACTTTACCTCTCCAGATCTGATGCTACTGATATGCTCTGGTATGTGTCTGCTGGACTGAATTGAGTCCATGTCAAACAAAGACCTGAAGGAGTGGACGAGAGAGGCAGAAGGAGAGAGAGAAAGAGAGAGAGAGCGCAAGAGAGAGAGAGAGAGAGAGAGAGAGAGGGAGGGGGCAGAGAGAGAGGTGAATAGAATGAAGAAAATGAAAAGAAAGAGAGACAGAGAACAGAGAGAGAAGGACAGAAAAGAGAAAATGAGAGACCGGTGCATTCCTGATGTGTCTGATATCAGGTGGATAGAAGGGAAGGAATCCAATCTTTGGACCACTCTTTTTGTGTGTGTTTTCACATATAGAACCAGTCAAACAATGTAGCTGCCACTAATCCGGGAGAGAAATGTTCCCTCGCTGACCCATAATGGAAGGGCAAGGAGTCTTGTTTTTGCTGCTGCAGGCGAATAAGTTAAATCACTTTACATAGGCATTGGATGGCTCCCAAATGACACTCTATTCCCCTATATATTGCACTACTTTTTAGAAGGGCTCATAGGGCTCTAGTCCAAAGTAGTGCACTATATAAATCAAATCAAATCAAACTGTATTTGTCACATGCGCCAAATATAACAAGTGTAGACCTTACTGTGAAAAGCTTACTTACAAGCCCTTAACCAACAGTGCAGTACAAGAAAATATTTACCAAATAAACTAAAGTAAAAAGTAATAAAAAGTAACACAATAAAATAACAATAGCGAGGCTATTTACAGGGGGTACCGGTACCGAGTCTATGTGCGGGGCTACAGGTTAGTCGAGATATTTTATACATGTAGGTAGGGGTGAAGTGACTATGCATAGATAATAAACAGTGAGTATCAGCAGTGGACAAAACAACGTAAATAGTCCAGTGGCCATTTGATTAATTGTTCAGCAGTCTTTTGGCTTGGGGGTAGAAGCTGTTAAGGAGCCTTTTGGTCTTAGACTTGGTGCTCCGGTACCGCTTGCCATGCGATAGCAGACAAAACAGTCTGTGACTTGGGTGACTGGAGTCTGACAATTTTTGGGGCTTTCCTCTGACACCGCCTAGTATATAGGTCCTGGATGGCAGGAATCTTGGCCCCAGTGATGTACTGGGCCGTACGCACTACCCTCTGTAGAGCCTTACGGTCAGATGCCGAGCCGTTGCAATACCAGGCGGTGATGCAACCGGTCAGGATGCTCTTGATGGTGCAGCTGTAGAACTTTTTGAGGATCTGGGGACCCATGCCAAATCTTTTCAGTTTCCTGAGGGGGAAAAGGTGTTGTCATGCCCTCTTCACAACTGTCTTAGTGGACCATGATAGATCGTTGGTGATGTGGACACCAAGAAACTTGAATCTCTCGACCCGCTCCACTACAGCCCTGTCGATGTTAATGGGGGCCTGTTTGGCTCGCCTTTTTCTGTAGTCCACGATCAGCTTTTTTGTCTTGTCTTGCTCACATTGAGGAAGAGGTTGTTGTCCTGGCACCACACTGTCAGGTCTCTGACCTCATCCCTATAGGATGTCTCATTGTTGTCGGTCATCAGGCCTACCACTGCTGTGTCGTCAGCAAACTTAATGATGGTGTTGGAGTCGTGTTTGGCCATTCAGTCGTGGGTGAACAGGGAGTACAGGAGGGGACTATGTACACACACCTGATGGGCCCCAGTGTTGAAGATCAGCATGGCAGACGTGTTGTTGCCGACCCTTACAGGGACTATGGTGGTCTGCTTGAAACATGTAGGTATTACAGACTCGGTCAGGAAGAGGTTGAAAATGTCAGTGAAGATACTTGCCAGTTGGTCCGCGTATGCTTTGAGTACACATCCTGGTAATCCGTCTGGCCCCGCTGCTTTGTGAATGTTGACCTGTTTCAAGGTCTTGCTCACATCTGCTACCGAGAGCATTATCACACTGTCGCCCAGAACAGCTTGTGCTCGCATGCATGCTTCAGTGTTGCTTGCCTCGAAGTGAGCATAAAATGCATTTAGCTCGTCTGACTGGCTCGCGTTACTGGGCAGCTCACGTCTGGGTTTCCCTTTGTAATCCGTAATAGTTTTCAAACCCTGCCACATCCAACGAGCGTCAGAGCTGGTGTAGTAGGATTCAATCTTATTCCTGTATCGAAGCTTTGCTTGTTTGATGGTTCGTCTGAGGGCATAATGGGATTTCTTAGAAGTGTCCAGGTTAGTGTCCCACTCCTTGAAAGCGGCAGCACTAGCCTTTAGCTCGATGCAGATGTTGCCTGTAATCTATGGCTTCTGGTTGGGATATGTACGTACGGTCACTGTGGGGACGACGTCATCGATGCACTTATTGATGAAGCCAATGACTGAGGTGGTATATTCCTCAATGCCATCACTGGTATTTCTAGGTATCCCCCTTTCCCTTTCCTTTTCTGCCTTCGTTGTTGCTTGTAAGCAGGAATCAGGAGGATAGAAATATGGTCAGATTTGCCAAATGGAGGGCGAGGGAGAGCTTTGTACGCATCTCTGTGTGTGGAGTAAAGGTGGTCTAAAGTATTGTTTTCCTCTGCTTGCACATGTGACATGCTGGCAGAAATGAGGTAAAAACGGATTTAAGTTTGCCTGCATTAAAGTCCTAGGCTACTAGGAGCGCCACTTCTGGATAAGCATTTTCTTCTTTGCTTATGGCCTTATAGAGTTGGTTGAGTGAATGTACCCTTATTTTACCAGGTAAGTTGACTGAGAACACATTCTCATTTAGTAGTTACAGGGATGAATGAGCTGATTGGAAGCTGGAGATGATTAGTTGGCCATGATGGTATGAAGGCCAGATTGGGAATTTAGCCAGGACACCAGGGTAAGTGCCATGTGATCTTTAGTGACCACAGCGAGTCAGGACACCTGTTTAACAGCCAATCCAAAGACAGCACTCTACATAGAGCAATGTCCCCAATCACTGCCCTGGAGAATTGTTTTTTAGATGAAAGGGTACCTCCTTCTGGCCTACTACCTGCAGCATCACTTCCAGCAGCATCACTTCCAACAGCATCTGGTCTCTCTGCAGCATCACTTCCAGCAGCATCAGGTCTCCCATCCAGGGACAGACAGGACCAAACCTGCTTAGCTTTAGAAGCAAGCCAGCAGTGGGATGCAAGGTGGTATGCTGCTGGCCAATAACCTACGCCGTGAAAAAATATAGACATTTCAACATGAAATCCTGTCTTTTTTCAATTAATGAATAGAGGCTGAATAAAATGGAACTGTTGAGAACCAGACCTGTTCTCCACTAATGTATACTGTGATACACTAGGATTAGGATTCAACAAGTGGCACCAATTTGTTTTAAAACAGCTTATTTACATCCCTCAGGAAGCCATTTCTCTGTGATGATGGCTACCTTGGTATGTCCCAGACAAGGATTTGACTTCAATCAGAAAAAGGGGAAATGTCACTGGCCTCCGGCACACCATTCTACAGAGGAACCTGGTCTGTTTCAACAGAACCCAAAACACTGAGCTATGCAGTACAACCCCAGGGAGAGAGAGAGAAGGGCACAGACGCATGCACACACAAACACACGTGCGCATGCACACGCACACACACAGCTTAAAAGCACAGAGGATAGGAAACACTGTCACCACCGATAAATCCACAATAATCGAGAATTTCAATAAGCATTTCTCTACGGCTGGCCATGCTTTCCAACCTGGCTACCCCAACCCCGGCCAACAGCTCTGCACCCCCCGCAGCGACTGGCCCAAGCCCCCCTCGCTTCTCCTTCACCCAATTCCAGACAGCTGATGTTCTGAAAGAGCTGCAAAATCTGGAGCCCTACAGGACCTCTGGCAGTCTCTATGGGGGTGCCACAGGGTTCAATTCTCGGGCCGACTCTTCTCTGTATACATCAATGATGTCGCTCTTGCTGCTGGTGATTCTCTGATCCACCTCTAAGCAGACGACACCATTCTGTATACTTCTGGCCCTTCTTTGGACGCTGTGTTAACAAACCTCCAGACGAGCTTCAATGCCATACAACACTCCTTCCGTGGCCTCCAACTGCTCTTAAATGCAAGTAAAACAAAATGCATGCTCCTCAACCGATCGCTGCCCACACCTGCCAGCCCGTCCAGCATCACTACTCTGGACGGTTCTGACTTAGAATATGTGGACAACTATAAATACCTAGGTGTCTGGCTAGACTGTAAATTCTCCTTTCAGACTCATATTAAGTACAGTGGGGCAAAAAAAGTATTTAGTCAGCCACCAATTGTGCAAGTTCTCTCACTTAAAAAGATGAGAGAGGCCTGTAATTTTCATCATAGGTACACTTCAACTATGACAGACAAAATGAGGAAGAAAAATCCAGAAAATCACATTGTAGGATTTTTTTATGAATTTATTTGCAAATTATGGTGGAAAATAAGTATTTGGTCACATACAAACAAGCAAGATTTCTGGCTCTCACAGACCTGTAACTTCTTCTTTAAGAGGCTCCTCTGTCCTCCACTCGTTACCTGTATTAATGGCACCTGTTTGAACTTGTTATCAGTATAAAAGACACCTGTCCACAACCTCAAACAGTCACACTCCAAACTCCACTATGGCCAAGACCAAAGAGCTGTCAAAGGACACCAGAAACAAAATTGTAGACCTGCACCAGGTTGGGAAGACTGAATCTGCAATAGGTAAGCAGCTTGGTTTGAAGAAATCAACTGTGGGAGCAATTATTAGGAAATGGAAGACATACAAGACCACTGATAATCTTCCTCGATCTGGGGCTCCACGCAAGATCTCACCCCGTGGGGTCAAAATGATCACAAGAACGGTGAGCAAAAATCCCAGAACCACACAGGGGGACCTAGTGAATGACCTGCAGAGAGCTGGGACCAAAGTAACAAAGCCTACCATCAGTAACACACTACGCCGCCAGGGACTCAAATCCTGCAGTGCCAGACGTGTCCCCCTGCTTAAGCCAGTACATGTTTAGGCCCGTCTGAAGTTTGCTAGAGAGCATTTGGATGATCCAGATGAGGATTGGGAGAATGTCAGATGAAACCAAAATAGAACTTTTTGGTAAAAACTCAACTCGTCGTGTTTGGAGGACAAAGAATGCTGAGTTGCATCCAAAGAACACCATACCTACTGTGAAGCATGGGGGTGGAAACATCATGCTTTGGGGCTGTTTTTTCTGCAAAGGGACCAGGACGACTGATCCGTGTAAAGGAAAGAATGAATGGGGCCATGTATCGTGAGATTTTGAGTGAAAACCTCCTTCCATCAGCAAGGGCATTGAAGATGAAACGTGGCTGGGTCTTTCAACATGACAATGATCCCAAACACACCGCCCGGGCAACGAAGGAGTGGCTTCGTGAAGAAGCATTTCAAGGTCCTGGAGTGGCCTAGCCAGTCTCCAGATCTCAACCCCATAGAAAATCTTTGGAGGGAGTTGAAAGTCCGTGTTGCCCAGCGACAGCCCCAAAACATCACTGCTCTAGAGGAGATCTGCATGGAGGAATGGGCCAAAATACCAGCAACAGTGTGTGAAAACCTTGTGAAGACTTACAGAAAACGTTTGACCTCTGTCATTGCCAACAAAGGGTATATAACAAAGTATTGAGATAAACTTTTGTTATTGACCAAATACTTATTTTCCACCATAATTTGCAAATAAATTCATAAAAAAATCCTACAATGTGATTTTCTGGATTTCTTTTTCTCATTTCGTCTGTTATAGAGTTGAAGTGTACCTATGATGAAAATTACAGGCCTCTCTCATATTTTTAAGTTGGAGAACTTGCACAATTGGTGGCTGACTAAATACTTTTTTTGCCCCACTGTATCTCCAATCCAAAATTAAATCTAGAATCGGCTTCCTATTTCGCAACAAAGCATCCTTCACTCATGCTGCCAAACATACCCTCGTAAAACTGATTATCCTACCGATCCTTGACTTCGGCGATGTCATTTACAAAATAGCCTCCAACACTCAGCAAATTGGAAGCAGTCTATTACAGTGCCATCCGTTTTGTCACCAAAACACCAATTCATTGCCTTACCTCCTTAATCTTACTTCATTTGCACACACTGTATATAGACTTTTCTATTGTGTTATTGACTGTACGTTTGTTTATTCCATGTGTAACTCTGTGTTGTTGTTTGTGTCGCACTGCTTTGCTTTATCTTGGTCAGGTCGCAGTTGTAAATGACAACTTGTTCTCAACTGTACAAAGTAGACGGCTATGGCCAGTTTATAAGATGGCCTTGAGAAATAGAAATAAATGAAAACATCACTCATTTCAATGTAGGTTTGTATGTGCCAGTGGTCAAATAGCGCTAAAACAATGTGACCTTCACATTACAGTAGAATCCATGTGCGGCCGTTTAATAGAAATCAGGCAATGACATGCAATGGCATATAGTTAGTAAGATGTCTCCTATAATTGGCTCCTTGGGGGAGTTCATGAAACACAGTTAGCCTATTGTAAATCTAAGAGAGTCATGTGCTCATGCATAATCATGAGGCAATGAAGGACTTTCAAATTAATTATGTGTAAAATAAGCTAATTCTTGTGCCTTTTGTGCTACAAATGCATGTAATTGTGACCTCTCAGTCTCTCTACTACGTACAAGATGCCAATGTGCAAGTTTGCTTGAACTTTTCTAGGTTACTTTAAGGTTTTTCTGCTATTGCCAATGCATACACTGAGTGTACAAAACATTATGAAAACCTTCCTAATATGGATTTGCACCCCCTCTTTTTTCAAAACAGCCTCAATTCATCGGGGCGTGGACTCTACAACGTGTCAAAAGCGTTCCACAGGGATGCTGGCCCATGTTGACTCCAAAGCGTTGCAGTTCTTGACACACTCAAACCGATGCGCCTGGCACCTACAACCATACCCCATTCAAAGGCAGTTAAATATTTTGTTTTGCCCATTTACCCTCAGAATTGCAAACGTACACAATCCCCCCCCCAAAAAAATCCTTCTTTTAACCCGTCTCCTCCCCTTCATCTACACTGATTGGAGTGGTGACGTCAATAAGGGATCATAGCTTTCACCTGGTCGGTCTCGGTCATAGAAAGAGCAGGTGTGTCTGATGTTTGGTACACTCAGTGCTGTAACACAATACAGCTTCTGCATAAATCAACAGAATACAACTACAGTGTGTTTCCATCAGTGATGGAGTGGTAAGAAAAAATAAATGGGTAAATGGTGATCGCCGTTCATGGTGAGTAAAGTAAAGCCCCCTATACATTCCATGCATTTTTCTGAATCAACTCATTCATTCATTAAACAAAGACGAGCCTTCAATTAGCATCAGCTGTTTGGGATGATAAAAAGTCTCTGTAGTAACATCTGTATCCAATAAATTACAAAAAAACTAATCTGCATCTTTAGAATAGGAAATAATTCCACTTCCACAAAAAAAGAAAAATTCAGAAATCAGACGAGAGATTTCTTAGAAGACTACTGCTACAGAATGAACTATCAACAACATAGAGAAAATGCAACACAAGCCATCACACACAGATACAGATAGAGAGTAGTTGGTCATTGTATTATTTTCCTAAGGGTGATGATCCAGATGCTCTGAGAAAAATACGTATGGCACACCGTACAAGCATATTTACAGTAGACAAAGAAGGAAAGAATTTGATTAAAAACAAGCTGTTGGTATCCTCTTAAGTTAAGATAAGGAAGGAGGGAGGGAGGTCATTTTATCTATAACACATCTAGCTACACTTCTTTCCACCACTTTACACAATACACATGTATTTTGTGATTCCACCCCTGGGCAATTCCACAGTAACAGAATTGTGCTGAGATATTTTCACATACAATGTATGCCAAACAAAAAACATTAATTTCAAAGTTTAAGAAACCATGAAACTCATGCATAAGCCCTGCTTTTAATAATCTAACCTGAACATTTTACAAAGACACATTTACTGTAAGAACTGTGAAGATGCAAAGTTTGGTAACAGATTTTTTTTTTTTCTTCTGTGTCCACGTTTTCCAAAAACTCAGAATTAAGATTCAACGATGTCTGCGGAAAGAATGGGGTGTCAGCTATGACATTGAACCGCAGTAAGTGAAGTTGATTTACACCTAGGAAACAGAATTGCAGTAACTGAATTTCATCATGGGTCCCTGATATGTACTCCACAGAAATGCCTAATTATGGATATGAATGTCATTCTCTCAGGGAGAGAAGCACAAGAGAGAATCTCTTCTAAAATAAGTCATTTGTCTGTCAGATCAGGGACGATCATCATCCAAGACAGCGTCAAGATAGGCAGAGACGATTCAAGCAGTTCTCACAAACAAACAGCTTTTTCTCAATTTGTAGTAATTTTAGTCATTCTGTATTTCAAAATGAAATCTGTTTAAACCTGCCACTCATAAACAAAACCCAAATAACAGAGCTCCCCTTGGCTTTACGAAGTTAATGTAATATCTGAACAGCTTTCGTTGCGAACATTTCAGACTCGGCCCAGAGCTTGAGGTAGAGGTCAAGGCCCACAGAAAATGGATGTAATTGACTTAAATAGCCGTTCCAGCCTCGCAATTTATGGAGACACTTCCAGGGAAAATATGCACTCTTTGGTCTGTACTGTACAATTCACAGCTCCACGTAACGCTTTTCTTCAGCCAATTACCTCAAGACGTTGACAGCAAAGGCGGTAGCTGCATTCCACCATACTGTAGGTGAGATGCATTCCACAAAGCTGGAGGTAAATAGTGTTATTAAACTTATAATGTCCCTATTAGGACTGCCTCATTCTCAGCAGGATTTGGATTCCGCATACTTGAACATTCTTAGTAAAAAAACAACTCCATACAATTCACAGGTGTATGTTTAAATTGCCCTATGCCCACCTACGCAAATATTCACTTCCCCCCATCTCACCTGTCAATCATTGGAGAGCTCAGTGGGTTACTCTCATTATAGAGAAAGTGCGATTGAGTTAAGTGCCATGTGACTAAGACCAAGAAGCCTATTAGAAGCTGTTAAGGGCCACCGGAAATCACTCCCATGGGTGAAATCCAGGTTCATTACAATTATTTCTCAGCCATTAGGCAGAAAATACACATTGGAGCGAGCCCTATGTTTTTTTTGAGATCCTACAGTCCCTTCCCATGCAGTGATAATGAAACATTCAGAGCCACGTCACTCAGTTATTTATTTTGGCACAGTCCTCAGGTATAATGGGTGACATTAGGTGTCCATTTTGGCTCTTTCCCCAGTTATATGCTATTCCTTCACTGTGTGACCCAAAGCTTCTTCTCAGAACTAGAGCGGAGACAGTGGACTTATTGGTTCTATTCAAGCTCATTCGTGTTGGCTGTCAGGCACTTTTGAAATTAGTGCTCTCTACCTTGGAACTGATGGATGGATGGATGGATGGATGGGAGCCTGTGCCAAATGGACTCTGGTGGTTCAGGGAGAGAAAAGGCATCATTGTTGTTCATTCTAGTCTCCCACAGTGGTGGGTTCTGGGTCTGTTCCATGGCTAGTGCTAGGCTACTCAGCTCTCTGGCTCCGAGGTCTGACACACACATCTCAGCAGCAGAGGCTCCAGAAGTGCTTGGACACGGGTTTCTTTGTGCTTCCACTCAGGGGTCTGCTCTTGTCTGTACCTGTGGCTTTGTCCTTTGTTGCTGACAGGAAACATATGGGAAAGAGTTCAATGTACTCACATGACATTCATTTTTAGTGTTGCACTATGGGAAGAAGGTCAAGGTGCACAGTACTGGGAGAGGAGAAAATACACATTTATAAAATGAAAATTTGAACAATTCTGCAAATAGGGTAGCTCTTTACTCTGGCTTAAAAACTGTTTCTTCATGACATTTGACCTACATTTCACTGACATTTTAGTTAGTAGTTCTCAAAGGTTTGTGGAAATATAAAAGATCTACACAATTTGTTGTGTATTCATCTGGCAGGTTTCCAACTCTGGCGGATCAGTGAGGCTCTCCTGAGAGTCTCATGAACATATCCAAGACTATGAAACCAGTTTAAAGATGCCGCTTTGCATGCATGCACTCCAATTATGACAATGCAAATAGGACCAATGGGATGGTAAATAAGAAGCGAGTGAGAAGAAAAAGGTTTGTAAAACTAGAGAGTAAAACTTTGGAAACACCAAAGCACTCTTTATGTAACAGTAGTGGTTCTGTGAATCACACTTATGTGATGCCTTGGCTTTAGCTCAGTGGACGAACACAGTCTGGTGGTATGCCTTGGCTTTAGCTCAGTGGACGAACACAGTCTGGTGGTGGGTTCTTGAGTATTGTACCGCTTTCTACCGTAACATCCTGTCAGATTATTGGAGAACAGTGTCGTTGCTGCAGGAAGCAGACTTTAATTTACACCACAGCCGAGAGCCAGAAAAGCAGTTGATAAGATAAAAACAGTGATGCCTTATCAAGTTTGTAGAAACTTATTTTTTTGGACTTTCCCTCTGTTCCAAAACAAGTGCTATTTTCAGCCTTGCTGTTATTTTGATGGTTTACCTCTAATAGTGTGTCTAATGGTTTCTGTGACGAACGAGCAGAATTACACGTTAGGTTTCGGTTGAAAAAAGGTTTCTTGAAGTTCCACCCTTTGCCTTGATGACAGCTTTGCACACTCTTGGCATTCGCTCAACCAGCTTCCTGAGGTAGTCATTAGTTCCTTTGATAAGGTGTTAGCGTTGAAGTGTCATTTTCTGTCATGCTGACAACAACTGTGATTCACATAAACGTTTTGTAAAGTGATAGCTACAGATTGTTATATTCATTTAGCTTTTCAATACACAAAAAAAAACACTTCATAACATCAAAGTAACCTCACTACATCTGACCATAGAACTTAACAGTCCTTTGATGAACATTCAGTATAATATGCCTTACTGTTTGAGCTATTCATCTAGGTCCATAATGAGAACTGACAATCTGTACGAGAGCTGAAATGGGACACATCAGAGAAAGGTGCCATTTCCCTCTGCAGTGATTATGTGATGACGATCTGCCTGAGGTGGGCTGTGAAGCGTGACCTTACTGGAGCTTTGTGAACCAAACATTTCACCCTGATAAACCACCTGGGGCTGCAGCGTTGTCCCATCCACATCTACAGTCTGGGAAGGCAGGGAACCGAACCGTGAGCACGTTGCCTCTGCAACTCCATCAGTCACTAGTAAAACATATTTGCTACACATTGGAACTTTGTGATTGCTTGTGTAACACAGAAGATTTAGGTTAACTCTGGAGCTGACGAATCGCCATTCAATTAACATATTGGGCCGATATTTGTCCCCGTCAACTTTCACACATTTCTCTCTCAGTTTTGGTTCTGCAGGTAGCCGGAAAATATGACATTTCTGACATTCCCTCAGTGCCCTGTTGCTAACAAGAAACAATGTGACCTTAAGACATTCTAGGACTGAGTTCTGCACAGGTTTGAACCCTCTGAACTACTTGAAGGAAGCCAAAATATGCAAAAGCAACAAAAAAAGCAGAGAAGATACGACGAGAAATGGGAGCATTCAATTGAAATGTACCTCTATTTGAGGCCAAAATAACGCTGAAGAATTTTAACACAAAATAAAGACAAGATTCCATGCAAAAATGGTAGCATTCCAGGAGTGTCAACTGAAATTAACCACGTTTATTGAAAAGACAACACAACCAATTTCAGGGGCTTGTGTACGCTCCTGCATTGCCTTGAAAGAGCCGACTCCCTCTCATGCCTGTTTGCAGTGGCTCTTTCAGAGATAGTTTTTCAGTGAAAAACAACCACTTAAAACAGAGAAGTCCACACAGGGGTGGCTCAGATTATTCAGCAGCACATGAAAAAGCCCTGTTCCGCTGCATTAATTATTAGCCCACTTCACAATATACCCATTGTTTTCTTTCCCACGTTGTGGAACATTTCTGAGAAGCACCGACCTTGCTATACGAAACAATGAGGGGCTCCAATTATATAACATTAACACTCCTATACTGTATGTCTCATCTCCACAAGTGTGAAACAGGAAGTGTAAATAGATAAGGAATAGCAAACTACTTTTCTTAGACGCAACAAATGGAGACTGACAATAAGAGAACAAGCAACAATGGCACAGAAGACTATCGCACATGCAGTGCATGCATTCCGGTATGGCACGTACGGCATCCCAATAAATAAGCAATAGTATACTACTTTTCTTGGATGGAGACTGAATGGAGACTGAAAAGAGTGTTTCCAGTCTGTAAAGCTGATGCGTTACAGATTCCGCGATAGAAATGTAAAGGTCATTTTTCGATTGAGCCCGGAGTTTAACCTGAATACAGTCTCCACTAAAGCAGGAACGTTTCCTTAACATTTGACTCACGCTGTAAAGCTGAACTTCCATGATGCAGATTGAATAGAGGCCCTAAGAGAACCAGCAACAATGGCACAGAAGACTATCGCTCATATACGGTATCTCAGTATGGCACGTCCAGTATCCTATTAGACTAGGAATAGTACAGTAAACATATTTTTTTCAGATGCAATAGAATCAGTAAAATGGAGACTAAAGAAGAGAACAAACAACAAACATTGGCCACAGAAAATGTACATACATTCCCGGAAGAAAACAGAAAGCGTTCTATTTATTACAACAGTGTCTAGTGGCTACCAGAAGTTACTGAACCAGTTGCAAATGTTTTTATCTTATTGTGACCCTCGTATGCACCATTTTCATGATGTCAGCTAACCCGTTTATAGGCTGTGTCCCAAATGACATCCTGCTAAATGCATCATATGAGGACGATTTCTATATTTTGAAAGTGATCTAAGCCAACCCCGCCTGTTTAGCCCCATAGTTGCGAAACAGGTATTTTTTTATATTATACAGAATACCAGTAAAATGTTTGGACACACCTACTGGTTCAAGGGTTTTTTCTACATTGTAGAATAATAGTGAAGACATCAAAACTATAAAATAACACGTATGAATTATGCAGTAACCAAAGAAATGTTAAACAAATCAAAATATATTTTTGATTCTTCAAAGTATCCAACCTTTGCCTTGATGACAGCTTTGCACACTCTTGGCGTTCTCTCAACCAGCTTCACCTGGAATGCTTTTCCAGCAATCTTGAAGGAGATCCCACATATGCTGAGCACTTGTTAGATGCTTTTTCTTCACTCTGCGGTCCAACTCATCCCAAACCATCTCAATTAGGTTGAGGTCAGGTGATTGTGAAGGCCAGGTCATCTGATGCAACACTCCATCATTCTCCTTCTTGGTCAAATAGCCCTTACACAGCCTGGAGCTGTGTTGGGTCATTGTCCTGTTAAAAAACAAATTATACTCCCATTAAGTGCAAACCAGACAGGATTGCGTTTCGTTGATGAATGCTGTGGTAGACATGTTGGTTAAGTTTGCCTTGAATTCTAAATAAATCACTGACAGTGTCACCAGGAAAGCACCCCCACAGCATCACTCCTCCGTGCTTCATGGTAGGAACCACACGGACATCATCCCTTCACCTACTCTGTGTCTCACAAAGACATGACGGTTGGAACCAAAAATCTCACATTTGGACTCATCAGACCAAAGGGCAGATTTCCACCGGTCTAATGTCCATTGTTCGTGTTTCTTGGCCCAAGCTAGTCTCTTCTTATTATTGATGTCCTTCATTAGTGGTTTCTTTGCAGAAATTTGACCATGAATGCCTGATTCATGCAGTCTCCTCTGAATAGTTGATGTTGAGATGTGTCTGTTACTTAAACTCTGTGAAGCATTTATTTGGGCTGCAATTTCTGAGGCTGGTAACTCTAATGAACGTATCCTCTGCAGCAGAGGTAACTCTGGGTCTTCCTTTCCTGTGGCGGTCCACATGAGAAACACTTTCATCATAGCGCTTGATGGGTTTTGCGACTGCACTCAAAGAAACTTTCGAAGTTCTTTATATTTTTCCCGCATTGACTGACCTTCCTGTCTTAAAGTAATGATGGACTGTTGTGTCTCTTTGCTTATTTGAGCTGTTCTTGCAATAATATGGACTTAATTAATTAGGCCCTAATCTATGGATTTCACATGACTGGGATGAGGCGCATCAATGGGTGGGCCTGGGAGGGCATAGGCCTACACACTGGGGAGCCAGGCCCAGCCAATCAGAATTAGATTTTTCCCACAAAATGGCTTTATTACGGCAAGTAGCCTAGTGGTTATAGCATTGGGCCAGTAACCGAAAGGTTGCTGGATCGAATCCCTGAGCTGACTGTTCCCCAGGCGCCGATGACGTGGAGGCAGCCCCCCGCACCTCTCTGATTCAGAGGGGTTGGGTTATATGCGGAAGACACATTTCAGTTGAATGCATTCAGTTGTACAACTGACTAGGTATCCCCCTTTCCCTATTACAGACAAAAAATACTCCTCAGCACCCTCCCTCACCCTCCGACCCCTCTTTTACGCTACTGATACTCTCTGTTTATCATATATGCATAGTCACTTTAACCATACCTACATGTACATACTATAACCGGTGCCTGTATATAGCCTCGCTACTTTTATAGCCTCGCTACTGTATATAGACTCGCTACTGTTATTTTTCACTGTCTTTTTACTGTTGTTTTTATTTCTTTACTTATCTATTGTTCACCTAATACCTATTTTTTACTCAAAAATTGAGCTGTTGGTTAAGGGGCTGTAAGTAAGCATTTCACTGTAAGGTCTACACCTGTTGTATTCGGCGCATGTGACAAATACACTTTGATTTGATGCCGCAGGTGAAGAAGCCAGATGTGGAGGTCCGGGGCTGGCATGGTTACATGTGTGTGTTCTGTGGTTGTGAGGCTGGTTGGACGAATTCTCTAAAATGACATTGGAGGTGGCTTATGGTAGAGAAATTAAGAGTCAACTATCTGGCAACAACTCTGGTGGACATTCCTGCAGTCAGCATGTCAATTGCCCCCTCAAAATTAAAGACATGTGTGGCATTGTGTTGTGTGACAAAACAGAACACTTTAGAGTGAGCTTTTATTGTCCCCAGCACAAGGTGCACCTGTGTAATGACCATGCTGTTTAATCAGCTTCTTCATATGTCAGGTGGATGGATTATCTTGGCAAAGGAGAAATGCTCATTAACCAGGATGTAAATAATTTTGTGCACAACATTTCTGAGAAATAAGCTTTTGTGCGTATGGAACATTTCTGGGATCTTTTATTTCAGCCCTTGAAACATGGGACCAACACTTTACATGTTGCGTTTATATTTTTGTTCAGTATATATACACAACATCATCAAAAGTAAGTGGACACCTGCTCGTCGAACATCTCATTCCAAAATCATGGGCATTGATATGGAGTTGGTCCCCCCTTTGCTGCTATAACAGCCTCCGCCTTTCTGGGAAGGCTTTCCACAACATGTTGGAACATCGCTGCAGGGACTTGTTCCATTCAGCCACAAGAGCATTAGTGAGGTCTGGCACTTATGTTGGCCGGCTGGGCCTGGCTTGCAATCGACGTTCCAATTAATCCCAAATGTGTTCGATGGGGTTAAGGTCAGGGCTCTGCGCAGGCCAGTCAAGTTCTTCCCCACCTATCTCAACAAACCATTTTGTATGGACCTCGCTTTGTGCACGGGGCATTGTCATGCTGAAACAGGAAAGGGCCTTCCCCAAACTGTTGTCATAAAGTTGAAAGCACAGAATCGTCTACAATGTCATTGTATGTTGTAGTGTTAAGATTTCCCTTAACTGGAACTAAGGGGCCTAGCCCGAACCATGAAAAACAGCCCTAGACCATTTTTCCTCCTCCACCAAACTTTACAGTTGGCGGTATGCAGGCAGGTGCCGTTCTCCTGGCATCCGCCAAAACCAGATTCGTCCATCAGACTGACAGATGGTGAAGCGTGATTCATAATTTCAAGGAATGCATTTCCACTGCTACAGAGTCCAATGGCAGCAAGCTTTACACCACACCAGCCAACTCTTGGCATTGCGCATGGTGATTTTAGGCTTGTGTGGCTGCTCGGCCACGGAAAACCATTTAATGAAGCTCCCGACGAACAGTTGTTGTGCTGACGTTGCTTCCATAAGCAGTTTTGGAACTTGGTAGTGAGTGTTGCAACCGGTGGTCCCGTTCTGTGAGCTTGTGTGGCCTACCACTTTGCGGCTAAGCCGTTGTTGCTCCTAGACGTTTCCACTTCACAATAACAGCACTTACAGTTGACCGGTGCAGCTCTAGCAGGGCAGAAATTTGACGAACTGACTTGTTGTAAGGTTGACGATGCCACGTTGAAAGTGACTGAGCTCTTCAGTAAGGCCATTATGCCGCCAATGTTTGTCTATGGAGATTGCATAGGTGTGTGATCGATTTTATAAACCTGTCAGCAACGGGTGTGACTGAAATAGCAAAATCCACTAATTTGAAGGGGTGTCCACATACTTCTGTATATATATTTATTATTTGTATTTTTTTTTAGGGGCTAAACAACCAATCCGTCTAGGAGTCAGCCCAGTACAGTTCCAATATCCACAGCATCTCTCCACTGGGTGAATATCCCTGTAACAAATGACCCTCTTGGGCATAAATCAGCAGGTCTCTTCTTCAGCCCCGGACCACACTCAGCCTCCCCATAATCCACACCTCTTCCTCAGCCCCGGACCACACTCAGCCTCCCTCATAATCCACACCTCTTCCTCAGCCCCGGACCACACTCAGCCTCCCCATAATCCACTCATGAGAAAGAGGAGAAAGGAGGACTGAAAAAAAGGGATAAATCTTGTGGAAAATAGAAATAAACCATACACACACGGACACACACATACTGTACATTGGCACTGCAGTGTGAGAGGACTAACGCATGAGAAGAAATGAATACATTCTGAATAATGAATACTCTGAATAGCCTCTTACTTTTTTAGTGGTTTATATCGAAAGTCAAAGTTTTTCGCAAGATTAAAGTCGGGATCATGCTCAATTGTAATTATTTCGCCACTACGGCCTATTGCCTTACCTCCCTAATCTTACTTCATTTGCACACACTGTATATATACTTTTCTATTGTGTTATTGACTGTACGTTTGTTTATTCCATGTGTAACTCTGTGTTGTTGTTTGTGTCGCACTGCTTTGCTTTATCTTAGCCAGGTCGCAGTTGTAAATGAGAACTTGTTCTCAACTGGCCTACCTGGTTAAATAAAGGTGAAATATATATATATATATATTTTTATAATCTCTGAAATTTTCCCTTTAAAGAGGACTCTGATGCTACAGATGTATGATCTCTGCGGTTACTTGTATCGGTATGGAATGAACTCTAAATGACTCTATGCAAAGGGGTTTTAATTGTCCTCTCTATCGAGGGCACAAGGCGAGACCCAGATACAGACACATGAGGCAGATGGTTGGAGTCTTACAATGTTTAATAATCCAAAGGGGTAGGCAAGAGAATGGTTGTGGACAGGCCAAAAAGGTCAAAACCAGATCAGAGTCCAGGAGGTACAGAGTGGCAGGCAGGCTCGTGGTCAAGGCAGGCGGGTACAGAGTCCAGAAACAGGCAAGGGTCAAAACCCAGGAGGACTAGAAAAAGGAGAATACCCTGGGGAAAATTAGCGACACCTGGAGGGGGGTGGAGACAATCACAGGAACAGGTGAAACAGATCAGGGCGTGACACTCTCAGGAACTTTGTCTTATTTCCATTGGTCTCATACCCCACACAAGCCTTTAGATGCTGTGACATCCTGTGGAGATTGGGCCTGGATGATCAGGTTACTGTGAACTTGGTATCATTTGATTAGTCAATGGTATTTTTATTTAATTTCTTTTTCTTTTTAATCCTAGCCCCCATCCACACAGGAGGCCTTTGGCCTTTTGACAATAATAATAATTTGTTCTTAACTGACTTGCCTAGTTAAATAAAGGTTAAATAAATACATACAAAATTGCCTTGTAACTTAAGCTTCATGCCTTGTATGTGAATCCATTAACAAATAATTCACTTCTCATGACCATTCATGACTATTTTATTGTTGCCTGTGTACAGTGTTTATGGGTGCCATGAATGACTCATTACAAAAAAAAAGGTATCATTATTATTATTTATTTATTTAAAATCAGTGAACCTATTCTTATTGCGAGGTTATGCAGAATTCCAAATTGCAAAGTTAAGCAGGAATATTAATTTCTGCCCAAAATCCTCTCAAACGGACATTTCTACTTTGCCACAGGACCTAGGTAACCACATGATAGTTAGTGTTTAACATGATGAGAGAAGTGTCAGCGAACACCTTGCCAAGGGGTCAGTCTAAGACTGTCCCTTTGTTCCCTTTTGCAGCCATCATAAGATGAATGCGCTAACTGTAAGTCGCTCGGATTTAGTGCCTGCTAAATTACTCAAATGTAAAATGGGAATGTTCAGCCGTGTCCAGGTTCATTAACACAGTGACAAAAAACTCCAGTATATCTTTCCAGGCATCAGAGCTGTTGATGTTTTTCATAAAACGAGCGCCTGCCAGAATAATCTGTTAGGTGTCCCACACTGACAACCAGCACAAACAAAATTCTCTCTTTGTAGGTTATCTTAATTGCATCCCTCTTTTACAGAGTGTGCCCACTCGGTTCGCCATGTCAGGAATAATGCCATTCACCCTCATGTTTTTAATTCAAACCCCCTCTTCTATTTCCATGAGTGTCATTGACTATTCATGGGTTTTTTGACAAAGGAATATCTTTTTATCTCTGCAAGAAATGGCTGTTTTTCGAATATAATACATTTTCTTTGCAATACCGAGTCTGCAGTTGACAAACAGGTTCGTATGGCAATAGTCCTTTTTATATTTTTCAAAATTATATATTATTCTCTCATCACAACACACTTATTGGTGTACACTGTTTCTATACTCAGATGAATGTATTAGCCATGAAACCATAACATTAACCATAACTTCAGAGGAAATGTGCAGTACTGAGGGGTAGTCTCGTTGTAGCTGGCTAGCTGGCCGTGTGGGTGTGCGTTTTTGTGCACATGTGCGTGCACCTGAGTGCCTGTGTGTTTCTATGCGTGCATCCATGTGTGTCATGTGCTGTTTGCCAAACTGTTCCACTGATTGTCGCTTGCCGGCAAACTTTTCATTCCACACCACCACACCGCCACCACAACTACAGCCAAAATGTACCCCCCCACCCACCCACCCACCTCCCCCCTGTCGCCAGCACCACCGCAACCACCACCGCAACCACCACCACAACCACAGCTGGATCAATCTATCAAACCAGCAGGCGCCACCATCCACCGTCAGCCCGCCCGAGCAGCGCCCATACCCACCCTTTCTCCCTATTATTCACGGCTATGTGGAGCGGAACTGACATGGTGGAGAGACAAGATGCAAAGTCCGGGAGTTATAGAGCTCAACACACAACCGCACGGGAAAAGCTACCGCTGTCGATCTGTGATGATCTCAAAGAAGGAAATGGAGCATGCTGTCTTCAGGGCCCGTATTGACAAAGCGTCTCAGAGTAGGAGTGCTGATCTAGGATCGGGTCTTTCTTGTTTATATAGTCTTATTCAGAATGATCTAAAGGAGCAAAACTGATCCTAGATCAGCATTCCTACTCTGAGATGATTTCTCAATATGTACCCAGGTCTTTGTCTTGAGCTTTGGCTTCTGAAGCGGTTCATCTACTGCTGAAGCCGAACTGCATTTAGCAGGTTCATTATCTCTGTTGATTTGTTTAAATGGGAGACATATTGCATTACCCAATACGCACATCTCATATACCGTAGACAGGATAGAGCGCTGTTCCGTTTGTGTGTTATGGTATATCGTTTACTGTTCCCGTTCTGTTTACAAGTTCTGTCAGATCTACTGCCTCAACCCCACTGTGCAATGATGTCAGTTCAACGTCCGTTCCATGTTGGTTCAACGTAATTTCATCAAATGATTATGGAAACAACGTTGATTCCACCAGAGTGGGAAGGGTCTTGATTGAAAAAAATCGATCTTAAGTTGTTGATATTGAAAAGAAAAGCAGTATTACTAACATGGCTCCTATCAATGTGATAAATGCCAACATTTCGGCAGCTTCATCAGGGTTTGACATCCACATAGCTTGTAGAGCTGTGAAATATTGTTGCTGTGTATTTTTTTCTCTTGATTACAATGGCAATTGTTACAACGTTCGGCCTTGCATTGTGTTCTTTTCCCTCTTTTACATAAGGTTTTACTGGCTTTATTCAGCAAGTAACGCATCACGCTTAAAATGACTCATAAGTTTTGAACAATGAGCCTATGCAACATATCGCACACCGAAATTCACTTTTGGATGACATTGGTAGGCTTTTCTGCTGCTTTGTGTTTCTCTTTAGGTTGTACGTGTACCGTGGGTGCAAATCTCTAACGATCAGCAGAAAATTACAAATTATATCTCCTTTTCACTGTAGTTTTCCTATAATAAACCAAGTAAAGTTTGTGGCTCTGTGGATAAGATAAGAAGTACTATAATGTATACCAGTCTATTTCCTATCTGCTTTTCACACTCCTTTGTCGTAACCTAAACAAAGAGCTTGTGCTGTTTTGGGGTCGGAAAGGTGTAAAACATTCACCTTTTCACTCGCATAGCATTGGCACGTTTCACTGAGGTGGAACCATTTCAATTATGAGGCATAGCATATTTTGTCTGTCATTTACCAATATTGATATTTATAATATAATTGAATTAATAAAATGGTTGTCGTCTTTGTGAGACCAATGTGAAAGAGGCAAAACTAGGATGTATTCTTCTACGCAAATTAAGTTTCCATTTTTTTTTTTACCATATTTTTCGGCACAATGACAAATCCACCGGAACAAATCATGTGTAAATTGGAAAAGTAGCTTGTCATTCAACACTCATTGTAACCAGATTCAAAGATATATTCTAAGCAGCTGTGTTCAAGTGATAAGAGATAGGAGAAAATACAAGTCTCGGGCTTCATTCTAACACAAAACATAACATTGTGGAGAAAGCTGTAACTCAAGGTCCATCAGAAGGATTCACAGCATTTGGATGTACTGTGTATCACGTTATCTGTATATCTTTTGATTATATTTAACTTTTTTTTTTTATAGCATATCATTACATTTTTATTCACAAGAGGACTCATTCAATTGGTCCATCAGACTGTCAGTGTGAAGCTTTGTGATAAAAAAAAGAAGCTATTTCTTTACATTTCTTTTTATAAGCTTAAAGTGAAACATTTTCCAGAAATTAAATTACCCAAATGACGTCACATTTCCCTGCACGCATTCCAATGCGTATCTAAAAAATTCACCAAAATGTTCATTGTCATGACCCATGCAGTAACATTCATTTTCCCAAAGTATCATGTGAGAAGACAGGTCCTATGGACCCTAGTCAAAAGTAGTGCACTATGTAGGGAATAGGGTGCCAGATGGGACGCACAGACGTGCTACTGCTCACTATCCACTTCTCTTTCAGCCATAACTCATTCATCCTGAAAATTAATGCTGTGTTTTAATGTTGGCCTCTTGGGATTCTTGACTAGACTTACTTGTATCGGTCTCTTATATTTGATTTACATTACATTTGTTCTATTTATTTATTTCACCTTTATTTAGCCGGGTAGGCTAAACAAGTTCTCATTTACAACTGCGACCTGGCCAAGATAAAGCAAAGCAGTGCGACAAACACAACAACACAGTTACACATAAACAAACGTACAGTCAATAACACAATATAAAAAAATAAAAAAAATCCATGTACAGTGTGTGCAAACTCTTCTGAACCAGTTCAAATGGCCTGCAAAGTCGTTAAGTCAGCGACCCCATTGTGCAAAGACTCATCCAAAGCACCTCTAGTACTGTATACTATATTTAAGCAATAAGGCCCGAGGGGTTGTGGTATATGGCTAATATACCACGGCTAAGGGCTGTTCTTAGGCACGAGGCAACCCGGAGTGCCTGGACACAGAACTTAGCCGTGGTATATTGGCCATATACCACAAACCCCCGAGATACCTTATTGCTATTAATAACTGGTTACCAATGTAATTAGAGCAGTAAAATGTTTTGTCATACCCGTGGTATACGGTCTGATATACCACGGCTGTCAGCCAATCAGCATTCAGGGCTCGAACCACCCAGTTTTATAATAAACAATATATCACACAATCATAACCCATGGTGAAGCATTGAAAGCCATAAGCAGAAACATATAAAAGAGTACTTAAAATGATCAAGTGCTTTATTAAAGCACCTGCGTACAACATGCTGTTTTTAATTAATGTAATTAGCCCATGACATTAGTTCAATTATGCCCTAATTGTACAGGATATGTTTGAACAGGTTCAATCTACAGATTGGAATAAATAATAAATGTTTTTATTGTTAAAAGCGATTCAGTAATGGGACATATTCGGACATGTCATTTTATGGCACCAATTTATGACCTCAGTGTTGGACATTTGTTTTTTGCAGCATGTCATGTCAAATGTCTATACTTGTTTCTGAAGGTTCAGTTTCCATCCGAACAATATTTATCCAAGACATATAGCTTGCCTCATTGTGCCCCCTCAGTCACTGTAACTCTCCCACAAATAGAAACTTTGTTGATTGAAAACCATGAAAATCATTTATAACAGAAAACAAAGAAGTCTTCACATTGTCTGGGTAGTCTTTTGCAGGTGGGCAGCAGTTGGTGTATCCGGGAAAGTAGCACAGGCCCTCACTGGTCAGATAAAATTCATAGTCAACAAGTTTGCTTGCTTGGTCCTTAAAAGCTTTGAAAAAAGCTAGACAGGATACCCATCAGTATTGCTGAGGTAGAAGGATGACGCTGTATATCTGTCTTCCTACTTTGTGACTGTGTTGGCTTGATGGAGTGTTGAACAGAGAGTGACAGAACAATGATTACGTTTGAGTCTCCTCTTGAGTCTCTTCTTGGCCATATTGTGCACTCCAGGCAACAAAAAAAACAGTCAGCATAGTTTCCACATTATCTCAACTTACTTTATCAAAGTTATCACCAGGGGTGAAAGTAAGGTGGTACTGTCTGGTACGGTGTCCCGGGCAAAATAAATAGTAGGGGTACTCCGTACCGGTAAAATGTGAGCCTTTCACAATTAATACCACATGACCAAAAAAACTATAGGCTATTATTCCATTATTTAATATTACTGCAAGTCAGCCGCATGAAAAATTTGCGAATTGACTGGAAACCGGGTGGTATATGCACCAAATATCCAAATATTATTGTGGTTTGAGGAAAACACTTACATTTTGTCAAGGCGGAGATGAGTGGGCTAGACCGAGGCAGGCATGGACAACCGTGGATGCATCAATTCAGGCTTCAAGTCTAGGCCTAATGACAATCACAACACGTCATTACAATACACATAGGTGTTTTGTAACAGATGTCTCTTTCCAATCGTAACATTGCAGGTGCACAGTGCACTGTTGGGGTGGATGCTGAAATGATTTTGTGAGTGGACGAATGTGCGCGGGTAGCCTACAGGAGCCACATTAAAAGGCATAGGTGGCGTGTCCACAAGGCTAAGGGAAGCTAAGCTTTCCCTAAAGTAAATTGAATTAAATTGCCAAAATGATATAGCCTAATTACTCCTGTCTACAGAAATAAATACAATCATTCAAAATAGGCTACTACAGCATCAAGCATGATTTGGCCACAGAGGATAATTCGCTTCTTCAAAAAAAACTACCTGTGGATTGTTTGACATCACATCTCCTACAGCCGGAAGGGCCCGGAATTTGGGCAGCGCGCGCTGCAAATACCAAATGGACGATTGGTTGAGTTGCGACTGTCAGTGAAAAGCAGAGAGACCCAGCCAGGCATATTGCAATATTTAAAAATACAATCATGGAAAAACTGTTTGGAAAAGCAAATGGCTATTGCTGTAATGAGATGATAGTGAAATGACTCCAATCTTTCTTTCAGTTATCCAAATTCTTACCTTAATTGAGTGAACAGTAGCCTATCATATCGGCACTAGCAGAGAACATCGGCCATATTCCCTGTGAGGTGCATATTCACTGTCTTTGTCAATGGGTCACTGCCGCTTTTGTTATGTTTTTGGACAAACATTTCCAACTCCAGGTTAGATGGACGTCATACTCTATTTGTGTCTCAATTTTTCGTAGGCCAATTATATGGATAGTTTTTTATTGATCTGTTTGTCAGTGTAAGCAGAGTAGGCTACCCTGTCATTTTTGTAGTATAAAAAAATAATAAAAAAATAAATAAATAAAATACATTGAATCAACATGGCTAGTTGGTTGAATTTGGTTTAAAAATGTAATTAATTTCAACCCATAAAAGGGTTTCAAGGTTTGATTAAAAGTCCCAAGTGAAATGTTCATCTGACGTCGTCGCCCGTTTATAGATCGTTTTTAATCTAGCGCCTCTCAGAAGAGTTCTTATTAAAAAACAGCAATAAAATGTTTGACCGTTATTTTCCATTAATTCCAACTATATAATTCTTGCCCATACACTCTTTAAAACCTCCCGTGCCGTTTTCCCCCCACTGTCTGATGAAATTAGAATGGATTTATTGATCGCTGGGTTCATATACATCCAGGTTAGGAGTGCACAGTAGTTAGGATGGCGTTTTAGCTGCAATTGCAGATTTGGGCTCCAGAGACACTGACTGTGTAGATAGATAATAGTCCTAATATGGATCTGCTGATAGGGGAGATGATGCCTCTGCGATAATTGAAGAGAGACTATCTGTCATTTCATCAGCTCTACTGGAGGCTTTATTGAGTATCGTGGACAGTCTGGTTTCTAATGTGAGGCCTTGTTGACCTCCAATCTGAAGTCAGCCAGTATGGAGACCATGTTAAGTAACGTGGGGCCTCATTGAGTTCTGATCTGATCCGAAGAGTATAGTATTATCCATGTCATTAACATTAAGTCATTAACAGTCCCATAATGTGTTTGAGTTCTTGAGGCACACACATGTACACACACACACACACACATACTTACACACACACAACCCTTCATCTGCAGTGTGCACTAGGAATACAATGATGCCCACAGCGAGAGAGTGCACACACACACACACCCTGTTCTCGGGTGGTGGTGATAGATCACATTACCGAAGCCTCTCTCCACCCCCTCATCCCCTGTATGAGTCTGCTGCTCCACCACTGATCCTCCTACATTTTTCACACGACCTGACGGACGGCGGCAGGCGGGGGAGAAACGCTTGGCCGCTGGGTTGGTGCCAGAGACACATTAGGCAACTCATTCATTACCAGTACAAGGCCCTATATATGGAGAGGAGAGGAGACCACCAATGAGACCCAAAGACACTCAACAGTCCTGGCCTGACAGAAGCCTGAGCCCGGGTTTCATCTCATTTCACTGGATCTCTCTGAAAGGAACTATCACTCTTCCATCATCTGGCCAGGAATCCCCCCTGATCTGAGACTAAAGAGAGAGAAAGACAGACAGACGTTTACCCACCACATGCTCTGGTCCATGGGTCCATTATGAGAAAGACAAAGAAGCGGAAGAGTCGAAACAAGTGTCACAGCGAGCCATGGAGACTGATTAGATGGTCCATATTAATTTCCACTCAAAGGTGCCAAAATTGGCCCTTCTGATTGCCTTGGCTATTGGAAGACAGGGACACAGATTTGCACAGTTCCGCAGCCAGTATCAAAATCCGTGTCCCAGTTTTAAGGCACAGTTACAGGGACACATTGATTACCAGGAAGTAGAGTTAACTTTTTTAGGAATTCAAATTAAAATGTCTTGTTCACAATTAAAACATTTAATGCTTAGATGCCTTTGAGACCTAGGGGCTTGGCAACATGATTTATTCTACAACTCTTGGAGAATACTACAGTAATTTGAATGAATTGTATGCCTTTTTTTAATTTGTCGTCTGCATATTGTACCGTTCAATACCACACCTGGGTTCAAATAATATTTGAAATAATTTCAAATACTGTATCTGAGCTTGCCTGGCACAATGGAACCAATATAATATTTGCAAAAGTGTAAACCCGGCCCATCTGGCACTCCAGGCAGACTAAAGAAAACATTAAAAGTTCCAGGAACATTTCAACTAGTATGTGAACCCAGGTCTGGTCAGTACCACAAGGCCATTGCTTCCCTTGGAGGAGTTTCCTTACTTTCTCCTTAGTTTCTCCTGGTTTAATCTGTCATTTAGAAGGTGAACAATATTTAATGTGACCAGAGGGCGAGGGGCAAATTTTAAGAGTCTCTCATTAGGAATGACCCAAGGTAGGGGGAGAGGAGGACGAGGAGGACGAGGGGGGGGCCTCAGTTTATATCAGCAGGGTCTGGGAGAGGAGGAGGTTGGAGGGAGAGAGAAAAGAAGAGAGGGAGAGAGAAAATAAGAGAGAGAACAAAACAAAACTCACCCCATCATTCCCTCTGTTGTTTAGTAGAGAATGCAATGGCATGAGAGGGAGATAAAGAGAGATACATGTGGAGAAAGACACTCAGAGACAAAGAACGAGAAGGGGGAACTGAAACGCTCTCACCTCAAACAAACCCTGATGGATACAATACAAACATGCAGACAGATAGAGAGACAGCAACACACTTAGACCCAACCAAATCACGAGAAAACAAAAAAGATAATTACTTGACACAGTGTAAAGAGTTAACCAAAGAACAAAGCAAACTGGAATGCTATTTGGTCCTAAACAAGAGAGTATACAGTGTCAGAATATCTGACCCTAAATTAAGGAAAGTTTTGACTATGTACAGACTCAGTGACCATAGCCTTGCTATTGAGAGAGGACACCGAAGGTAGACCTGGCTCTCAAAGAAGACATGGAAACAAAATGAGGTGGAAACGGAGCTGAACTTCCTAACCTCGGTATAGTGGGCAGTATGCAGTGAGGAGGGAGAGAGAGAGAATACAGTGCCAGTAGAGGTATAGTGGGCAGTATGCCGTGAGGAGGGAGAGAGAGAGAATAAAGTGCCAGTAGAGGTATAGTGGGCAGTATGCCGTGAGGAGGGAGAGAGAGAATACAGTGCCAGTAGAGGTATAGTGGGCAGTATGCCGTGAGGAGGGAGAGAGAGAATACAGTGCCAGTAGAGGTATAGTGGGCAGTATGCCGTGAGGAGGGAGAGAGAGAGAATACAGTGCCAGTAGAGGTATAGTGGGCAGTATGCTGTGAGGAGGGAGAGAGAGAGAATACAGTGCCAGTAGAGGTATAGTGGGCAGAATGCTGTGAGGAGGGAGAGAGAGAGAATACAGTGCCAGTAGAGGTATAGTGGGCAGTATGCCGTGATGAGGGAGAGAGAGAGAATACAGTGCCAGTAGAGGTATAGTGGGCAGTATGCCGTGAGGAGGGAGAGAGAATACAGTGCCAGTAGAGGTATAGTGGGCAGTATGCCGTGAGGAGGGAGAGAGAATACAGTGGCAGTAGAGGTATAGTGGGCAGTATGCCGTGAGGAGGGAGAGGGAGAGAATACAGTGCCAGTAGAGGTATAGTGGGCAGTATGCCGTGAGGAGGGAGAGAGAGAGAATACAGTGCCAGTAGAGGTATAGTGGGCAGTATGCAGTGAGGAGGGAGAGAGAGAGAATACAGTGCCAGTAGAGGTATAGTGGGCAGTATGCCGTGAGGAGGGAGAGGGAGAGAATACAGTGCCAGTAGAGGTATAGTGGGCAGTATGCCGTGAGGAGGGAGAGAGAGAGAATACAGTGCCAGTAGAGGTATAGTGGGCATTATGCCGTGAGGAGGGAGAGAGAGAGAGAATACAGTGCCAGTAGAGGTATAGTGGGCAGTATGCCGTGAGGAGGGAGAGAGAGAGAATACAGTACCAGTAGAGGTATAGTGGGCAGTATGCCGTGAGGAGGGAGAGGGAGAGAATACAGTGCCAGTAGAGGTATGGTGGGCAGTATGCCGTGAGGAGGGAGAGAGAGAGAATACAGTGCCAGTAGAGGTATAGTGGGCAGTATGCCGTGAGGAGGGAGAGAGAGAGAGAATACAGTGCCAGTAGAGGTATAGTGGGCAGTATGCCGTGAGGAGGGAGAGAGAGAGAATACAGTACCAGTAGAGGTATAGTGGGCAGTATGCCGTGAGGAGGGAGAGAGAGAGAATACAGTGCCAGTAGAGGTATAGTGGGCAGTATGCCGTGAGGAGAGAGAGAGAATACAGTGCCAGTAGAGGTATAGTGGGCAGTATGCCGTGAGGAGGGAGAGAGAGAGAATACAGTGCCAGTAGAGGTATAGTGGGCAGTATGCCGTGAGGAGGGAGAGAGAGAGAATACAGTGCCAGTAGAGGTATAGTGGGCAGTATGCTGTGAGGAGAGAGAGAGAATACAGTGCCAGTAGAGGTATAGTGGGCAGTATGCTGTGAGGAGGGAGAGAGAGAGAATACAGTGCCAGTAGAGGTATAGTGGGCAGTATGCCGTGAGGAGGGAGAGAGAGAGAATACAGTGCCAGTAGAGGTATAGTGGGCAGTATGCTGTGAGGAGAGAGAGAGAGAGAATACAGTGCCAGTAGAGGTATAGTGGGCAGTATGCTGTGAGGAGGGAGAGAGAGAGAATACAGTGCCAGTAGAGGTATAGTGGGCAGTATGCCGTGATGAGGGAGAGAGAGAGAATACAGTGCTAGTAGAGGTATAGTGGGCAGTATGCCGTGAGGAGGGAGAGAGAGAGAATACAGTGCCAGTAGAGGTATAGTGGGCAGTATGCCGTGGGGAGGGAGAGAGAGAATACAGTGCTAGTAGAGGTATAGTGGGCAGTATGCCGTGAGGAGGGAGAGAGAGAGAATACAGTGCCAGTAGAGGTATAGTGGGCAGTATGCCGTGAGGAGGGAGAGAGAGAGAATACAGTGCCAGTAGAGGTATAGTGGGCAGTATGCCGTGAGGAGGGAGAGGGCGAGAACACAGTGCCAGTAGAGATATAGTGGGCAGTATGCCGTGAGGAGGGAGAGAGAGAGAATACAGTGCCAGTAGAAGTATAGTGGGCAGTATGCCGTGAGGAGGGAGAGAGAGAATACAGTGCCAGTAGAGGTATAGTGGGCAGTATGCCGTGAGGAGGGAGAGAGAGAGAATACAGTGCCAGTAGAGGTATAGTGGGCAGTATGCCGTGAGGAGGGAGAGAGAGAGAATACAGTGCCAGTAGAGGTATAGTGGGCAGTATGCCGTGAGGAGAGAGAGAGAGAGAATACAGTGCCAGTAGAGGTATAGTGGGCAGTATGCCGTGAGGAGGGAGAGAGAGAGAATACAGTGCCAGTAGAGGTATAGTGGGCAGTATGCCGTGAGGAGGGAGAGAGAGAATACAGTGCCAGTAGAGGTATAGTGGGCAGTATGCCGTGAGGAGGGAGAGAGAGAGAATACAGTGCCAGTAGAGGTATAGTGGAGCAGTATGCCGTGATGAGGGAGAGGGAGAGAATACAGTGCCAGTAGAGGTATAGTGGGCAGTATGCCGTGAGGAGGGAGAGAGAGAGAATACAGTGCCAGTAGAGGTATAGTGGGCAGTATGCCGTGAGGAGGGAGAGAGAGAGAATACAGTGCCAGTAGAGGTATAGTGGGCAGTATGCCGTGAGGAGGGAGAGAGAGAGAATACAGTGCCAGTAGAGGTATAGTGGGCAGTATGCCGTGAGGAGAGAGAGAGAGAGAATACAGTGCCAGTAGAGGTATAGTGGGCAGTATGCCGTGAGGAGGGAGAGAGAGAGAATACAGTGCCAGTAGAGGTATAGTGGGCAGTATGCCGTGAGGAGGGAGAGAGAATACAGTGCCAGTAGAGGTATAGTGGGCAGTATGCCGTGAGGAGGGAGAGAGAGAATACAGTGCCAGTAGAGGTATAGTGGGCAGTATGCCGTGATGAGGAGAGAGAGAGAATACAGTGCCAGTAGAGGTATAGTGGGCAGTATGCCGTGAGGAGAGAGAGAGAGAGAATACAGTGCCAGTAGAGGTATAGTGGGCAGTATGCCGTGAGGAGGAGAGAGAGAGAATACAGTGCCAGTAGAGGTATAGTGGGCAGTATGCCGTGAGGAGAGAGAGAGAGAGAATACAGTGCCAGTAGAGGTATAGTGGGCAGTATGCCGTGAGGAGGAGAGAGAGAGAATACAGTGCCAGTAGAGGTATAGTGGGCAGTATGCCGTGAGGAGGGAGAGAGAGAATACAGTGCCAGTAGAGGTATAGTGGGCAGTATGCCGTGATGAGGGAGAGAGAGAGAATACAGTGCCAGTAGAGGTATAGTGGGCAGTATGCCGTGAGGAGGGAGAGAGAGAGAATACAGTGCCAGTAGAGGTATAGTGGGCAGTATGCCGTGAGGAGGGAGAGAGAGAGAATACAGTGCCAGTAGAGGTATAGTGGGCAGTATGCCGTGAGGAGGGAGAGAGAGAATACAGTGCCAGTAGAGGTATAGTGGGCAGTATGCCGTGAGGAGGGAGAGAGAATACAGTGCCAGTAGAGGTATAGTGGGCAGTATGCCGTGAGGAGGGAGAGAGAGAGAATACAGTGCCAGTAGAGGTATAGTGGGCAGTATGCGTGAGGAGGGAGAGAGAGAGAATACAGTGCCAGTAGAGGTATAGTGGGCAGTATGCCGTGATGAGGGAGAGAGAGAGAATACAGTGCCAGTAGAGGTATAGTGGGCAGTATGCCGTGAGGAGAGAGAGAGAGAGAATACAGTGCCAGTAGAGGTATAGTGGGCAGTATGCCGTGAGGAGGGAGAGAGAGAGAATACAGTGCCAGTAGAGGTATAGTGGGCAGTATGCCGTGAGGAGGGGGAGAGAGAGAATACAGTGCCAGTAGAGGTATAGTGGGCAGTATGCCGTGAGGAGGGGGAGAGAGAGAATACAGTGCCAGTAGAGGTATAGTGGGCAGTATGCCGTGAGGAGGGAGAGAGAGAGAATACAGTGCCAGTAGAGGTATAGTGGGCAGTATGCCGTGAGGAGGGAGAGAGAGAATACAGTGCCAGTAGAGGTATAGTGGGCAGTATGCCGTGAGGAGGGAGAGAGAGAGAATACAGTGCCAGTAGAGGTATAGTGGGCAGTATGCCGTGAGGAGGAGAGAGAGAGAATACAGTGCCAGTAGAGGTATAGTGGGCAGTATGCCGTGAGGAGGGAGAGAGAGAGAATACAGTGCCAGTAGAGGTATAGTGGGCAGTATGCCGTGAGGAGGGAGAGAGAGAATACAGTGCCAGTAGAGGTATAGTGGGCAGTATGCCGTGAGGAGGGGGGAGAGAGAGAATACAGTGCCAGTAGAGGTATAGTGGGCAGTATGCCGTGAGGAGGGAGAGAGAGAGAATACAGTGCCAGTAGAGGTATAGTGGGCAGTATGCCGTGAGGAGGAGAGAGAGAGAATACAGTGCCAGTAGAGGTATAGTGGGCAGTATGCCGTGATGAGGAGAGAGAGAGAATACAGTGCCAGTAGAGGTATAGTGGGCAGTATGCCGTGAGGAGAGAGAGAGAGAATACAGTGCCAGTAGAGGTATAGTGGGCAGTATGCCGTGAGGAGGGAGAGAGAGAGAATACAGTGCCAGTAGAGGTATAGTGGGCAGTATGCCGTGAGGAGGGAGAGAGAGAATACAGTGCCAGTAGAGGTATAGTGGGCAGTATGCCGTGAGGAGGGGAGAGAGAGAATACAGTGCCAGTAGAGGTATAGTGGGCAGTATGTGTGAGGAGGGAGAGAGAGAGAATACAGTGCCAGTAGAGGTATAGTGGGCAGTATGCCGTGAGGAGGGGGAGAGAGAGAATACAGTGCCAGTAGAGGTATAGTGGGCAGTATGCCGTGAGGAGGGAGAGAGAGAGAATACAGTGCCAGTAGAGGTATAGTGGGCAGTATGCCGTGAGGAGGAGAGAGAGAGAGAATACAGTGCCAGTAGAGGTATAGTGGGCAGTATGCCGTGAGGAGGGAGAGAGAGAGAATACAGTGCCAGTAGAGGTATAGTGGGCAGTATGCCGTGATGAGGGAGAGAGAGAGAATACAGTGCCAGTAGAGGTATAGTGGGCAGTATGCCGTGAGGAGGGAGAGAGAGAATACAGTGCCAGTAGAGGTATAGTGGGCAGTATGCCGTGAGGAGGGAGAGAGATAGAATACAGTGCCAGTAGAGGTATAGTGGGCAGTATGCCGTGAGGAGGGAGAGAGAGAGAATACAGTGCCAGTAGAGGTATAGTGGGCAGTATGCCGTGAGGAGGGAGAGAGAGAGAATACAGTGCCAGTAGAGGTATAGTGGGCAGTATGCCGTGAGGAGGAGAGAGAGAGAGAATACAGTGCCAGTAGAGGTATAGTGGGCAGTATGCCGTGAGGAGGGAGAGAGAGAGAATACAGTGCCAGTAGAGGTATAGTGGGCAGTATGCCGTGAGGAGGGAGAGAGAGAATACAGTGCCAGTAGAGGTATAGTGGGCAGTATGCCGTGAGGAGGGAGAGAGAGAGAATACAGTGCCAGTAGAGGTATAGTGGGCAGTATGCCGTGAGGAGGGAGAGAGAGAGAATACAGTGCCAGTAGAGGTATAGTGGGCAGTATGCCGTGAGGAGGGAGAGAGAATACAGTGCCAGTAGAGGTATAGTGGGCAGTATGCCGTGAGGAGGGAGAGAGAATACAGTGCCAGTAGAGGTATAGTGGGCAGTATGCCGTGAGGAGGGAGAGAGAGAGAATACAGTGCCAGTAGAGGTATAGTGGGCAGTATGCTGTGAGGAGGGAGAGAGAGAGAATACAGTGCTAGTAGAGGTATAGTGGGCAGTATGCCGTGAGGAGAGAGAGAATACAGTGCCAGTAGAGGTATAGTGGGCAGTATGCCGTGAGGAGAGAGAGAGAATACAGTGCAAGTAGAGGTATAGTGGGCAGTTTGCTGTGAGGAGAGAGAGAGAGAATACAGTGCCAGTAGAGGTATAGTGGGCAGTATGCCGTGAGGAGGGAGAGAGAGAGAGAATACAGTGCCAGTAGAGGTATAGTGGGCAGTATGCCGTGAGGAGGGAGAGAGAGAGAATACAGTGCCAGTAGAGGTATAGTGGGCAGTATGCCGTGAGGAGGGAGAGAGAGAGAGAATACAGTGCCAGTAGAGGTATAGTGGGCAGTATGCCGTGAGGAGGGAGAGAGAGAGAATACAGTGCCAGTAGAGGTATAGTGGGCAGTATGCCGTGAGGAGAGAGAGAGAATACAGTGCCAGTAGAGGTATAGTGGGCAGTTTGCTGTGAGGAGAGAGAGAGAGAATACAGTGTCAGTAGAGGTATAGTGGGCAGTATGCCGTGAGGAGGGAGAGAGAGAGAGAATACAGTGCCAGTAGAGGTATAGTGGGCAGTATGCCGTGAGGAGGGAGAGAGAGAGAGAATACAGTGCCAGTAGAGGTATAGTGGGCAGTATGCCGTGATGAGGGAGAGAGAGAGAATACAGTGCTAGTAGAGGTATAGTGGGCAGTATGCCGTGAGGAGGGAGAGAGAGAGAGAATACAGTGCCAGTAGAGGTATAGTGGGCAGTATGGTGAGGAGGAGAGAGAGAGAGAATACAGTGCCAGTAGAGGTATAGTGGGCAGTATGCCGTGAGGAGGAGAGAGAGAGAGAATACAGTGCCAGTAGAGGTATAGTGGGCAGTATGCCGTGAGGAGGGAGAGAGAGAGAATACAGTGCCAGTAGAGGTATAGTGGGCAGTATGCCGTGAGGAGGGGGAGAGAGAGAATACAGTGGCAGTAGAGGTATAGTGGGCAGTATGCCGTGAGGAGGAGAGAGAGAGAATACAGTGCCAGTAGAGGTATAGTGGGCAGTATGCCGTGAGGAGGGAGAGAGAGAGAGAATACAGTGCCAGTAGAGGTATAGTGGGCAGTATGCCGTGAGGAGGGAGAGAGAGAGAGAATACAGTGCCAGTAGAGGTATAGTGGGCAGTATGCCGTGAGGAGGGAGAGAGTCATCGTTAATCAGTTCATCCATCCTGATGAATGATAGACAGCTGCTGAAGGATGGATGGAACCGAATGATAACTAACTAGAGGAGTAGAGCAGGCGGATGATTGATTGACAGATGGCAGATGAGCAGTGGAGGCTAGCCCATAAGTCATGCCTAAGTTGGAGTCCAACATTACAGTTTGCGATGTATTTGTCAGAGATGAATATGTGGAGTCGCCGTGCCAGACAGAGTGGGCTGCTGTGCAAGCCACTCAAAATAGGCAGAGACAGACTGGACTGTCAAGCGTATCCAAACATGTCTAGTTGATTTCTGCTTATTCTGAACACTTTTACCATACATTTGGACTATTGGTTTAATATGCTTATAAGAAATATAGGAATACAGATAGGCTTTCAATATTACTCATAAATTCTTTCTTGCTTATGAATGTTAAAAAATGCTGCAACACTTGTTTATTAATAGCACCTACTGATTGTGTTGTTTGTCGTGACCCAAACAAGTTATGAAGAAAGTGGGTGTATTGTTAAGCGTTGATACGTTTGTGTGCATCTATTCCGTCAGTAACTATTACTACCAAAGGCCACATGACTGGATAAGAGACTTCAGACGAGTACAACGGTTGATCTGTAGGATAAAGGGTCAGTTTAGGCTTTTAAATTGTTTTACACTAAGCTAACCTGCAATTAATTGATTCATGGCTGAACACATGGTTTTGCATCCGAAATTACACCTAGGTTAAGTAATCTTTATATAATGTTTGCTGCATTAGAACACTCTGTCACAATATATTCACGTAGAACATAACAGTAATGTTAGAGAAAAATATAATTCTCAGCGAATGACACTCACTCAAAGATGAATTTAACCTTAAGATGCCTTTGGGAAACGGGGCCCAGAGCCATATCGGCCCTGGTCAAAAGTAGTGCACTGTATAGGGTATAGAGTGCAATTTCATACGCAAACATGGTGTTTTTCAGACTTCCTGTCTTTTTAGCAATTTCATATCCTGTCACAGTCGGTGGCAATTCAAAAAGGAGTGAAGCGGATATGAAAAGTACTTCTGGTACTTTCACATCAAGTTAGCGAAATGGATCACTTGATCCTTAAAACTATAAAAGTAGGACAAACATGCATTGTTCGTAAACTTCTGCCTGTATGTACACCTTGGAGGAATCTAAAGATAACTGATGGTATCTGACCCTTAATGCAGGTACAGAGATTGGAGTGAATAATACAAATTAAAAATTAATCTTTAAAGGCCCAGTGCAGTCAAAAACTCAATTTACCTTTGTTTTATATATATATATATCTCTCAATACTATCAGGTTGGAATAATACTGTGAAATTGTGAAAATTATGATAATGTCCTTTTAGTGTAAAAGATGTTTGAAAAGACCGCCTGAAATTTCAGTCTGTTTTGGTGGGATGGAGTTTTTGTCTGCCTGCACTAGCTGTTCCACCACTGTTATAGTTTTTTTTTTTCAGAGCTGAGGAGCGTGGTTTAACAAACTGCATTACATATTGTGCTCTTCTATCGTGCGTGCAATGATGTCAGAGGGGGAAAAAAACTGTGTCCATTGTTTGCAGTAACGTCGCAAATGGTCGTGGCTGTTTCAACATGAAAGATTCCAGCTTTAATGGCTATTTAACATTAATATTTTTCCTCTACTCCTACGTTGACATAATTATTCTGTTAACTTATACACCATAGTGGGGTTAAGGGGATAGCTGGGGATGTTGGCAATTCGCGAGCCACTGTTAACTAGCGTTGGCGCTCGCAGTGCAAAGACTGGATGTCTTTTGGGTGCAGCACGCTAGCGCTAAGCTAGTTTGCATTGTCTCCCGAAACTCCCTCTTGCTTTCTTCCTACTGGACGCAGAGACATAAAAATGGTAACCCACAAGTTCATCTGATTCTGGGGAAGTAGGTAAAGGCCTTCATTGCCAAAATCCATAACTATTCCCTAAACCACACTACGGTGTATAAGTTGTAAACAGAATGATTATGTCAACGTAGGAGTAGCACACTTAAATGAAATTAGCATGCTTACACCAAACAACTATTATTGGACTGTACACTTTTATTTGTTGCTTTGTTGTTACCTAGAAACCAGGGAAACTACTATATCTTACCAACGTGTTACTAGAAAACAATATACTGTAGATGACCCGTACTGCCTAGCAACACAGCAACTAGTAGAAAAAGTGTAAACATATATGTGATGTATTACGTGGTCACTGTGGAATAACAGCTTGAAGTTTAGGTGTGTGTGTGTGTGTGTGTGTGTGTGTGTGTGTATGTGTGCGTGTGTACTTAAAGAGGTGATACCTGCAGTAACCTGTAACCAAATAGTTAACCACTTAACCTCTGCCTTTCTGTGAAAACAGCCGCACTGACTCCTGTAATAACAAAGCCAGCCGCTCACACGGCCCTCATTAATCACATGTCAATCAAACTAATTCACCACCGCCAACAGAAAGTGCCCATACAGTGTCATGATTAATGACCCATTCAGCAGCATTGTAAACAGGGATTGGTGGCTTCATTGGCCCTATATGTTGTCTTCTGATCGAACCACTTAAGTTCAATGCTTTTTTTTTTTTATCATAGCATTCATGGTACTAAGGTGAGTAGTTTCTCTCAATTACTTTTATATAGCTAGGCCACGCCAGGTGGCTAGCTATTGTGAGACATAAGTATGGGAGTTATACTAACATTTATATAATGTTTGCTGCATTAGAACACTCTGTCACAATATATTCACGTAGAACATAACAGTAATGTTAGAGAAAAATATAATTCTCAGCGAATGACACTCACTCAGCATGTGTTTACACCCCAACTTCCTTATTACGCAACTCGGCACCTGAGGAGCCCCACGCGACACACACACCGACACACACACCTCCCAGGAGATGGAGCAGTGCTCATTGTTCTGCCTCAGAAAGAAAGGAAGGTTTGTCAGGAGAAACGTGTGTCCACACATACAAACACACACACACACACACTGACCGCTGAAGTTACCGACAGGCTAATTGTTTTACTTAATAGACTTAACGTGAGCCATTTGATCCGGTTGTTGTGGCATGTTGTTGGATAAGGTCACTCCAAGACCTTGACAAAGTGTTGGCTAATCTCCATGCACAAGACCCCAGATACCCTAATATTTCAATGTGTATTTGTTATGAAAAGAAAAACATGTTGGCCACAAAAGTGATGTTTGAAATATGTTGCTATGTGGATTAGAATGTCTAAGCGGGGTTTGTTTGGGAGTAATTCTCAATTGTTTTCATTGATTCCCTGTGAACTTTCACTCACCGAACGTTGAGAATTGCGTGTGTGTGTGCGCGTGTGTGTGTGTGTACCTCCTCCTAGCTCCTGTCGATGTGTCTGTCCTGCCATTTCCAATGTGTTGCTTTGGCAAGAGGAGGAACAGAAGTCCTGCTCTGGTAAGATGCTCAAATGTTTTTAGCTGGAAATCTGTCTCCCTGGGCGTAGGGTCGCAAGGAAATAGATTATCATCCTGACTCTGCAGACTGTGCTATTCCAATGGGCACAGATCCTATAGAAACACATCTGTACCTGGAGAGAGGAGAGATAGATTCTATAGAAATACATTTATAGCTGAAGAGTGGAGGGAGACATTCCTTCCAAGCCTCACTAAACCCAGGCCTAACAGCAGTATTCTCTGCTATGAGTGGTGCCTCTTTGGTACAGTAGCACCTAGTGCATCTGCAGGTGTCCAATTTGTTAGCTAGTCAGTTAGTTATGAATTTGTCAAGTCTGGTGTATTCTTGCTATATTTACACACCAGCTATCGTATGACACCACCAGTCATGATAATTAGGAGACTTCAGTCAAAATGACTGCTCTACTCAGAGGTGTCGTGAGCTCAGTTTGAACATAAACACATTCACGCAAACAGCCAGTTGCCTCTTTAGCTATACGATGATGCTATAATTATTTGCTTTATCACATCTGACTGGTTCCAGTTAAAATTTCACACATATGTAAGTGGGTGATCCCAGATGGGCAGCTAGTAAGCTGTGTGTGTGTGTGTGTGTGTGTGTGTGTTTTAACTTGCACTGCGGGTTGAATTTTCAATTTGAGTTGTACACTTAGTGGAACTGACAGCATTTTTTACATGTTCACAAAATCTGTTCATATAAACCTCCATGAAGAATAAGACCCCTTTTTTTTTTACATTTTCTGACAAGCAAGAGCTTAGACATGGTCATTTTCACGTTTTTATAAATTCATAGAATGCTTGGGAATGCCGTATAGTAAGGCGTTTGAGAAAATTCTATATAGCAATATAGAGTGGGAAAAACGGACATGCATTTGGACAGTTAATAGACACTGCAGTAAATAAAACCTAATAAAAGCATCTATCTTGTCCAGGACCACCGCTGCGCCATAGCCAATCAGAGCTATAGAAGGCCTTTATGCAAATAAGCCATTGGCCACACATGCCTGCCATCATTCACTTTGAACTGGACTGTGTGTTTTTAGGCGGTAGCAACAGCATGACTTTAGATCATTATAAAGCACTCGCAAAAAGACCCAAAAAATACATCTGAATGGATTTCTGTAAATACCACTGGAGTCCTCTTACATTTGGGAACTTTACAGTCCTATTGCTCAAACAACCATGAAAAGGTAGGCTCTCTCGCCCTCAGTTATGCACATCAATAACAACAAGATCAACAACTCATTCTAGCCAGAGCGAGATGAGCTTAAATCTAACGAGGGGACATTAGATAAACCCTCTCAGCTAGTTTCAGCTCCTTCTGCAGCTTTCCTGCCAGTGCATGCTTGTCCCAACCCATGTTTTGACAATTGAATGGGAACTTGCCTGCCTGCCTGCCTGCCCATTTGATCGATTCCAAATACATTTGATTGACAACTCAAATGAAATCAAAATAAATGGTATTGGTCACATACACATGGTTAGCAGATGTCAATGCGAGTGTAGCGAAATGCTTGTGCTTCTAGTTCCGACAGTGCAGTAATATCTAACAAGTAATCTAACAATTGCCAACAACAACTTAATACACACAAATCTAAAGGGTTAAATGAGAATATGTACATATAAATACATGGATGAGCGATGGCCGAGTGGCATAGGCAAGGTATTAAAGTGGCATTATTAAAAGTGACTAGTGATCCATGTATTAAAGTGGCCAAAAACTTTCCACCTTCTCCACTGCTGTCCTTTCGATGTGGATAGGGGGGTGCTCCCTCTGCTGTTTCCTGAAGTCCACGATCGTCTCCTTTGTTTTGTTGACATTGAGTGAGAGGTTGTTTTCCTGACACCACACTCACCTCCTCCCTGTAGGCTGTCTAGTCATTGTTGGTAATCAAGCCCACTACTGTTGTGTCGTCTGCAAACTTGATGATTGAGTTGGAGGCGTGCATGGCCACGCAGTCATGGGTGAACAGTGGGTACAGGAGGGGGCTGAGCACGCACCCTTGTGGGGCCCCAGTGTTGAGGGTCAGTGAAGTGGAGATTTTCTTTCCTACATTCACCACCAGGGGGGGCGGCCCGTCAAAGTCAGGACCCAATTGCACAGGGCAATTGAAGCATGTGGGGACAGTTGATTGGGATAGGGAGCGATTGAATATGTCCGTAAATACACCAGCCAGCTGGTCTGCGCATGCTCTGAGGACGCAGCTAGGGATGCCATCTGGGCCAGCAGCGTGATGTTGGTGTCCGTGACGTGGCTGGTTTCGTTTTTTTAGTCTGTGATTTCCTGTAGATCCTGCCACATACGTCTTGTGTCTGAGCCGTTGAATTGCGACTCCACTTTGTCTCTGTACTGGCATTTCGCTTGTTTGATTGCCTTGCAGAGGGAATAACTACACTAGTTATATTCAGCCATTTTCCCAGACCTCTTTCCATGGTTAAATGCAGTGGTTCGCGCTTTCAGTTTTACACGAATGCCGCCATCCATGGTTTCTGGTTAGGGTAGGTTTAATAGTCACAGTGGGTACATCATCTCCAATGCACTTTCTTATAAACACACTCACCGAGTCAGCGCGTAGATCGATGTTGTTCTCTGAGGCTGACTGGAACATATCCCAGTCCGCGTGATCAAAACAATCTTGAAGCATGAATTCCGATTGGTCAGACCAGCGTTGAATGGTTCTAATCACTGGTACATCCTGTTTGAGTTTCTGGCTATAAAACGGTAGGAGAAAGATGGCGTCATGTTCGGATTTGCCGAAAGGAGGGCTATGTGCACATCGCGGAAGTTAGAGTAGCAGTGATCAAGTTCTACAATCAATATGCTGATAGAATTTAGGTAGCCTTGTTCTCAAATTTGCTTTGTTAAAATCCCCAGCTACAATAAATGTAGTCTCAGGATATATGGTTTCCAGTTTACATAGAGTCCAGTGAAGTTCCTTGAGGGCCGTCGTGGTGTCTGCTTGAGGGGGAATGTACACAGCTGTGACGATAACTGACGAGAATTCTCTTGGGAGGTAATATGGCAGGCATTTGATTGTAAGGAATTCTAGGTCGGGTGAGCAGAAAGACTTGAGTTCCTGTATGTTGATATGATTACACCTTGAGTCGTTAATCATGAAGCATACACCCGGCCCTTCCTCTTCCCAGAGAGGTGTTCATCTCTGTCGGCACGATGCATGGAGAAGCCCGATGGCTGAACCGATTCCGACAACTTATCCCGAGAGCCATGTTTCCGTGAAACAGAGGATGTTACAGTCTCTGATGTCTCTCTGGAAGGCAACCCTTGCTCGAATTTCGTCTACCAAAGTTGTCTAGAGACTGGACACTAGCGAGTAGTATACTCGGGAGCGGTGGGCGATGTGCACACGTCTACGGAGCCTGACCAGGAGGCCGCTCCGTCTACCCTTCTGCGGAGCCGTTGTTTTGGGTTGGCTTCTGGGATTAAATCCTTTGTCCTGGGTGGTGGTCCAAACAGAGGATCCGCTTCGGCAAAGTCGTATTCCTGGTCGTAATGTTGGTAAGTTGACGTCGTTCTTCTATCCAATAGTTATAGCCTGCTGTATGTAATAATACTCAAGATTTCCTGGTGTAACAATGTAAAAAATAATACATAAAAAAATAAAAAATACTGCATAGTTTCCTAAGGACTGGAAGCGAGAGGCGACCATCTCTGTCAGCACCATCTTGCTATCCCTAACTAAGGGCGCATTCGTAAATTGCCTCCAGTGTGTCAGAGTGCGCTCTGGGTCGTTTGTAAATGCAGGGCGTTGTCAGATTGTCTGTTTGTAAATTCTGAGCGTTTCTCTCTCCGAGCGGTCTGAGAGGACACTGCACTATTGACACGCGACTCTCTGGCTGAGGAGTAGGGTTGATCCGAGCATTCCTCACAGTGGTAGTTAAGCACCCAAGCTAACTGGCTAAAAATGAGAGAACACCTCACTCGCCCTAGCAGAGCTGGATAGGCTGTTTACACGTTATCTAGAGCATTTGTGACTAACTTTGCTGATGGCAACAATTTAATGACTTTACTGATACCGGTAATATTCAGAGGGTGTTGCGCGTTTGTAAATTCGTCAATTATTCTGCGCTCTGGCACACACAGACAAGAGTGCTCTGAAATCGGAGTAGATAGCCAGAGTGAATGTCACGGCCGTCGACAGAAGTGGACCAAGGCGCAGCGAGGTATCCAGTATACATACTTTATTATATACGTAACTGGTAAAATAAAGAACAAGCGAAGATCGTAACACCCGGTGTGGCTACAAAGTGCACACACCATTGAACATACTAATACAAACAACAACGAACCGACGGTAACGCAGGTGTATAAAACCGCCATAAGAAAGCCAGACTACAGTTTGCAACTGCACATGGGGACAAATATCGTACTTTCTGGAGAAATATAATCTGGTCTGATGAAACAAAGAGAACTGTTTGGCCATAATGACCATTGTTATGTCTGGAGGAAAAAGGGGGAGGATTGCAAGCCAAAGAACACCTTGTGGGGGTGCTTTGCTGCAGGAGGGACTGGTGCACTTCACAAAATAGATGGCATCATGAGGGAGGAAGATTATGTGGATATATTGAAGCAACATCTCAAGACATCAGTCAGGAATTTAAAGCTTGGTCGCAAATGGGTCTTCCAAATGGACATTGACCCCAAGCATACATCCAAAGTTGTGACAAAATGGCTTAAGGACAACAAAGTCAAGGTATTGGAGTGGCCATTACAAAGCCCTGACCTCAATCCTATATACATTTTTGGGCAGAACTGAAAAAGTGTATGCAAGCAAGGACGCCTACAAACCTGACTCAGTTGCACCAGCTCTGTCAATGGGAATGGGCCAAAATTCACCCAACTGATTGTGGGAAGCTTGTGGAAGGCTACCCGAAACGTTTGACCCAAGTTAAACAATTTAAAGGCAATGCTACCAAATACTAATTGAGTGTATGTAAACTTCTGACCCACTGGGAATGTGATGAAAGAAATAAAAGCTGAAATAAATCATTCTCTCTACTATTATTCTGACATTTCACATTCTTAAAATAAAGTGGTGATCCTAACTGACCAAAGACAGGGAATTTTTACAAGGATTAAATGTCAGGAATTGTGAAAAACTGAGTTTAAATATATTTGGCTAAGGTGTATTTAAACTTCCAACTTCAACTGTAGGTAAGAGCTACCGAATGTCATTTTTGGTGAGTGGACATGGACAAGCGAATGTGAACGAGAGATATTATGCAAATGAACAAAGTTTTGACGCATGCTTGTCTGAAGGCAGAACAGTACTGTGTACACACTGTGTCTGTGTGGAGTCTGGGAGTCGCTAGGGCAACGGGCCTGCCTGCTCTGCTTGGAGAAGATAGCGGAGGAGCAGGGGAGGGGCCTAACTGAGTTTAAACGTATTTGGCTAAGGTGTATGTAAACTTCCGACTTCAACTGTAATGCTCAACTTAAGATGCTGTTGCGGTTGCTCTGCTTTCAAATGATCTTGAACGATCCTCCAATCTACTCAGCCCAACTCTCCCTCTGAGATCCCAGTTCCAACCCAATGAGACAATTACACTTCCGATTATCTTCTTCTTCGCCGCAGCAGACGTGGGCATCAATTACACTTGTTTATTGGCAGTAATTCGCCCTGGAAAACAATGGTGCGGTTGTGCCACTTTAGAATGAGTCTGAACGACGTCTCGCAAGACCCGTACTATTCTAACAGGCCCTCTTTTTGTCAGGAGCTAAACGAGAAACGACTTCAAGGGATCTGGATGAACCATCTCTAAGGATATGCATTGATCATACTGAGATTTTAAAAGGATAGTAAGGGATTGCATTTATATTGTGCTTCTCACTTAGGGCCTCGATTCATTCAAACCTGCATTGACACATTTAAACAGTTTCATATATAAATACCTTTTACCATTTTACCTTTTTTAGTTGTTGCGGAATTGTTTGGGGTACATACCCTGACAGCTAAATTATTATGGCCCAAATCCAGACCACATCTACAAGGCTATGGCTTAACACTTGTCACGTACCACTTGGAATTATGTTCCAGAAGTGGGCCTGGTTGACATACCATCTTCCAGGCAAGGTGGATGTATCCCTCATTTAGTGGACCAGCAACTATGGGACCACATACCTCAATAAAGGGCTGGCCCATAAGCAAAGGCCCAACCCTTCAGTGTGCATTCGGACCAGATCTGGGTCATATGATGTGTGGTAAGATCTGACCCACAGTCTGGGTACTAGTAGACTCCCTACACAGGTAGACGCTTCCAGGTCTACAAAATAGCTCAAGAAAATCTTGACCAGCAATGAATGGATTGGAAAACAATGATTTCATGCCTGTTCCACCCTGAAATTTAGAGATGGGAAAACAACCAGGAAATTAGAACATTCATCAGTTGATGATATCACAGAACACAGTTTTTTTTCTCTGGGTTTATCTCATTGTCATCTCTCTTTAGTGTGTGTGTGTTTGTATCACTCTCTCCAGTGGACGTGTTTAACTAGACCAGAAGTCCCCACAAGAATAGTAAACAGACAAATATTTGATCAACTGGGGATATTTATTTTTGGTCCCCACAAGGTCAATGCTTTAAGGTTAGGGTTAGAATTAGGTTTAGGGTTATGGTTAGGAGCTAGGGTTAGTTTTAGGGTTAGGAGCTAGGGTTAGGTTTAGGATTAAGGTTAGGGTTATGGAAAATAGGATTTTGAATGGGACTGAATTTTGAATGGGACAGTCTAGTGCAAGACTGTGTGTGTTTAGTTTTATTATCCTTGGGGGATCCAGAAGTCTTCACAAGGATAGTAAAACAAGGAAAATTCAACATTTTGCCGGTCTCCACAAGGAGAAAGGCTATTTTAGGCTTAGGGGTTAGGTTTAGGGTTACAATTAGGGTTAGGGGTTTGGGGTTTGGGGTCAAGGTTAGGGTTAAGCATAGGGTTAAGGTTAGGGTTGGGTTAGGTTAAGGCTTAGGGTTAGGGGTTCGGGTAAATAGGATTTGGAATGGGAATGAATTGCTTGTTCCCCACGAATACAGTAAAACAAGTGTGTGTGTCTGCTTATTTGCTTGTGAGTTGTACCAGTGTTTGTCTATTTGAGCTAAAAAGTATGTGTGTGTTTGCTTGAGTTTCAGTGTGTGTAGTGTGTATACTGATGTGCCCAGTAGAACTGCAGATGAATAGAGGTCAGTGGGGATAGTGGTTTTTCACAGGTCACTGTCGCGTTCACAAGCCAAACGTCTGCATCCTGCTCTCTCTAACACTTCTGGTGATTCTCAAAGGTGTACTACTGAAAGCCACCCACACACACACGCCATAACGAAAGCCTAAAGAGCTACTCGTTATCACCTAGCATTGCTGATGAGTTTTTCTATCCTCAAAACTGATCACAGATCAGCTATCTGCTAACCCCTAACCCCTAAGCCTAAAACAGCCTTTCTCCTTGTGGAGACCGGCAAAATGTTGAATATTCCTTGTTTTACTACCCTACCCTACCAGCCCTGGATCAGTTTCTATGAGCCACAAAGCACCCTTACCAAACTTCTTTCCCTCTCCTCTCTCTCTTTACTATGATGACTTGTCAGACAGCTTTACCATGATGACTTGTCAGACAGCTTTACTATGACGACCTGTCAGGCAGCTTTACTATGACGACCCGCGGTAAGAATCAGTCATGAAAAAAAGCCATGCAAGCAGAATAGGCCGTGGTGGCAGACTTTTTACTGCATCCCAAATAGCACTATTACCTATTCCCCCATAGGGCTCTGGTCAAAAGTAGTGCACTTACTGTATGTATGGAATAGGGTATCATTTGGGACACAGTCTATAGCTGCGGGGGATATGAGAGATTACAACGGTGGTTATGGACACATGGGTAGTGCCGCTATGTTTGTAATGGGATGCAGGGTGTTTTACTGCCTCTTTGTTACCCTGCAGTGCTGTAAAGTATTTTATGTGCGTGCTAGCAATGGTCCCATCCTCCTTCATATACAGCCTATTTTCTCTCTCTTTAAATTCCCTTGCTACATCCACATACACTCTCAGACACACAAAAGTGTGTGTGTGTGTGTGTGTGTGTGTGTGTGTGTGTGTGTGTGTGTGTGTGTGTGTGTGTGTGTGTGTGTGTGTGTGTGCAGACACGAAAGCAAGCCCACAGACACGCACACACACACACAAACACAAAGGTGCATATGGGCACAGACGCAGGCACAACTTCTCACACGCACACATGCATACAAACACACACGCACGCGCGCACACACACACACACACACACACACACACACACACACACACACAGAGTATAGCCAGCTGTCCTTGGATCTTGTATAGCCAGCTGTCCAGCTGGATTTTAGGAGATTATATCCGTAAGAATGCAACTTAATTCAAACGCTATAACATTCACAATTCACATGCTGTAACAGCACTCTGGCAGCACTCTGACATGTTCGCCCCTTTTTTGGCTATTCTCAATTTTTCTCATGTCTCAATAAATTCAATATGTCGTGTTAGCTTGCTCTTTGAAGAGACATATTACGCTCCATTGCCCGGGGGGGTTGGCGGGTGGTCTATGTACTTTAACCAAAGCTCTCCTCCACTGTTTTATCTATCTCTCAATATGAAGAGAATTCTGCAGGACAGGGACCTCCCCCAAACCATTCATCTTACAAACATTGTTTTCACTCATAAATACTCATCGCCTGGTCTGAATTGACTTCAGAACAGACCAGGACTCCCTTCTTCTTTGAAGGCGGAGAGAGCTGAATCTCTGTTCAGTGTCAAGGAAAATCTGACTCACCACTCACCGATTTGATTGAGTGAAAGAAAACACACCCACTGTTTTGGGCCATTTTCTTCAGTTGCCTACCTAGGAGATTAACTGTTTTGATTACAGTAGCTGCCGCAGCTGTGGAAGTATCAGATGACTCCAACCTTTCAGGGGGCCGAGGTGAGAGGCTCCGAAGCTCCGGAGCTCTGAAGCTTTCCTTCCAGTGGCACTCGCCCACTCACAGACACCGGTTGACCTTTCCGTCAGTTAACCAGTCCATGAGGGTGAGTGATTCACCGGGATAGTGGCACGGGGGTCAATAGTGAATAACGTTGACGTACCTGTCACCTTGGAGAAAGAGACAACTGGTCCTCCATGAGGTCAGGAGGAAGCTATCATAAACCCCCGACGGCAGTCTAGGTCATTCTGGGTGGTCCCTCCATCAATCCAGAAGCGTCTTCTCTATTAACCTCCATTTCCTATAAGCAGATTTGCAAAAGAGCAGAGACAAAGATGGCTAGGTTGTAGACCTATAAAAACAAATGTAACCCCTAATAGGTGGTACGGTTTAATGTGGATATTCACATTTGATTCCCATCAATCCAGAAGCTACTCCCATTTAACCTCCGTTATCTATAAACATTGTTTTAAAATGGCTGTCACAGTGAGTCGTGAAGACAGATGTAAAACAGATATAGGTTTATAAAAACAAATCTAACCCCTCTTAGGTGGTATGATTTCATGTGGGCATTCCCCATTTTAGCTTCATGGTGGTTTAATCCAAGCTAAGATACTGTGTATACTTCCTTCACCTGTAAGGGCCATGCGATATTCACATAGAAAGAGCTGACGTCCAAGGCCCAGGGCAAAAGGTCCACTAGGTTGTAAGATGGTCGTTTCAGAGATAAATGTCCAACGCTAGCTCCACAAAATCAATTATATGAATTTGTCTCCTTCGGGTGCAAAAATAGTCCCCCATGCTACGCCCACGTGTTTTTTTGTAATTAGCAACTAAACCGATCAATGGAAAATAAGCGAAGAAGATTAAAAAATTGATTTATAGAGGGAAGGATCTGGTTGGAGAATGAATGAGTCTGAGAAAGAAAGCGTGTATCTTTTGGTAGTCGAGAAATGTTCGATGCGTGGGTGAATGTATGTATGCGTGTTGGGGTTGGCAGCAGTGTAATTGCATCAGTATTTGTTACCGGGGAGATTTCATGTCGGGGGGAAGCAGACAACACCAATCTTCTTGTCTCCCGGAAATGGAGCAATTCGCTATAGATTTAATTTGAGATCCTTATCGGGTGATACTGTGGGAAACTCTAATAGCACGAACATTTCACTTCCTAGATAGTGCAGACATAATTTAGGTGAAGTAATCTTGATAAAAACCTTGCCGTTTAAATCTCATTTTAGAGTAAACAAATTATTTTTAAAGGCACCTCAGCGCGATTGAAGACAACACTGAGAATCAGAGAGAAAAATATTTTAGGGAACTTTTCTTTTGCGGTCTGTGGGATAATACATCACTGATAGGGTAGCAGATTACTTTGTACTAAAGACGTTTTGTGATATCCCAGATAGATTTTTTTACATCGAATTACTAATAAGAGTTGGGAGAAGATAGATGAGGGGGAGAAAGAGGCAACATGGGAATAGAATAAATGGTCCTAGACCACCAGTCCTCCCAGAATACCTCCATTTACGGCAATTCAAATCGCTGTGGAATGGGTTTTTCCACAGTACAATTTAATTGAGTCCCCATATACAAGTCACCAATACTATCTAGTCACTACTCTGTCTTACTACTCTGTCATTGGCTTGTAGAAATGGTCAATACAACACTTTGCTCCACTGCTCTTTTATTATGTAAACGTTCCCAAGGACTTTTCATGCACAGGTCACATGGCCATATGGCCAAACATATGACATTGACTATACATTAGAAGAACTAACCTCGCCTTGACTTCTGGGTCATTGGAGATATGAGCATCTGTGAAATGAATAAATGTATATGCAGTATTCCCCATAATTTTCTCAGCGTGCACCTGCAACCCCGTCGTATACCCTTTGGTCCTTTTATGATATGCCATAAAACGACTCTAGTCGGCGACCTAAGTACGGCCGAGCTATTCTCGCATTAGAAGGACTATAGGCGTACGCATGGCCGAAGACTTTTAAAAGGATGAAGATAGCACTGCATGTGTCAGTGGCCAAGGGTGGCTCTCGAGGAACAGCTGAGTGAATGATAATGACAATGTGCTGAGTTAATATGCTGTGCTATGTCGGTCTTTCTTGTTCCCTCCCTTATCAATTTATATCTCTAATCTGCAAACCAGACTCACGTTCCTTCTGAAGGATTAAATTACATTGACTCTCGATGAGAGGGGAAAGTGTGTGTGTGTGTGTGTGTGTGTGTGTGTTTCACTGGCCAGGAACCTTCTGAGCTTTGTTTGGAACCCGTTTCCATCACTCTTGAAGATACTGTACACTATGCAAAAAATCGCTCCGCCATTTCCTGGTTGCTAAAATTATAATAGTTTCAATAATTTCAGTTTATGTGACAAAACAAACAAGTATAGTGTAGAGAGTCATTGTACCATCTAAACCGCAGTTATATATCTTTTCCATAACCCAAAATATTTTATTTTCAGCTGTTTGAAAAAAACGAAAGTATAAGATGCAAAAAAGGAAACATAAGCACGGGAAGCATAGAAATAGCAAACATAGAACAGATCTCCCACTTCTTAGACTTGATTTCAATGAGAATGACAGATCTATAACATATATGTCTATGTTAATTTGGTCTGGTCGCCCAAAAAGTTACATATTGTAGCTTTAAGGGAGACATCCTATCAGCAACACTACCTAACTATATCTACTGCTGATAGGGCAGCAAATGTCAGCTATTTTCCCCCCTCAGGTAAAATATTATAGTATCAGATGGATCTCGCTGGTGAAACACTTTCAATCTACTGCTTATAGCTCTTTGGGAATACACTGTCACTATACGATTTACTGTTGCTGTATGTTCCGGTACTGCTGATATCTCCCCAACATGGCATACAGTACTGATATCCCTTGGCCTAAGGAATGCTACACTACTACACTGAAAACTATATCAATCTACTGTTGATGTCTTGAGCTATATATGTATAGCTGTATAGTAGGGTACTAGAGCCTAAATGATGGGATGTCAGTAGTACTGTTCGGGTACAGTACTACTGACATCTCCTCCATACTAGAAATCTACTGCTGAAATATCCTCAATGGTAGAATTGTACTGATCAATACAGTATGTACTACTGACGTCCCATCATTTAGGCTATAGTAGCCTACTATACCACTGTAAATGTACAGCTCAATTCTGCTGTTGCTGTCACTGTTGACATCTCTGCTGTTAGAATTGTACTGATGTCCGCTTTATTTGATGCATCTACTGATCATATCTTCTCCGGTTGTGGTCCTGGGCTCCTTCAATATCTCTTCATTTGTTGACATCTCTGCTGTTAATATTGTACTGATATCCGCTTTATATGATGCATCTACTGATCATATCTTCTCCGGTTGTGGTCCTGAGCTCCTTCAATATCTCTTCATTTGCAGCAGACCAAGAGTCCAGAGATGATTTGACCATGATGCTCCTGCGATATTTCCCTCCTCCAGGAACGTTCCTCTTCTCTAACGCCAATGGCACATTGCTAAACAAGTTCTGTCCTGGTCTCCACTCCAATCCAATATTCTCCTATTGATATTGTCTTTCTTTTTTCTCATTCTTCCGAGTAGAAAGGATGAGGGATACTGGCGTCTTTCGAGAGAAAACAAGACGATGAGGAGTGGAAATATTGTTGTTGTTATTTGTGGCGACCTGGGAGATAGAAAACTAAGCGTTGTTCTGTTAAATTGAGAGAAATTGCTTTGGTAATGTAAACATATGTTTCCCATGCCAATACAGCCCATTGAATTGAATTACAGAGTGGTCTTCTACAGCAGGGAGTTGACTGTCACAACACCTTGATGCTGGCAGCACTAGCACAGAGCCCCATGCAGGCACAAACACACATCAGTAAGTACAGAGCACCATGCAGAGCAGGCAGCCCTGAAAGTGCAGCACCTCAACAATTATGAAGCTTTGCTACACAGAGACAAAACACGGAGAGCGTATTTACTCTCATGGGGACGTTCGGAGTGAAGAGATTGTTTAGTTCAGAGTGTTGTTGTCCTCTAATAGCCTTTACCTGAACACAAGCACTCTACAATGTGTGTGTGTGTGTGTGCATGTGTCCTTAACCTTGTGCGTGCGCTACGTAAGTGGTACCCTACGTGCGTTCATGCCCTACGTGCAATCCAGTGAACAGAAATATCTTATAAGATCATACATCTTTAACCTTCTGTTGATGACCAATCTACCAATCCCAACCCATCTCACTGGATAAAAACCTTCTCCAGAGCCTTTGAGATTCCTCCCTCATATATTCCACAGTAGATTTACATTTATGTCATTTAGCAGAGCAACTTACAAGAGCAATTGAGGTTAAGTGCTTTGTTTAGATTCTTACCAAGACAGCTCAGGATGTGAACCACCAACCTTCTGGTTTCTGTCCCAATGCTCTTAACCACTAGGTTACCTGCCAACTTGCTGCAGATTTATATGCCCTTGCATATAACTCTGCAGTACGAATTATGTGAGCGCTACTGTTCTACCTATCTACTTATGTCCATTCATAGTTTCATCCGTTTCAGCCAGGAATACTCCTTGGTCAGGTATATTAGATCCTTTATGAAAATATTGATTTTAGATATCACTGAGGCGCCCCACATGTCAAAGTATGATTTAAGTATGCGGTGCAAACACAAATCACGTTGAGAGAGACTGAGACTCTCTATCACTCCGTTCCTCTCTCTCACGCTCCTCGCGTCCCTCTCTCTCGCGCTCCTCGCGTCCCTCTCTCGCGCTCCTCTCTCTCGCGCTCCTCGCGTCCCTCTCTCGCGCCCCTCTCTCTCGCTCTCCTCGCGTCCCTCTCTCTTTCTAATTTTCTCACTACATCTCTGCAACCCTCATCCCTTTCTCTATTTTCCCTCCCTCTCTGTTACCCACATTTATTTCTCTCTTTTCGCTTTCTCTCTCTCTCTCCCCGTTCTCCCCCTCCCCCACTCACTCTCTCTTGAATACACTCATGCATGCACAGGAAAGCACACACAAACATTTCGTATAGCCTACTCTAGCTACATGATGGTTTATGGCAATGAGTTACTAAATGAGATTTCATGTCGTGCTACAGTTTCTATTAATATAAATATATTGGGCTTTGGTTAGATCACAATAGAGCACAGAGGAACAGAGATTCTGTACAGATTGCCAGATAGCAAACAATTGATATGTGAAGGGGGACCTGGATATGCCTTCTGTGACTATTGGACTGAGGAGGAGGAATCATTCCAGACAGGTTTGGAGATGCCTTAGATGTAGTTTTATACAGTAGGTTAGAAATGGCTCTGATATGGTTCCAGGGCTTTTGGGTTAGTTAGAGCATGTTGGCGGCAACACCAGGCTTGTGGGCTTGATTCCCCCATGGCCCACACATATTAAATACACTGTAAGTGTCACTGTTAAGGGTGACAGTTATTTAAGTCGCTTTGGATAGAAGTGGTTGCTAAATTAACTTCTAGAAATGGCTACAACGGAATGTTATCTAATGGGAATATAGTGTTCTAACCCCATAGCTTTAATTACAGGAGAGAAATAAAGTTTGTTGAGTTTAGAAGTTTATCCTTAGATGACATGCCGAATGTTAAATGATTTTTCTATGACCTATGCCGTCTTCCCTGTGAACCATGCCAGGCAGAGATGAGATCCTTGCTTGTGTTCCTAAGTGCACACTGTCACAAACGTTTTGCAGCAGAACATTTGCACAAGTAGAGTTTTCTTCTGTGCTGTGTCTAATGAACATGAACATGGTTTTTCAGAGGGCTAGGTTATAATAGTGCATCTTGTTCCCGGGTGCAGTCATACACCAGTGGAGGCTGCTGAGGGGAGGACGGCTCATAATAATGGCTGGAACGGAGCGGCATGGAATGGCATCAGACACCTGGAAACAATGTGTTTGATGTTGTTGACACCTTTCCACCTATTCCGCTCCAGCCATTACCACGTGCCCGTCCTCCCCAATTAAGATGCCACCAACCTCCTGTGTCATACACAGAGCTGAAGAGATTAGTCCTTAGCCTTCATTCTCCTCACAGTTCAATGGCTTCCGCTGTTACCCACTTTCTCCACAGTGACTCAGCTGTGGTGTTTTGCACACAAACCCTGAGAGGGCTGAGCTGGGGGCAGTTTGCTTTGCACCGGCACATTCTCTAGGCCTTCAAAGGGGAGCCGCCCGTTCCCTGATAAAGCTGTGTTTGGTCTTGTCTCTTTGAGGAAGGATACTGTAGGTGAACCATATGATGGGGTGGGTGCAGTGCAAACACACTATCACACACATCCAAACACATCCACACTCACTCACACACACACACACACTAACAGGTTATCTAGATCGATTATGTAAAGAGTGAAAATATATCTTAGACAGTGAGATAGAAAGAGGCACAGAGAGAGTGCGATAGTGAAAGAGAAAGGAAGAGACGGGCGAGAGCAAAGAGAGAGTACAGTACATAAAGATGTCCCCACTAGATCTATCTGCGGTGGAAAGGACAGGGGCTAGCTCTCTTGTCCTATCAGTAACAGGGAGAGTCTACTGACCTTTCTGAGTGAGAGATGCTACAGCGTAAAGTAAACAGTAGTTTGTTTGCAGTTTCATGGGCGATTATGTATCGATTTCGGCAGTCGAATGAAGGTTGCATGCTTGACAGTTCAGGTAATTCTTAATAGGCACATAGAGAAAACATAATTAACTAATAATAATAATAATTAACATCCACGAAAAGAGAAGGTAAATAAATGATAGCTTAATTAGGTTGGCTTATCGCTATTAAGCTGTTGTTTATATTGCATTTTACATATTATAAATTTAGCAGCACAGGCTCTTCTCCAGAGCAACTTAACTTCTTAGGGAGCGGCTGCCGAGGAGACTGTTTTGGAGAGTCTGGCGTGTCCAAAGTAAAATGCCTGCCATTCAGGCCCAGAAAATAGGATATGCACATAAAAGTGTTAAAATAATGTATGTGAGTATAACGGAAGTGATATAGCAGGCGAAAACCCGAGGAAAATCCATACGGATTTGCTGTTTATTTTGTAAATGACCTTTTTCTCCTTGTGCCTATTCATTTCTCTGTTTTGTAGGACTTAGACTGCAGTACCTATGGCTTCCACAGGATGTCAACAGTCTTTAGACAAGGTTTCAAAACAATAGGGCTAAAGGGAACCGTATAGAAGAAGATTTACTGAAGGAAGTGGAAATTAGAAATACTTTTTCCGTTCACGAGAACGAGAGCGCGCCTCACTTTATTTTCCTTTCTTATCAGTCAGGCTACAATCCGGTTGAAATATTATAGTAAATATACATAAAATGATACCTAAGGAAACATAAAAAATGATGTTTGTTTTGTTTGGAGAAATATGATAGGTATAATTTGAACGCGTTCTCTTCACGGTTCTATAGGCAACTCGACGGTGGATTTTATGAACATAACAGTAGTGGATATAATAAATGACTTTTTCTAACAAAAGAAGCATGGATTGTCTTCGTTGGAAACTTGGGAAGCCCTCAGCAGAAGTTCATCAAAGGTAAGCAATTTTATGCGTTTTGTGAGACCCGCGTTGGTTATGGATTCATGCTAATGCATAAAATATGAGAGGGGTTATCCTCAAACAATCAAATGTTGTGCTTTCGCCGTAAAGCCTTTTCACATTTCACCCGGGTAGTGTCGGGAGTGCCCCACTATTCCCTAAGTAGTTAAAGGGATACTTTGGGATTTTGCCAATGAGACCCTTTATCTACTTCCCCAGAGTCAGATGAACTCATGGATAGCATGTTTATGTCTCTGTGTCCAGTATGAAGGAAGGTAGAGGTAATTTTGCGATACAATGCTAACTAGCATCAGCACAAGCTAGCAGACACGCATAGACTTCAAGTCATTTCGCTAGTTAACAATTGCTCTAGTTAGCAAATTCCTTAAAACTTCACTCAGAAACATAAAAATGGCATCCACAATTTCATTTGACTCTGGGAAAGCAGATAAAGGGATTCATTACCAAAATCCTGAAGTATCCCTTTAAAGTCTGTGAAGTCAACTAAGAGGAGTAAAAAAATAGCTATGGCAAGTAAAGCCGCTCTCTGCAGAAATCAGTACCAGAAAAGACAAGTGTGTTTGTTTGTTTCCATATCATATATGTATTCATTAGAATTTATACACAATATTTCGATGTAAACTTCTCATTAGCTTTGTTAATGACGCTTTCACTAATTGCGTTGAGAGCTGGGCATATGTCTTTAAAGGATCCCTCTAGAGGAAGTTGCCACCACTTTTTAGATGTAATTCCTGTCCTGGGCTGCGCTTCAAAGTCAAATATATTTAGGGGAACTTTTCAAAAAGACACACCCTCGTAAACTTCGCGGCCATATTTTTCGTCGGTTCAAATGATTAGCCAAACAAGAGAAGTTTGCAACATAAGCCCCCCAGCCCTCGTTTTTAATGGAGTTTGCGAGTTTATAATTATGTTCACTTCAGGGGCCTGAAATGCCCCATAATTCAATTTTGCGATGACTGTACATCCGCTAAGAAAAGTCAGCCAAAACTTAAAACCTCAACATCAATACGGAGTCAACATACAAGTGTAAGTAAAAATGAATGTAAATAAGTTAGAAATTGTGCTACTAATGCACAAACGCATCTCGTAAAAGTAATTACTGAATCTCAGTGCAAGAGGCGTCACTACAGTCCCTGGTTCGAATCCAGGCTGTATCACATCAGGCTGTGATTGGGAGTCTCATAGGGCGGTGCACAATTGGCCCAGCGTCGTCCGGGTTTGGTCGGGTTAAGCCGTCATTGTAACTGATTTGCCGAGTTAAATAAAGGTTACACACACCACACTGACCAAAAAGTTATTTTGTTGACATTTACGTGTGTCCCCATTACCAGTAAAACATAATCAAAACCTATTTCTCTCACTGAAATGTTCTTACTCTTTTTAAATGACTGCTGGACTTGTTGACTGCTCGATCCACACAGCAGACATTGTAGGCTAGCTTAGGAATGCTGTGTTGCACGTGTACATTTTACGTGGTGTCATTACGTCATGTACCTACGTTATATAGGTATGCACGTCAGCTTTGACATCGGTTTTGCACATCGCCATTAAACTAGACATCGGGCCGATGCCGAGGTTGGCATTTTTTGCTAATATCGTCCGATTCCGATATGTTCACCGATATATCGTGCATCCCTAGTATTTTGTTAGCCACCATTTCACCGGCTTCACCCCATCCAACTTCTAACAACAGTCGAAGTGCATTGCAGACCAAAGTGGCATCAGGTTGTAACAGGAAGTAAGGAGCCCACACATGTTAACGCTAACATACAGTTGATGTCGGAAGTTTACATACACCTTAGCCAAATACATTTCAACTTAGTTTTTCACAATTCCTGACATTTAATCCTAGTAAAAATTCCCTGTCTTAGGTCAGTTAGGATCACCACTTTATTTTAAGAATGTGAAATGTCAGAATAATAGTATAGAGAATGATTTGTTTCAGCTTTTATTTCTTTCAACACATTCCTAGTGAGTCAGAAGTTTACACACACTCAATTAGTATTTGGTAGCATTGCCTTTAAATTGTTTAACTTGGGTCAAACGTTTCGGGTAGCCTTCCACAAGCTTCCCACAATCAGAATTTTAGCCCATTCCTCCTGACAAAGCTGGTGTAACTAAGTCAGGATTGCAGGCCTCCTTGCTCACACTCGCTTTTTCAATTCTGCCCACAAATTTTCTATAGGATTGAGGTTAGGGCTTTGTGATGGCCACTCCAATACCTTGACTTTGTTGTCTTTAAGCCATTTTGCCACAACTTTGGAAGTATGCTTGGGGTCAATGTCCATTTGAAAGACCATTTGCTTTAACTTCCTGACTGATGTCTTGAGATGTTGCTTCAATATATCCACATAATCTTCCTCCCTCATGATGCCATCTATTTTGTGAAGTGCACCAGTCCCTCCTGCAGCAAAGCACCACCACAACATGATGCTGCCACCCCCGTGCTTCACGGTTGGGATGGTGTTCTTCAACTTGCAAGCCTCCCCCTTTTTCCTCCAAACATAATGATGGTCATTATGGCCAAACAGTTCTATTTTTGTTTCATCAGACCAGAGGACTTTTCTCCAAAAAGTACGATCTTTGTCGCCATGTGCAGTTGCAAACGGTAGTCTGCCTTTTTTATGGTGGTTTTGGAGCAGTGGCTTCTTCCTTGCTGAGCGGCCTTTCAGGTTATGTCAAAATAGGACTCATTTTACTGTGGATATAGATACTTTTGTACCTGTTTCCTCCAGCATCTTCACAAGGTCCTTTGCTGCTGTTCTGAGATTGATTTTGCACTTTTCGCACCAAAGTACATTCATCTCTAGGAGACAGAACGCGTCTCCTTCATGAGCGGTATGATGGCTGCGTGGTCCCATGGTGTTTATACTTGCGTATTATTGTTTGTACAGATGAAAATGGTACCTTCAGGCATTTAGAAATTGCTCCCAAGGATGAACCAGACTTGTGGAGGTCTACATTTTGTTTTATGAGGTCTTGGCTGATTTATTTGGATTTTCCCATGATGTCAAGCAAAGAGGCACTGAGTTTGAAGGTAGGCCTTGAAATACAAACACAGGTACACCTCCAATTGGCTCAAATGATGTCAATTAGCCTATCAGAAGCTTCTAAAGCCATGACATCTTTTTCAAGCTGTTTAAAGGCACAGTCAACTTAGTTTATGTAAACTTCTGACCCACTGGAATTGTGATACAGTGAATTATAAGTGAAATAATCTGTCTGTAAACAATTGTTGGAAAAATTACTTGTGTCATGCACAAAGTAGATGTCCTAACCGACTTGCCAAAACTATATTTGTTAACAAGAAATTTGTGGAGTGGTTGTAAAATGAGTTGTAATGACTCCGACATAAGTGTATGTAAACTTCCGACTTCAACTGTATTTGTAGGTAGGTGGTTAACTAAAGCCAGCCCTATAACTGACACGTAGTCAGAAAGAACTTACAGGTCACTAATTTCAAGCCCAAATATATCATACTTTGACTAAAACGATGACTTATTTACTTAAATCGTTGTGCAACATAATCGGTAATCTCTGGGCATCGTCTTTCAGCGGAAACAATTGAATTTTCGCTGGTGTGGGAGTTTAACACTGATGAAGGCAATTTTTAATGGCTGCTCAATTGCAAATAGGAGTCCATAGTGGAGAGGCCACATGGGAGACAGGTGTGGGATCAGTCTCTCGCTCTCTCTCTCTCTCTCTCTCTCTCTCTCTCCAATCTGTCAGTCCACATGTCAACCGCATAACATTAGCGTCCTGAAAGGTTTCAAACGAGAGAGCGATGGACAAGGGAGATGACGGGAAGAGATGGATGGAGGGAGAGAAAGAGCAACAGACAATTATCTCATAAATATGAAATGAGTCCGTCTGTGTTTGTTGTCCCTGACGTCTCCTATGTGAACAACAGATGGAGAAATCACTGAGGTATGCTGTTTTGTTGCTAGGTAAGGTGATGTTGCTAGGTAAGGTAAAGTTGCAGTTAGGCTTTCTAGAAGCTGATCTAAGGTCCGTTTTTCCTTTTGCCCCTGGTGGTTATGGTCAGGATTTGGGGATGGTTAGCTGATCAATGGGCAACTTCTATGCTCCCGGGGGTGAAGTTTCCCTTAGGTACAGATCTAGGATCAGTTTACGGAAACAAGTGAATTAATCCAAACCTTTACCATTAGTGGGGGAAATACAAAACTGACCCAAAATCAGAGTCTAGGGGCAACATTAGCCTTTTATGAAATACATAATCAAACCTGAAGTGTTCTGCTGTCTGATCAAATCTGAATGTTAATGAGAGTTGTGCTCTTACATAATGGACACTTTTGACCCTCACGCTGGGCTTTGGTTGGCTCCCTCTGGTCCTCTGGGTGTTCTCTGAGCAAAGGTCTATTTATGACTCGTCCCTCTAAAGGGACATTTCACCAACGTATTGCAATTGTATTATTCGATTCTTCATATGGATATGTCTTACCATATGTTTAACCATAAGAACAATTAGAGCAAGTTGGCAATTGTGTATGGCTTAGCCTGCTTAACAGCTTGAGTTGGAGTGGTCCTATTGTAACGGAGGTGTTCAGTGAATCTTGTCTGACGTTTGAGTTAGTTCCTTGATATTAACCAATCAATCAATTGCATAGAAAGGAAAACCACACTGCAGCTTCATGTACGGTATTTTAGCCAAAGCGCAGGTGTGGTTTCGCGTCAATATACAATGACAATGTCTGCAAGAGGAACAGCTTGTGTGTTGATTGAATTGGGGCCTTTATGGTTGAGCTATGCGATGTAAAACACTTTTGTATATGAATAGATTTATTTAGAATTTATCTGAAAGAATTGGGTTGATGGCGCGTGCGACAGAACAGCAGATGTGTGAGAATGTGTCAGGTGTGTTTGTGTGTGTCAGGTGTGTGTGAGTGTGTGTGAGAGAGAGAGAGAGAGAGAGGCAGAAAAAAAGACAAGAAAGAGCAGTATGTGTGTGTCTTCTGACTCCCATGCATTTCTCTGTGCATCTCAGCGTGCTGTACTGTACTGTGGTCTTCACAGTGTGCTGGCTGCTGCCTGGGAGTGAGGCCCATCTATCATTGATGAATGCCACCGTCTCCATGCTGCTCCACTGATTTGTCTCTTTGTCCTCGGCTGTGATTTCCAGCGCTGGGTCATATACTGGGACTTGTCCCCTCCACTGTACGCATTTTAAAGCGACTGACTCTCGTGCCGTTGACTGGCATTACTACTGTTAAGGACCACTATTGTAGAGACATATAAATACTCTACTGAATGAGGGACAGACTGGGCCCCAAGCTTTTCTAACACACCGGCCCATATTGGTCCTCAAGGCCCCACATCGGCCCATTGTTTCCTTCGAGGCCTCTCCCATGCTAAATATATAATATTTCCAGACAAATATATAAGAATATATGACAATTCTGTGCAAAAAAAAACTATTTAGACAGGCCCACTGGGCTAAAGATGGACCAGCTCTTCTGGCATTTGCCCTAACTGTCCTTTGGCCAGTCCGTTTCTTCTTACAACACATACAGTTTTGTGTTTTCAAAGCTGAATCATTTTAAATTATTTGGAATCCCAATTGAATCCTGACATTAGCCGCTTAATCTAGGCTAACCAGTGCTTTGGAAATACTTTGTAATGCCAATATGCTGCTTGTCTTTAATCTAGCTGTTAATATACGGTGTTTACACTCTTAGAAATAAAGGTGCTATCTAGAACCTTAACGTGATCTTGGGCTATCTCCATAGGAGTCCCCTTTAAATAACAATTTTTGGTTGCAGGTAGAGCACTTTTTACAGTTTGGGATTAGTGTGCTCTTTATTTATTTGAGAGGGGTTACATTTCCCCAGACCCATCTCTCAGTGATATACAAAAACAAGTGGTGGGGCTACCATTTTTCGTCGCCTTGAGCCGCTGAGTTTCTTCCCATTCCCAGGAGCGATGTGACATCATGGGTCAGATCTGAGGATTAGAACCAGGCGAGGCCCAGGGGCGTTCTCTTCCCTAAGCTTCCTAAATAAGAGACAACAATCTCCTATTAGATAAGCAAATGTGTGTGGAGATACATAATACATGATCGCCCAGAGGACTACTGTACGTTTGGCTTGTTTTTGTCAAAGAAAAGGAGGAAGGAGGAGTGAAGTAGAAGAGGAGGAGAAGAGAATAGCATGTTCTGTTATTCAAAATCTGCTGCAATATGTGAAAGGAAACATGTAGGCAGGTTGAGAATCAACTGGATATGTGGTACTATGTATGGTACTTAAAGGCTCAAAGAATTCACAATCCACTGTATCTCTACTCTCACTTCTTAAATCCTGTGATGCAAATGAATGAACACAGAAGATCGGATGTCTGTTGTTGGCTGTTGAGAGTTGCTCGTCGAGGCGGCAGTGCGGCGCATCGCTTCTGATGCAGAAAATGTGGACTTGGGAGTCTTCTAGATTTTGACGTGTTTCTGCCTGATATAGAGAGCAAAGCAAATTTTCCCAAACAAAATTATCAGTGACCGCGGAGTCACAGATGAGTAATGTATATTTGTGAAAAGGAACCGAACATCGCTTTAATGTGTGTCAGAACAAGATGGAGGCACTTAATTCTACAAACACGAGCATCCATTTGCTTTTCTAATCCAAACATGCAAATGTACAAAATGCGCATTTTGTGTATAATCCCAACACAATTCCCATGGGATTAGGATTGAAGGGGGAAAATAACTGATCAAATATGTCAAGGATTGTATTATTGGTTAGGCTGTCTAGTACACATTCGCCTCTAAAATCTGAATTGCAGTATACAGACGAAAAATAAACAAGAAACAGTAGCTGAAGACAGAAATGGGGGGGAATCCAGGTCTTTACTAGCTTCAGAGAGTGCCTGCTCCTGGTGAAGGCATCTATTCTTCTGGCAGCCGATTGGTAGGGATGATGGTGATAATGGAGTTGGCTTGCTGGAGTTGTCCTCTCCTCAGACGTTGTTTCTCGTAAATCCTCAGCTCCCTTCTATAGCTACTGGATGACTCCTCCACAAGCGATGTGTAGCACCCACTTGGGTGATGCTTCTTTTGCTGCCGTTACCAGTGCTAAAAGCACACCACACACCAGTCCAGAGTATGAAGACGTCCTTACTACGAGGGAGCCCTCTGTCATCACCACACTGCAGTTCACCCACGGCCACGGCTGGGTGAAGAAGCCAATGCTGCTGTGTCCAGAATGCATCTTTTGTTTGAATGCTAACTGTCAGCTAGCTAGCTTGCCAAGCAAGCCAAACAAATTGACCTGCTATCATTTGACCAACTTCAGTAGTCAAGGCAACTACTGTATGTATGTTGGCTCAAAATTAAATGAGTTATCAGGCAAAACATTTTTTTTTTAAAGATTAAAAATCTACTAAGTATGTACAATATTTACAGGAGCTCTCAGCCTATGCTGCCCTTACTGGGTCCTGTACTTTTTACTGTTTACATTAACAATATCGACTTGTCTGCACTTGTATGTCGATGATACTGTTGTGTATGCTATTGCCCACACGGTTGACCAGGCTCTATTTGAACTGCAGTCTGCCTTCATTGCATTACAGAAAAACTTTATTGACCTGAAATTTGTATTGAATGCAGGTAAAACAAAGTATATTTTGTTCTCGAGAGCGCAAAAAAAGTACTCTGATTATTAAGCACGTGTACTTTGGATGGTGTCCATATTGATTGTGTCCCTGCTTACAAATATCTGGGAATCTCTATAGATGAAAAGCTGTCTTTTAAAAAGCATATTGACAAGTTAGTTCAGAAGCTGAGAATAAAAATGGACTTCTTCTATAGAAATAGGTCCTGCTTCTCGCTACATAGTAGAAAGCAGATTATTCAGTCGCCGTTCCCATCGGTCCGAGACTATGGCTACGTCATCCATATGAACGCAGCTGACACTTTATTAAAGCCGTTAGATGCAGTTTATCACAGCTCACTGCGCTTTATTACTGGCAACAATTTTAGTACCAATCACTGCAATCTCAACCAGAAAGTTGGTTGGCCCTCGTTTTTTATGGCACATAGGTTGATACATCACTTTGTTCTCATTTATAAAGCTCTTTTACAAAAATTCCCACTGTACCCAACATCTTTACTAAACTTTAGATATACGAGTTACCACACCTGGTCTCAGGGATGGCTAACCCTGGAAATTCCTTTGGTCTCTACTGAGTTATGTAAATCAGCTTTTAGTTTTCTTGCACCTTATTTGTGGAACAATCTTCTAAATGTTCTGAAAATAATGTTTTGGTGCCTCTAGGGCAATTCAGAAAGCTGATTGAGGATCTTATTATTGATGAATGTGATGTTCTGGTGCCTCTAGGGTAATTCAGACAGCTGATTGAGGACCTTATTACTGATGAATGTGATGTTCTGGTGTCTCTAGGGTAATTCAGACAACTGATTGAGGACCTTATTACTGATGAATGTGATGTTCTGGTGCCTCTAGGGTAATTCAGACAGCTGATTGAGGACCTTATTACTGATGAATGTGATGTTCTGGTGTCTCTAGGGTAATTCAGACAGCTGATTGAGGACCTTATTACTGATGAATGTGTTTGTTTTTTATGACCGTGTATTTATTTCTGCTTGCATTTTGTATTTTTTTTTTAATGTGTGTATTTTCTGTAATTGATGTAATTCAGGGCTCACCTGTAAAAGAGACCTTGGTCTCAGTATGACTTCCTGATAAAAATGTTTACAGTATATCTATCTATCTATCTATCTATCTATCTATCTATCTATCTATCTATCTATCTATCTATATATACACAAACAAAGTTTGGACTCACCTATTCATTCACACCAGTATCTCTACTTGCACATCATCATCTGCTAAATTGTAATTAACTTATAGCTACTATAGCCTACTTCCCCACGCTATTTGCACACACTGTATATAGACTTTCTTTTCGTTTTTTTCTTCTATTGTGTTATTGACTGTACGTTTGTTTATTCCATGTGTAACTCTGTGTTGTTTGTCACACTGCTTTGCTTTATCTTGGCCAGGTTGCAGTTGTAAATGAGAACTTGTTCTCAACTAGAGTACCTGGTTAAATAAAGGTGAAATAAAAAAATTCAAGGGTTTTTCTTTATTTTTACTATTTTCTACATTGTAGAATAATAGTGAAGATTGTTAGATTACTTGTTAGATATTACTGCATGGTTGGAACTAGAAGCACAAGCATTTCACTACACTCGCATTAACATCTGCTAATCATGTGTATGTGACAAATAAAATTTGATTTGATTTGAAGACATCAACACTATGAAATAACACATATGGAATCATGTGGTAACTAAAAAAGTGTTAAACAAATCAAAATATATTTTATATTTGAGATTCTTTAAAGTAGGCACCCTTTGCCTTGATGACAGCTTTGCACACTCTTGGCATTCTCTCGACCAGCTTCATGAGGTAGTCACCTGGAATGCCTTTCAATTATCAGGTGTGCCTTGTTAATTTGTGGAAATTATTTCTACTTAATGCGTTTGAGCCAGTCAGTTGTGTTGTGACAAGGTAGGGGTGGTATACAGAAGATAGCCCTATTTGGTAAAAGATTAAGTCCATATAATGGCAAGAACAGGTCAAAAAAGCATAGAGAAACTACAGTCCATCATTACTTTCAGACATGAAGGTGAGTCAAAACGGAACATCTCAAGAACTTTTAAAGTTTCTTCAAACTCTCCTAATTGGAGTAAACTAATAAACAACAACACTTAGACTTCTACTTCCAGCTTATGCATACTATATATACATTTTAAGGACACAATCTATTTTACAATAGTTATATTTTGTTTGTTCAATATACAAGACGTAAAAAACATACCTATAAACTTGTTCAAATAACTCAAACAACATTTCTAATCAATCCTCAGGTACCATAATATGCATATAAACGATAATATTTCACACGGATAATATCCTGGTCGATAGAAAAGGAAAAAACCGAAGCGCACTCTCTCAGTCACGAGCGCCATAGAGAAGAGTCCACTCCTGAGTCCACTGACAAAAACAGCTCTTACTCCTTGGTTTTTCTAAATAAAAGCCTGAAACCTTGTCTAAAGACTGTTGACATCTAGTGGAAGCCATAGGAGCTGCAATCTGGGAGCTAGATCCCCCTGCCTTCAATAGCATGTCAGTGGAAAAAGTGTGTCATCACAAAATCAGATTCTCTGGATGGATTTTCCTCTGGTTTTTGCCTGCCAAATCAGTTCTGTTATACTCACAGACATTATTCTAACAATTTTAGAAACTTCTAAATGTTTTCTATCCAATGCTACTAATTACGTGCATATCCTAGTTTCCAGGCCTGAGTAACAGGCATTTTACTTTGGGCACGCCAGACTCTCTGAACCTCCGAACACTGCGCCGCTCCCGAACAGGCACCATCCATATTTGATTTCTATTGGCCATATATTTTTTAACTGTGCTGTGATGCTTCACAAAAGGTCTGAATCTTTCTATTAGTTTTTACACATTGTAAATTAAAGATAAACATTTTTGCTAAAATAATTATATTATTGATCGATTGACTATGACTTTTCAAATCACTCAATATTGCTATCTGCGTCGTTAGCTCCAGGTAAATGTTACAATTCTTCAGCCATTCCTGGACCTGTTACCAAAAATGAGCTACATATGGACAGTACCAAAATGAATGATCTAATCACTCTGCCTCCTTGCAGCAAAATCTGCAGATTTGGGAAGATTGTATCTCCCACATATATAACATTCTTTTGGTTGCAAGAATTTTGTATAACAATTTAAATTGAAAAATTCTACGTTTTGAATCCGGCGTCGTTTTGCGTGTCAATTCATAAACCATGTGCCATGGAATCGGTACATAGAAAATCTCATCACAACTATTTAGCAATGTATATGGCACGGCTGTCAATTTGTTGGTCCTTAAATGAAACTGGTATATATTTTTATTTATCACAATTTTCTTTAACCAATTCTGGTCGGTAATGCAGGGCCGACAGACAAGTTCCTTACTTTTTCCCCCTTCCTAGTGTTGAACTAAGATCCTAACAGCTTATTCATTCCATTCATCTACCCAATACTGAAAGCAGGGGTGATAATGTTTCCAATGGTGCAGTGGGTTAGAGAGTGGTGCTGGAAACTCCAGGGATGTGGGTTTGATTCTGGCATGGGCCACATACTGCATATTAAATGTGTCATATGAACTGTAAGTCACTTTGGATGCTAAAGGACAATGCATAATGTTATGTAGTGAGCTAGTTGCTATCCTATGCCCCCATCACTCTCATATTTAAATACATGTACCTGCAGTAGATCCAATGAATTCCATTGACACTCTATTATAATAGTGTGATTCTATCTACCTTCGTCTCATTACCTTTCACACCACACCCCTCTCTTTGTCTTTCTGATTCTTTGAGTATTTATAATTAATTGGGCTTACTCTCTCTCTCCTCTCTCTCTCTCCTTTTGTGTGTTTAACTCTTCCTGCCCTCACGCTTGATGGCTCACCTCCACCGACCTCCTTTCTTTCTGCAGAGCCGATGACAATGCACCTCAGAGAATACCTCAAAAAGACTAGGCACCACGCGGCTAAAGATGAACCATTGATTTGCTAATTAGGATCTATATTGTGGTTTAGAAGGCTGGACTCATTTGGTTTGCAGGTGGATAGTCTGAAATGTTGAGGGTCTGATGGGTCCTGTCAAGTTTGCCAGAGGGGTATATCGCAAAACAAATGTGACTTTGTTTTCAGAGTTTAATGAGGCTGCGCCGGCTTGTTTATGACAAGCCGGCGCAGAAGTCTGGCGGGAAGAAGTGCATTATTCCTGACACTGCCATGCTTAACTATTTAGGCATCATCAGCAGTGGTGACGGTTTTGGAGAGTCTGGCGTGCCCAAAGTAAAATGCCTGCCACTCAGGCCCAGAAACTTGGATATGCACATATACACATAGTACTATTGGATAGCAAACACTCTGAAGTTTCTAAAACTGTTAAAATAATGTCTGTGAGTATAACAGAACTGATATAGCAGGCGAAAACCCGAGGAATTTCTGTCCAGAATGTTTTGTTGTTGTTGTGACATTTCCTCAGTTTGATAGGCTTCCTATTGAAATCCATGTAAAATAGCTCCCAGATTGCAGTACCTATGGCTTCCATTAGATGTCAACAGTCTTTAGACAGTGTTTGAAGGCTATATCATTGAACAGAACCGAACAGAAGAATAAATAGTGAAGGGACCACGGATGTCAATAACTTTTCCTGGGCACGAGACCGTGAGCGCTCCACACTTTATTTTCCTTTTATATTGTTTAGGATATCATCCGTGTAAAATATAATCGCTAATATTCATAAAAGGATACCTAAGGATGCATTATAAATTATGTTTGATTTGTTTGGGCAAAGGTGATAGGTATAATTTGAATGCTTTCTCTTCACTGTACAACGGGCGACTCGACGGTGGATTTTCTGAACATAACGCGCCAACTAAACTGAGATTTATGGATATAATAAATGACTTTTTCTAACAAAAGAACCATGGATTCTCTTGTTTGGACACTTGGGATGCCCTCAGCAGAAGTTCTTCGAAAGGTAAGGGATTTATTTTAGCTCTTATATGGGTTTTGTGTGACCCGTGCTGGATATGAATTTATGCTAATGCATAAATATGAGAGGTGCTATCCTCAAACAATGAAATGTTGTGCTTTCGCCGTAAAGCCTTTTTTTTTTCCTGATCGTTGCTGGTTGAAAATACTATCTATTCGGGACCTTCTAATCAGCAAGTTTGCATGGTCTGCAGTTTTGGCTTTCCATGGTGACATCACCATGCGGTAAATTGGTTAATAGTTCCAAACCGCTCTGTCCATAACAACTAGTTTTCCCCTTCCCACTCAGACCACTCCCAGACAGTCTTAGCAAAACGTTTGCTTGAGAATTTTTTTAATCTTTTTTTTTTTTTTGCCCATTTTAATGGAAATGTATTACAGTAGGGTACTTAATTTTTACCCAGTAATGATTTAATATTGATATAAAAAATGGCTGTATTGGGCCTTTAAAGCAAGCAAGCTGCGATCCCCATACAAAATGACCCTATTGACAATGTTGTGTCTGACACAGATATAAAATAATGCATAATGTATACCCCGACTGTCAATTCTCTCATAGCAGTTTGTTTAAAATTTTGAGAGCACGGTTCCGTACCATCATTTTTGGTGGGTAATTACAAGTAGAGCTCCTACCATGAGGATTTGTTAAGATAATCTTCTTGCCTCGCTCGAGGAAGAAGAGGGAATTTGTATTCGGCACACAGCAGTCATTCACACTAGCTGCAGGAGGAAAAAAGGTTGGACTTGTATTATTCCCCATAAACGCTTATGCCATTGCCTGAAATCCCCACCAAGTACAACTAGTTTAACACTAACACGTTTTCATTGTGATTGGGGTGCAAAATGCACAGTGTGACATTGTGAGAACGCTTGGAATAGTTTGATTCAAAAAAAAGAAATCAGCCTTGGGTAAGCATTGCTGGGACAATGGGTGCAATTTGTTATACTTTTAGTGAATATAACTCAGTCTCAATTACCCCTCTTACTGGTATTGAGCCTTTGGATTCAGATTTCATTGTTTTATATGAGTCAAGGGCGATGTCCCAAATGGTACTCTTTTCCCCATAAAGTGCCGTACTTTTGGTCAGAAGTAGTGCACTTTGTAGGGAATAGGGTTCCATTTGGGACGCAGGTGGAAAAAAAATGCTGTCGGAGGGGTGGCTGCCGTTTTACAGGCTCCTAACCAATTCTGCTATTTTGTGTGTTTTTTCGCATTGTTTATTTTGTATGTAATGTTGATGTTACCGTCGCTTATGACCGAAAATAGCTATCAGAACAACGATTACTCACCTCGAACTGGACAAAAAAAATGTATTTAATGAGTATGATGCGAAGGATATAATGCTGCTCCCAGACAAGGCCCAAATCCCAGTCATTAGCATGAAGGAAATACAGGGGGAAGAGATCAGGGTAACTTGTGAGAATTCGTTGGCGAGTGAGTAACCCGCCTCTTCCATCCGTTCTATTGGTCAACATACAATCACTGGAGAATAAACTGGATGAGCTCCGTTTCAAGACTATCCTACCAATGGGACATTAAAAACTGTAACATCTTATGCTTCACAGAGTCGTGGCTGAACGACAACACGGATAATATACAGTTCGCTGGGTTTTCCGTGCATCAGCAGGACAGAACAGCTACATCCGGTAAGACGAGGGGTGTGGTTTGTGTCTATTTGTCTATAACAGCTGGTGCACAATGTCTAATATTAAGGTAGTCTCGAGGTATTGCTCGCCTGAGGTAAAGTACCTTATGATAAGCAGTAAACCACACTATCTACCAATCTATATTTTTCATAGCTGTCTATTTACCACCACAAACCGACTCTGGCACTCAGACCGCACTCAACAAGCTGTATAAGGCCATAAGAAAACAAGAAAATGCTCAACCAGAAGTGGCGCTCCTAGTGACGGGGACTTTAATGCAGGCAAACTTAAATTTACCTCATTTCTACCAGCATGTCACGTGCAACCAGAGGAGAAAAAAAAACTCTAGACCACCTTTACTCCACACACAGAGACGCATACAAAGCTCTCCCCCGCCCTCCATTTGGCAAATCTGACCATAATTCTATCCTCCTGATTCCTGCTTACAAGCAAAACCTAAAGCAGGAAGTACCAGTGACTCACTCAATACGGAAGTGGTCAGATGAGGCGGATGCTACACTACAGGATTGTTTTGTTAGCACAGACTGGAATATGTTCCGGGATTCATCCAATGGCATTGAAGAGTTTACCACCTCAGTCACCGGCTTCATCAATAAGTGCATTGAGAACATCGTCCCCACAGTGACCGTAGGTACATATTCCAACCAGCCACGGATAACAGGCAGCATCTGCACTGAGCTAAAGGCTAGAGCTGCCGCTTTCAAGGAGTGGGACTGTTACGTTCCCCAGTTTCTGTGTTGTGGGTTTGTATGTGTTTGTGTATTTCAGGAATTGTCTTCCTGGATTCCAAGCAGCTGATTGGTCGGTCCCATTGCTAATTGGAGCTCTGACCCCGCCCTCTCATCAGGGGATACAGCTGTCTTCAATTACCGACTCCTTCTGCAGCTTTAAAAGCCAGTGTTCCTTTGTTAGGAGGAGAGAGCTTCTTTGTATGTCCTGTGTTTCGTTGTTGGTCTGTATAAGTTGTTGTAAAGTATTTTGTAGCCGGTCCTGCTGAGGTATGTGTATGCCAAAAGGACTGTGTTTTTGATAATAAAAATGTTTCATTTACGTTAGTAATTATTCTGTTTTTGTTCCCAGGGGGGAAGGGAAAGGCACCTTGGGAGTGCTTAGGAAAGAGGCCTGCGGGCATACATATACCCGTAGTATGTACTATGTCTATGCACACTAGGTAAGACCTGGGCGCACCACCCCCTGTATTTTGGTTAGCGCGCCCGGTGGTGCTAAGATAGGCAAGAAGTGGGTAGGTAGGTAAGGTAGGAGAGGAGGCTCTTTAACTTTATTTGGTTCGGTCCAGCCCCTTTTCCCCAAATTACCGTGTGAAGGAAGAATAAATTCCTTGTAAACTGTAATATTCTCTGCCTTTGTCATCCTTACCCGCACCTGCAATCACATACCTCTTTCACTCCACGGGGAGTTGAGTGTAGCAGGGTGTTGCGTTCCCTCCAATAGGCGTGCGTAACAGAACCACTAATCCGGATGCTTATAAGAAGACCCGCTATGCTCTCAGACAAACCATCAAACAGGCAAAGCGTCAATACAGGACTAAGATTGAATCATACTACACCGGCTCTGACGCTTGTCGGATGTGGAAGGGCTGGCAAAGTATTACAGTCTACAAAGGGAAACAAAGCTGCGAGCTGCCCAGTGAGGCAATCCTACCAGACAGGCTAAATGCATTTTATGCTAGCTTTGAGGCAAGCAACAATGAAGCATGCATGAGAGCACCAGCTGTTCCGGACAACTGTGTGATCACGCTCTCCGTAGCCGATGTGAGCAAGACCATTTTCCAGCCGTGGAAAAATGCTTATTGAAGTTATCGTACATTTCTCGGTGGTGACAGTGTTTCCTATCCTCAGTGCAGTGGGCAGCTGGGAAGAGGTGCTGTTATTCTCCATGGACCTTACAATGTCCCAAAACTTTTTGGAATTAGTGCTACAGGAAGCACATTTCTGTTTGAAAAAGCTAGCCTTAGCTTTCCTAACTGACTGAGTATATTGGTTCCTAACTTCCCTGAAAAGTTGCATATCGCGGGGGCTATTCGATGCTAATGCAGAACGCCACTCCTTAACAGCTTCTACCCCCAAGCCATAAGACTGCTGAACAATGAATCAAATGGCCACCCAGATTATTTGTACTGACACCCCCCCTTTGTTTTTACACTGCTGCTACTCTCTGTTTATTATCTATGCATAGTCACTTTACCCCAACCTACATGTACAAACTACCTCGACTAACCTGTACCACAAGACTTTGACTCGGTACCCCCTGTATGTAGCCTCATTATTGTCATTTTATTCTGTTTATTTAGTAAATATTTTCTTAACTCTATTTTACTGAGAAAAAATAAGAAACCCGTCTTTGTCAGAGCTTTAAAAAGCTCTGACGAAGGCCACGAGGCCGATACATAAAGCTTATTATTAAAGAGCAGTGATACTATCAAGAGCAGTGATACTATCGAGAGCAGTGATTCTATCGAGAGCAGTGATTCTATCGAGAGCAGTGATACTATCAAGAGCAGCGATACCATCAAGAGCAGTGATACTATCAAGAGCAGTGATACTATCAAGAGCAGTGATACTATCAAGAGCAGTGATACTATCGAGAGCAGTGATACTATCGAGAGCAGTGATACTATCGAGAGCAGTGTGCGGGTTTCTTCTTTTTTCTCATTGTATTTAATTGTTACCATGCACCTGCATAAAAGAGAGCTCAGATGTGCGAGTGCCTTTTGAATTTTTAACTCTATTTTCCTAAAACTGCATTGTTGGTTAGGGGCTTGTAAGTAGGTCACAGGGTAGAAGTACATTGCTGAAGGCATGGTAAGAGCTATCTTGTCATGGTCCGCGTCGAGTGACAAGCTAGAGGGTTTGTGCTACAATTTAAGGCATAAGTTAAAGTGGAGTTTGAGCACCCTAACCACAACTTGTGAATCCTTGTTTTAACCCCTATGATATGTCTGTCAATAGCCAACTGTCCATCCTCCTTTTCACGACGCCACAAACGTTTGATTACTCTCATGATGGGAAAGGGGGATACCTAGTCAGTTGTACAACGGAATGCATTCAACTGAAATGTGTCTTCCGCACATAACCCAACCCCTATGACCAAAGTCAAATACACTGCATGAAGACTTTGACAAACTATCCCTCATGATAGCTTCAAATGTCCCATAAGAATAACATTTTAACAGTCATTCTGTTTTGAGTTAATGCAACCTTTAGTGCCGACATGGTGCCCATTCAAATTCAACATCTCAAACCGAGTTCGCTCAACCCTGTATATCTACAGCTCTAGGCTAAACCACTGCTACTCTATCTTTCCCATAACACCTCATACTGTGGCTTGACAAAAGAGGCTGAAACCCCAGTGGAGATAATAAACATTACCCCTACAAGCTGATCTTGGATCAGATTTTCACTGCTCCTTTTAATATTCATGGTTAGAATTGGGGAGGGATAATCTGATCTTATACCTAGCTAACTTCAACCCAATGTACCTCCAGCAGCCCGCAACAATGACATGTCTAAACGGAGGGAAAGATCAATTAAACCTTTATGGGCGGATCAGAGGATAGCTCCTGCAGGGGGGAAAAAGCCCCTGTAGTGGGTGCATGGATGGGCTCACACACACACACAGAGAGAGAGAGAGAGAGAGGTGCAATCAGAGCAACAAGATTTGTGGCCGTTGCCATGTGAAAAGGGCAACCAGTGGAGCACAAACAGCATTGTAAATACCACCAATATTTATCTTCCCCTATTCCTACTAGAACTATTTTCACATTTCTAAAACACTGTACATAGCTGATAATACAGCCCTAACACTTGAAATGTCTTTATCTTTTTAATGTTAATGTTGTTCTGTGCCTTCTCACTTTAGTTTATTGTTTATTTGAATTGCTTTGGCAATGTAAACACATGTTTCTGAGAGAGAGACAGAAAGAGAACAACCCAGAACCCCACACACAGAAGGAGCTCATGCCTGTCTTTACACAGACTTTGGGAAAATTTGACTTTAATGAGACATTGGTGAATGGACATAGGACAGGGATCGGCATGCACCGTCACATCACACTCAAACGTGCACTCGAGGGTGTGTTCGTTTGTGGCCACCCTGCACACAGCATGGGGTTAACTTCTGGTATGTGGCTGTGACTGCATGGTGGAATAATAGTCTGTGTTTGAGGTTTCGACTTTCATGCACGTTGACTCTATATATAAAGGGTATATAACATATTTTCCATGGATTGCATTTTACAGTCATTTTATGAGTTTATGCAGAAATTTGCAGCCTTATGCAACCATTTAACATTCATGATAGCCTACACAACCTTTATTTTCAATAGGGAAAGTAATTGAGCATTACCAACGAGTGAATCCTGTTGTCTATTTTATTCTTTCGGACTCCTAGTTGCTTTGTTTTATAGTTGAACGTGTATGGGAATCAGCAAGGAGAGCAACGAAGGTGTGTGAGCCTCGTGTTACGTCACTGCTTCCTAAAACCGAGGCATCCCGGTAGAAACAGTAGGATCCTGCTGTTGAACGGATGTAGCGGCTGAAGTGCACGCAGATGAACGATTGTGGACTCCAAATGTGCAATACACGCTTGATTAAAATGTGGCTTTTACGGATTTCAGAGGCGTTGAAAATGTAAATAATGTGGAATAACCGGTGTCGGATTGGTTCCTGTGTGTCACTTTATCGTTTTCTGCGACATGCTCGCAAACAAAATTTGCCAACATTTTCTGGGATTTATCTGAACAAAACTTTGGAGAGGCGGCGTCATCCAGCTCGTCTGGTAAGTAATCTAGGAAATAGCATTGCTTTACACCGATAGAGTAACGATAATGTATTGCATAAAACAATTGAAAATAGCAGGAGTCTGTCATCTTGATCATCATCAACATTATTGACATGATAAACTTCCGAGGAGGCTTTAATAGTACATTTTACTGGTAGCCTGTGCTTCACAATCTCCAAGATTCAACTCTCACTACGCGCGCGCATAACACACACACACACACACACACACACACACACACACACACACTATAAAGTTATGGGAGAGCAGCAGCATGTGCCTCCACGGCGCAGTGCTTTGGAGAGAAAATAGCCTGAACAATAGTGAGAGAGCGCCATCAATCGCATATCGGTCACACTCCCATGCGCACGAATTTGGGAATAAGATATTATTGCACATTTAATACAACGAATATTCCAACATGAAGATACTTTTTGAATGCCATGCGTGTAAATGTGCACTGCCTCTCGTTGCACACATCGACATTCATTTGAGGTTGTAAATAGGAAAACACTTTTTCCCCCACATAGGCTCATAATAAAACGTTGTAGGCTATTTGAACCTCACTACTGTATAGGCCATTGTTTACATAAATAGGGACACCATTCACCCAAGCGGGATAAAAATACAAATCTAACCTACAGCCAAAAAACAATTTCAATTTTCTTGGATTACCTCATAAACACTTGGCACCGTGCGTAAATGTGCCAAAACATTGTTCACTTTATGGATGCATGTAACATGCAATCATATAGGATAATATTGCATAGGTATTGGCATGTTTTTCCCTATGAAATCCTATTTTATATGATTTTCCTATGATTATATCCAGCCTGCATCACATCCGGCAGTGATTGGGAGCCCCATAGGGTGGCGCACAATTGGTCCGCGTTTGGCCGGCGTAGGCCATCATTGTAAATAAGAAATTGTTCTTAACTGACTTGCCTAAAGGTTACATAAAAAAAATCATAATAATAGTAATTATAGCCTAGTAAGGAATCAATCATTGACATGAGATTAGGGAATAGAGCCGATCAAAGTGAACCGTTATCTCGGTTCTGAAAGCGGGCCAGCAAAGTAGATCCGGGCGTGCGCAACGCGGAGAGATACTAAGGGGAGTTCGGTGTGAAAGAAAGGCAGCGCGAGAACAAGTGGATAGAGTGGCGGAGAGACAAGTCCACCTAGTTACCATGCAGACATTCGGACCTTACAAACTACATGAAAAACCGCCAAATCCACGCCGTTAATGAGCCAATAGGTATGTAAATGTGATGTCTTTGTTGTAGCACTTTTCCTGTGAATATAAGCAAGTTGTTTTTGTGGTTTGTGGCTCGGAGTTAAAAGTTGAGATAGTCCGACCGGACTAGTTCTCTATAAGCGGCGGTCGAGCAGTGGACTGAAATCAGAGCACTTTCCTTCCTCCAGTGAAGTTGAACGTTTTAAAGTGTTTAGGAAAGGTATTAAATAGGCTACAATCGAAATTAGAGTCTAAGGAAGTTGGTCAGTGTTTTACGCCTTTTGTATATTTGTGGGAATTGTTTTACACATTGTGTAGTGTTGCCGGTTCTTTAAACAGCCCATACATCTGGCTCGGGCAATGCTGCGGTGTCGAGGTGAAATGAATAGGAATGGGGACCGTTGGGGGATGTGTTGGACAATTCAACAACAGACAGAAAGCAATGATTTTCACGAAGCTGTTTAGTCTACCAGGAATATGAATTCAGCAAAAAAAAGTCCACTATTCTATATAACACGGGAAAACATGTACATATATATTTTTTTTCATTCTTTGATTTGGCAGGAATAGCCTAGTTCAGCAGTTGGAAAATCCGGGATGTGTATGCAGACTTAGTTAAAATAACATTGTACATTTATTTATTTGACTTACGATTGCTTACTAACCTGATATGACTGTGCCATAAAGCCCTACACTGAAGGCATGAATAGTTAGCCTAATCCTCAGGGCGGGGGGGGTATCCTCAAGGCATACTTTTTTGTTGTTGAAAGGTCTCATGCATTATGCTACTAGCCCCATAAAATGTATAGATGTAGTCTATTGCGCACATTTAGCATGTATTTTGAACAGATCTAAGGCAGCTGGACACCAGTGTCCGTCAATAGGCTGGGATGTGCTTTTCCAGATGGCAACCCTCTACGAGCCCAAAGAGCAGCGCTGTGTTTATTATAGCACAGCCTACTAGACAGAAAATAGCCAAGCTCAGGAACTAAGGCCACAGAGTCAGTATAGACACAGCTTTTCGGGCTAGGATTCAGTTGTTTTGATCATACACTATTACCAGGCATAATAATGGACTTATAATATACATGATGAAATCCAATATGAGCACAAACCTGTATGCCTGAATGTCACTTCATAACATATCTAGTTATGCAAGGACAGTACCACATTTCCAACCATTTCCAACCATTTCTTCGTGTAATGTATCCGCTTGAGCTATTTTTATATGTGTAGATCAAAGAATTTCAAAGATGTGCAATTTAAGGCTGATAGAAGGAATTGTGAAATCTGCTTATCACAGCTTTGAAGTCCGTTTTCGCTTGACCTGTAATGGAATAAGTGAGACTTGAATGTCTTACAGCTATTTTGTCATTACCAATGACCTCCATCATCATATCTATGTGGAGGATTGAATTAAATGAGTATATGTTCTGAAGTGAAGAGACTGGTCTCTGAATTGTGCTTTGAAACAGTAAAACATATTTACGCAGTGTATCTTTTCTGTTAAACCTGTTGCTGAAATATTAAGAGGATTGCCGGCTAAGATAAATAAGTTATTTGGCCTATATCTTTCTTCCTCTCCCCCTCTAACATAACACCCATTCATCAGCCCGACCGTCATTTGTCATGCCATTTTAAAGGAGTTTAGTGAGGCTCACAGTAAAGAGACGAGTAAGGTTAGAGACCTTTGTCGAGCAGATATTAACAGCAGACGTTCACCGTTCCACTGTAAAACGACAATTCTCTTAAGAAGGTTCAACATGTAGCCCTTTTGCTTGTTAGCATAAATACATATATTTTATTATGCTCTTAAATTAAAGCACTAATCCATCCCTATTGAGATTTTCTGAAAAATTAATGACATTTTTAATTTTATGTTTTTTTTATTTTTTTTATAGCTTGATTCTAACCTTCTGTTTTGTGTGTCTCCAGGTGGTTTGGTAGAGAAAACGGTACGGAAATGGGGAAATACTTGACTTCACTGCTCGTGCTGCTCCTGCAGCTCCTCTGCGGCTGCACAGGGAACCAAAGGACGGAGAAGGCATTGGTCCTGCAGTTCACTCACTCTGTTTACAATGCCACCATATACGAGAATTCTGCTGCTAAGACCTACTTGGAGAGTCATGCCAAGATGGGCATCTACATCACAGACCCCACCTGGGAGATACGGTACAAAATAGTGTCAGGAGACAATGAGAACCTTTTCAAAGCAGAGGACTACATCCTGGGAGACTTTAGTTTCCTGAGGATAAGGACCAAAGGAGGCAGCACTGCCATTCTGAACCGGGAGGTCAAAGACCACTACTTGCTCACTGTCAAAGCTGTGGAGAGGGGCACCAATGTGGAGGCTCGCACCCGAGTCAAGGTCCAGGTCCAGGACACCAACGACCTGAGGCCTCTGTTCTCTCCCACCTCCTACAGCATCTCGCTGCTCGAGAACACGGCCATACGGACCAGCGTGGCCAAGGTCACCGCCACGGATGCCGACATCGGGACGAACGGGGAGTACTACTACAGCTTCCGGGAGTGGACAGATATGTTCGCCGTCCACCCCACAAGCGGGGTGGTGACGCTGACGGGGAAGCTGGATCACTCTGAGACCACGCTGTATGACCTGGAGATCCTGGCGGTGGACCGAGGCATGAAGCTCTACGGGAGCAGCGGCTTCAGTAGCATGGCCAAGCTGACGGTGAGGGTGGAGCAGGCCAACGAGCACGCGCCTGTCATCACCGCCGTCACCCTGGCGCCCTCGGGTGCTGACCGCGATCCCACCTATGCCATAGTGACCGTTGAGGACAACGACCAGGGACCAAACGGGGAGATCGCGTCATTGAGTGTGGTGGCGGGCGACCCCCTCCAGCAGTTTAAGGCCATGAGAACTAGTCCCGGGAGCAAGGAGTACAAAATCAAAGCTGTCAAGGATGTAGACTGGGACACCCAGCCTTTCGGATACAACCTCACGTTACAGGCCAAGGACAAAGGAAGCCCCCCACAGTTTTCCTCAGCGAAAGGGGTACATGTAACATCCCCGCAGTTTAAAGTGGGCCCCCCTAAATTTGAACATGCTGTTTATAGGGTCAATCTCAGTGAGTTTGCCCCTCTCCATACACCTTTTGCTATGGTAACTGCCTTGCCAAAGTATCCACAGTTGAAGTATGCTTTCAGATATAAGGCAGAGAAGAATCGTTTTGCTATTAATCCAGACACTGGCTTAATCACCACAACTGGACCCATCTATGCGGATTATGCCTCTAGATTTGAACTACAAGTTATTACCAGTGACAAAAAGGCAATGACTAAGGTTATCATTGACATTGTAGATGTTAACAATAATGCCCCTGAGTTCCAACAGACCTCGTACAAGGCCACTGTTGATGAGAATGTACCCGTAGGGTCCAACGTGTTAGCAGTGAAAGCCACTGATCTAGACAGTGGCGAGAACGGGTATGTGACCTACAGCATTGCCAACGTGAGCCCGCAGCCGTTTGTCATCGACTACTTCTCTGGTGTCATCAGCACCTCAGAGGAGCTGGATTACGAGCTGATGCCAAGGATTTACAATCTCAAAGTTAGGGCTTCAGACTGGGGTTCCCCTTTCCGACGGGAGGTAGAGGCATCAGTTACTGTCACACTGAATAACCTGAATGACAATAAGCCTCTATTCGAAAACGTCGACTGTGAAGTCACGGTGCCTAGAGACCATGGCGTGGGAGAGCAGATAACGACGGTGTCTGCTATTGACGCTGACGAATTGCAGCTAGTGCGGTACGACATAAAAGCTGGGAATGATCTTGATCTCTTTGAGTTGAACTCCAACTCGGGTGTGCTTTCTTTGAAACGAACACTGAGCGAAGGGGAGGCAGCTAAAGTGTCCTTCCATAGCTTACAGATCAGAGCCAGTGATGGAGAGCATGAGACTGAACCAATGATTATGAACATTACTGTCATCACAGCTCGCAAGCCTGTCCAACTGAAGTGCGTCGATACTGGGGTTGCTACCATGTTGGCAGAAAAGCTGCTTCATGGCACTAAGATCCAAGCCCCAACTGAGCCTGACGATAACTTCATGGACATCCATTCGGTTAACCGCTACTCCCCTCAGTTTGCAGAGTCCTTCCCCAGTGTCATTGAGGTTAAAGAGGACCTTCCGTTTGGGGCTAGGGTAGTCCATCTAAGCGCCTCCGACACAGACAGTGGATTTAACGGAAAACTGGTGTACGTTATTTCAGGAGGAGATACAGAGAGTCGTTTCATTGTAGATATGAACACAGGTTGGCTTTTGGTTCACACTCCACTGGACAGGGAAACGACGGACCACTACACACTGAACGTCACAGTCTACGATCTGGGAATACCCCAGAAGTCCTCCTCGCGTCTTTTAGATGTTAAGATCTTGGATGCTAACGATAACAGTCCGCAGTTCCTGCAAGACTCATATTCTGTGGAAATAAGTGAAAACACACCAGTGGGCACTGAAATCGTCCAGGTGGATTCCACCGATAAGGACCAGGGGGATAACGGAGTAATCAGGTATTCGATTGTGGCCGACACAGACCAGTTTGCCATTGACGAGCTGACTGGAGTAGTGACGGTGAAAAAGCAGCTGGATCGCGAGGTGCACCCGGTTTACATTCTGAAGATCGCTGCACGTGACCAGGCCATTAATGAACCTCAGCTCGTGTCTACAGTGTTGTTAAAGGTCGTTCTCGAGGACGTCAATGACAATCCTCCCAAATTCATCCCGTCAAATTACAGCGTGAAAGTGAGGGAGGACCTCCCGATCGGCACTGTGATTATGTGGCTGGAGGCTCACGACCCGGATGTCGGGCTATCCAGTCAGGTACGGTACAGCCTCATCGATAACGGGGACGGCAACTTCGAGGTGGACAAAGTCAGCGGCGCGGTACGCATCCTGCAGAATCTGGATTACGAGAAAAAGCAGGTGTACAATCTCACGGCGAAAGCCAAGGACAAAGGGAAGCCCGTGTCCTTATCGTCAACATGCTTCATTGAGGTGGATGTAGTGGACGTAGACGAGAATCTGTATCGCCCGTGGTTCCCCTCGTTTGTGGATAAGGGGTTTATAAAAGAGGACGTCCTCATTGGGACATCCGTAATGAAAGTAACGGCTCAGGACGAAGACAAAGGAAGAGACGGAGAAATACGCTACTCCATACGGGACGGCTCTGGCCTAGGGATGTTCACCATTGATGAAGAGACTGGTGAGTTTCTCACTTTTTGTTTTTTTGTTTTTTTTCCTCTGTCATTACCATATTGCCCCTATATGGAGGCTCATTTTGTTTATCATTTATTATTTAAGGCACCAAATGGGCATGCATGGATTTTAAATGACTGGGATGCGAAATGGGGTGTAATCGCCTGTATCTGTGCAGACTGTGCTCTTCTACCCATGCCCCCCCCCCCCTCCTGAAATATCAGTGGTGGGGGCAAATGGTGAATGGAGGTGAGGGTTGCTTCCTGGAGAACTGCTAAGCTTCCTGATTCCTTTCATTTTTTTCTGTCTGAGTGAAGAGAATTGATGGCAGGAACAGCTGGAGCAGCTGTCTCCTAGACCTGCAGTAGACATTCCAAACTAGTTGCCGTGGAATTAAGAGGATTGCGTAGGGATTTTACCCACTGACTCCCCCTTTCTCACACGAGCACTGTAGTGCTGAACACTGCATTTTGTTTCAATGTTGAAAAACGAGTCATATGCAAATTGAATAATGCTTCATGCTGGCTCATCCCACATGAGATGGGACTTGTTTGTATAATGAGAGAGTTATTTGTCTGTGATTGTTATATCTGCTTTAGTATTTCAAATCTACATTTTTTGTGTTGCTGGCGATATGCACTTGCTGGCGTCTTTGTGGTCTTACAAAGAAAGCAGTAATACTTTTTCTCAGCTGCTCACAGACGTTAAAGCACCTGTGCCAAGGGTTTAAAAATAAGCAGTCTGGAATTCAAATGTTTTTTCCACAAAAAAAGCTTCTGGTCCCCCCAATTTGGGTGCGTCAGACCTGGCTTGCTGCCCTTCATTTTAAACATGGGTACCATACTCTGGGTGGCTTAATGCCTGTTCTTCCTTTTTAAAATGTATTTCTGCATAGGAATATACATGTTTAATTTACAAATGGTCCGGTGAAAATTGATGCATAAAATATTAGGTTTTTAGCATATATGTAGTCTATCCCCTAAGTCTGGAAGTTCAATGCAAAGTCTCTGGAAATGTAATTTACAGATTTTAAAGTAACTAAATGAGAAATTGACGAGAGAATGTTAATTTAGATTCAGGTGGAGGCATACACTTTATTAAGCAGAGTAAATTAGCTGGGCCTTCCATGAACCTGTGGGGAAATCATACTTTCTTTGCTGGTAAATTTAGCATGACGGGATGAGCCCGCATGAAGCATTGCTCCTTAAAGACCATCTGTCGGCTATTGTGCCTGTCCAGTCTTAGTGTGATTGTTCTCCCTGGGGTAGTTGTCAGATTGTTGCTTGTAGATAGTTCTACCTCTTTTGTTCAAAGATACTGAGGGAAAATGTAAATAGAGCGAACTGGAGCGAGCCTTTGATTCTTGAAATGCAATTTGAAACTCATCTGAGATTGGTTTAAAAATGGCTTCGGTCCCACTCATCAAAGTTTGTAGAAACTTTCTCACACACAATGCACTCTTTAGGGAATTGACATTTGAAATGAAGTGCCTTATATTTAGGCAACAGAGATTTCTGCTCTGGAGTTTGTTAGTTGAGACTCTGCCCTTGGCTTGGGGCTGTGGATCTCAGGACGAATCTCTGAAGTGTTCTTGTTTCCGTAAGGGACACCCACTTCTTGTTTGATATCCCACTCCTGAATGTATTGGATGCAGGTCACCGGGAGCTCCTGACCTGCTCTTCCTCCCCTGCCCTCGACCTCCATGGCCTTCAGAGTGATTCATCAGGAGCGGCAATGATAGGATTGTCCTGCTATTCAGTCCCGTTGTTAGGGATCACAGCCAGAGCTGGTAGCAAACCAAATATGGCAAAAGCAACGGTGTGCCTTCTGGGAATTCATGCATTGACTGAATGATGGTTTGGGGGCTTGGTCTGGGACTGAGCAGAGGGGGGTGCAAGGTTACCACTTGAGGATTATGCTCTATAAGAAATCGATGTAAAACACACCCAGCATCACTTTCATCCAGTCATGCAGCTACAGCTAGTGCTTTCCGACAAGTAGAAAAACAAGGGTTGAGAAGAGAAGAAAACAAATGAATAAGTGCTAAAAACCAAAGGGTACATGCCAGATGCCACACACACCTTAAGCTCTGGAAAAGTTTTTACGAGGGGGCTAGTAAGGGAAGGCTGGCTAACATCTGTGGCTAGTTAAGTTAAATGCCTTTAGGAATCTCATGTTCTCCGTATGCATGCTTTATTTATTCCCTTTATCCTCTTGAAACCCTGGGTTTGAGAATGGAGGGGTAGTGAGGAGGAATGTGCAAATGAAAACGTCTCTGGTGCCAATTTGACTCCCATACCTCTCATCTTACCGCCGAGAAGATACCATTTTGGCCCTCGTTTTGTCTCCTTAAGCCTAAATCTTCAGCTTAATTTAGTTCAATGAACAGAGGCGGAAATTAATTTATGTAACTTCAGCTTTCAATATATATTTTTTAACCCGTTTCAGGGTTTGCCTTTGCTAACAGCAGTAATTCAGCCATTTTTAGGCCAAGATAAGATTAGCAAAACCCAGAAAGTTGTTACTTCTAAGATAGGAATCAAAATGTTTCCCCCTATCCAGTTCTTATTGTCCGACTGTAGACGGCTATATCTGCCAAACGTCTGGCCCGGGGCCCCTCTGGATCGCTGGCCCTTGTATTTAAATCTGCACATCACACAAACATGTTTAGAGCTGGGGGCTATGTGGAGCCCTGGTGAGAATTTGTGTGCAGTCCAGGCTAATTCTGGTCTTGTGTGCTCAGACACTGCTGTTGGGGTTATCGAGCTAATGGGGGCCTGACACACTTAAGGCCAGCTAGGTATGCCGCTAACCTGATTGATGTTTCCAGGGCCAGGCATGGAATCTAGTTCCTTGATTTAATAAACCTTCAGTTAGAAAAAGGGAACAAACAGCTGGAGCTTGAGGTCATGATACCAGAGATAAGAACAACAAGATGGACTCCTTTCACAAAGTAGGCTAGTTAAGGCTTCTAGTGAGAGGGTGGTTGTTGTGGTTGGGTGTAGAATTTAGAGCTGGGAATTGCCAGGGACCTCAAGATAAGATATTATCACAATACTTAGGTGCCAATACAGTATTTATTGTATTTCTCACAATTCTATATATATTGCGAATCTATACTATGATTTTTATTGCGATTCGATGTTCCAAACGTATTGCTCACCATATGTCTGCTGCAGAAGGGCAAGAGAGAGAGCCATGAGGAAACAAGTTTTGATCAGTCATAGAAATAAAAGTGCTGAAAACAAATTGGCTCCCTATTTAAAAGGATGGAGAACAAGCTATGAAGGGAAAACACTGGAGTTCTGGTGCAGGTACAGCCACCTAGCTCCAAACTATATTGCCATATTATCGATACTATATATATATATTTAACAAATGATAATGCACCCCCCCCCTCCTCATCACTAGTAGAAGTTGTTGTTGTGGGGTGGTCGAGGTGGTGAGTGGTATTCATTTTGGGACAAAGCCACTGGACATGCCATTCTCTCTGTGCATCTAAATTGAGATCAACTCTTAATGGTCTTCACTCTGCAGTGCACTAGAAATGCTTTTTCACCGACGTTCCTGTAATAAAAAGCCAGTAATGCAGCTGTTGTTGCTTAGGGAAGAAGGACGGGTGGATTATGTTGTTTGTCATGGGCTGTGCTTGATTAGTGGCGAGGTAAGCTATAGGCCTAGGCCCTCTTAAGTCCCCTACTGGTACATTGTTGTCGATGCAGACAGTTCTCCAAGTAGATCAATTAGACTTGGTGCTTGCACTAAAGGATTGACTTCCGTTTATGAGGTCAGGGAAGGGTCCTCTGTGATCAATTAAGCATGTCTTTCTGTTAGAACTCCTAATACCTTGTATTTCAGCCTTTGACGTAAAGAGCTAGTTCGACCAGACTCTCTCTCATTGTGTTTCTTCTCCAGGAACTGCTAGTTTAGATGCTGTTTTGACAGCACTATTGAAGTCATGTCTTTAAGTTCTTTGATGCTAAGGTGAACAACCAAGATGTGATAATTCAATTTGCACTGATTCACTTAACTGGAGGAAGAAGAACAGGGAAAAAAAGAGGAGAAAATGCATATTGATGAAAGGCTCCAGGCTTATAATATACTAGTAGTAAAGGTGAACAAATGTGTAGGCCTTCATGCAGTGTGTTTGCATTAATGTAGGAAAAAGGGAAGGAATCTCAAACAGCCCCAGTGAATCGCCTCTTCCGTCCAGATGCTCGTCTGATAATGTATGCATTGCCCTTCGCTCATTGGATAATGTATGCGTTGCCCTTTCGCTTCAAGTTGGAGGCAGCGGGTGTGCTGAAAGAGCTCTTTGTGGAGGCAAATGAAATAGTTTGATGTGTAATGACAAAGTTCTGTGAGCTTGTTTTCCCCTCTTCAAATTGGGCCTTCCTCCCCCTCTCTTCCCCAAATTGTCCCCCCATTGGCCTTCCTGTCGAGAGCGAGGTAGGGCCGACCCTCTGTGATGCCAGATAAGGGAGGTATGTGGTGAATGGTTTTGTCTTTTCATGTTTGGCTGCCTTCACTATCCCAGGGTGAGACGTGTCTGCACAACCAAAGCTTCATGGGAGATTGATTGAAGCCATGCACCCGTGCCCGGTCTCTTCTATTTTTTTGATTCTATACGCAGACGCTCAAGCCAGAAGTGTGACTTCTTCAGCACACTCAAAATAGCCACATGACTTGTAATGGTCTTTGCTTGAGCGCCGTTGCCGGGGAGACGGGACCAGGAATGTGCAGCGGGCCAAAGTTAATTGTAGGGTGCTAAATGAAAAGCACACTTTCCCCAGTTAAAGTTTGTTGCTTCTCTCAGCCCATTAAGTATTTTCTTTGAAACCTGTAAAGGTGCCGCGTGCAGATGGCGTGCTCGATTGCGAATGAACTCTTGTCATGCTAATCTAGGCAATTGAGACCAACGGCTAATAATGGTTGGTGACATTTTGTTTTCTTTTTATGTGAACTACTGTAAATTAAAGTAATGGTTGCACAGAGATTCTGCAGACACATACAAGACTGCAGTAACTACATGTTTGTCACGCATTTGACAGGAAAGAAAAGCATCAAGTTCATTTTGGTGAAGTTTACTGGGATAATTAGAATGCCGAAACTTGGGCCTAGAAACCATTTTGTTGTTCAGTTCTCTATCTTGGCGTGTGTTTCCCATGTTACTTTGAAAAGACCCGCAGTTCCCTGTGGCATGTTCACCTGATTGTGAAGGCGTTGTTTTCCGATCAAAAGTTAACCGACAGAGTCCTAGCTGGCTGTTGATTTTCTCTATACGATGCATTGGCTCTCAAAGCGTAACTGACTGAATGCCAAAAAGGGAAATGGTACTTGGCGTAACGAGTCTTGAGGTTTCATGTGTTGAGAGACAGCCACTTAAAATCAAACATAGCGAGAGATGAAGATACTCCTTTTTGAATTCCCCGTCCGTCGTGTTCGCTGTCAAGCTGCCAATGTGAAGACCAAAGACAGGAAACATCAGAATTCCGCTAGCATGACCAGAGACAGCAGCTTAATGGCATTGGGTTCAAGTCCCGTGTTATACAGATGGAGACAGTGACGTGTTTTGGCCTAAGTGCCATGGTTGTCTCTTAGGGTTGGGATAGAAAATGCTGTCCAAACATGCATCTAAACTCCAATACTGTCCCAACATTCCTGTCATACCTCTCAACAACCATAATGCCTCTTTTATTTATATATATATATATATATATATATATATATTTTGTTTTTTTAATTGAACCTTTAATTAACTAGGCAAGTCAGTTAAGAACAAATTCTTAATTACAATGACGGCCTAGGAACAGTGGGTTAACTGCCTTGTTCACGGGCAGAGCGGCAGATTTTTACCTTGTCAGCTCGGGGATTCGATCTAGCAACCTTTTCGGTTACTGGCCCAACGCGCTAACCACTAGGCTACCTGCCGCCCCATATAGGCGGTATATAGGCCTATACACCACTCTAATCTCAGAAGACAATAATAATTGATTGAAAAAATAATCAACCTTTGTAAATGTCAGCACGACAGCCTCTTGGAAAACGAGAGCAGGCCTATATTTCAAAGCTCCTTATCTGTCTCCAAAAAAGACCTTTCCACGGGAACCATTTACAGCAGCGCATTGAGTACAATCGGTGTCAGTGGGCAACTATCTCAGGGGGCTTCATAAACATTTTGCGATAAGGGGAAGACAGACGGTGCATCCGCTCGCTATTGTTAGAGGAACGGGGCATGGCACCGGAGGGCCGGGAGGGAACAGGTCTTAAATTATAACGTGATATTAAACCAGGTGGCGCTGCTCACAGGCCCGCTCTGAGGCTTTTGAAATAACACTGCGCTCTGTGACAATGGAAACTGCCTGGGCATGTCCCAATAGGCTTCCTCAACTGGAATTAATGGGCTCAATTCTGCCCGGGAAAAAAAAGAGAAAAAACCCCAATCAGGCATGTTCCCATTGCATCACTCCCCTTTCGTTCATTAAAGACTTTCTCTCTTTCACTGTCTATCTTGCTACGTTCTCCCCTCTCCCCCTCACTCTAGATGAATGCAGCCATTGCATTTTATTACACAGTGTCATGAAGCTATAGTTTTGATTATCCATTCCGGTTTAAAACATGAATGCGCCACTGGTCTGTTAATGCAGTTTTAGTAAATGGCAGTTGTTTACTGTTTTTTAGTTAGTGCCCTCTCCTTTGAAGACTATACGATTAGGTCAGTATGTAGAGTGAAGCACACTGCTCCACATTGTTAAGTTGTCTGAAATGATTCAGTTTGTCTAAAGTTTTAAGGTACCATTTCCCTTAAGCCCTGTTTTTTTGTCTCCGGTGGCGATTGTATACAAAATGCACAACTCAGAGGATCGTCAGGTCAAAGAGAGATCAAATTACATTTTGTTTGTCACGTGCGCCGAATACAACAAGTGTAGACTTTACTGTTAAATGCTTACTCACGAGCCCTTTCCTAACAATGCAGAGGTAAACAGTACAGAAATTAGCTAAAATGAAGGAAAAAAAGGAATTAGTAACACAATTAAATAACAATGAGGCTTTATACAAGAAGTACCGGTACCGAGTCAATGTGCTGGGGTACAAAGTAGTTCAGGTGATTGAGGTAATAGGGACATGTAGGTCGGGGTAAAAGTGACCAGGCAATCAGGATAGATAATAAACAGAGTAGCAGCAGTGTTGGTAGTTGAGGTAATAGGGATATGTAGGTTGGGGTAAAAGTGACTAGGCGATCAGGATAGATAATAAACAGAGTAGCAGCAGTGTTGGTAGTTGAGGTAATAGGGACATGTAGGTAGGGGTAAAAGTGACTAGGCGATCAGGATAGATAATAAACAGAGTAGCAGCAGTGGGTGTGAAAGTGTGTCTGTGTCAGTGTGTTGGTGTGTGCGTCAATATGCAGATGGGGTATGTTTTGTGTTTGTAAGCATGTGTGTCAGAGTCAGTGTAGTATGTGTCAGTGTGTGGGTAGAGTCCAGTGAGAGTGTGGGTAGAGTCCAGTGAGTGTGTGGGTAGAGTCCAGTGAGTGTGTGGGTAGAGTCCAGTGAGTGTGTGGGTAGAGTCCAGTCAGTGTGCGGGTAGAGTCCAGTCAGTGTGCGGGTAGAGTCCAGTGAGTGTGCGCGGAGAGTCCAGTGAGTGTGTGGGTAGAGTCCAGTGAGTGTGTGGGTAGAGTCCAGTGAGTGTGTGGGTAGAGTCCAGTGAGTGTGTGGGTAGAGTCCAGTGAGTGTGCGGGTAGAGTCCAGTGAGTGTGCGCGTAGAGTCCAGTGAGTGTGTGGGTAGAGTCCAGTGAGTGTGTGGGTAGAGTCCAGTGAGTGTGTGGGTAGAGTCCAGTGAGAGTGTGGGTAGAGTCCAGTGAGTGTGTGGGTAGAGTCCAGTGAGTGTGTGGGTAGAGTCCAGTGAGTGTGTGGGTAGAGTCCAGTGAGTGTGTGGGTAGAGTCCAGTGAGTGTGTGGGTAGAGTCCAGTCAGTGTGTGGGTAGAGTCCAGTCAGTGTGTGGGTAGAGTCCAGTGAGTGTGGGGGTAGAGTCCAGTGAGTGTGTGGGTAGAGTCCAGTCAGTGTGCGGGTAGAGTCCAGTGAGTGTGCGGGTAGAGTCCAGTGAGTGTGCGGGTAGAGTCCAGTGAGTGTCTTGCGTGAGAGTCCAGTGAGTGTGTGGGTAGAGTCCAGTGAGTGTGTGGGTAGAGTCCAGTGAGAGTGTGGGTAGAGTCCAGTGAGAGTGTGGGTAGAGTCCAGTGAGTGTGTGGGTAGAGTCCAGTGAGTGTGTGGGTAGAGTCCAGTGAGTGTGTGGGTAGAGTCCAGTGAGTGTGTGGGTAGAGTCCAGTGAGTGTGTGGGTAGAGTCCAGTGAGTGTGCGGGTAGAGTCCAGTCAGTGTGCGGGTAGAGTCCAGTGAGTGTGCGGGTAGAGTCCAGTGAGTGTGCGCGTAGAGTCCAGTGAGTGTGCGGGTAGAGTCCAGTGAGTGTGTGGGTAGAGTCCAGTGAGTGTGTGGGTAGAGTCCAGTGAGAGTGTGGGTAGAGTCCAGTGAGAGTGTGGGTAGAGTCCAGTGAGAGTGTGGGTAGAGTCCAGTGAGTGTGTGGGTAGAGTCCAGTGAGTGTGTGGGTAGAGTCCAGTGAGTGTGTGGGTAGAGTCCAGTCAGTGTGCGGGTAGAGTCCAGTGAGTGTGCGGGTAGAGTCCAGTGGGTGTGTGGGTAGAGTCCAGTGAGTGTGTGGGTAGAGTCCAGTGAGTGTGTGGGTAGAGTCCAGTGAGTGTGTGGGTAGAGTCCAGTGAGAGTGTGGGTAGAGTCCAGTGAGAGTGTGGGTAGAGTCCAGTGAGAGTGTGGGTAGTCCAGTGAGTGTGTGGGTAGAGTCCAGTCAGTGTGTGGGTAGAGTCCAGTCAGTGTGTGGGTAGAGTCCAGTGAGAGTGTGGGTAGTCCAGTGAGTGTGTGGGTAGAGTCCAGTCGGTGTGTGGGTAGAGTCCAGTGAGAGTGTGGGTAGAGTCCAGTGAGAGTGTGGGTAGAGTCCAGTGAGTGTGTGGGTAGAGTCCAGTGAGTGTGGGGGTAGAGTCCAGTGAGTGTGTGGGTAGAGTCCAGTCAGTGTGCGGGTAGAGTCCAGTGAGTGTGCGGGTAGAGTCCAGTGAGTGTGCGGGTAGAGTCCAGTGAGTGTGCGCGTAGAGTCCAGTGAGTGTGCGGGTAGAGTCCAGTGAGTGTGCGGGTAGAGTCCAGTGAGAGTGTGGGTAGAGTCCAGTGAGTGTGGGTAGAGTCCAGTGAGTGTGTGGGTAGAGTCCAGTGAGTGTGTGGGTAGAGTCCAGTGAGTGTGTGGGTAGAGTCCAGTGAGTGTGTGGGTAGAGTCCAGTGAGTGTGTGGGTAGAGTCCAGTGAGTGTGTGGGTAGAGTCCAGTGAGTGTGCGGGTAGAGTCCAGTCAGTGTGCGGGTAGAGTCCAGTGAGTGTGCGGGTAGAGTCCAGTGAGTGTCTTGGCGTAGAGAGTCCAGTGAGTGTGCGGGTAGAGTCCAGTGAGTGTGCGGGTAGGAGTCCAGTGAGTGTGCGGGTAGGAGTCCAGTGAGTGTGCGGGTAGAGTCCAGTGAGAGTGTGGGTAGAGTCCAGTGAGAGTGTGGGTAGAGTCCAGTGAGAGTGTGGGTAGAGTCCAGTGAGTGTGTGGGTAGAGTCCAGTGAGTGTGTGGGTAGAGTCCAGTGAGTGTGTGGGTAGGAGTCCAGTGAGTGTGTGGGTAGAGTCCAGTCAGTGTGCGGGTAGAGTCCAGTGAGTGTGCGGGTAGAGTCCAGTGGGTGTGTGGGTAGAGTCCAGTGAGTGTGTGGGTAGAGTCCAGTGAGTGTGTGGGTAGAGTCCAGTGAGTGTGTGGGTAGAGTCCAGTGAGAGTGTGGGTAGAGTCCAGTGAGAGTGTGGGTAGAGTCCAGTGAGAGTGTGGGTAGAGTCCAGTCAGTGTGTGGGTAGAGTCCAGTCAGTGTGTGGGTAGAGTCCAGTCAGTGTGTGGGTAGAGTCCAGTGAGTGTGGGGGTAGAGTCCAGTGAGTGTGTGGGTAGAGTCCAGTCAGTGTGCGGGTAGAGTCCAGTGAGTGTGCGGGTAGAGTCCAGTGAGTGTGCGGGTAGAGTCCAGTGAGTGTGCGCGTAGAGTCCAGTGAGTGTGCGGGTAGAGTCCAGTGAGTGTGCGGGTAGAGTCCAGTGAGAGTGTGGGTAGAGTCCAGTGAGAGTGTGGGTAGAGTCCAGTGAGTGTGTGGGTAGAGTCCAGTGAGTGTGTGGGTAGAGTCCAGTGAGTGTGTGGGTAGAGTCCAGTGAGTGTGCGGGTAGAGTCCAGTGAGTGTGCGGGTAGAGTCCAGTCAGTGTGCGGGTAGAGTCCAGTGAGTGTGCGCGTAGAGTCCAGTGAGTGTGCGGGTAGAGTCCAGTGAGTGTGCGGGTAGAGTCCAGTGAGTGTGGGTAGAGTCCAGTGAGAGTGTGGGTAGAGTCCAGTGAGTGTGTGGGTAGAGTCCAGTGAGTGTGTGGGTAGAGTCCAGTGAGTGTGTGGGTAGAGTCCAGTGAGTGTGCGGGTAGAGTCCAGTCAGTGTGCGGGTAGAGTCCAGTGAGTGTGCGCGTGAGAGTCCAGTGAGTGTGGCGTAGAGTCCAGTGAGTGTGCGGGTAGAGTCCAGTGAGTGTGCGGGTAGAGTCCAGTGAGTGTGCGGGTAGAGTCCAGTGAGTGTGCGGGTAGAGTCCAGTGAGTGTGGGTAGAGTCCAGTGAGAGTGTGGGTAGAGTCCAGTGAGAGTGTGGGTAGAGTCCAGTGAGTGTGTGGGTAGAGTCCAGTGAGTGTGTGGGTAGAGTCCAGTGAGTGTGTGGGTAGAGTCCAGTCAGTGTGCGGGTAGAGTCCAGTGAGTGTGCGGGTAGAGTCCAGTGAGTGTGTGGGTAGAGTCCAGTGAGTGTGTGGGTAGAGTCCAGTGAGTGTGTGGGTAGAGTCCAGTGAGTGTGTGGGTAGAGTCCAGTGAGAGTGTGGGTAGAGTCCAGTGAGAGTGTGGGTAGAGTCCAGTGAGAGTGTGGGTAGTCCAGTGAGTGTGTGGGTAGAGTCCAGTCAGTGTGTGGGTAGAGTCCAGTCAGTGTGTGGGTAGAGTCCAGTGAGAGTGTGGGTAGTCCAGTGAGTGTGTGGGTAGAGTCCAGTCAGTGTGTGGGTAGAGTCCAGTGAGGTGTGGGTAGAGTCCAGTGAGAGTGTGGGTAGAGTCCAGTGAGTGTGTGGGTAGAGTCCAGTGAGTGTGTGGGTAGAGTCCAGTGAGTGTGTGGGTAGAGTCCAGTCAGTGGCGGGTAGAGTCCAGTGAGTGTGCGGGTAGAGTCCAGTGAGTGTGGCGTGAGAGTCCAGTGAGTGTGTGGGTAGAGTCCAGTGAGTGTGTGGGTAGAGTCCAGTGAGTGTGTGGGTAGAGTCCAGTGAGTGTGTGGGTAGAGTCCAGTCAGTGTGCGGGTAGAGTCCAGTGAGTGTGTGGGTAGAGTCCAGTGGGTGTGTGGGTAGAGTCCAGTGAGTGTGTGGGTAGAGTCCAGTGAGTGTGTGGGTAGAGTCCAGTGAGTGTGTGGGTAGAGTCCAGTGAGTGTGTGGGTAGAGTCCAGTGAGTTTTTGGGTAGAGTCCAGTGAGTGTGTGGGTAGAGTCCAGTGAGAGTGTGGGTAGAGTCCAGTGAGAGTGTGGGTAGAGTCCAGTGAGAGTGTGGGTAGTCCAGTGAGTGTGTGGGTAGAGTGCAGTCAGTGTGTGGGTAGAGTCCAGTGAGAGTGTGGGTAGAGTCCAGTGAGAGTGTGGGTAGTCCAGTGAGTGTGTGGGTAGAGTCCAGTCAGTGTGTGGGTAGAGTCCAGTGAGAGTGTGGGTAGAGTCCAGTGAGAGTGTGGGTAGAGTCCAGTGAGTGTGTGGGTAGAGTCCAGTGAGTGTGTGGGTAGAGTCCAGTGAGAGTGTGGGTAGAGTCCAGTGAGAGTGTGGGTAGAGTCCAGTGAGTGTGTGGGTAGAGTCCAGTGAGTGTGTGGGTAGAGTCCAGTGAGTGTGTGGGTAGAGTCCAGTGAGAGTGTGGGTAGAGTCCAGTGAGTGTGCATAGAGTCAGTGCAACTAGTGATTAACTATTCAGCAGTCTTATGGTTTGGGGGTAGAAGCTGTTGGTTTGGTGCTCCGGCGGTAATCACACGGCATGCAGAGAGACATGCGCTTTTGTGTTGAGAGACTCTGTGTGAACTCGTCATGCAGCTGTTTTGATGATTGTTTTCCAGGATCTACACTAATGTACTGAATACCCCTTGAATGCTGGTCACTCTTCAAGGCGCCACCATATTTGGTCAATGACCCCGATATGGTCTTTGACACTTCAATAGCCTGCCAAAGTCCTATTTTGCATGGTGATTCTAAGCCTTTGGCCGATGTGTTACCGTGTGTAACTTTAAGCTGTCTGCAGTATTCAGAAATATCCACCATTCTATAAAGTAATAAAGACGATGAGTGCGACAGCGAGCCCTGTAGGCTATGTGGTCATCCCATGAGGTGGAGTTTTCCCACCTTTGGCTGCACTTCATAGACTTGTGAATTTTTCAAAAGTTTCAGGCATTAATACTTACAGTATGGACTGGAAAATGTTGGATGTGCAGGGCTTATCTTCTGAGAACTCTTGGAACCAAAGAGATGATTTGATTTAAGTTGCGGGGGGGGCATGGGAAGCTTAGCTCAGGACTCTTTTTCTAATACACCCAGGGCTCTACGTGGTGGAGGAATTTGAAGCATTTCGTCAGGGCCGGTGGAAAGAGAAGAGGGGTGAGGGGGCATGGGAAGCTTAGCTCAGGACTCTTTTTCTAATACACCCAGGGCTCTACGTGGTGGAGGAATTTGAAGCATTTCTGTCAGGGCCGGTGGAAAGAGAAGAGGGGTGAGGGGGCACTGAGAAAGTTTATGTAAGCATGTGAGGCAGAAGTTCTAAGAAGGCTGAGGAATGCGAGGGGAAAGGAGAGCAGAATTACCAAGAGGTAGTTCAAAGCAGACGTCTTGACTTTTTCAAGTGCAGACCAAGGGAGTGCTGGCGTAAGCCGAAAGAGCTGATCTCTCGGTCTTGAGAAGACAGGTTTTTGTTCTCTCGTGGTCTCCGAAGCGCGTAAATTATTCCTGTACAGTCTCTTGTTGTGAAGGTCATCGGAAGACCATCTCAACTTTTTTAGATATCTTTGTCGACAATAGAAAAACTGTGAAACTATTTTTTTCTCCGGGCTGTGTAAAGTTGACTGCAGCCTAATTCCTCATTACACGTTTTCAATGCCAGAAAAATATGATATTGACTCAGTTTCTGAAGTAGACGGCTACCATATGAAAATAAGCACAGGGGATAAACAGGATTTTGCAAATCCTAATCCTTTTTTGACAACTGGTAATCTTTTTGGCGCTCTAATTTGTTTCAATTGCCAGCTTTTGATACCCATGACATGTGCAATCCCCTCCATTTGTGGCGGTACCATTGTAGTTACAAGGCCTTCTGGGGAAAAGAGTTTGTCTCTCCCCAATTTAGCCCCCCGCCCACTAATTACCCCCTTTCATGACAGGGACCTTGGTCCTATACATGCCAGAAATACTGAGTACACCTCATCCTCTGAACTAAATAGGGAACATCCTAGTATAGTTCCGCAGTTACTACCCCCACTGTGTGGTACATTTTTCTTTTGGCCTGGATCAGCTGGCTTTATCCAATCCACTTACATTCTTTCTGTCCTCAGACCTCCAGACCTCCTCTGCCATTTTCCTCGGCGCCTCGAAGCACAACCATGTTATTTCACCATTTTGTCAAAACAACCCTCAGCGGCTATGTGTTGTGCAGCGGACTTCTTCCAGCCTCCCCGCTGTAACTAGCTATTGAGTAAATGTCACGGTGGACCTGTTCCAGAGACTGATTGAAATGAACACACTTTGCAGTTCACACGCCTACATGAGATGGCAGAGTTGTAGGGAACAGCGTTAGCCCTTAGCTCTTGTTATTGTGTTTGGCCTAGCTGCTGTGCTAGGTGGCTGTGGAAGGTGTAGCCGTAGGGTATGCAAGGAAGAGAGAAAGAAAGGAGAGAGAGTATGTCTGGCTGGGTAGGTTGCCTAGGCTTTGTCAACTGTTTTTATTGCCTCAATGGCACATTTAGCAACTTCCTCATTTGACTAGCCTAGAAGTATAGGTGTGATGGCTAAACACCTCCGATTCATCATTTATACACATTTAATGGAGCCAACTATTGTACCGATATATGCTTTGTCTTCTAGTAGGTTTATTTATAGCCAGTCACGCATTCATGTTTGAATAGAAAGTAGATGCCAACAGAAATTGTCATTGTGTTCAGCAATAGTTTAATTGAAATGTTTTTCTCTTTGAGTTGAATTTCACATTCTTGGCGTCAGAGCCTCATCAAACTATAAAAAAGATACAAGATATGGACTTTCTTACTTCTTCCGGTCGACCATTACAATGCTATCGTGCAAATTGGCCTTATCTACCACAGTTTGTTTAAGTTTCCTGTGAGGGGTGAGTTTGGGTCAAGGTCCTCTATGACTATGTAGTCTTGTTGTTAGTCACCTGTAGCAGGGCAGAATTGCAGTAATATAAAGTCATCTTCTCCATGCCGATGACTTTAGGGTTGGCAGCGGGCACTCTGACAGCCTGACACTCCTGAGCGAGTGGAATGGTTCTGTTACGCCAGTGTCTCCCAGTCAAACGGATGAGCACTCAAGCATGGGCATCGCCTTGGCACAGGCACAGTAAATGTCTCATCCCTCTCGTTCTAGCTGTCTCTTTTACCTTCTCTCACACACACTTAGTCTGATTAGCACACATTCTCGCCCTGACACACAGACACGGAAATGTACAACACACACACACACACTCGCCCCTCTATCTTAGTCTCTCGCTCCATTTTCTTTCACCCACTCAACCGCTCTCTCCATCTCATCCTCACTCCTTCTTTTCCCAATCTCCACCCTCTCTCTCTCTCTCTGCCTCTCACACACTCACTCATACTCTTTCCCGATGCTCTCGCAGGACGCTAGCAGTCAGATTAGCACTCACATTTCTTATTCATGCTTCACATTTGCAAATCCCTGCACATCTGTTCCTCCCAGAAGCTATCTCAATGAGTGCAGTGAGTAGTCGACTGTGCTTCCGTGAGGAAAAACTCACACTTGCACATTTTGACTACTTTTCTGTTTGGTCAATGTATATATTTTTGTAATCTGTTTACTTCATTATATAATCCCCTTTTTTTAAGATTACCACCTCACGATGGCCCTTTGGGTGCATTTCACATTCGGTGCCAGCCAGCAAGCCTTGACAACCCTGTATGCCCATATGACGTCGACCATATTACACCCTGCATGCCTTCAGAAAGTATTCATACCCCTTAACTTAATCCACATTTTGTTGTGTTACAGCCTGAATTCAAAATGTATTAAATATATATTTTTCCTCACCCATCTACACACAATACCCCATAATGACAAAGTGAAAACAGGTTTTTTTTTAGGAATGTTTACAAGTGTAGTAAAATAAAGTACAGAAATATCTAATTGAAGTCATCTGAGTCAATACTTTGTAGACGCACATTTGGCAGCGATTTCTGGGTAAATCTCTAAAGAGTTTTCGACACCTGGATTGTGCAACATTTGTCCATTTATTCTTTAAACAATTCTTCAAGCTCTGTCAAATTGCTTGTTGATCATTGCTAGAAAACCATTTTCAGGTATTGCCATAAATGTTCAAGTAGATTTAAGTCAAAACTGTAACTCGGCCACTCAGGAACATTCACTGTCTTCTTGGTAAGCAACTCCAGTGTAGATTTGGCTTTGTGTTTTAGGTTATTGTCCTGTTGAAAGGTGAAATTGTCTCCCAGTGTCTGGTTGAAAGCAGAATGAACCAGGGTTTCCTCTTGAATTTTGTCTGTGCTTAGCTCCATTCCGTAATTTTTTTATCGTGTGAAAACAGTTACAAGCATATCCATTAGGGTTGGGTGGTATCTATATTTTCATATCCATATTACTGACTGAGTACACAAGGGGCGCAAAAAAACACAAAAAAGCCCATTAGGCATCTTTTACCAGAATGCTAACAAAGGCAGCACAAGTTATCCAGCTAATAGAGTTACAGTGGGGGAAAAAAGTATTTAGTCAGCCACCAATTGTGCAAGTTCTCTCACTTAAAAAGATGAGAGAGGCCTGTAATTTTCATCATAGGTACACTTCAACTATGACAGACAAAATGAGGAAAAAATCCAGAAAATCACATTGTAGGATTTTTATGAATTTATTTGCAAATTATGGTGGAAAATAAGTATTTGGTCAATAACAAAAGTTTATCTCAATACTTTGTTATATACCCTTTGTTGGCAATGACAGAGGTCAAATGTTTTCTGTAAGTCTTCACAAGGTTTTCACACACTGTTGCTGGTATTTTGGCCCATTCCTCCATGCAGATCTCCTCTAGAGCAGTGATGTTTTGGGGCTGTCGCTGGGCAACACGGACTTTCAACTCCCTCCAAAGATTCTCTATGGGGTTGAGATCTGGAGACTGGCTAGGCCACTCCAGGACCTTGAAATGCTTCTTACGAAGCCACTCCTTCGTTGCCAGGCGGTGTGTTTGGGATCATTGTCATGCTGAAAGACCCAGCCACGTTTCATCTTCAATGCCCTTGCTGATGGAAGGAGATTTTCACTCAAAATCTCACGATACATGGCCCCATTCATTCTTTCCTTTACACGGATCAGTCGTCCTGGTCCCTTTGCAGAAAAACAGCCCCAAAGCATGATGTTTCCACCCCCATGCTTCACAGTAGGTATGGTGTTCTTTGGATGCAACTCAGCATTCTTTGTCCTCCAAACACAACAAATTGAGTTTTTACCAAAAGGTTCTATTTTGGTTTCATCTGACATTCTCCCAATCCTCATCTGGATCATCCAAATGCTCTCTAGCAAACTTTAGACGGGCCTGAACATGTACTGGCTTAAGCAGGGGGACACGTCTGGCACTGCAGGATTTGAGTCCCTGGCGGCGTAGTGTGTTACTGATGGTAGGCTTTGTTACTTTGGTCCCAGCTCTCTGCAGGTCATTCACTAGGTCCCCCGTGTGGTTCTGGGATTTTTGCTCACCGTTCTTGTGATCATTTTGACCCCACGGGTGAGATCTTGCGTGGAGCCCCAGATTGAGGAAGATTATCAGTGGTCTTGTATGTCTTCCATTTCCTAATAATTGCTCCCACAGTTGATTTCTTCAAACCAAGCTGCTTACCTATTGCAGATTCAGTCTTCCCAACCTGGTGCAGGTCTACAATTTTGTTTCTGGTGTCCTTTGACAGCTCTTTGGTCTTGGCCATAGTGGAGTTTGGAGTGTGACTGTTTGAGGTTGTGGACAGGTGTCTTTTATACTGATAACAAGTTCAAACAGGTGCCATTAATACAGGTAATGAGTGGAGGACAGAGGAGCCTCTTAAAGAAGAAGTTACAGGTCTGTGAGAGCCAGAAATCTTGCATGTTTGTATGTGACCAAATACTTATTTTCCACCATAATTTGCAAATAAATTCATTAAAAATCCTACAATGTGATTTTCTGTATTTTCTTTCCTCATTTTGTCTGTCATAGTTGAAGTGTACCTATGATGAAAATTACAGGCCTCTCTCATCTTTTTAAGTGAGAGAACTTGCACAATTGGTGGCTGACTAAATACTTTTTTCCCCACTGTATACACACGTACAGTTGAAGTCGGGAGTTTACAGTTGAAGTCGGGAGTTTACATTTACATACACTTAGGTTGGAGTCATTAAAACTCATTTCTCAACCACTCCACATATTTCTTGTTAACAAACTATACTTTTGGCAAGTCGGTTAGGACATCTACTTTCTGCATGACACGACATTTTTCCAACAATTGGTTACAGACAGATTATTTCACATATAATTCACTGTATCACAATTCCAGTGGTCAGAAGTTTACATACACTAAGTTGACTGTGCCTTTAAATAGCTTGGAACATTCCAGAAACTGATTACTTTAGAAGCTTCTGATAGGCTAATTGACATCATTTGAGTCATTTGGAGGTGTACCTGTGGATGTATTTCAAGGCCTACCTTCAAACTCAGTGCCTCTTTGCTTGACATCATGGGAAAATCAAAAGAAAGACCTCAGAAAACTAATTGTAGACCTCCACAAGTCTGGTTCATCCTTGGGAGCAATTTCCAAACGCCTGAAGGTACAACGTTCATCTGTACAAACAATAATACGCAAGAATAAACACCATGGGACCACGCAGCCGTTATACCGCTCAGGAAGGAGACGCGTTCTGTCTCCTAGAGATGAACGTACTTTGGTGCGAAAAGTGCAAATCAATCCCAGAACAACAGCAAAGGATCTTGTGAAGATGCTGGAGGAAACAGGTTCAAAAGTATCCACAGTAAAACGAGTCCTATATCGACATAACCTGAAAGGCAGCTCAGCAAGGAAGAAGCAACTGCTCCAAAACCGCCATAAAAAAGGCAGACTACAGTTTGCAACTGCACATGGGGACAAGATCGTACTTTTTGGAGAAATGTCCAAAGAACACCATCCCAACAGTGAAGCATGGGGGTGGCAGCATCATGTTGTGGGGGTGCTTTGCTGCAGGAGGAACTGGTGCACTTCACAAAATAGATGGCATCATGAGGAAGGAAAACTATGTGGATATATTGAAGCAATATCTCAAGACATCAGTCAGGAAGTTAAAGCTTCGTCGCAAATGTGTCTTCCAAATGGACATTGACCCCAAGCATACTTCCAAAGTTGTGGCAAAATTACTTAAGGACAAGATAGTCAAGGTATTGGAGTGGCCATCACAAAGCCCTGACCTCAATCCTATAGAATATTTGTGGGCAGACCTGAAAAGCGCATGCGAGCTGGGAGGCCTACAAACCTGACTCAGTTTCACCAGCTCTGTCAGGAGGAATGGGCCAAAATTCACCCAACTTATTGTGGGATGCTTGTGGAAGGTTACTCAAAACGTTTGACCCAAGTTAAACAATTTAATGGCAATGCTACCAAATACTAATTGAGTGTATGTAAACTTCTGACCCACTGGGAACGTGACAAAAGAAATCAAAGCTGAAATAAATCATTCTCTCTACTATTATTCTGACATTTCACATTCTTTAACTACTTAGGGAGCATTGTCCCGACACTACCCGGTGAAATGTAAGGCGCCAAATTCAAAATCCAAAAGTTAAATTATTAAACCTTCATCAATATACAAGTGTTGCATAGTCATCAAAAGCTCTGATTCTTGGCAATATCACAGCGTTGTCAGATTTCAAAAAGGCTTTACGGTGAAAGTACAACATTTTATTGTTTGAGCATAGCCCCTCTCATATTTTATGCATTAGCATAAATCCATAACCAAAGCGGGTCTCATAAAATGCATAAAACCGCTAATATAAAATCCCTTACCTTTCGAAGAACTTCTGCTGAGGGCTTCCCAAGTGTCCAACGAAGACATCCAATGGTTATTTTGTTAGAAAAGGTCATTTATTATATCCATAAATCTCAGTTTGGTTGGCGCGTTATGTTCATAAAATACAGCGTCCACTCGCCCATTGAACCGTGAAAAGAACACGTTCAACCTATACCTATACACTTGTCCAAGAACAATCAAACATCATTGATAATGTATCCTTAGGAACACTTTTATGTATATTTACTATAATATTTCAACCGGATTATAAACTGGACGATAGGAAAGGAAAAAACCACAGTGCGCGCGAGCCCGTGAACGTGCATCCTCTTCTGTTTACATCCGATGACTAGCCCGAAATTCTTCTTCTATTACCATCCAGAGCAACTAACATCACCAAACACTGTCTAGAGACTGTTGACATCCAGTGGAAGCAATAGGTACTGCAATCTTACTCCCAGAAATGGCTGTTTTCAATAGGGAGTGGTTCAAAATGAGGCAATGTGTCAAAAACACTTTTTCCAGGACAGAAATTCCTCGGGTTTTCGCCTGCTATATCAGTTCTGTTATACTCACAGACATTATGTTAACACTCTTAGAAACTTCAGAGTGTTTCCTATCCAATAGTACTAATTATGTGCATATCCTAATTTCTGGGCCTGAGTGGTAGGCCTTTTACTCTGGGCACGCCAGACTCTCCAAAACCGACACCTCAGCTGCCGCTCCTTAAGAAGATTAAAAGTCAGAAATTGTGAAAAACTGAGTTTAAAAATATTTGGCTAAGGTGTATTTAAACTTCCAACTTCAACTGTAGGTAAGAGCTACCGAATGTCATTTTTGGTGAGTGGACATTGACAAGCGAATGTGAACAAGAGATATTATGCAAATGAACAAAGCTTTGACGCATGCTTGTCTGAAGGCAGAACAGTACTGTGTACACACTGTGTCTGTGGAGTCTGGGAGTCGCTAGGGCAACGGGCCTGCTCTGCTTGGAGAAGATAAGGGAGGAGCAGATGGGCCTAGAACGGAGGGGAGAAAAAACGCAAGGATATCAAGATGCAGTGGTAGCTGTACAGATTACTCATTCAAAGGGCTTTGGCTTCTCCAACACGGCAGAAAGCTAACACAATATGATGTCCTTTGACCTTATTAATTCAGCCACTTACTTAGATAACTAGCAAGTTAAACTTAGGGATCGCCCTGTCTCAGAATTCTTAGTTTTTCGCGCCAAAGAAATGTAATAAAACGCACAATAAATATCTTTGCTATGTTTTGTATATGCAGATCTAAAATGCTTCTGATTGTAATTTTTGCTTCAAACAAATGTTGTGCTTCAGTTGCACTTTTCCACTCGGATGAGAATTCACAAATGGCCGTCCTATCAAACGACAGCGCTCTGACTGATGTGTAACCTCTTTTCTCCGGTTCTTTTCTCGGTGTAGCCAGCCTACTTTTCTCTGGTAAAATGCAAGATTAACTTTAAGCAAAACGTTAGGAAATGTAGCTGGTTACATTTTGTCTATGATAAACATTAGAAATATGATGGCTATGCATAGTTTATTTTTTGCAAAAAAAAAGACCTTGCTTTTTCCGTTGTTAGCTTATTTACTAGCGTGGCTGCCAGCCACATAGTGTTGCACCCTTGTTGTCATCTGATGAAAATTAAGCTGTTTTCTGCCGAATGTGTTGCACTAATGTATTTTCTGTGAAGGAAAACTATAGTTGCAAGTCGCTGATCACTCTTCTGAAGCAAAAAAAAAAAAAAAAAAAAAAGGTTACTTTCAATATAAAACGCGACCCCTGTCAATACACCGCTGGACTCAGCTGCTCTCACTTTCTCCCGTTAACAAACAGACACGTGACTGGTTCAACTGGTCTGGGGGAACTACGGTAAGCTTCATAATGAAAAATAATGTGACAGGTGAAATGAAGAACGCTCTCTGCTTTATCTCCTAACGTATTGCACAAGTTGACTGCAGGTATTTACTTAAAAAGTAACTACAAGTATTAAAATGTATTAAAATGTACGGTATATCGTTCCAAGCCTATTACTATATCATGATGCAGCTACCACTATGCTTGAAAATATGGAGAGTGCAGTATTTTTGCAGTATTACTTTAGTGCCTTCTTGCAAACAGGATGCATGTTTTTCCTTCTTTTCCCCTTGACAATTCGGGTTAGTATATTGGAGTAACAACATTTCAGCATTTTGGTCATATAGCAGATGCTCTTATCCAGAGCGACTCACAGTAGTGATTCCATAAATGTTTCTACCACAATGCTGTAACTAAACTAAAAGATCGAAATGTAATACATTTTAAATTCAGCGGTTAAAACAGCAACATGTGGAATAAGTCAAGGGGTGTGAGTATTTTCTGGGTCAGGTTATACCCTCACATGGCTGTGGGAAGGTGTTATGGAGTGTTACAGTGCTATCCATTTCCCCCTTTGCCACACTGCCTCCCGGGCCTTATTACACGCCTCAAGCTAACCGCTAACCCTGGCTAGCAGTAATGATGAGTAATGACAAAAAGCACCCCAGACTCAGACATAAGATACACTAACTCTGAGGTGAATAAAAACTCTGAAAACCCCCTGAAAAGTGAAATGTCAGTGACAGGTGTTTTGGAGTTCTCTTTTTTTTCTTTTCTCCGCAATCTTTCTATTCCCCCCTGAGGCGAAAGGTAGGCCTGTCTCTCGGTTACAGACCTGCAGTGCAAGTCATTGAGTTACAGGGAGCGACAAAGGTTTTTGAAAGCCACGCCGTAGGAAAAGTAGGAGAGGTTCCATGGAGCAGTGTCTTATCATTCTTCGGTATATGGCACACTAGGACAGTGTTATAGACTCTCTGCCATATCTAGTGCACAGCAGTATGCGATTACCTTTTGCCTGTACATGGCAACCAATCCCATGCCCTGGCTTTATTATCATTTATTACCGTCGGAGGTGGGCCGGGCCTATGATCTCACTTGTATTGCTTTCGATAACAGGTCATTGTGACCTTTTTAAATGTTAATGTTTACTTAAATCGTGTGGAAAGAGATTTTCCAGAGATTGTCTACTTAACAGCTGAGTCATTTCCTATCGCTCTAGCCCTGATATGACATAACACAAGTCTGCATAATGATCAGATATATTTTTTAAAGCCCCAAATAGAATGTGCCTGAGAAACCACATCATAAATGTTGGGTAATCCTCGAGGGAAACAGCTGCGCACCCATCCAGAGAAGGATGGCTGACTAGCCTACTTTCTAGTTTGCCGTTTTGATGGTTCCACCACTGATCTCCTTTCAGTCATCGGGGGGGTATTGTTGTGAAATGTTAGTCCTAACAGCTCTTTGAAAGCTCCTCTGTTTGCTCAGCTGAAAGCTATAGGCCCCTCATGGCATATGGCCTGCTGTAAAACACCGGGCCTGTCATGTAGTAACAGACAGCAGGGGCTGATGTCAATACCAACCTTCTACCCTACCATATTCCCCCCCCCACTACTGGGCACCGACACCTACCCATGATTAAAATAGCACTGAATGAGTTTCTCTCTTTCCTTTCTCTTTTTTTTTATTGTTCTCTTTCAAGTGCAATCTACATACTGAAAAAAAAAAAATCCTAAGCGTTTGTGTGTGATCCCCATAGCAGAATGCTGAACTACTTTTTGAGTGCTGGCCTTATTGTTTTTATATGTATGGACTAAGACAATTTCCATCTAAAAAGCAGGGAGTGAAATGGTTTTCCATATGATTTTTAAAATGTATTTCTTCTTAAGGATCAGCGTTCTGTCAACGGAACACTTGTAGATCATGCAGCGCGTTATGTCAAGATCGCAGATTTTTGAGAAACAACACGTGTCGGTACATAGAAGTGTCTTATATCGGCTGAAAGCTTCTTAACTTCTTGTTAATATAACAGCACTGTCCAGTTTACAGTAGCTATTACTGCGAAAAGATGCCATGCGATTGTTTGCTTAAAGCTCCTAACAACAAAACACTTTTTTCAACACGATAGGTTTGATAAATTCACCTCTGAAGGTGAAATGTATACTTACATTCAGAAATCTTGCTCTGATTTATCATCCAAAGGGTCCCAGATATAACATAAAGTGTCCTTTTGTTAGATAAAATCCTTTTTCATATCCTAAAAAGGTCCATATAGCACGCGCGATCAATTTTGTATTTCCACTCGTTCAATTTGCAAAGAAAGGAATCTGTGAAAATCTCACCCTAAAGGTTGTTTGAACGAGTCAAATCATGTTAATATCTATTCCTCAGAGATCCTAGAAGGTAACAAGACTTCACTATTTCATTAGGGGTGTAGTATATCCTATAGGACACCATATTTGGACACCATATTTGGTCAGAGAGCAACGCCTTCATGGCACGGCGATGACGCGGGAGGCCATCACTTAAACGGCTGTATCTTTGTCAAATAAGCACTGGGGTCAAATAAAGCTAGCTAGATAGCCAATGAGCTGCGAAACCATGTATATGTCGTAAAATATAGGTACTAACCTTGTACGACAGCTTGCCTTTTTATTTTGGACAAAAATTATAAGGATATTCAGAGTTATGAAGTTATGAAAATGGGTTGTTTTGCAAATGTTGAACTTCTAATTTGGCTACTAATACTTGGAAAGCTAAATGAAAGTCCAAGTATACAGATTTGTCGATATTCTTGCAGAAAAATGGAATATGAATACGTTTCCTTCGCGATTTACTCAAATGTCCCTGGGGACTTCACACTAAAAGTCTTGAGGTTCAGTCATACTTCAAGTTATCCATCTGAAACTTTGCACATACACTGCTGCCATCTTGTGGACACTATCGAAATTACAACCAGAGTGATGGCTATAACAGTGACCTTTCTCTTGCATTTGTATTTTCTTCTACCAGATCTATTGTGTTATAATCTCCTTCATTCAATTCACTTTTCCACAAACGACAAAGTGTTTCCTTTCAAATGGTACCAAGAATATGCACATCCTTGCTTCAGGGCCTGAGCTACAGGCAGTTAGACAATTGAAAGAAAAGGGGCTATCCCTATGGTTTTCCATATACTTTTTTTCTATTTAGTTCTCTTTCATAATAAAAGAGCCTTAAGAACTAATTATTCTATTTCTTTCTCCCAGGGGTCATCAGAACCCAGGAACTCCTGGACCACGAGACCACCCCGCACTACTGGCTGACTGTGTACGCCACGGACGGCGGCGTGGTGCCCCTCTCGGCCTTCGTGGAGGTCTACGTGGAGGTCCAGGACGTCAACGACAACGCGCCGCAGACCTCGGAGCCCGTCTACTACCCGTCGGTTGCGGAGAACTCGCCCCAAGGACGTGTCCATCATCCAGATCGAGGCCGTGGACCCGGACGCCCTGGCCAGCGACAAGCTCTCCTACAAGATCACCAGTGGCAACCCCCAGGGATTCTTCGCCATCAACTCCAAGATGGGTAAGACGAAGGCCAAGGCCGCCACTTTGCTGAATTGAACTTTATTGATTCCCAAGGTGGAATTGAATTCTCGCAGGCAAACGTGTGTAGTGCTACTATGCTTTAAATGAAGCGCATAAACAGAATAGTAAAGGTAGACAGAAAACAGACAGTTAAGGTCGTACGTGTTATTAGTGTTATCCATTTGTGGTACAATGAAATCTATTGGAAATGGCCTTGTCTTTTGCTTCACATTGGCTTTATCTATTCCAATGCGTGTGTTCTGTAATTTGAAACACAAAGCATGCACAGTGCCTTGGATTTATCTTCCCACGTATAATGTGTGGCCTAACAGATTGTAGGCAATAGGCTACACGCCGACTGAGAGTCGAGTGTATGTAACGCCATGTCCAATCTCATCACTTGAAAGAATCCAACACCTCTCACAAGGTCGTGAATATCGCTTCTACATAAAGAATAAATGTAGAAAGAATAGATGTTCAATCGCCCTTTGAGACTTTGAGGGTACATGGGGGCAGTTGTAGGTTATTTAGGTTATATCAATATTTTTGTTCTTGTTTGATAAGAAGTCTTCGGTATCTCCAGTATGCCCACATGATTTTAGCATGGTCGATAGGAGAGATGTCTACAGGGGTTTTTCCCACTACCCACAGAGCACAGTGTGTTCACACATGGTGTTCTGAAAATGGACGAACGTTGAATATTTCATCGTTATTCTTGAGGGGGTGAAGCCCACTGGAGCAGACAGCGATTTTACTAACAACATGAGCGGAAATAGGAGTCAAAGTTGAAAACTTAAGCTTTTGAAATGGAAGCCGACCTTTATTGAATGTGGATGTTGTCGTTTTTTCACAGGACTGTGTGTTCTTTTTGGTGGGGTTTTGAGGAATTGTTCACACTTTCTATCCAGTTGGACAGATACCACATTATTACATTTGAATGTGATTTATTATTATAATACCATAGAGCTTGACTTTGTTCAGTTGGCTTTCATTACAATTCAGTCCGGACTTCAAATGCCTTATCTACAGTCCCCATGCCCAGTTATGTAATTACAGTTGGGTTACCAAGCAGTTAGACATTACAAGGCATAACAGCAGCTCAATATGAAAGGTTTGCTTGACTGAATCAAGTCAATCAGCAAAATTATATTTCTATGTCCCCTTTTAATAATTGAACACAGAATGCCTATTACAAACAAGCTTGTTTACTTTGATTGCATTGTGCAACCTTGTATGTCTTTCATTAACTGCTAATTAACAAACTCATTTAAATCCTTCCTCTGAGTTTTGTGTACCAGTCTCTTGTTGCTTTAAATGCAAGTACTCATTTAAACTGACATGAGGAATGGGCGGTAGAGCAATTGTCTCTCCAATTCCCCCATTGACTTGTGTGGTCCCATATTCCAAGGCGGTCCTCCCATCAACAAACTGGTTATTTTTGTTATAGCCAGGGCCAATGTAAATGTTCTTGACCAAATAAGGGTTCCGTCATGTAGCATGCTCCCTCTAGCTTTCCCCAATGATGGAAACTCTCCAAGGAGAGACGGAAAAGAAAGGGAAGGTTTTTCTTTCTTTTCTTTCTAACGCGCATTTAGATCATTTAGGCATAGGTTTGGTAATGAAGGTGGGAGTTGTGTGAGAGGTGGAAGGTTTGTGTGAGTGTGTGTGTGTGTTTTGTGTGGGTGTGTGTGGGTGGGTGTGTGGGTTGACTGTAGATTCCACTTATACAGATAAGACATCCCGAACACAGTAGGTAAAGTGTATTTATCTTGCAACGGAGCAGGCATTCCTGATGTGGAGCAGGCATTCCTGATGTGGAGCAGGCATTCCTGAAGTGGAGCAGGCATTCCTGAAGTGGAGCATGCATTTTTGAAGTGGAACAGGCATTCTTGAAGTGGAACAGTCATTCTTTAAGTGATTTACAGTATAGACTACTAGATATGAGTTCGCCAGACTCATGCTGTCGAGACAATAGCCGTTGTTGGATTTTAGGAGTTGGCCTCGATTTGAGTTTCTCCTATCTGTAGTTAGTACCTGTTGAAGAAAGTATATAGGGCAGACCAGCCTAGACACGAATGCACACCGGTGATTAATCACATAGGATCTGATCAGCCGAAGAGGTTTAATTTCACCCAACGTTTTAACAGGATTGTCTGATTCTATTATACTGTGTTCCCTTAGGAGCTCCAATGGTGCCCTCTGTTCAATGGGCAGATCCATATTTGACCCCGGCCATTGATTTGGGCTGACATCCAAAGATTTTCATTTGACCTCTGAGGTGGAAAGCACGTCACCGCTCAACTGTTGAAAACCCAAAGGTGTGTCTGAGAAAGTGAATTGACGTCCATCTGTGTATTTTCCGGTTAGCTGCTCTAGATGATCGGCTCCGTAGTGTATTGTAGTTGGGTGTTTTTGTCTCCCATTCAAAGAGGCTGGATTTGAAACTCCACGTTCTTTCTTCCTAACGTATCCAATATGCGTCACGGTCTTTCGACGCATTGTTCCTGGATGTTCCAAATACTACCTTATTTTAGCTACCACAGAGCAGATTTCAACTTGCCCTTTGAACCAAATGCTCCTACTTAGCCTACATATTACCAGTAAATATTTCCCCCCTTTCCGGATTACGGGGTATTTATGAAACTCGAAGCTTTACGGGGCTACTGAGTCTACCTGTTTATGTTCCAAACACGCAACGCTTCTCCGGTTGCTTTGTAGGTCTTCTCAAAATGGTTTACACGAAGGACGGTGGTGAGCGAGAGATGAAACCCCATTCATGCATATCAAAGTGTTTTAAATTTTTTTATCAGTGGAACACCAGGGCTCCTAGCGTCAGGTTCGACAAAGAGGTGGCTTGTACAAAGAGAAATTTCAACTAAATCACTGCCCCGTAAATGTGTTTGTGTAATTTGAGAGAGAGAGAGAGAGAGAGAGCGAGAGAGAGAGCGAGAGAGGGAGCGAGAGAGAGAGCGAGAGAGGGAGCGAGAGGGAGCGAGAGAGAGAGCGAGAGAGGGAGCAGAGAGAGAGAGAGAGAGAGAGAGAGAGAGAGAGAGAGAGACAGAGAGAGAGAGCGAGAGAGAGAGAGAGAGAGAGAGAGAGAGAGAGAGAGAGAGCTGTTGCTGAAGCATCATCACAGAATGTTCATAAGCGAACGGGACACATTATCTTTTTATTTTCTATATCACTGCCATTAAGACGAATGGAAAAATTGGCTTCATACCCGGTCGACATTATCAACTCAATATGACATTCTCCCCTGCATATTACAGGACAGCACACTCTGTAATTATATGTTCAGAAACAACGGCAGCAAGGCCCTGTTTTTGGCATATCTACAAAGCTGTAGAAAGGGGTGGGAAAAGAAAGAAAGAAAAACTCATGTGTGTTGTATGTGTGGGTTTTGGCATACGTTGCATACACACGTGGTGCTAGCTGGCTTATTAGCTTTGAAGCTAACATTTCTTCCCTTCAGCTTTCTGCCTGAAAGTCTGACAGCTTCAAATGCAGATCGATGAAGGCTTCTTCTCATGCCACTTTTGGGTCACCCTTTTCCCTATTTTGGTGAGCATTGCAGACACGTGTAGCTTAGCTTGCTAGTTATCATTGAAGCTAGCATTTTCCTCCTGTAGCTTATTGCCTGACAGTCTGAGGGCTTCAAACGCAGATGAAGGCTTCATCTCCTGGCTGCTTTTGTGTCACCTTGCCCTTTTCCCTGTGCAGTCCCCGTATCGGCTGGCTAAATCCCTGGATGAAAGGCTTACTTTATTTCTGCAGAGTAAACAAGTCCGGCTGTTTAGTTCCCTGTAACTCGGGGGGTTTCATTTAAGTGCAAGGCCAGCTCTCTCCCTCTCCCTCTCGCAAGAAACCATGGCAATCCCGTTCGGAGAAAGCTGACAATGGGAATTCATGGGTTTCGGGGTTTCGCTTGGTCTGGAATAAGAAGAGTTCCTCCCCGCTGTTTGGAAGTTTGAACGTTTTCTTTTCCCCAGTCTTTCCAAGACGCCAAGGAGAATTGGGTCACTTGAATACTGTCTGCTTTGTGAGATTGACTCCTTGGCCATCAATGTATGTGTGCAGCATTGTATGTGCCTCCTCACATAACAGTGGAGTGTATCCAGAGCTGGTGTGAACGACTCTCCCCCTCTCTCCTTCACCTGATCTAGTGCTAACCCACCCACTCGCTGTGTTGAAGCGGATCAGGTTTATCATGATACACATACCACAGGATTCCCTCCCTTCCTCCTCTCTCATTCGTCCCTCCCCCCCTCTCTCTCTCTCTCTGGGTTCAGCGTCCTTTTCAAACACAGCCCCGGTCAGAAAACACGTTTCTGTTTTTCCCACCCTCGCTCTGCTTGACTCCCAGCGAGCCCTTGTAGGAGTAGAGTTACCGAGTTACCCACCTCCTGCTCTGTACAAGCCTCCACTCTCACGTACACTCTCCACTCTTTAAATCGCTACAAAGCTTTGGCCTCTCGTTATAAAGCGACGTCGGGAGGTATTCTCGGGCGGTCGTCAGGGAGAGGTGGACGTGAGCTGCCTACCTGCGTAGAGGGAGAGTATGAAGACGGTTACTGTTAATGATACCTGGCGAAAGAGGGAATTAAATGATGAAGGCAGCCTGCTGTGACGTTTTGGACTGGACTTTCAACATGTTCGGAACTGGAGGTTGTGCTCAAACAGCTGTGAATTCTCGTCGGAAATACACTTGCACTCAGGAAACAGGGAGGGAGAGGGAGAGGTCAGCCAAAGATCAAAAAGAATATCGCAGAGAGTCTGTGATAGCCTAATTCTAACTATCTGGCAATCCTATGTAGTCCAAAAGTGATACACCAATGTGTCATCATGTACTGATGATTATGATAATGGTTATGTCCATTGTCATCTGTAAGAGCAAGAGCACCAATAGTCTCTGGTTCAGTATTTCAGTGTTTAACTACGATCCCTTTAGGACTCTCTTTTATGACGATTAGGTTCAAGGTTCCCTATGAACAAAAAAACGTCCTTGCCCAAGAGACTGTTGTATAGTCTGTTGTATGAAAGTTAGCCTTGGAGCGCAAACACACAACACCTCCCCTTTCACAATGAGGCACTCAATGTTCTTCACTTGACAACAGTACAGCATAGCCCATTCACTTAGTTCTGCCTCCTCTTTTAGTCCTGACAATGGCATGTCCTGTGTGGGACAGTGTTGTGTATACCACATTGTTTCCCCCGCATTTGGCGGCAGCAGTTGACCCACGTATTGAAATGTTTGGGAAAGATAAACCCAGGTGATTCTTTTTTCTTTTTTTTGCCCCCCTTTGAAAATGAGGGCTCAACGCCACCTCCTAGCGAGTCCGGATCAGAGAGCCAGTCATTGTAGTAAATTGAAAAGGAATATCTCGTTGGCAAGCATGGTTTACTCTTGACAGCTTTAATATGCATTTCTAATGCCAGTAGTTGTATGAAAAGCCGTTAGAACAGGAACAAAAATAAATAGCCGGTGGGGTCCGGGCTTCAAATCATCCACTCCGGGATATACTCCGTGATATACTCGTATCAGCTTTCAGCGACGCCTTCTCTGTTAGAAAAGGGGAAGAGAAAAAAACATCTGACAATGTGCACCACGTTTTTCAAAGCGCCCAGGCCCGATAGCGAGGGGAAGCCAGATAGGAAATGGATACTACCTCCAACGACTTCCTGCCGTTTCCTGCGATTCGGGGATTGGCACGAGACACCAAATGTTATCAAAGGAGCAAGAAAGGAAAGGGATGGAGTATACTTTTTTTTTTCAGGGAAACTAATCCACAGCTTCTAGCTACACCTGAACCTTTGTAGGCTGTTGTTAGTGTGTGTGTCTGCCTAGTGTGTGTCCATCTGGGAGGCCTATGGCAGTACAAGGCTCCCTCACCTCTCTGGGAACAGCTGAATCTACATCCTTGCATACCGACCAGACTGTCTTGTCTTCAGCGCGTGACTGACAACAGGAATGTACACAGGAGCCGATGTAAAAAAAACATGGCTGTCATCTGCCGGGGATTGGTGTTTTCTCACTCACTCACACACACACAAGGTGTTTCCGGTCTTTCACTGTCTATTATTGCGCTACCTTACTCTTCTTACCTCCCTCTCCCTGTTTCTCTCTTTCTCTGTCTCTCTCTCTCTTCCTCCCTCTAAATTGAAGGCAGACACATTACATTCAGGTATAATATAAACAGTAAAGCCAGTATGTAGACCCCAGCTGGTAATCAGCTCCACAGTGCCCAATTACTCATCCTCATCACGAAACCATACATCAATCACACGCTCAAACAGGAATTTGCACAGAAAAAACAGACAAGGGCTGCATTCCTATAGGCACACCGTAGCAAAAAGTTTTGCAACAGGAGATGAAAATGTGTGCCTCTCCTTGGAGAAGTCCCTCACTGTTTTAGCCAGTTTTCTTCCGTTTGGTGTCCTGTGAATACGACCCCCGTCACATTTAACCATGGGAATCACAATCAGTAACACCCAGGTGGCTCTGATACGCTTTCAATGTACCACGACCACAGATGACATTGGCCTTATAAAAATCGGTCCCCGAAATTGCTTTCCTTCAGTGTCGATATTTATTTCTGTTTATGGTCGTAAGCAACTGCGCTTCCTTGTGCTTCCGCTTATTGACAGTCCTGCACATCCTGTCGGGGAAAATTCCCAAGCTTCCAAAATTCCTCGGCTTCCATCATTAATATGTACAGTTGTGGACAAAAGTTTTGAGAATGACACAAATATAAATTTTCACTCCAGAATGTCATGAAGAGTGATCAGATGAATTGCAATTAATTGCAAAGTCCCTCTTTGCCATGCAAATGAACTGAATCCCCCAAAAAACATTTCCACTGCATTTCATCCCTGCCACAAAAGGACCAGCTGACATCATGTCAGTGATTCTCTCGTTAACACAGGTGTGAGTGTTGAGGAGGACAAGGCTGGAGATCACTGTCATGCTGATTGAGTTCAAATAACAGACTGGAAGCTTAAAAAGGATGGTGGTGCTTGGAATCATTGTTCTTCCTCTGTCAACCATGGTTACCTGCAAGGAAACACATGCCTACTTCATTGCTTTGCACAAAAAGGGCTTCACAGGCAAGGATATTGCTGCCAGTAAGATTGCACCTAAATCAACCATTTATTGGATCATCAAGAACTTCAAGGGGAGTGGTTCAATTGTTGTGAAGAAGGCTTCAGGGCGCCCAAGAAAGTCCAGCACGCGCCAGGACCGTCTCCTAAAGTTGATTCAGCTGCGGGATCGGGACTTCACCAGTACAGAGCTTGCTGAGGAATGGCAGCAGGCAGGTGTGAGTGCATCTGCACGCACAGTGAGGCGAAGACTGTTGGAGGATGGCCTGGTGCTAAGAAGGGCAGCAAAGAAGCCACTTCTCTCCAGGAAAAACATCAGGGACAGACTTATATTCTGCAAAAGGTACAGGGATTGGACTGCTGAGGACTGGGGTAAAGTCATTTTATCTGATGAATCCCCTTTCCGATTGTTTGGGGCATCCGGAAAAAATCCTGTGTCATGCCAACAGTAAAGCATCCTGAGACCATTCATGTGTGGGGTTGCTTCTCAGCCAAGGGAGTGGGCTCACTCACAATTTTGCCTAAGAACACAGCCGTGAATAAAGAATGGTACCAACACATCCTCCGAGAGCAACTTCTCCCAACCATCCAGGAATAGTTTGGTGACGAACAGTGCCTTTTCCAGCATGATGGAGCACCCTTGCCATAAGGAAAAAGTGATAACTAAGTGACTCGGTGGACAAAACATTGATATTTTGGGTCCAAGGCCAGGAAACTCCCCAGACCTTAATCCCATTGAGAACTTGTGGTCAATCCTCAAGAGGCGGGTGGACAAACAAAAACCCACAAATTCTGACAAACTCCAAGCATTGATTATGCAAGAAGGGGCTGCCATCAGTCAGGATGTGGTCCAGAAGTTAATTGACAGCATGCCAGGGCGGATTACAGAGTTCTTGAAAAAGAATCTGCAAATATTGACTCTTTGCATCAACTTCATGTAATTGTCAATAAAGCCTTTGACACTTATGAAATGCTTGTAATTATACTTCAGTATTCCATAGCAACATCTGACAAAAATATCTAAAGACACTGAAGCAGAAAACCATGTGGAAATTAATATTTGTGTAATTCTCAAAACTTTTGGCCACGACTGTATATTAGCTTTGGAGATTATATATTTTCCCAGATCCCCTGTATCCGTCCTAATCGAGAAACGTCTACAGAGAGACAGTGAGCTCATAGTAGGCATCCCTCTTTTTGCGTCCCTATTGGAAACCTATTCCCTACTTACTGCATTACTTTTGACCAGGGCCCACTGTCAAAAGAAGTGCACTATGTAGGGAATTGTGCACCATTTGGGACGCAGACATTGTTTGTTTATATCCCCTCTTATGAATATCCATTAGATGAGCCCTATTAGCTACCTGGTAGGAGGGTAATGAGGTAGGGAGCATGGTCCTCTGAAGCATCCCTATCCCTCCTTGCAGTGCAGTGCCTAGGGGAGCGAGGCAGGCATTTTAGTTTTGAAGTGGTTTAGTTGTCCCTCTCTCTCCCCTTCAATAAATGCGAGCCATTTTCACAAAGACCCCGTCTTAGCAGCAGGTGTGGGAGGGTCACGGGAGGGTATTGTCTGAGTCCACTGACACTGTGTCAGCATGTCCCTGTCTGAGTGTGTGGTGGTTTCTATCTTTTGGTGTGAATCTGTGTCCCTGTTTGTACGTGTAAAGTGGGCTCTTATGGGGAATGCAGGGGCCTTTTGTAAGCTGTGTGAAGTGCGGCATTCCTCCCCTAGCTAAATGTTACATCTGTGGAGGCCCATCAATGGTCCCCAGTCAACGGCTCTGTGGCAGCTCACTTTTAAAGGAACACCCAAACAACACCTTCTTTACTCTAAGTGTTTATCCTGCCCTATCTTAGAACCCCTCACACAAGTCAGCCATGCTTTGGGCTACTTCTTTTGGGATACTTTGCCGGCCTCCATTTTGGAGACACGTTTGTGCTGAAGGACACGCTGCGGAGTGCCTCTCCTCTGCAACTGTTGTTTTTCCCCTCTTCTCAAAGCAGCCTGGCTGTAATTACTGTCGGCCCCAGCTCAGCCCACTCCCAAGGAGGCTTGTGTGTGTGTGTGTGTGTGTGTTTGGAGCGCTGTTGGCAGGCCTATATGTAGCCTGTTGGCGGGCCTGTATGTCGCCTGTTGGCGGGCCTGTATGTCGCCTGTTGGCAGACCTATATGTAGCCTGTTGGCATGCCTGTATGTAGCCTGTTGGCAGGCCTATATGTAGCCTGTTGGCAGGCCTATATGTAGCCTGTTGGCAGGCCTGTATGTAGCCTGTTGGCAGGCCTGTATGTAGCCTGTTGGCAGACCTATATGTAGCCTGTTGGCAGACCTATATGTAGCCTGTTGGCAGCCTGTTGGCAGGCCTATATGTAGCCTGTTGGCGGGCCTGTATGTCGCCTGTTGGCGGGCCTGTATGTCGCCTGTTGGCGGGCCTGTATGTCGCCTGTTGGCAGACCTATATGTAGCCTGTTGGCATGCCTGTATGTAGCCTGTTGGCAGGCCTATATGTAGCCTGTTGGCAGGCCTATATGTAGCCTGTTGGCAGGCCTGTATGTAGCCTGTTGGCAGGCCTGTATGTAGCCTGTTGGCAGACCTATATGTAGCCTGTTGGCAGACCTATATGTAGCCTGTTGGCAGCCTGTTGGCAGACCTATATGTAGCCTGTTGGCAGCCTGTTGGCAGGCCTATATGTAGCCTGTTGGCAGGCCTATATGTAGCCTGTTGGCAGCCTGTTGGCAGTCCTATATGTAGCCTGCCAACAGCTGTACAGCTCCTCCAATCTTAACACAACTTAGTTTTGTTGACTTCTGTCTGTACTCTGTATCTAGGACTAGTCCCTATAGCTATACACCGACTGTAAAACACTTTCCATGACATAGACTGACCAGGTGAATCCAGGTGAAAGTTACGATCCCTTATTGGTGTCACCTGTTCAATCACTGTAGATGAAGGGGAGGAAACAGGTTAAAGAATTATTTTTAAGCCTTGAGACAACTGAGACATGGATTGGGAAAGACAAAAGATTGAAGTGCCTTTGAACAGGGTATGGTAGTAGGTGCCAGGCACACCAGTTTGTGTCAAGAACTGCAATGCTGCTGGGGGTTTTCACACTCAACATTTTCCTGTAGGTATCAAGAATGGTCCACTACCCAAAGGACATCCATACAACTTGACACAACTGTGGTAAGCGTCGGAGTCAACATGGGCTGGGCATTCCCTGTAGAACGCTTTCCACACCTTATAGAGTCCACTCCCCAACGATTTGAGGCTGTTCTGAGAAGAAGGGGGGGGGGGCGCAACTCAATATTAGGAAGGTGTTCTTAATGTTTAGTAGACTGTGTATAGTACCTATAGGCAGCAGTGTATTTCCAAGGCAGAATTGATCGTCAGAGGCTGGAAGCCTGGAGCCGTGGCTCAGGTAAAGATAGGAACGTACGCTAAGCTAAGAGTACTACTTTATAGTTGTTGACGTTTATAACTCCCACATCAAAGGACCGCTCCCGAGAGCTAGGAGACAGTTAAGATACTTAAAAAATATCAAAAAAAGATAGCTCCAGCCATCCGGATCAATTTAGAGCAACCTTATCTAAAGGTTCTACCTCAGTTAAATGTAGCTTCTTGCTAGGATGGAGGTGCAGAGGAGTCAACCCCCGTCCCTTCAATTAAAGCTGTGGAGGATTTTCAGCCTGGCACACTTGGCAGCTTGACAAAGGGGAACGTGTGTGTGTGTGTGAGAGCGCAACCCCCTCTCTTTGCCAGTCTTTGGGAAATGTAGGTAGTATTATTGTGTGTATGTGTGTGTATATATATATATATGTGTGTGTGAGCCACTCTCTCTTTCATTCTTTGGGAAATGGGGGTAATACGATCACTTTGTTTACGTCCATTGAGATGCCTTGCAAATTGACCGGTTTTCAGGACAGCCCCTCCGATATGCCTTACCTTCTTTTACAAAGAGCCTTGTTCGCCGTGACCTTTTAAAAGCTATGTCACAATCAGCTGCTAGTATCAACCCATAACACCTCCCATCGCCAAACTACCCTGCGTTATTTCCACAGCACAGTGTAGCCCATTGACTTCCTTCTTACATTTGTCCTGACGGTGGCATGTTGTCAAGAGTCCTTCTTTTCTTAATCGCTCCCAATTTCCTGGACAAGCTTTTCCAACTTGTAATGCCTTCATTAGCTTTGTTCAATGTATTACAAACCAAAAAAAACTAGCTTAGCACAACAAGGGAAACATTGTCTTTCTCTAATGCTGATAGCGCTTTGTTTTTATTTATTTTCAATTCCAAATGAACATTGTTACTTTTTAGGGTTTAGTATGACACCCGGGGGAGCTCTGGCTCAGTTGAGTCCTTCATTTGCTGTGCAGGGCTATTTTGAGAGGTGCTGTAAGTTGTGGGCTTGCTATTCTGATTTGCACCATATGTGCCATTGATGGGCTCGGGTTTCGGAAATCCTTTTTTTGCTATGATAATCAGGTCGACCAGCCGGCTCTGGTGTGGTCTGCTCTGGCACGTCTACTCTGCACTCATGTCTACTGCAAGGTTACAATTACGCCGGGAGTGAGAATACACTGCTTATTATTTGAGGAGAAGAGACTGCTCGTATATTGTAGTCATATATTTAATTCTGTTCTCTCTTCTCCCTGTCCTTTGGTTGAATCTGATTCAAATCGTATCAGATCTTGAGGCATGAGTTTTGCATTTATTGTTTTTCTTGGCTAAGCCAGGATAGCAACGCTTTAAGTCCCTACTACTGCTGTAGCCCTCAGAAAAGAGAAACACCCCTGTGTGAAAATAATTGCAGTCACAGTGGAAATTGGGGGCTCTCTAAATCCTTAAAACAAACCATGGGATCTCATTCGAAACCCCTACACTCTAACAAACGAGTTGAGGCTCTGGTGCTCGGGCTAGGGGCTGCAGTTGACTGTGTCTGCCCGCCTCTGTATTTGTTCAGTTTGCGGTATAAAGCCTCAGTTAGAGTTTAGAGGCCACCGCTGTTGTCAGAGTCCGTTAGCGGACCGCTGCGATATTCCCCGTCTGGAGGACGGGGTGGCCTGGCAGTGGACCTGTCTGGGGCGCGGAGGTGTTCGGGGGGTTGGAGACCTTTCTAAGGGTTAGTATCTCAGCCCCTTCCTCCTCTCGCAGGTCATTTAGCAGAAGGGATGGATGACATATCCAAGGAAACAAAGAATGGAGGGCATGATTTTCACAAACACTGTAAATCCGCTATTTACCCTGGCCCTTTCATGCTTTAGTGTTAGTTTGGCTTTAGGAAGCACATCATGCGTCTTGTAATGAGGTTTGTCTGCCATTACAAATATGCCTTTTTCCTCTATGGTTTTGTGGTTTCGTTTTCATGATTGCATGAAGTCAAGAAAATGGATATCACGTTGTCCTGTAGTAAGAAAATATAACATTGATACATTTATCGTTGCCATAGTACTAACAAACCTCTCTTTTCTCTCAACAGGTCTTGTTACAACTACCTCGAGAAAGCTGGATCGAGAACAGCAGGACGAGCACATTCTTGAGGTAAGCACCTTGTTTTGTCTGGTCTACCACTAACAGAAAGGGGGAGGGAGAAAGAAGAGGGAGAATGAAAAAAAAACGGTCTACTTCCTTATCTGTCCATCTGTGTGAGCCCTCGTGTTTGTTTGGAGAATCATTAGCAGCATTGCTAATCATCAGAAAGGTCCTCAAGGACGACCTCTTCAGCCGAAACGGCCAAAAGTCCAAAAGCATCCATTTTATTTGCCTCTCTAAACTTTAGGCTTGGCTGGCTTCAACCTCCAACCGACGTACTTTGGCCGAGCGCCAAGCATTGCCAACAAAACAAGCTGGAGCACAGTTCCACACTAACAGGCGGAAGGGGGGTTTGGGTTTTGGATCATGATTCCGCCGGTTGAGATTTCCAGGGGGGAATCAGGGTGACTGTGCCTTTGTTCTTCGCCAGTGTACCATCACGGGATCGAGGGAGGCAACCCGGGGCAGGAAGCAAACCTTCAACACCGGGTTGATGTTTAAACTTGTGGATACATTTTTCTCTCTCTATCGCCATGTCTCTTTCTGTCTCTCCCTCTCTATCTTCTCTAACCCCACCCTCCACCCCCCCTCTTCATTCCGTTCCCTCTGCCCAACCTAACCAAACGTTTAACGCCAGCACATTTAATTTTGTGCCAAGATCGATTAACCAGATTGGGCGCTGCTTAATTATCGTTATAGGAGTTAATGCAATTCGAGGTTCATTGGATGCCAATTAATGCCGATGTGTGCCCGCATGCCAGCCATTCCCTGTGTTTTCATACTCAATTTACACAGTGGGACGCACTCCTTTTATTCTGGGACTGGAGAGTAAAGATAGTGGGGGACAGGAGGGGAGGGATCTGTTCTCCTGAGGAAGACATGTTACTGCCTCTCGCTTCTCCTCCTCTCTCTTTCTCCCTCCCCCCTCTCTCATTCTCTCCAACCACATCTATGATAATGAAATGGCCTACTCCTAGATTTGATTGCCGAGTTGCAGAGGCCTCAAGAGAGAGGAAAAATAAAATGAAGCTTTCGACACAAAAGCCCTTTTAATTTGTTAAAGTGACCAGGTCAGGATCCCTCTGTGCGAACGACCGAGCAGATTGCCTGGACAGTCAGAGTCAAAAGCTACCCTTGAGGGTTAATCTCAGGGGCATTGGTTGGTGTGTGACAGTAGAATTAGAGATAAAGAGAGCTGATAGCCAGAGCCCGTTGGTTATTATTACGCTGTTCATTTGTCCCGTTTGAAGAAATGCTCCGGCAGACGTTAAATAACCACATTAAATGTTAACAAGCTCAAAGCTTGTTCTTTCATGTTGGGGCCAAATGAAAATGCACAGCGACATTCATACACTTATATATATATATATATATAGAACCAGTCAAAATTTTGGACACACCTACTCATTCAAGGGTTTTTCTTTATTTTTACTATTTTCTACACTGTAGAATAATAGTGAAGACATCAAATAACACATATGGAATAATGTAGTAACTTAAAAAAGTGTTAAACACATTTTAATATATTTGAGATTCTTCAAGGTAGCCACCCTTTGCCTTGGTGAAAGCTTTGCACACTCTTGGCATTCTCTCAACCAGCTTCACCTGGAATGCTTTTTCAACAGTCCTGAAGGAGTTCCCACATACAGTGAGGGAAAAAGGTATTTGATCCCCTGCTGATTTTGTACGTTTGCCCACTGACAAAGAAATGATCAGTCTATAATTTTAATGGTAGGTTTATTTGAACAGTGAGAGACAGAATAACAACAAAAATATTTTTTATAAATTGATTTGCATTTTAATGAGGGAAATAAGTATTTGACCCCCTCTGCAAAACATGACTTAGTACTTGGTGGAAAAACCCTTGTTGGCAATCACAGAGGTCAGACGTTTCTTGTAGTTGGTCACCAGGTTTGCACACATCTCAGGAGGGATTTTGTCCCACTCCTCTTTGCAGTCATTAAGGTTTCGAGGCTGACGTTTGGCAACTCAAACCTTCAGCTCCCTCCACAGATTTTCTATGGGATTAAGGTCTGGAGACTGGCTAGGCCACTCCAGGACCTTAATGTGCTTCTTCTTGAGCCACTCCTTTGTTGCCTTGGCCGTGTGTTTTGGGTCATTGTCATGCTGGAATACCCATCCATGACCCATTTTCAATGCCCTGGCTGAGGGAAGGAGGTTTTCACCCAAGATTTGACTGTACATGGCCCCGTCCATCGTCCCTTTGATGCGGTGAAGTTGTCCTGTCCCCTTAGCAGAAAAACACCCCCAAAGCATAATGATTCCACCTCCATGTTTGACGGTGTTCTTGGGGTCATAGGCAGCATTCCTCCTCCTCCAAACACGGCAAGTTGAGCTCCATTTTGGTCTCATCTGACCACAACACTTTCACCCAGTTCATTGGCAAACTTCAGACGAGCATGTATATGTGCTTTCTTGAGCAGGTGGACCTTGCGGGCGCTGTAGGATTTCAGTCCTTCACGGCGTAGTGTGTTACCAATTGTTTTCTTGGTGACTATGGTCCCAGCTGCCTTGTGATCATTGACAAGATCCTCCCGTGTAGTTCTGGGCTGATTCCTCACCGTTCTCATGATCAATGCAACTCCACGAGGTGAGATCTTGCATGGAGCCCCAGGCCGAGGGAGATTGACAGTTATTTTGTGTTTCTTCCATTTGCGAATAATCACACCAACTGTTGTCACCTTCTCACCAAGCTGCTTGGCGATGGTCTTGTAGCCCATTCCAGCCTTGTGTAGGTCTACAATCTTGTCCCTGACATCCTTGGAGAGGTCTTTGGTCTTGGCCATGGTGGAGAGTTTGGAATCTGATTGATTGATTGCTTCTGTGGACAGGTGTCTTTTATACAGGTAACAAGCTGAGCTTAGGAGCACTCCCTTTAACTTGTTAGGGAGCAGTGCATGAGGTGACCGTTTTGGAGAGCCTGGCGTGCCCAAAGTAAAATGCCTCCCATTCAGGCCCAGAAAATAGGATATGCATATATTTAGTACCATTGGATAGGAAACATTTTCCAAAACTGTTAACCATTTGTCTGTGAGTGAAACAGAACGCATATAGCAGGCGAAACCCCGAGGAATTTCTGTCCTGGAAAAAGTGATTTTGACACATTGCTCATTTGGGAAACCCTCCCTAATGAAAATGACCATATAAAGGCATATGAATGCAGTACACGTCGCTTCCTTATGATGTCAACAGCCTCGAGACAGTGTATTTCTTCCATTTTGGATGAATAACACCAGAGAAAAAGACCAAAAAGTGAGTCCCCCCTTGATGACAACAGTACCCAGCGCTCGCGCACGAGAGAAGTCACGCAGTGTCTTTTTTACCGTCGTTATCGATCAGTTTATATTCCGGTATAAACTGATCAATATAAATACTGATAAATATACGTAAAAGTGTTCCTAAGGATACATTTAAAACTATGTTTGATTGTTCTTGGACAAGTTTATAGGTATAAGATGAACGAGTTCGCGTCACGTTTTAATGGAGGAGTGGAAGCTGTCGTTTCTGATTATAACGTGCGAACCAAATGGAGGATTTATGGATAAAATACGTTACTTTTTCTAACAAAAGAACCATGGATTGTCTTCGTTGGACACTTAGGATGACCTCAGCAGAAGTTCTTCAACAGGTAATTGATTTGTTTTCGCTGTGAAATGTGTTATGTGTGTGCCATGATGGCTAATCGATACATGGCTATGGGAAAAATATGTGAGGTGCTACCCTCAAACAATGAAATGTGCTGCTTTCGCCGTAAAGCCTTTTTGAAATCTGACAACGCTGTGATATTGCCAAGAAACAGAGCTTTTGATGAGTATGGAACACTTGTATATTGGTGGATGTTTAATAATTCCACCTTTTGATTTTGAATTTGGTGCTTTACATTTTCCCTGGTAGTGTCGGGAGGAGCCCGCTAGCGCCCCACTGGGCCCCAAGAAGTTAAGAGTGTGCTCCTAATCTCAGCTCGTTACCTGTATAAAAGACACCTGGGAGCCAGAAATCTTTCTGATTGAGATGGGGTCAAATACTTATTTCCCTCATTAAAGTGCAAATCAATTTATAACATTTTTAACATGCATTTTTCTGGATTTTTTTGTTGTTATTCTGTCTCTCACTGTTCAAATAAACCTACCATTAAAATTATAGACTGATCATTTCTTTGTCAGTGGGCAAACGTACAAAATCAGCAAGGGATCAAATACTTTTTCCCCTCACTGTATGCTCTTGCTGGCTGCTTTTCCTTCACTCTGCGGTCCAACTTATCCCAAACCTCAGGCCCCCGAGTGGCAAAGTGGTCTAAGACACTGCATCTCAGTGCAAGAGGCGTCACTGCAGTACCTTGTTCGAATCCGTGCTGCATCACATCCGGTTGTGATTGGGAGTCCCATAGGGTGACGGACAAGTTGTCCAAGTTTGGCTGGGGTAGGCTGTCATTGTAAATAAGAATTTGTTCTGAACTGACTTGCCTAGTTAAATAAAGGCTATATGAAATAAAAAAAACATCTCAATTGGGTTGAGGTTGGGTGATTGTGGAGGCCAGGTAATCGGATGCAGCACTCCATCACTCTCCTTCTTTGTCAAATAGCCATGCTGGTTATGTGTGCCTTGACTTCTAAACAAATCACTGACAGTGTCACCAGGAAAACACCATCACACCTCCTCCTCCATGCTTCACGGTGGGAACTACACATGCAGAGATCATACGTTCACCTACTCTGCGTCTCACAAAGACACGGCGGTTGGAACCAAAAATCTCCAATTTGGACTCATCAGCCCAAGCAAGTCTTTTCTTCTTATTGGTGTCCTTTAGTAGTGGTTTCTTTGCAGCAATTCGACCATGAAGGCCTGATTCACGCAGTCTCCTCTGAACAGTTGATGTTGAGATCTGTCTGTTACTAGCATTTATTTGGGCTGCAATTTCGACTGCACTTGAAGGAGTTTGCGAAGGGTTTTGCGACTGCACTTGAAGAAACGTTCAAAGTTCTTGACATGGTCCAGATTGACTGACCTTCATGTCTTAAAGTAATGATGGACTGTCGTTTCTCTTTGCTTATTTGAGCTGTTCTTGCCATAATATGGACTTGGTATTTTACCAAATAGGGCTATCTTCTGTATACCCCCTACCATGTCACAACACAACTGATTGACTCAAACACATTAAGAAGGAAAGAAATTCCACAGCACACCTGTTAATTTAAATTCATTCCAGGTGACTACCTCATAAAGCTGGTTGAGAGAATGCCAAGAGTGTGTTAAGCTGTCATCAAGGCAAAGGGTGGCTACTTTGGTAACTACATGTTTCCATATGTGTTATTTCATAGTTTTGATGTATTCACTATTATTCTACAATGTAGAAAATAGTAAAAAGAAAGAAAAACCCTTGAATGAGTAGGTGTGTCCAAACCTTTGACTGGTGCTGTATGTGTGTGTGTGTGTGTGTGTGTGTGTGTGTGTGTGTGTGTGTGTGTGTGTGCGTGTGCGTGTGCGTGCGTACGTGCGTGTGTGTGTGTGTGTGTGTATAACTCAGGTGGTGGTGGAGAAAGGGGTTTCAGACTAGGGTTTGAGGTCTTCCCACCTTCCCTCCACCACCTTTGTCCTATAAGCTGATCTCATGTCAGTCTCACCAAGATAAGCCTGGCATTTGCTCACTCAGAGAACTCCCCCACTCCCACTGCCAGTGGCGCTCACACACGTACACTCTGTCATGTGCACACATGCACTGACGCAAGCAAACACACACACCACCACCACCACCACCCCATCTTAAACCCCATCCCTTTCCCCACCCACCCACCCACCCCACCTCCCCTCCCGGCTGACCCAAACTTAAGGAAAACGTTGACTATGTACAGACTCAGCGAGCGTAGCCTTGCTATTGAGAAAGGCCGCCTGGCTCTCAAGAGAAGACCGGCTGTGTCGCACACTGCCCACAAAATGAGGTGGAAACTGAGCTGCACTTCCTAACCTCCTGCCAAATGTATGACCATATTAGAGACACATATTTCCCTCAGATTACGCAGATCCACAAAGAATTCGAAAACAAACCCAATTTTGATAAACTCCAAATTTCTACTGGGTGAAATACCACAGTGTGCCATCACAGCAGCAATATTTGTGATCTGTTGCCACAAGAAAAGGGCAAACAGTGAAGAACTCATATTTATGTTTATTTATTTATATATATATATATATATTTATTTATTTTCCCTTTTGTACTTTAACTATTTGCACCATGTTACAACACTGTATATAGACATCATATGACATCTGAAATGTCTTTATTCTTCTGGAACCTCTGTGAGTGTAATGTTTACTGTTCATTTTAATTGTTTACTTCACTTTTGTTTATTATCTACTTCACTTGCTTTGGCAATGTTAACATATATTTCCTGTGCCAATAAAGCCCTTGAATTGAATTGAGAGTAAGGGAGAGAGAGGGAGGGAGGGAGGGAGGGAGGGAGGGAGAGAGAGAGAGAGAGAGAGGGAGGGGAGAGGGAGAGGGAGGGAGGGAGGGGAGAGGGGAGGGAGGGAGAGGAGAGAGAGAGAGGTAAGGGAGAGGGAGAGGGAGGGAGGGGAGAGAGGAGGGAGGGGAGAGAGAGAGAGAGAGAGAGGAGAGGAGGGAGGGGAGAGGGTGGGAGGGAGGGAGGGAGAGGGTGGGAGAGGAGGGAGGAGAGGGAGGGAGGAGGGAGAGGAGAGGTAGGGGGAGGGAGAGGGAGAGGAGGGAGGAGAGGGGAGGGAGGAGAGAGAGAGAGGGGAGAGGGAGGGGAGGGGAGAGGGTGGGGAGGGAGGGAGGAGGGAGGGAGGAGTGGAGAGAGAGAGGAAAGAGAGGGAGAGGAGGGAGGGAGAGGAGAGAGAGAGAGGGAGGGAAGGGAGAGGGAGGGAGGGAGGGAGAGAGAGAGGAAAGAGAGAGAGGGGAGAGAGGGGAGAGGGAGGGGAGGAGAGGGAGGGGAGGGAGAGAGAGAGAGGAGGAGAGGAGGGAAGGGAGAGAGGGAGGAGGGAGGGAGGAGAGAGGGGGAGAGAGAGAGGGAAAGAGAGAGAGAGAGGGAGGGGGAGAGGGAGGGAGGGGAGAGGAGAGAGAGAGAGAGAGGGGAGGGAGGGAGGGAGAGGGAGGAGAGAGAGAGAGAGGAAAGAGGAGGGAGGGAGAGAGAGAGAGAGAGAGAGAGAGAGGGGAGAGGGAGAGAGAGGGGAGGGAGGGGTAGAAGGAGGGAGGGAGAGAGAGAGAGAGAGAGGGAGGGAGAGGGAGGGAGAGGGTGGGAGGGAGGGAGGGAGAGGAGGAGGGAGGAGAGAGGAGGGAGGGAGGGAGAGGGGAGGAGGGAGGGAGGAGAGGGGAGGGAGGAGAGGGAGGAGGAGAGAGAGAGGAGAGAGGGAGGGAGGGAGGAAGGGGAGAGAGAGAGGGAGGAATGGGGACGAGAGAGAGGGAGGGAGGGAGGGGAGAGAGAGGAATTAACAAGGGAGACATGTTAGGACATGCTCGCCCAGACCTGCAAGAGAGGCAAGTTGAATGTTCTGCTCATATCTCTACACCCAACTTCCCAACTTTCTAGTCTCAGCCACTTTCTGGACGAATGCCCTCTGAGGTGTCTAGGCACTAACGTTTCACTACATCAGACTTGACAGTTGGCCACCATTTCACCGGGTGTTTTTTTTTGCAGACGTGCAAATGTAAACATTTAATTTTAGGAAAAGCCTGAGAACCACTGTGACACTGTCTTCACGCTGTTGTGACTGTCTGACAGTGAGAGACTGGCCTCCGGTAAAGGCTTTGTTTTGAGAGTAGGATGTGAGCAACTGTCGGCTCGGCTCGGAAGCGCAAACACAAGCACACACACACACACGCGCGCACACGCACGCACGCATCTACACACACGCACGCACGCACGCATCTACACACACGCACGCACGCGACGCACGCACATCTACACACGCCGCACACGCCGACGCATCTACACACACGCACGCGCATCTACACACACGCACGACGCACGCATCTACACACACGCACGCACGCACGCATCTACACACACGCACGCACGCGCGCACACACACACACACACACACACACGCAAACACGCACACACACGCACACGCAAACACGCACACAGTCTCTCTCACGCACACAGTCTCTCTCACACACACACACACACACACGCGCGCGCACACACACACACACACACGCGCATGTGTGCCACACACACACACACACACACACACAGTCTCTCTCACGCCACAGTCTCTCTCACACACACACGCACGGCACACAGTCTCTCTACACACACACACACACACACACACACACATACGCCGCACACACACGCACACACACACGCACACACCCACGCACACACACACATACGCCCTGTGCACACACACACACACCTGCACGCAGCACCTGCAAACACGCACACCTGCACACACGCCACACACACACCTGCCACACAGTCTCTCTCACACACACACACACGCACGCACGCACACACACAGTCTCACACACACGCACACACACACACACACACACATGCCGCACACACACACACACACATACGCACACACACACACACACCCACGCACACACCCACGCACACACACACATACGCACACACACACACACACACACACACACACACACACACACACACACACACACACACACACACACACACACACACACACACACACACACACACTCCCTCTCTCTCTGTCTGACAAGGTAAAAGTCTGTCGTTCTGCCACTGAGAAAGGCAGTTAACCCACGGCGCCCCGTACAGTATTACAGAGTTCAGTTTGTTTTTGTAATTGAAGCTCTTATCTTGTCTCTCCGGTTGCTCGGCATAATTACCATTCAGTCTGCGTCCTAGATGGCACCCTATTCCCTATTTAATGCACTACTTTTGACCATAGGCCTGTGGGCCCTGGTCGAAAAAAGTGCACTATATCGGAAATAGGATATAATTTGTGATGCACACACACATACAGCAGAGTTCAGCTGTTCACATTAGCCCGGGTCCTCGTCTTCAGCTTTTTTCAATCCGCTGCTTTGATTTCTCAAAGGGAACACGGAACTGTGGACAAAGCGTGTGTACCAATGACACTCTATTCCTATATAGTGCACTACTTTTGAACAGGACACCTAGGGCTCTGGTCAAAAGTAGTGCACTATGTAGATGTAGGGTGCCATTTGGGATGCATAAAGAAAATATCCGAAACGGTGCCAAATGAACTCATCTGCCCGTAATGGCAATGTTCATTACAGAATATGAGAATACGGGCCAACGCACCGGCAACACTGCTCCCGAGAGGCGCACGCCGCCTCAAACTCGAATGGTCCTCGTCGTCCCATTTAATTAATTTTGTTCGGGCAAATAGCTCGGGCGGCCTTGGACCGACTAGGCGCGGGAAAACAAAAACACATTATGCCGCTAATTGTCGCTGCTAGTGCCAAATGGCGTGTGACCACAACCCCAAAGTGTTTTTGCTAAAGCGCTGAGCAGGTGGTTTTAAATGACTATTGTTCAGCTCTTTATTTTGATTTCTGATGCTTTAAGCTCAGAATTGCTCACATCTCTCCCGGCTGTGAGATAGATAGACGAACCCCAGTTCAGTTTCCCAGTTACTCGTGAGATTTAAGTGTTGTGTTTGTTTGGGTCATCTAAGCGTATTGCTGGCTGTGTACATTAAGCTGGCTGTGCATTTCATTTGAAAGACACCACTCAGCCATTAAGCCAGGCCTAATTACCAAAGTGTTAAAACAGCTGAGTGTTCAAACTACCAAAGTGTTAAAACTAATGTTAAAACAAACTTAAGTCTCTCCAGCAAACTATGGGCTGTAGGGTTTCATTATTATTTTTCGAACTATTATTAAACAAACTTCTCCAAATGGGTTTACACATCATGCCTCTGGTGTTTTTTTAAACCCCGGTCCCAGATCAGTTTGTGCTGTGTGTCAATGACCATAGGAATTGGCAAGACCGCACAAACTGATCTGGGACCAGGCTGGTGTTTTGATACCTAAGATTTATTTCGCTGTGAGGAAGAAAACATCAGCGTAGATGAAAAGTATATTTTTCTCCTTGTGTCTGGTTGGATGGTGATACATTCATCAAGTAAACCCATTTAATGGAATATGCTGTTTTGGAGCACCAAGGAGACATTGGGAAAGGAAAAGGGAAAACCTAGTCAGCTGTCCAACTGAATGTATTCAACTGAAATGTGTCTTCCGCATTTAACTCAACCCCTCTGAATCAGAGAGGTGCTGGGGGCTGCCTTAATCGACATCCACGTCTTGAGCGCCCGGGGAACAGTGGGTTAACTGCCTTGCTCACCAAAGAGACGGGACCTGCTACTTCCCCAAAATAACGACGAGTCTCATTCTTCTGTGGCAGAAAAGCACAGCGAGTGTGGTCTTTGGACCGTCTTGTTGCGCTTGTCTCAGAAAAAGAAACGGCAAACTATGATTTGTCTCTCACATTCATTGAATCCGTTCACCATAAAAAAGAATGACTGAAAGGGAAAGAAAGAAGGAAAGGGAACAATTCGACTTTAATAAGCGAGCGAGTGAATAACAGCCTGTTCCCTTCGCGTATTGGTTCCCGGAAGCACAGCGTGGGTCTTTGAATATAATGACTTGACAGCTCGCTAATCTCTGGAAGGAATTGCTTCAATTTTTGGCAGCCAATTGACTAACTGAGAAACATTTGTGAGCACAGCAATGAAATGGAGAGAGAGAGAGAGGAAGAGGTAAGGGGAGAAAGCGAGGGAAAGGGGAGAGAAGAACGCACAGTTTGCTTTTTACCTCCCGCTCTCTGATTAATTCAAGGCCTTTGAATGAGGAACGTCCTCAGACGTCGGCGCTCCGGACACTACATACTCACGAGATGCAGAGTTCACTGCTTACACATATGTGCGCCATTATTGCCTGGTCCCCCTTCTCCTCTGCAGTATATGCATTGCTTCGCTACACTGGTTTTAAAGGTGGCTTTAATTGGAAATGTTTTAAGTGACACCACTCTTCCCAAGGTTGCATGGGAATACGGAGCCCTATGTCCGTTCAAAATGTGAAGTGTGATGACACTTCATTCACATAGATCCTTTGAAGCTTTTCATTCAACGTTTCCCTCTTTTCCCTCCCACGGTCTCAAACATAGGATTCCAATTGTACTTCCATGTTTTCCCCAAAAAATGTATCTCGTGGAATTTCCATTCTAATTCCATATTTCATGCAAATTATTTTAGCTCGGAATAAAGTCACAGGCAACATAATTTCCATACTCCCATTTTAATTCCATGTTTTTCCCAACTTTTCCCTAATAGATCACCGTCACCGACCATGGGGTTCCCGCAAAATCCACCACGGTCCGTGTCATCGTCAAAGTCCTGGACGAGAACGACAATCGGCCACAGTTCCTGGAGAAGATCTACAAGATCAAGCTTCCGGAACGGGAAAAACCGGAAAAGGACCGGGCTCTGAAGCGGGATCCCGTGTACCGGGTGATCGCCTCGGACCGCGACGAAGGGGCCAACTCGGAGATCTCGTATTCCATCGAGGAGGGAGATGAGCACGGGAAGTTCTTCATAGAGCCAAAGACGGGTCTGGTGTCGTCCAAGAAGTTCTCCTCCGCCGGGGAGTATGACATCCTCACCGTGAGTAGCCTAGCGCATTTGGATTCATCGTTTTTATACTCTAGATTTTTTGCTAGGAAATTCCTCCGCATCTTATATTGAATACAAATATAAACGCAACATGCAACAATTCATATTTTTTTTTACTGATTTACAGTTCATATAAGGAAATTAGTCATTTGAAATACATTCATTAGGCCCTAATCTATGGATTTCACATGACTGGGCAGGGGTGCCCACCCACTTGGGAGCCAGGCCCAGCCAATCAGAATGAGTTTTTCCCCACAAAAGGGCTTCATTACAGACAGTTTCATCAGCTGTCCGTGTGGTTGTTCTCAGATGATCCCGCAGGTGAAGAAGCCGGATGGGGAGGTCCTGGGCTGGCGTGGTTACACGTGGTCTGTGGTTGTGAGGCCGATTGGACGTACTGCTAAATTCTCTAAAACAACGTTGGAGGCGGCTTATGGTAGAGAAATTAACATTAAATTATCTGGTAGCAGCTCTGGTGGACATTGCTGCAGTCAGCATGCCAATTGCACGCTCCCTCAAATGTAGACTGTGGCATTATGTTATATTATGTTGTGTGACAAAACTGGACATTCAAGTGGCCTTGTCCCCAGCACAGGGTGCACCTATGTAATGATCATGCTGTTTAATCAGTTTCTTGATATGCCACACCTGTCAGGTGGATGGATTATCTTGGCAAAGGAGAAATGCTCACTAACAGGGATGTAAACAAATGTGTGCACAAAATTTGAGAGAAATAATCATTTACATGTACATTGACATTCCTCGAAAAACAAAATAAAATATTGAGCATTTCTGGGATCTTTTCTTTCAGCTCATGAGACAATGGGACCAACACTTGACAAGTTGCGTTCATATTTTTGTTCAGTATAGTTAGGGAGAAGTCGTACATGCTGAGTTATATGACATCTTAAACTAGAGCCAGGGGTTTAGAGAATTCCTGGACGTATCGTATTTATTCACATTGATTTCCAATGTACATGCCATATTGCATTTGTTGATAGCATTTTGAGGTTCAGGATAGGCATGGTACTTTTGGGCCAGTGTTGTCTGTGATCGATTTATCTCACTTGACGGAATTAGACACTTAACACAATAATCTCCCCGGACATCTGTTTAACGGGGGACGCCATGGTAACAGGTGTTCTGCTCGGGTTGTTTTTTTTTCCTCCATGTGGGCTGGCTGACCGTTCTTTGACCCCCTTGGCCTCTCTCTCTCTCTCTCGCTCTCGCTCTCTCTCTCTCTCTCTCTCTCTCTCTCTCTCTCTGTATCTCTCTCTGTATCTCTCTCTGTATCTCTCTCTCTCTCTCTCTGTATCTCTCTCTCTCTCTCTCTCTCTCTCTCTCTCTCTCTGTATCTCTCTCTCTGTATCTCTCTCTCTCTCTCTCTGTATCTCTCTCTCTCTGTATCTCTCTCTCTCTCTCTGTATCTCTCTCTCTCTGTATCTCTCTCTCTCTCTCTCTCTCTCTCTCTCTCTCTCTCTCTCTCTCTCTCTCTGTATCTCTCTCTCTCTCTCTGTCTCTCTCTCTCTATCTCTCTCTCTCTCTCTCTCTCTCTCTCTCTCTCTCTCTCTCTGTATCTCTCTCTCTCTCTCTCTCTCTGTATCTCTCTCTGTATCTCTCTCTGTATCTCTCTCTCTCTCTCTCTCTCTCTCTCTCTCTCTCTCTCTCTCTCTCTCTCTCTCTCTCTCTCTCTCTGTATCTCTCTCTCTCTGTATCTCTCTCTCTCTCTCTCTCTCTCTCTCTCTCTCTCTCTCTCTCTCTCTCTCTCTGTATCTCTCTCTCTCTGTATCTCTCTCTCTCTCTCTCTCTCTCTCTCTCTCTCTCTCTGTATCTCTCTCTCTCTCTCTGTATCTGTCTATCTCTCTCTCTCTCCCCCTGCTCTCTCTCCCTCTGTTTTAATTAAAGTATTTAAATTAATGCTTTTAAGTGCAATCCCCTGGGAGTCCAATGTGTTTTGTTGTATAATTTAGTTACTCAAATCAATTAAAATCAATTCATTCCCCCTCTCTATCAGATCAAAGCGGTGGACAACGGGCGCCCCCAGAAGTCGTCCACCTGCCGGCTGCACATCGAGTGGATCCCCAAGCCGGAGGTGGCGGCCAGCGCGCCCCCCCTGGCCTTCGAGGAGCCCCCCTTCTTCTTCTCAGTGATGGAGAGCGACCCCGTGGCGCACATGGTGGGGGTCATCACCACGGAGACGTCGGACACGCCAGTCTGGTTCGAGATCACAGGTGAAACCTTGACGAGTGGATGCAGGGTTTAGTTTTTTGGTTGTGTGTGGGTGGGTCTGTGTATACGCGCATGCGTGTGTATGTGTGTTAGTTGAATGCATTCTAGAAGGAGATTCATCTAGTTGTAGTCAAGGGAAGACATCCCCCGGCATAGATTCTTGTAGCATTCTTCTTAGCACTAACCCTAGCAAGTGAATATGAGTGTGTAGCCTACACACCCCAAAAACCTACAAACCTGTATACAACCTATTTTTCTCCTTGCTCACTGTAGTAATTGAATCTCTAATAGTGACTTCTTTGCATGGTGACTGTTAACGTCTCTGCTGCAAAAACTCCCTGATATTTCCTGAAAATACTTCTCCCTTCTTCTAACCACCGTTTGACTGACACCTTCTCTCTCTCTCTCTCTCTTTTCTTTTGTTTTCTGCTTCTCTTCTTTCCTCCTTTGGGAATGTCTCTGTCTCTGTCTTACTGGATTTGGTTTGTCCAGAAGGAGACATAGAGGAAGTGTTTTACGTCGTTCAGATGGCTTGCGACCTCAACTGTACAGCGGAAGGTAGATCTGCTGTAGTGGGATCTCTCTACTGCCATTGGCTGTATTCAGTGATCTCTCTCTAATACCATTGGAGATCGTTGACTGTGACGTCTGTCATGCAGAACGGGGTTCAAATACTATTCGAAATCATTGAAACTACTTTAGCTGTGCTTGACTGAGCTTGACTGGCTTAATAGACCAATAGGATAGTCCCAGAAGTGCAAACCCCGCCCCATCCTACACTTCATGCAGGCTCAAAGTATTTGAAAGATTTCAAATAGTGTTTTAACCCAGTTGTTCTGTCACGTGCCTGTGGTTGAGCTTGTGCATTGTTTCTGTCATTCTTGTGAGCGTGTGACAACCAATTGACATTAAACACATATGCCGCACATAAACATGAACATATGGGCTCCATTTTGTCTATGTACCGTATGTATTTCATTCCTGGTGTCTCGTGGAATCTATTGACACGTGCAACTAACTGTATGAGATTGATGTATACACATCATACCACTTGCAATGTGGTATGGCTCCGTAATGAGCCTGGGAAGTTAACGTAAGTACAGGGAAATGTTTTTACATTGTTGATACACAGTGCAGTACATATGTGCTTCTGTATGTATCAGCATTAGGGATCATATTGCTTATTGTATTGATATAAGCAACAGTATGGATAATAAACATTAATTATTATTATACATGGATTACATACAGTTTATGTAATAAGTTCCTCTTGCCTAACGCCACAGCCAATCAGAACCGTATGCCACTGTTAACTTACCTGGCTCCAGTACTGCATCATCGTTTAAACAGGTGATGATAGCCCCACTCATTTCCTGTCCATTTTATTTGTGCGCCCGCCTAACCCTTCCTGCCCGTCGTTTCCACCAGGTGGGAACTACGACAGCCGCTTTGACGTGGGCAAGGCCAGTGGGACCCTGATCGTGGCGAGGCCCCTCGATGCTGAGCAAAAATCCAATTATAACCTGACAGTGGAGGCAACGGACGGCACGCGATTTGTCAGCGCCCAGGTAATTGAAACGTTAATGTTTGTTGTTGGCGGTAGAGTTTGTCACGGATCCTATGATTTGACTTTTGTGATGGGAAAGATTATGGAAACATTTATGTGAATGAGATGTTGGGGTTGCATGAGAAGGAGAGTTCCTGTTGTGTTTCCAGAGGTTTGGATGGTTTTGGCTGTACAGATCATTGTGTTTTCGGAGGAAAGGATTATGGAAACATTTCTGAAATTAAATGGTAAGAGTTAAGTTGAGGGTTCCCGTTGAATGCCGTAGTTTTGGAAGCTTCTGTTTTCATGTCTTTATTCTCGCTTAAATAGTGCATAGTGGCGTTTCTCACAAAAGACAAAAAGGTGATTGACTTGTGTGATTGGAGGAAAAGGAATAGATTATGGAAACATAAACATGCTTTGCACGAGGAGAGTCTTCATTCTGTGTCCATCCGTTTCAGTGCTTTTAGTTGTGATTAAAGGCACTCTTGCCAAATTTAAATTAAGCTGTGACCCCACTTGTCTTAACAGACAGCCAGCCAGCCAGACAGACGAGGGGTAAAGCAAGGAGGTGGATCTAGAGTGAGGTCAGAAATTCTGTGCGCCCATCCATTGGCTGTTTTTGATTAGAATGGCGCGTGGGTCAACACCGCACCGGGCATACTCCAGGCGCTCGCTTTTCCAAACTTTACCCCTAACGTCATAACATGTGCTTGGCGGACATTCCTTCTTCTCTCTGTCCACATCTACCGGCGGCAGAAGAGGTCTGCGTCCCAAACGGAACCCTATTCACTCTATCGTGCACTTCATAGGGAACACGGTGCCATTTGGGATATAGGCAAGGAGTGCACTTTATAGGGAACACGGTGCCATTTGGGATATAGGCAAGGAGTGCACTTTATAGGGAACACGGTGACATTTGGGATATAGGCAAGGAGTGCACTTTATAGGGAACACTGTGACATTTGGGATATAGGCAAGGAGTGCACTTTATAGGGAACACGGTGCCATTTGGGATATAGGCAAGGAGTGCACTTTATAGGGAACACGGTGCCATTTGGGATATAGGCAAGGAGCGTTCGGGAACCGCTTTCTTGGCAGACCAGCACCGGGATTCTTCCATTGTCTCATTTCTGAAGGGCCGAGGAGCGAGGGAGGAAGAAAGAGAGGAGGGCGGAAGAATGGTGCCTGTCTAGCCAGGCGCTTTTTAAAAAGTGTGCATTCCACAGCCCGTGTCTGCAGCTACACCCCTCCTTCGACCCTCGCTGAGTCCTTTCTTCTCCTTTTCTCACCGCACTCCTCTCTCTCTCTCTCTCTCCCTCTCTCTCTCTCTCTCTCTCTCTCTCTCTCTCTCTCTCTCTCTCTCCCTCTCCCTCTCTCTCTCTCTCATGAAAGTGCATTGAGGTATCCTGAAAAGACTGGGGCTAAAGAAAAGTGCAGGTCCACTCCACATTCTTTAATCCTGAACAATCTCTTGAGGTTAGAGACGTACAGAGCTGTAAGGGTTTTACAAAAATCCACAACCTCCAACTCATGGCAGATACATCATGATATTGCTGTTGTGTGATATGTTAATAGTGAAATTGGTAACTTATTGGCCTCTCCGTTTCCAATCCATAGTCCAGACCGGCGTTCAAATAGCATTTGTTTACTTTCAAATTGTTTCATTGTGCATGCCTAGTGACAGGTTTGCACTTTTAGGACTATCCTATTCATTCCTTGCCAGGCAAGCTCAATCAAAGTATTGGAAATAAAACACACACTATTTCAACTAGAGGTCGACCGATTAATCGGCATGGCCCGATTAATTAGGGACGATTTCAAGTTTTCATAACAATCGGTAATCGCCATTTTTGGACACCGATTATGGCCGATTACATTGGATTCCACAAGGAAACTGCGTGGCAGGCTGACCACCTGTTACGCAAGTGCAGCAAGGAGCAAAGATAAGTTGCTAGCTAGCATTCAACTTATTTTATAAAGAACAATCAATCTTCACATAATCACTAGTTAACTACACATGGTTGATTATATTACTAGTTTAAGTAGCTTGTCCTGCGTTGCAAATAATCAATGCGGTGCCTGTTAATTTATCATTGAATCACAGCCTACTTTAACTTCGCCAAATGGGGGATGATTTAACAAAAGCGCATTCGCGAAAAAAGCCCAATCGTTTCACGAATGTACCTAACCATCAACATCAATGCCTTTCTTAAAATAAATACACGGAAGTATATATTTTGAAACCTGCATATTTAGTTTAAAGAAATTCATGTTAGCAGGCAATATTAACTGGGGAAATTGTGTCACTGTGTCACAGAGTCAGGGTATATGCAACAGTTTGGGCCGCCTGGCTCGTTGCAAACTAATTTGCCAGAATTGTACATAATTATGACATAACATTGAAGGTTGTGCAATGTAACAGCGATATTTAGACTTAGGGTTGCCGCCCGTTCGATAAAATACGGAACGGTTCCTTATTTCACTGAAAGAATAAACGTTTTGTTTTCGAAATGATTATGACTCCCGAGATTAGGCTGGCAATACTAAAGTGCCTATTAGAGCATCCAATAGTCAAAGGTATATGAAATACAAATGTTATAGAGAGAAATAGTTGACAACCTAAAACTTCTTAACTGAGATTATTGAAGAACTGGGAATATTGAACCACCAGCTTTCATATGTTCTCGTGTTCTGAGCAAGGAACTTAAACGTTCGTTTTTTTACATGGCACATATTGCATTTTGACTTTTTCCTCCAACACTGTGTTTTTGCATTATTTAAACCAAATTGAGAGTGTTTCATTATTTATTTTAGACTAAATTGATTTTATTCATGTGTTATACTAAGTTAAAATAAAATGTTCATTCAGTATTGTTGTAATTGTCATTATTACAAATATATATATATATATATATATAATCGGCCGATAAATCGCTTTTTTTGGTCCTCCAATAATCGGTATCGGCGTTGAAAAATCGTAATCGGTCGACCTCTAATTTCAACCCAGGTCCCTATCCATATCCATAGTCACAGTCTCAGGCCTATGGACTCTAGAAATATTCTAATGTTTCTGTGCCTCTTCTCAAAAGCATTCAGAGATCCGTTGTGGGAAAAAAACCTCTACTTGTTGTTTCTGCCGTTAAATAGAGCCTTTTTATCATGTGGCCTGTGCTCCGCCGAGCCCCTCTCAGCCTGCTGGGTTTGGGCGGAGAAGCGTGCTGCTGTATTTTCCTCAGCCCGCCGACAGAAGCGTCGCTAAATGGAGACTTCAGATCCGTCACAGAGCACCCTATTGTCATGTGGAGAGAGAGAGAGACACACACAGGCAAATGCGCACACAGACTTTCTCGCGCGCGCGCACGCACACACACACACAGATACAAATACATACATGCTTGCATATGTAAGCACACACAAATACATACAGTACCAGTCAAAAGTTTGGACACACTCACACTCACTCACACTCATACTCATTCCGGGGTATTTTTACTATTTTCTACATTGTAGAATAATAGTGAAGACATCAACACTATGAAATAACACATATGGAATCATGTAGTAACCAAAAAAAGTGTTAAACAAATGTAAATATATTTTATATTTTAGATTCTTCAAAGTAGCCACCCTTTCCCTTGATGACAGCTTTACACACTCTTGCCATTCTCTCAACGAGCTTCACCTGGAATTATTTTCCAACAGTCTTTAAGAAGTTCCCACATATGCTGAGCACTTGTTGGCTTCTTTTCTTTCACTCTGCGGTCCAACTCATCCCAAACCATCTCAATTGGATTGAATCAGTTGATTGTGGAGGCCAGGTCATCTGATGCACACTCCATCAATCTCCTTCTTGGTCCAATAACCCCTACACAGCCTGGAGGTGTTTTGGGTCATTGTCCTGTTGAAAAACAAATTATAGTCCCACTAAGCGCAAACCAGATGGGATAGCGTATTGCCGCAGAATGCTGTGGTAGCCAGGCGTGCCTGGAATTCTAAATAATTCACCAACAGTGTCAACAGCAAAGCACCCCACACCGTCAAACCTCCTCCTCCGTGCTTCACGGTGGGAACCACACATGCAGAGATCATCCGTTCACCTACTTTGCGTCTCACAAAGACACAGCGGTTGGAACCAAAATTCTCAACTTCAGACTCATCAGACCAGAGCAAGTCTCTTCTTCTTATTGGTGTCCCTTAGTAGTGGTTTCTTTGCAGCAATTCAACCATGAAGGCCTGATTCACGCAGTCTCTTCTGAACAGTTGATGTTGAGATCTGTCTGCCTTGCAAAGGTATTCATCCCCCTTGGCTGTTTTCCTATTTTGTTGCATTACAACCTGTAATTTAAATAGATTTTTATTTGGATTTCATGTAATGGACATACACAAAATAGTGAAATGAAAAAAATAACTTGTTTAAAAATTTTTTAATAAAATAATTGCTGAAAAGTGGTGCGTGCATATATATTCACCCCCTTTGCTATGAAGCCCCTAAATAAGATCTGGTGCAACCAATTACCTTCAGAAGTCACATAATTAGTTAGATTGCACACAGGTGGACTTTATTTAAGTGTCACATGATCTGTCACATGATCTCAGTATATATACACTCTGAAAGGCCCCAGAGTCTGTAACACTACTAAGCAAGGGGCACCACCAAGCAAGCGACACCATGAAGACCAAGGAGCTCTCCAAACAGGTCAGGGACAAAGTTGTGGAGAAGTACAGATCAGGGTTGGGTTATAAAAAAATATCAGAAACTTTGAACATCCCACGGAGCACCATTAAATCCATTATTAAAAAATTTAAAGAATACGGCACCACAACAACCCTCTGAAGAGAGGGCCACCCACCAAAACTCACGGACCAGGCAAGGAGGGCATTAATCAGCGAGGCAACAAAGAGACCAAAGATAACCCTGAAGGAGCTGCAAAGCTCCACAGCGGAGATTGGAGTATCTGTTCATAGGACCACTTTAAGCCATACACTCCACAGAGCTGGGCTTTACGGAAAAGTGGCCAGAAAAAAGTCATTGCTTAAAGACAAAAATAAGCAAACACGTTTGATGTTTGCCAAAAAGCGTGTGGGAGACTCCCCAAACATATGGAAGAAGGTACTCTGGTCAGATGAGACGCTATGTCTGGCGCAAATCCAACACTTCTCATCACCCCGAGAACACCATCCCCACAGTGAAGCATGGTGGCAGCAGCATCATGCTGTGGGGATGTTTTTCATCGGCAGGGACTTGGAAACTGGTCAGAATTGAAAGAATGATGGATTGCGCTAAATACAGGGAAATTATTGAGGGAAACCTTTTTCAGTCTTCCAGAGATTCCATTGGGACAATGACCCTAAGCATACTGCTAAAGCAACACTCAAGTAGTTTAAGGGGAAACATTTAACATACCTCAATCCAATTGAGAATTATCCGTGGTATGACTTGTACAGATTGCGGAACCCAGCGGAACCCATCCAACTTGAAGGAGCTGGAGCAGTTTTTCCTTGAAGAATGGGCAAACATCCCAGTGGCTAGATGTGCCAAGCTTATAGAGACATACCCCAAGAGACTTGCAGCTGTAATGCTGCAAAAAGTGGCTCTACAAAGTATTGACTTTGGGGGGGGGGTGAATAGTTAGGCTTTTGTTTTATTATTTCTTGTTTGTTCCACAATAAAACATATTTTGCATCTTCAAAGTGGTAGGCATGTTGTGTAAATCAAATGATTCAACCCCCCCCCCAAAAAATCTATTTTAATTCCAGGTTATAAAGTAAAATATGAAAAATGCCAAGGGGCTGAATACTTTCGCAAGCCACTGTACTTGCTCTGTGAAGCATTTATTTGGGCTGAAATTTCTGAGGCTTGTAACGCTAATGAACTTATCATCTGCAGAAGAGGTATCTCTTGGTCTTCCTTTCCTGTGGCGGTCCTCATGAGAGCCAGTTTCATCATAGCACCTGATGGTTTTTGCGACTGCACTTGACATTTTCCGTATTGACTGACCTTCATGTCTTAAAGTAATGATGGACTGTCGTTTCTCTTTGTTTATTTGAGCTGTTCTTGCCATAATATGGACTTGGTCTTTTACCAAATAGGGCTATCTTCTGTGTTCCACCCCTACCTTGTCACAACACAATTGATTGGCTCAAACGCATTAAGAAGGAAAGAACTTTTAACAAGGCACACCTGTTAATTGAAATTCATTACATATGACTACCTCATGAAGCTGGTTAAGAGAATACCAAGAGTGTGCAAAGCTGTCATCAAAGCAAAGGGTGGCTACTTTGAAGAATCTCAAATCTAAAATATATTTAGATTTGTTTAACAGTTTTTTGGTTACTACGTGATTCCATATGTGTTATTTAATATTTTTGATGTCTTCACTAGTATTCTACAATATAGAAAATAGTAAAAATAAAGAAAAACCCTTAAATGAGTAGGTGTTTCCAAACTTTTGACTGGTACTGTACATGCTTGCGCACACACACACACTCATGATCTTCGAGGAAAATTCACTTCAACAGACTCCTCCTTCATTCTCTTCTGTCCCTGTCCATATATTGACTTATTAGTCAGATTTAGTTCAGAAGACATGTCCGTCTTTCCAGAAAACAATGAAATATCGGGTTATCGCTTATTTTCTGAGCAGTTCTTTCCTTCGGACAGAGTATGTCTCAAATGGCACCCTATTCCCTATATAGTGCATTGTCCATAGGGCTCTGGTCAAAAGTAGTGTATTTTAGAGGAAATACGGTTCCATTTGGGACGCATTCATGTTTTGACCAGTGGTGGCGTTACAAAGGGGAGAAATGACATAACACAATTTAGTCACGGAGCTGACAGTGTTCAAAGGTTTGGGGGGCGCCCCATTTTTCAAGTCGCCTCTCGTTACTGTGAGGGGTGTGTGAAGGCCTTTGTGGAGCCGAACCTTCTTAGTTAGACATCAGAGAAAATCAGTCGCAGGCCGCGGATGAGCACACATACAGGGAATATGGGTCGTGTTGGGGGGTGTGTGTGGGGGGTCTGGCCCATTTTAGGGGTGTCTGTGTGTGTGGGGAGAGAGAGAGAGAATAAAAAATGTTGTCAGTTTGACGATCTGTTGATTTAAATTATGTAAAATAATCAATGTTACCCTTTTTGTTTAATCTTTTTAGAAGGGATTTTAAAATACTGAATTTGTCTGCTTTATAAAGTTCAATATTCTGTTTCAGATTTTTAAGGTTTGGAGATAACAGAGTAATTGACTTTGTGGATAACCCCCAAGTAAGACCTGTCTGTGTGTGACGTTGTAATGTAAACCCAGGGGAAGAAAAAAACAACAGAACGTGCCAAAAAACAGATTAAAGATACAAAGGGATGTTTTGGGTACTTTGTTTTCTGTGACAGAGGTGTGCTGTTTACCCTGTGGCCGGGAGTATGCCGTTTGTTTAGTCAAAACGGAACACGCACACAGTTTCACTTATCTTCTCCTTCAATTCAAAGTCATGTGGTGTCTGCCTCTGCCAGACTAGCTGGCCTATTTTCTATCCCTTCTTCCTCTCTCCAAGGAATGCGTTTGTTTGTTTTCTTGTTTTCTCCCTCTCTCTTTTACTTCTCTCTCTCGCTCTGTTTCTATCAGTCTCTCTCGCTCTGTTTCTATCAGTCTTTCTCGCTCTGTTTCTATCGGTCTCTCTCTCTCTCCCTCTCTGTTCCCTTCAAAATTCGAGGTTCTCCTTCCCTCCCTCCCTCCCTCTCAGTCCCACCATCATTATTATTCTTTATTCTGTTGAGGGAGAATAAAGCCTAAACAAGAAACACTGGACCTCTGTTGGTCGCGTTCTATTTTAATCCTATTTCGAGAAGCATGTAGCTACAGGTTGGACCGTGGCTACATCCCGGACCCAAAAACCTGCCACCTGGCGGGAGAGGGGGCATTATTGCCCGCCTTACCCGGACACGGCGCCCGCTGAGGCCGGTGGCGTTTTTCTGCCTCACGTGTACCATGTTGGACGCTGCGCACGGGTCTGCGTTGGAGGTCTGTGTGGGGGAGGTGTGAACTCTCTCTCTCTCTCTCTCTCTCTTTTTTCTTCTCTGGCACCATTTTCCCTTTCTGTCCCTCTCGGAAGTTGCTGGCTGGCTCTCGGCTCACGGTGTTGTTTGTTGTGCGGTTGTGGTTGGACCTAGGCTTATATGCCTGTTCCAGCTACCTTGTTGACCTGTTCCTAGCTCTCTGACTGGCTAAGGGACACCATAGTGAAGTCAAGTGTTTCTGTGTGGTGTTCTGTTATGTGGGAGTTTGTCTGTCTTTCTGTCCATCTTTCTCTCGCTCTCTCTGTCCTGTCTGTCTGCCTGCCTATGCCTACCTACCAAACGACCAGCCTGTCTCTCTGTTTGTCTGCCTCTTGCTCCAAAGCGGCGCCTCTCTCTCTCTCTCTCTCTCTCTCTCTCTGTGTGGTGGTCAGCTAATCCGAAGCAGGGGCGGAGAAACATTCCATCCTGGGCACCTCATCTAGCAGGGAGCGCTGCCAGCCAGGCAGCCCAGGCAGGCTGCCCCCTTCCTTCCCGCCCATTCCTTTCCTCTGCCTCCTTGCCAGCCCCCCATACCATCGTCCTGCTCTGCGGTAGTGCTTCAGGCTGTTCTGTCCACAATCTGCCCTCAGCTCCCATTTATCGGTTTTCTTTTTCCATATTTGTCTAGTGTGCTTTTCTCTGCCTGTCTCATTCCTCACTTTCTCACTGTTGCTCTCCTCTTCCTTTCCACCCAGATGCTGTCCGTTTTCACCTCCTATATCTAACTCTGTTTTTGTTCTCTTGGAGCTATCTGTTCCCCTTTTTCTTCATATTTGATTTATTACCTGTTTTTCTTTTCTCTCTTTCTTTCTCTGCCTCACCGTCTTCTCTGTCTTTCGTTCTTTCTTTCTTTCTCTTGAATTTCACCTTCTATCTCTCCCTCTCTCTTTTTCTCTTACTCATTGTGATTCTGGCTCAGCCGTTTTCTCCCTTTTCAATATCTCTCTCTCTCTCTCTCTCCTTTTCTATATCTTTCTCCTCATCCTTTAATCTCTTCATCTGTCGTATGTTTTTTCCCGTTCGCTGTCTCAGTCCCAATCTTATTGCTTTGACCCGAGTCCCTCAGGAAGGTATCGAGAGTGAGAAACTTTTCTTCTTTGTCGTCTTTTCAACCGCCAGTCACACTGCATCATTCCGATTCGGGGGTAATGCCCCTTTGAAGTGTCTTGAAGAGGCTTTATGTTTTCGTCCCTGAATGTGTGTTTTTTCCCTCTAAAATAGACAGATGGGTAGATGATAGTGGACATTCGTATTTTTCTCGGTCTTGTTTTTTCCCCCTTTCCTTTCTTTCTGACAGTATGTAGACTCACTTGGTGGATGGTTGGGCAGATAGGAGCGGACACTCGTCTGGGATTTCTTTTTATATTGCTTTTTTTTTCTTCTCCAGGCCCAGCCGCTTGTGAAGGGCCCTCTTTTTACTCACTGCGCTATCTGCCACTGTCCAGATTGAAACGCATTGTGTAGGGGCTCAACTCGCGGTGGTGGGTTGAGAGTGTGTGTGCAAACTGGATCGCAGAGGCCCCGGGGACCTTATACAGTGTGGCGTGACATGAAACGAGGCTGCCTGGACTAGAGAGAGAGACTGGTGGGCTGCCAAGAGGGTCCGATCCATAACACACACACCCCACTGGGGACCCCTTTATGGTCACACTGAGTACAGTTTCAAGAAGTATCTAGACAGGGCCGTGCACAGACCTTTTGGTGCTCAAAAATAACTTTCAGAACTCAAAAATTCATAACATACCAAATGTCTCTCTAGACAAAATTTCAAAATGTGTAGACCTATTTATTTTCTAAAACAACAGCCAACATCACACATTGTAAGCAAGCTAATGCCAGACGACAGGAGATGATTGACATTGGGAAAAGAGTGTCTTCTCGGCTGATCAGAGCAATCGATGACGTAAATATGCTAGCTAGTTAACAATGCTGTTGAAACCAACTCGTTTTTACTTGATGTGAGTTTGTTCTGCTGCTGACATCTGCCTCTTACTAAGAATCAGTCAAGTTGCCCCATTCTATGTCCCTAACATGTCCATGTTCTATGTCCCTAACATGTCCATGTTCTATGTCCCTAACAGTGAGAGACACGCATTTGACAGATCCAACTCTAAAGTAGCCTCCTGCCAGTATTCAAGTCTCGCAGCCAGTGGCCGCTACATGCAAGTCAGACAAGTGAGCTCTTCAAGCTGAGCAGCGGGGGACTGAGATTTCCGAGATTCAAGAGCTTATGAAATTTGCTAGCACAGGTTGAGCCCTATCTGTGGACGTGCCTGCATCTAGATAACAGCCAGTTCCCTACCAAAACTGTATGAGATAGAGAGCGAGAGGGATAGATTAGAGATGCAACTGTACGATACACAACGGTATACAATTCTACTTGGACTGAGAATAATATCCATCCGAAGATAACTTTCATCCAATCCACAAGCAGACGGATACAACTCTTGACTGTTAGCATACCGCTAACATTTGAGACTGCCAGCTCTGAAGCTAAAGCACTGCCTAACTTGTATGTTAACCTAGCCAATAGCTGTACTCCCCACTGCTTGACATGGGCATCTGTGAACCCAGCCAGCCCTGCCAACCTCACAGCACACGACAGATTTTGAATGTTATCGCACCCGTCAGATTAGGCTATATTTGTCTCCTGCACTCTGCTGGCAGTGCTTTCCATGCTCTCATTGCTGTCAAGAGGCACCAACAGACATTTTTGACGGCGTAGTAGAGCAGAGGTGCTGGCAGTGAGTGAGTTGTCCTCTCGAGTACGATTCCTACTAAATGCCTGAATGCCGACATTGCTCGTCCTAATATTTCTATATTTCTTAATTCCATGCTTTTACTTTTAGATTTGTGTGAATTGTTAGATATTACTGCACTGCTGGAGCTAGGAACACAAGCATTTCACTACACCCGCAATAACTTCTGCTAAATATGTGTATGCGACCTTTGATTTGATTTGAACCGTTCCGCTCCGGCTCAAATATTTCGTTTTCACGTTGTCTTTTACAGCACGGTTCCAGCAACTATGGTGGATGTGCAACCATGCCAGCCCAGTATAGCTCAGCTCGGCTTGGCTCAGTTTGGCCATATATAGTGGGATTCAGGTATACGGGTTCCAGCTGGATGTGTTATTCCCATGTTGGACATTGCCCCCTGGTGGCTGGCATCCAGGTGTCTAATCTGTGTTTTCCTTTGTTTCCCACCGTGGAAAAGCCGGGCCAGCTACAGCCCCAGCCACAGCCATTCCATGGGCCCGCCCTAATCCCTTGTCGGAAGTCCAGTAGACGAGTGGCTCATGTTGATAACAACAAGTCTCGCTGGAATTGTACAGTTTAGGGACCAGGGATGTGATGCTTTGTATGAAATGGGTAAACTTCCACATTGCCAACTGTGGTTTTGTGACAAAAAGGTCTGTCTTTGTGTGGGAAATATATTTCGCAAAAAAATGTGTTTTTGTTGCAATATATGTTTAGAGTATGATGCTGTGTTACGGAATTACACAATGACACTTTTATCAGAGATCATGTGCATAGAGATATCCGTCAATGTATTATACGTTGCTATTAAAGTGCACCTCAATGTATGAGTAGATTATAATTTTTTCCATAATCAATCTTCATCCTTGAACTATGAAACCCACATTGTCAGTGTGAATCTGCAATATATTTCTAAATGCATTTCACGTTTCACAACTGACGGCTTTACTTTGATGTCATTTATCAAGCGATCACCTGTAGCTTCATCACCGCCTCTGAAACACTCCCTCAATGCTCCCTCAACGTGTCTTCACCTGAAAGCATTAGGGTCGTCCCACATTGATTTCTTGTTTTTCTTGTCGGCAGTGGCAAGTTGCCATCCGGTGAAAAATATTTCACAACGCTGCTCATTACTTGAAAGATGGATGGAAAGGGATGTAGGGAAGGGGAAGAGGGAGTCAGGAAGGGAGAAAAAGGGAGGGAGAGATTGGGCAAAGGGAAGTAGAGGATGAAAAGAGCCCTCTCGGGAATGGAGAAAGAGAGAGTGAGTGAAGAATGGAGACAGAAAAACAATGACTGAGAGACAGTGAAAAGTCAACAACATCATACATTACTCTCAGATTGACCCTGACTCAAATATTCTCAACATCATACATTACTCTCAGATTGACCCTGACTCAAATATTCTCAACATCATACATTACTCTCAGATTGACCCTGACTCAAATATTCTCAACATCATACATTACTCTCAGATTGACCCGGACTCAAATATTCTCAACATCATACATTACTCTCAGATTGACCCGGACTCAAATATTCTCAACATCATACATTACTCTCAGATTGACCCGGACTCAAATATTCTCAACATCATACAATACTCTCAGATTGACCCGGACTCAAATATTCTCAACATCATACATTACTCTCAGATTGACCCGGACTCAAATATTCTCAACATCATACATTACTCTCAGATTGACCCGGACTCAAATATTCTCAACATCATACATTACTCTCAGATTGACCCTGACTCAAATATTCTCAACATCATACATTACTCTCAGATTGACCCTGACTCAAATATTCTCAACATCAAACATTACTCTCAGATTGACCCTGACTCAAATATTCTCAACATCATACATTACTCTCAGATTGACCCTGACTCAAATATTCTCAACATCATACATTACTCTCAGATTGACCCGGACTCAAATATTCTCAACATCATACATTACTCTCAGATTGACCGGACTCAAATATTCTCAACATCATACATTACTCTCAGATTGACCGGACTCAAATATTCTCAACATCATACAATACTCTCAGATTGACCCGGACTCAAATATTCTCAACATCATACATTACTCTCAGATTGACCCGGACTCAAATATTCTCAACATCATACATTACTCTCAGATTGACCCGGACTCAAATATTCTCAACATCATACATTACTCTCAGATTGACCCGGACTCAAATATTCTCAACATCATACATTACTCTCAGATTGACCCGGACTCAAATATTCTCAACATCATACATTACTCTCAGATTGACCCGGACTCAAATATTCACCACACTGACATCCACCATCCCTCTCCTCTCCTCCCACCAGGTGCTGATCCGTGTCATCGACACCAACAACCACCGGCCCCAGTTCTCCCAGCCGCGCTATGAGGTGGTTGTGGCCGAGGACACGCCGCCAGAGACCGAGGTGCTCCGGATCGGTGCCGCGGACGAAGACGATAAGAACAAGTTGACCTTTACCCTCTTGAGCAGCACCGACCCCTTCAGTCTGAAGAAGTTCCGTCTGGACCCGGGAACCGGCGCCCTCTACACGGCCGAGCGGCTTGACCACGAGACCATGCGGCGCCACACTCTCACCGTCATGGTACGGATTTGACAGATTTTCTATAATCTAGCTATTTAATAATGTGTGTTATTATTCTGGTATCAGTGCTGAGTGTGCTGGAAGATCTTGCTAGAGCGCTGGTCAAAGTGGTGTGGTGCTCTGACAATTAACACATGCACTGTACACGCTGAACGAACCCACTCAGCCCAGCCAATCGGGAACATGTCGTTAAATCATCATTATTACCGTAGAAACAGAACAGACTAAAGGAATTCTATTAGCATATTGTGAAAGGTTTGATTCTGAGCCACTTTCTCCATTGAGAGAGTAATATAGGTTTCAGACCACTCTCTCCTATTCAGCCACTGTATGTAGTAGTCTCAATAAGTGGTCTGATAGCATATTGAGACAGGTTTAATTCTGTTAATTGAGAGAGTACTAGCATTTTAAGAACTATTCAGCCACTGTGTGTGTCTCTCTCAATCAGCCTGCTCTCCAATTCCAACAGATGGGCAGTCAGCCTGTATTTGATTAATTGTTTTGTTTGTTTGCTGGTATTTGCCATTTGGAACTAACCATGCAGCACCCATCCAAAGTGATTCCTCCCCCCATTCATTGTTTACTTGTTTGGATCACTGGGAATTAAGACAAATGAAGAAAAATAGTTACTTTGATGTGTTTTTTTTTAATGATTTGATGAGTTGTCATTTTAATTAAGTTACTGTTGAAGGAAAGAAGAGTTTGCTTCAGATTGTATTACATCTCATTCATTCTCTCTTTCTCTGTATCCCTATCTGTCTCCCCCTCTGTCCTGTTCCTTTCTCTGCATCTCTCTCGCTCTGTCTCTTTCTCTGTCTTTCCCCCTTCCCCCAGGTACGTGACCAGGACATCCCTGTCAAGAGGAACCTGGTGCGCGTCATCGTGGACGTGGAGGACACCAACGACAACGCGCCGTGGTTCGTGGGCTCGCCCTACTCCGGGCGCGTCTTCGAGTCGGCCGCCTTGGGCTCGGCAGTCCTCCAGGTCACCGCCCTGGACAAAGACAAGGGGCAAAATGCAGAGGTCATCTACAGCATCGAGTCAGGTTGGCTAACAGCACCTAGACTACATTCTTAGGATGAGGTTGCCCCTAGATGCGGATCTTAGGTCAGTTTTGCATTTTCCACACTAATGGTTAAGGTTAGGATTTGAGGAGAGGGAGCTGATCCTAGATCGGTACCTAGGGGAAACTTCACCCCGGAGCCACATTCTTAACATGTCAGCCATACTGGAATTCTCTAGCCTCTGGCCAGTCATGATAGAGGTATAGCAGCCCTGTTAGCGATACCAGCGCAAGTGGGCCTGGGGAAAATGTATACAGGGCATCCAGAGGTCCCCTGCCCACTGACCCTCGGTCGTGAATGGAATACTTCACACAAAGTAGGAGGACTTTGTTCAGAGGATCTCCAAACACGTTGGAGTTTGGCCGATGCCCCCTCTGAATTTCCCACCTTTGTTTTCCCTGTAAAATAAGCTGTGTTTTGGGAGAGGGTCTGGCATGTAGTCATTGGCTGGGTTCTTTGTTTAGGATGTACATTTTTCAGATAGTTGAGATGACTCGAGCTCATTGAAATGTTTCTTGCCGGAGAATGAGTCAGGTTTTCAAAGCAGAGGTGGACTGGTGTAGGCAATCTTCACGAATGCCTTTCGAGAACTATGGCCATTTGGGGGGTGAGGGAATGAAGGGGGTCATGTCTAGATTTAGTCAAATTTACATCAAAAGTAGATTTGTTTTTTCATTTGAGCTAACCCTAACCCCTTTCCTAACCTTAATCTAATTATCCTTAATCTAATTATCCTTAATCTAATTAACCTGCTACGTTAATTATCCTACCCTGCTGCCTAGGTTCTTCTAGGCTGTATGCTAATCAGAGTGGTTCATCTGGACTTTGCTGTATTGCTTTAAGAAGGCCATACCAAGGATCATTTTGCTGTTAATAATAAAAAAATATATATAATTATAATACAAATAGAACTTCTTTAGGAAAAGGTATTTTTGGCCTTACTGCTATTAGCCCATACAAAAGCATTGAATAACAGATTCACTACATGGAACAACAGATAGTCCCCCTCCTAAAAAATGAAATGTAAAGGAAGTTTGTTCTAAAGTGTCTGTTCTATATCTGAAAGGTATAGGACATGTATCCAACCCATTATTTTGGGCTCTAAACAGTCTCCATATATACTTCCAGAAAATACATTCTACTGGTACCGGGGAACCTTCAGACGAGTCTTGTGAGGCCTGTGGGCATCCTAGAGAAAAACATGATGTTCGTGATAGTCTCACCTTTCCACAGAGTTGTCAGATCGGCTGTACTGACTTCAGACGTGTCCCAAGACGCTTGTGGGTGTCGTAGAGCAAAACAGAGAACACAATTGTTTGTGAGAGTCTCATCCTTCCATAGAGGGGTGATAATAGTTTGTAGGCCAAACTGTTTGGATGCTACAGACGATTTTGTGAGAAGACAGGATGTCTTATGGTCTGACAAACACTGCTCTAGCTCTGTCACCTTTCACAGCAGATGCGGAATTGCGCTTCCGGCGGATGCAGTGGATTGAGATACATCCACTGCAAAAACATATCTCTACCTTAAATTTACAGATTTCTAAGGGGATTTTTATTATTCTAATTAGATTTCCTTGAGGGCGCGGACATTGACTCTTAGTTAATTCAATTTAGGGTAATCAAGAAGCCTAAAATTGCACCCTGGCTTTAATGTTGAAGAGATGCACACATTTCTGGCTGGAATGAAAATCAATACCGTAGTAACCACATTAATAAATCTTCTTGTGTTCTTTTTTTTGGAACAGGAAATGTTGCAAACTCATTTGCCATTGATTCGGTGCTGGGCACTGTTACCGTGGCCAAGGAGCTGGACCGAAGCAGCAAGAACCAGTTTGAACTAGCTGTGAAGGCAACCGACAAAGGAACCCCTTCGCTGACTGCCACCGCCACCGTCCACATCGCTGTCACCGTGTCGGACAATGCCACCCCCAGATTTACTGCCAAGGAGTTCTCTGCAGAGGTCAGCGAATTGGCCCTCCCCGGCAGTTTTGTAACCATGATCACAGCAACCAGCCAGTCCTCTGTGTTCTACCAAATCAAAGGTGGAAACACTGATGGCGCATTTGATGTAAACCCAAACTCCGGTGTGGTTGTAACTTCGAGGGCTTTGGACTATGAAATGACCCCTGAGTACAGACTGACCATCCAGGGAACCAACATGGCGGGTCTTGCTAGCAACACCACTCTGCTGATTCACCTGAAGGACGAGAACGATAATGCCCCCATCTTCCTCCAGCCAGAGTTCACAGGCATGATTAGCGAATCGGCTCCCATCAACAGTGTGGTCTTGACCAGAAAAAACACCCCGCTGGTCATCCGCGCCGCGGATGCTGACCGCGATGCTAACGCCATGCTGGTCTATCAGATCGTCGAGCCGTTCGCTCACAACTACTTTGCCATCGATTCGAGTACGGGAGCCATTAGAATGACAACCACTCTGGATTACGAACAAAGGAGTGTATTCCGCTTCACCATTCAGGTCCACGACCTCGGAATTCCGCGTCTGTTTGCCGAGACAGCCGCCAACGTGACCGTCGAAGTCATCGACGTCAACGACTGCTCGCCGCAGTTCAGCCAGGAGCTCTACGAGACATCAGTGATCGTCCCGACTTACAAAGGTGTCGAGGTAATCAAAGTCAACGCATCAGACGCCGACTCAGGACCAAACTCTAAACTCTTCTTCTCCATCTCAGAGGGGAACATCGGGGATAAATTCAAGATGGATCCCAACACAGGCATCATCACTATCCAGAACGTCACCCAGCTAAGAAGCAGGTACGAGCTCAGGGTGAGGGTCTCGGACGGCAGGTTCGCCAACACAGCGTCGATAAAGATAAACATCCGTGAGAACAAGGAGAGCAGCCTGAAGTTCACTAGGGACTCCTACAAGGCTTACGTCGAAGAGAACTCCTCTGAGAAGAAAACATTAGCGGTCATTGCCGCTGTGGGGAACCACGTCAATGAACCCCTCTTCTACACCATCCTGAACCCAGACAAGAGGTTCCAAATCAGCCGCACTTCCGGAGTGCTCTCCACCACGGGGATACCTTTCGATCGCGAGACGCAGGACACGTTCGACCTCGTCGTGGAGGTGACCAGGGAGGACACTTCCTCTGAAGTGGCCCACATTCTGGTGACGGTGACCATAGAGGATGTGAACGACAACCAGCCCATGTTTGTCAACCTGCCCTATCAAGCCTTGGTCCAGGTGGATGCAGAAGAGGGTCAGGCCATCCGTCAGGTGACAGCAATGGACGGGGGACGTGGGTCAAAATGCCGAAATCCATTACCACCTGAAAGAACACCACAAGCACTTCCAGATAAGCCCCTCGGGAGAAATCTCCCTCAAAAAGCAGTTAGACAAAGACTCTCTCAACAGTGAGTTTGTCATCAATTGTGGCCAAAGATGCAGGAGAACCAGCCCTCTCGGCAGAAGTGGAAGTGCCCATAACTATAGTAAACAAAGCCATGCCAGTGTTTGAGAAGCCATTCTACAGCATCGAAATCCCTGAAAATATCCAGTTACACACACCTGTAGTTCACGTCCAGGCTACTGACTCTGAAGGCCCCAAGATAGTATACACCATCTCTGAGGGAGATGCCTTCAGTCAGTTTTCCATCAATTTCAACACAGGTGTCATACATGTAATCCAACCTCTAGATTTTGAGACCCACCCCGCTTATAAATTGAGTGTCAGAGCCACAGACTCACTGACTGGGGCCCACGCTGATGTCTTTGTCGATATCATTCTGGAAGACATCAACGATAATCCCCCCGTCTTCCAACTAAAGTCCTACAACGCAAGTGTTTCTGAAGCTTCTTTCATCGGCACGGCAGTTTTGCAAGTCGCTGCCACAGACTCCGACACTGGCAACAACAAAGTGCTCTTCTACCAGCTAGTTGAGGACAAGGAAAAGAGCTCAGACTACTTCAGCATTGACCGTGACTTGGGAATCATCTGGACTGCTCGCATGCTCGACCAGGAGGAAAAGCAGCAACACAAGCTGACTGTCCGCGCTGTGGACGGAGGAGTGCCTGCCCTCTCCAGCGATGTCACTGTGACCATAGATGTCACTGACCTGAATGACAATGCTCCGGCGTTCACTGAGAGCTCTTACAAAGCCACGGTCAGCGAATTGGCCCCACGCGGTCACTTCGTCACCCATGTCCAGGCGTCCGACGCCGACAGCTCAGACGCCGGCAGGCTTGAGTTCTCCATCCTGTCTGGCAATAAGGACCAGATCTTTGCCATAGATAAAAACACTGGGGCCATCGTCATCTCCAACCAACGTAAACTACAGATGGAGCCACTGTACAACCTCAACGTGTCCGTGTCAGACGGTGTATTCAGGAGCTCGGCCATGGTCAAAGTCACAGTCAACGGTGCCAACTTCCACAACCCCACTTTCCCCCAGCTCGACTATGTAGTTGAACTCACTGAGAACTCGCCGGTCGGCACGTTAGTTGCTGAGGCCAAAGCCACAGATGAAGACGCTGGCATATACGGGAGCCTAACTTACCACATCGTCAACGATTTTGCCAAAGACAAGTTCTCTGTCAATGAAAATGGAGAGATTTTCACCCTGGAGATCCTAGACCGCGAGAACGCCATTGAGAAGGTCATCCCCATATCGCTCATGGCAAAGGACGGTGGCGGAAAAGTAGGCTTCTGCATTATTAATGTGATTTTGACAGATATCAATGACAATGCCCCACAATTCAGGGCAGTGGAGTACAAAGCCAATGTAGCATCAGATGTCCCCAGGGGGACCACCGTGGTAAAAATTGCTGCGTCAGACATGGATGAGGGAAGCAACTCCGACATTGCTTACACCATCGAAGCCGATGTGGAAAACGTGGAGGAGAACTTCGAAATCCACCCCTTCAGTGGAGTCATTGTCACCAAAGAGAGCCTCGTCGGACTCGAAAACGACCTCTACGCTTTCTACGTTAGGGCTAAGGATGCTGGGAGTCCTTCCAAGCAATCCGTCGTCCGTGTTTACATCAGGATAGTGGCCCCTGAGGTACCGGTCCCCAAGTTTGCAGAGTCACACTACCGGTTCACCATCGCCGAAGACATGCCCATCGGCACGGATATTGACGTCATCCAGGCGGAGAGTGAACAACCAGTGTTCTACAGCCTAGTGAAGGGCAACACCCTGGAGAGTAACCAGAATGAGGTCTTCGTGGTGGATCGGGACACCGGGGCCCTGAAGCTGGAGAAGAGTATGGACCACGAGACCACGAAGTGGTACCAGCTCACGCTGCAAGCCCAGAGCCAACAAGAGGGCTACGAAACGGTGGCGTCTGTCGACATCAACATCCAGGTCAAGGACCTCAACGACAACAAGCCTGTGTTTGAGTCAGACCCTTATGAGGCGGTGGTGGTGGAGAACCTTCAAGATGGCACGCCGGTGATCCAGGTCAAAGCCACCGACCAGGACTCAGGCACCAACGGTCAAGTCATCTACAGCCTGGACCCCAAACAAACTTCGGCTGAGATCTCTGAGCTGTTCGCCGTCAACAGTGAGACAGGCTGGGTGACGACATTGAAAGAGCTTGACCGCGAGAAGACCAGCAAGTACACCATTGCCGTGCTGGCCACAGACCGCGGAGACAAGGTGCAGCTGGTGACCGGCGCCACTGTGGAGGTTACCGTGGCCGACGTCAACGATAACCCGCCGCGCTTCACCGCCGAGATCTACAAGGGCGCGGTGAGCGAAGACAACCTTCCGCCCAGTGGAGTCATCGCCATCCTGAGCACCACGGACGCCGACACGGAGGAGATCAACAAACAAGTCAACTACTTTATCACAGGTGGGTTTTTATCTCTAACAATATCAGCATTTGTTCTGCTCACAGCTCATGGCTTGATAGCCTTCCCTGTTTGTGATAATAAACAGCTTTAATGAACACCACTCAAAAGAGGATTAGACATTTACACCTGCTTAAATAGGGAGATCATATCTGCTCTCTGAACATATAATGCACATTATTTATCTGTAAATACTTTGAATCGACTAATTTGTAGGTCATCAGAAGAAAATAAAGAAAAGGGTAATGTTTAATTATTTCGATAACGCTTTGAAATGGACGGGGGAAATGCACTTCCTCTGGTGCTCATTAGTGGGATGGAATGGCTATGCCACGTTTAATAACCAGAGATTTTAGAAATTAGCTCTCATATTAGCTGGGATGCACATTTCCTACTACACAGAAATTGCCTCCTTATTATGCTTTCCTGTGTACCAAACAAAACTTTGTGAATGTTGGTTTGCAATTTAAAGTGGTTTATGATAAATGAATAATATGAATGTTACCTGAGGTAGACTATAAAGATCCAGGGGTTGAGCACGACTCTGACCAGCGGACAGCTTTTGAAATAGGACGCGATAACCGGTAGACATGGATGCAGTTCCTCTTTGAGCTTCCGCTACGCTCACAGGATAAGATCTACTCTGATTCCAAGACTAACCCTAATAGAAAGGCTTGGATGCATCTTATATTTATTTTCGCCATTGATGCATGATTCAGTACAGAACACAAACACACACACCCTTGAGATACACACACACACACACACACACACACACACACACAAAACCACTAGCACTCTCGAAACCAGAGGCAGGGGCCATATTGTGGCGCATTGCTCATTAGCATTGCCACTCTCCCCATTTAACCCTCCCCATCGACTCTCCCCATCGACTCTCCCCATTGACTCTCCCCATTGACTCTCCCCATTGACTCTCCCCATTAACTCTCCCCATTGACTCTCCCCATTGACTCTCCCCATTAACTCTCCCCATTGACACTCCCCATTGACTCTCCCCATTGACTCTCCCCATTGACTCTCCCCATTGACTCTCCCCATTGACTCTCCCCATTAACTCTCCCCATTGACTCTCCCCATTGACTCTCCCCATTGACTCTCCCCATTAACTCTCCCCATTGACTCTCCCCATCGACTCTCCCCATTAACTCTCTCCCCATACAGGAGGCGACCCTCTAGGACAGTTTGCGATCGAGCACCTCCAGAACGAGTGGAAAGTGTCTGTCAGGAAGCCACTGGACCGCGAGGAGCGCGACAACTACCTCCTAAATATCACCGCCACCGACGGCACCTTTGCTGCCAAGGCCGTGGTCGAGGTCAAAGTTCTGGACGCCAACGACAACAGCCCCGTTTGCGAGAAGGTAAAGAGAGAAGGCAGGCCATTAAAAAAATGGCATGTTATCTGCGTGTGGGGGTACACGCTATGCATGACAAGTATCTGGGAGAAAGGAAGGAGGGAGTGAGGGAGCGAAATAAGAGGTTTGGAAAGGCTTCTCGTTGAAGAAAGGCAAGCGAAAATGAAAGGGGTAATTTTCTTACATTGAGGGCTATTTTTAACAGCTAATGTATTTCCATTGCTGATTGTATTATGGTTCAAGTGCATACGGCTGTCGATTGTAATGTCTTTTCATTCTACCCCTCTTTCCATTTCCTCCCTTCTTGTTAATATACCCATTGAGTTATGCTTATTCTGGCATATTCTACCTTTACCTCTCTCTGTCCGCCCCTACCATCAATCTTTTGTCTCCCTTCTGATGTCTTTCCCCCTATTATTCCCTCTTCCCTCCCACACGCTCTCTCATCCTCCCTTTCTCTCTCTCCCCTCTCCCTCTCTCCGCTCCCCCAGTCCCTCTACACAGAGAGGGTCCCCGAGGACTTCCCAGCCGGCAGGCTCATCCTGCAGGTCTCGGCCACGGACGCAGACATCCGCTCCAACGCCCACATCTCCTACGAGCTCCAGGGACCGGGAGCCGAGCTCTTCACCATCGACCCCGACACAGGTGTGTGCGTGTTGGTCTGTCTGTTTTCCTGTCTGTCTGTGTTACACTTCAACACACTCAAATGTGTTGACTAGTCTGCCCATGCTACCACACAGCTAATCAAATAACCACAGGTCTATGTCTGCCACAATGTAGAGTAGTTTCAAGTCATTTCAAATGGCTGCACTGCACTCGCATTCATCCAGTTTACATTCACGGCATGTCCAAGATTATTCTGACTATTATGACTATCAAATGTCCAAGGGTGCGTGATGGCAGCATGACGTGCGACACTAACCAACACATACATACACACACGCAAACACACACAACAGTTTTACAATGCCATGATTTGACGTTTGACCCTAACAACGCTTTTGCCTCCCCCTGTAAACAGACACAGTTATAACCCCCCAGCTGACACAGTTATAACCCCCCAGCTGACACAGTTATAACCCCCCAGCTGACACAGTTATAACCCCCCAGCTGACACAGTTATAACCCCACAGCAGACACAGTTATAACCCCCCAGCAGACACAGTTATAACCCCCCAGCAGACACAGTTATAACCCCCCAGCAGACACAGTTATAACCCCCCAGCAGACACAGTTATAACCCCACAGCAGACACAGTTATAACCCCACAGCAGACACAGAAATAACCCCCCAGCAGACACAGTTATAACCCTCCAGCAGACACAGTTATAACCCCCAGCAGACACAGTTATAACCCCCAGCAGACACAGTTATAACCCCCCAGCAGACACAGAAATAACCCCCAGCAGACACAGTTATAACCCCCAGCAGACACAGTTATAACCCCCAGCAGACACAGTTATAACCCCACAGCAGACACAGTTATAACCCCCCAGCAGACACAGTTATAACCCCACAGCAGACACAGAAATAACCCCCCAGCAGACACAGTTATAACCCCCCAGCAGACACAGTTATAACCCCACAGCAGACACAGTTATAACCCCCAGCAGACACAGTTATAACCCCCAGCAGACACAGTTATAACCCCCAGCAGACACAGAAATAACCCCCAGCAGACACAGTTATAACCCCCAGCAGACACAGTTATAACCCCACAGCAGACACAGTTATAACCCCCAGCAGACACAGTTATAACCCCCAGCAGACACAATTATAACCCCCAGCAGACACAGTTATAACCCCCAGCAGACACAGTTATAACCCCCAGCAGACACAGTTATAACCCCACAGCAGACACAGTTATAACCCCCAGCAGACACAATTATAACCCCCAGCAGACACAGTTATAACCCCCAGCAGACACAGTTATAACCCCCAGCAGACACAATTATAACCCCCAGCAGACACAGTTATAACCCCCAGCAGACACAGTTATAACCCCCAGCAGACACAGTTATAACCCCCAGCAGACACAATTATAACCCCCAGCAGACACAGTTATAACCCCCAGCAGACACAGTTATAACCCCCAGCAGACACAGTTATAACCCCACAGCAGACACAGTTATAACCCCCAGCAGACACAATTATAACCCCCAGCAGACACAATTATAACCCCCAGCAGACACAGTTATAACCCCCAGCAGACAGTTATAACCCCCAGCAGACACAGTTATAACCCCCAGCAGACACAGAAATAACCCCCAGCAGACACAGTTATAACCCCCCAGCAGACACAGTTATAACCCCCCAGCAGTCACAGTTATAACCCCCCAGCAGTCACAGTTATAACCCCCCAGTGTGGACGCCAGTCATGATTGAATTATAACCCGTCCACCGCAGTGTGTGTGTGTGTGTGTGTGTGTGTCCTTAGTGGCGAGCTGGATGATTATTTTAATGTATTTAGCCCCCAGAACATTTCCCGGAGGGGTTAGCGAGCCATGGCGCTAAGAACCCGAGTTTCATCTAACGTACCAGCGACATCGTCCTCGCCTGAAGGTTTCGAGTCTCCTCTGCAAAAAGCAGAGAGACAAAATTGAATGACATGACTCATGGCCTTAGAAAACACAATGGCAGTTAGCTCCCGTTAACCCCCACACTAAAAAAAAAAAAATGGTACATTGGTTTATTTCTGAAGGGAGAGAGAGGGTTGTGAAGAAACAAGACAGCAGCAGAGTACTGTAGTACTTTTACAACACAACACCAGACCCTTTATTGTGGTTCAAGTTCAGACGTACTTTGCTACCTCCATATGAGCCAGCGACGAGAGAGAGAAGAAGAAGAGCGAAGAATCCGGCCATTTCAATTTAGTTTGGCCCAAAGTATCGAGAGGGGGTCCTTTTTTTTTCGTGCCCGAGAAGGAGGATTACAAGCATTTCGCTACACCCGCAATAACATCTGCTAAATATGTGTGTGACCAATAAAATTGTATTTGATTATTGCATGCGAGGAACACTAAGAGGCTTTGTTAGTATTGGCAGTTTGTGTGCGTGTGTGGGCGCACGTGTGTCCAGCGAGGCCCCGGTAATGTTGGCATGCACTGTATCCCAGGACACCTCCTAGCTGCTCTTAGCTGCCAACTACTCCTGTCCTCCTGCGTTTTCCCTCGCCCCCGCCCCTCTCTGTCGATGATTTATTTATTTCTCTCCATCCTCTTCTGAAAACCATTAGTTGTTTGGATGTGGGGTCGGATGCTTGGATCAGGGGAAGGGGTTTGTGGCATACAAGAGGATATGAGGTCTCATAACACGCACGAATGCAGGCACACATGTCTGACTCAGTGATCTGTGAGAAGTGTTACTTCTGAAAGCACTGAAGCGGCTAATGCCAACTTAAAAATAGAGGTGTGTGTGGAGATGGAGCAATACAAGGTTGTAAGGTTTTTCGGAACTAAATGCTCAAGTGAAGTTTCCCCCCCTAGTTACAGATCAGTTCCCCCCAACCTTAACCTTTGTTTTGGTGATTGTTAACACGATGGACAGAGTGAATTGTCTTAAGAGACGTTATAAATGTAGGTCCGTTATCATTTGTGCACAGTATCGATGTGGTTTCAGTTAAACCAGCCGTGGGCCGCATTAAATTGGTCAAGGGTCACTCTACACCGAACTAAACGGCTCAGAGACCATTTAGCTTGACCTACGTTTTATTTTGATGCTTTCTTGGAAGGGGCGTGGGGTAGGGGTAGGTAGGGTAGGTAGGGGTAGGTAGGGTAGGTAGGGGTAGGTAGAGGTAGGTAGGGGTACGTAGGGTAGGTAGGGGTAGGTAGAGGTAGGTAGGGTAGGTAGGGGTAGGTAGGGTAGGTAGGGGTAGGTAGGGGTGCGTAGGGTAGGTAGAGGCAATGAGGGTAGGTAGGGGTGGTAGGGCACGTGGGGGTAGGTAGAGGTACGTAGGGTAGGTAGGGGTAGGTAGGGGTAGGTAGAGGCACGTGGGGTAGGTAGGGTAGGGTGGGGTAGGTAGGTAGAGGCACGTGGGGGTAGGTAGGGGTAGGTAGAGGTACGTAGGGTAGGTAGGGGTAGGTAGAGGTACGTAGGGTGGGTAGGGGTAGGTAGAGGTAGGGGTAGGTAGAGGTAGGTAGGGGTAGGTAGAGATACGTAGGGGTAGGTAGAGGTACGTAGGGTAGGTAGGGGTAGGTAGAGGCACGTGGGGTGGGTGGGGGTGGAGTGGAGGCACGTGGGGTGGGTGGGGGTGGGTGGGAGAGTGGAGTGGGGGTGGAGTGGAGAGTCACGTGGGGTGGGTGGTAGAGTCACGTGGGGGTGGGTGGGGTGGAGTGGGGTCGTGGGGTGGGTAGGGGTGGGTGGCAGAGGCACGTGGGGTGGGTAGGGGGTGGGTGGGAGTCACGTGGGGGTGGGTAGGGGTGGGTAGAGTCACGTGGGGTAGGTAGGGGTGGGTAGAGTCGTGGGGTGGGTGGGGGTGGGTGGGGTCGTGGGGTGGGTGGGGTGGAGTGGGAGTCACGTGGGGTGGGTGGGGGTGGGTGGGAGTCGTGGGGTGGGTAGGGGTAGGTAGGGGTAGGTAGGGGTGGTAGAGTCGAGGGTGGTAGAGTCGTGGGGTAGGTAGGGTAGGTAGGGGTAGGTAGAGGATGCAGTTCTAATACTATCTGTCCTTGTTCGAACAATAGATTTTTGAAGAGGGAAACCCGCAAGCGCCGTAGCGTGTAAAGTGTGGGTGGATTGCACTAACTTAACAAGCCTGTGTGTGTTTGTGTGTGTTTGGCCACGTGTTTGTGTTAACGAGTGTGTGTGATTGACGTGTGTGATTGACATGTGTGTGTGTGTGATTGACGTGTGTGTGTGTGTGATTGACGTGTGTGTGTGTGTGTGTGTGTGTGTGTGTGTGATTGACGTGTGTGTGTGTGTGTGTGTGTGATTGACGTGTGTGTGTGTGTGTGTGATTGACGTGTGTGTGTGTGATTGACGTGTGTGTGTGTGTGTGTGTGTGTGATTGACGTGTGTGTGTGTGTGTGTGTGTGTGTGTGTGTGTGTGTGTGTGTGTGTGATTGATTGACGTGTGTGTGTGATTGACGTGTGTGTGTGTGTGTGTGATTGACGTGTGTGTGTGTGATTGACGTGTGTGTGTGATTGACGTGTGTGTGTGTGATTGACGTGTGTGTGTGTGATTGACATGTCCCATTGATTGACATGTCCCTTTCTCCGTCTTCCATTTCCCAGGTGAACTGAAGACCCAGCAGCCCCTGGACCGCGAGGAGAAGGAGGAGTACCGCCTGACGGTGCGGGCACTAGACGGCGGCGGGCGCTACTGCGAGGCGGCCGTGCACCTGACCGTGGAGGACGTGAACGACAACGCGCCACAGTTCACCGCCGGCCCTTACGCCATCACCGTCTTCGAGAACACGGAGGTCGGCACCTTCGTGGCGCGGCTGCTCGCCACCGACCTCGACACCGCTACGTTTGTTTGTTTGTTTACAAAATAGTTGATCTGTTTTGTTTATTGTTCTTTTTTTGACCGGGTCTTTCACCAGGCAATGCTACGCTCTCTGGTCTAGTGCTGTACACCGGGTACTCTCCACACTGTGCACATGCGCAGTATGTTGCGTCTTTCTGTTGACTCCGCCCACATCCGTTAGCCACCACGGAGCTCGATGTTATCCGTCAGTGAACTTAGTTGAATTTGAACCGCGTCATCTTTATTTGTGAACAGGCGAGTCACTTAATAATTCATCTTTCTGCTGAGAAATACAGATATAGTTGTTTGAGAAATATGGCTGTTTTGCTTTTTCCCCTGCAACGCTGACTCCACAGTATCACAGTAATCCGCACTACGTTTTACACCAGACTCTTATGGCGTAAAACGGTGATAGGGAGAAAGAGAATTTCATGGATGAAATTCTGTTCTCCTCGCACTCGATTCTGAAAAGGCCTAATGGCCATTTTCTATTGGCCATTTGCCGGGTGGATAAGTCACAACCCACACGTCCTCTTCGTAGTCTTCTATGATTTTTTGTGTTTGTGGTCCTGTGTGGCTCTGTTGGTAGAGAATGGTGCTTACAGCTTCAGGCTCATGGATTCAATTCCCACTCACATGAAAGTGTATGTATGCACTACTGTTAGTCACTTTGGATAAAAGTGTCTGCTACATGGGGTATATTTACTACGTCTTTCAGGAAACCCACCTGAGCAGGAGCAGCCCGCTTTGAAATGAAAACAACTGATTTGTCCCCAGAACTCCCTCAAATGGAGGACAGTTGAAAGCGTTCGGGTGGCGGCCGTATTTAAACTCAAGAGCTCTGATATTAGCAAACTCTCCTAAAATGGGATACGATTGGCACTTTTACCGGCACTACCAATTTGACTAGATCGGTTCTGGTTCTTTTACTGGCATTTGGTAATGACTCCTCATACAGGGCCATGCGGTCTAGACTAGGGGAGCGTGTCAGCCTGTTCCCTTCACAAGCCTAGGTATGGATGAAGAGATGCCCTCTCTCTCTCTCTCTCTCTCCCTTTCTCACCCGCGTCCTCCCTTCCTCCCTCTCTCTCGGCCCTTCAGGTAAACTGACAGTTTTGACAGATTGAATGGGATGTAAGAACTGGGTCGCTCGTTCGCTCAGGAAGTCGAAACGGGGGGCCTGCTTTTTTGACAGCTCAGATAGTACACTGTGGCAGAATACCTGGCCACTTTGACTGACCCAAACTTAAGGAAAGCTTGTACAGACTCAGTGAGCGTAGCCTTGCTATTTGGAGAGGCCGCCGTAGGCAGACCTGGCTTTCAAGAGAAAACAGGCTATGTGCACACTGCCCACAAAATGAGGTGGACACTGCCCACAAAATGAGGTGGAAACTGAGCTGCACTTCCTGAACTCCGGCCAAATGTATGACCATATTAGAGAGACATATTTACCTCAGATTACGCAGAGCCATAAAGAATCCGAAAACAAGTCCAATTTTGATAAACTCCCATATCTACTGGGTGAAATACCAGTGTGACATCACAGCAGCAAGATGTGTGACCTGTTGCCACAAGAAAAGGGCAACCAGTGAAGAACAAACACCATTGTAAATACAACCTGTATTTATGTTTATTTATTTTCCATTTTGTACCTTAACTATTTGCGCATCGTTACAACACTGTATATAGACAAAGGTCTTAATAATTTTGGAACTTTTGTGAGTGTAATGTTTACTGTAATTTAAAAAATATATTGTTTATTTCACTTTTGTTTATTATCTATTTCACTTGCTTTGGCAAAGTAAACATATGTTTCCCATGCCAATAAAGCCCTTTGAATGAGAGAGATGTGCATCCCTTTCACACGTGTTGGTATTACATACACAGATCTGTGGAGTTCAGGTTTGTATCTTTAACGCCAGCCTTGTAAAATGTGTATTGGCTGATGCCCGTATTGCCAGGAGAACTGAAGAGTCCCACACACGGGGAAATAACAAAGTCAAGGCCATCTATGACGACTCTGACGAGACAAAATACCAATTTTGACACAGTCCAGGTCACACAGTCCACGCTCACTCAGCCAGCTGCCGTGGGACTGATTCATCAGGATGCATAACTCCCCTGTCTGGTGTGTGCGTGTGCGCACCTGCGTGCGTGTCGGACCTCCGTGGTCAGAAAGATAGAGGATTCATTCACTATTCGGGCGGGATATCATCAACATTTGAGACTCAAGAGTATCTCTTTGCTTCAAATGTTGACACATTTCGAGCCCTGCCAGTTCCCTGCACAAGTGCCGCTATCTAGACCGGCTCATTTTGGGTTGAAGATGTTTGACACTCGCGTCATCGTCCCTGCTGTTGTGCCCACTGCCATGGCGACGTTTCTCAAAGTGGTTTCTTATTGGTCTGGGGGGGGAGAGAACCTGACAAACCTTGAAGCTGGTCGGTGACCTTTATTGGCGTTTAAGGGGGAAGTTGAATGCTGACCCATTCCTTTCTCTGTTTCTTCTCTCTCTTCATTTTCTCTCTTTCTCTTCATTTTCTCGATCCTTTCTATCCCCTATCTCTTCCCTTCTCTATCCCCCTCTCTTCCCATCTCTTTCCTCTCTATCCCCTATCTCTATCTTCTCTATCCCCTATCTCTTTCCTCTCTATCCCCCTATCTCTTCCCATCTCTTTCCTTTCTATCCCCCTATCTCTTCCCGTCTCTTTCCTCTCTATCCCCCTATCTCTTCCCATCTCTTTCCTTTCTATCCCTCTATCTCTTCCTATCTCTTTCCTTTCTATCCCCCTATCTCTTCTCATCTCTTTCCTTTCTATCCCCTATCTCTTCCCATCTCTTCCCATCTCTTTCCTTTCTATCCCCCTATCTCTTCCCATCTCTTCCCATCTCTTTCCTTTCTATCCCCCTATCTCTTCCCATCTCTTTCCTCTCTATCCCCCTATCTCTTCCTATCTCTTTCCTTTCTATCCCCATATCTCTTCCCATCTCTTTCCTCTCTATCCCCCTATCTCTTCCCATCTCTTCCCATCTCTTTCCTTTCTATCCCCCTATCTCTTCCCATCTCTTTCCTCTCTATCCCCCTATCTCTTCCTATCTCTTTCCTTTCTATCCCCATATCTCTTCCCATCTCTTTCCTCTCTATCCCTCTATCTCTTCCCTTTCTATCCCCCTATCTCTTCCCATCTCTTCCCATCTCTTTCCTTTCTATCCCCCTATCTCTTCTCATCTCTATCTTCTCTATCCCCCTATCTTTTCCCATCTCTTTCCTCTCTATCCCCCTATCTCTTCCCATCTCTTTCCTTTCTATCCCTCTATCTCTTCCCATCTCTATCTTCTCTATCCCCCTATCTCTTCCCATCTCTATCTTCTCTATCTCCCTATCTCTATCTTCTCTATCCCCCTATCTCTATCTTCTCTATCCCCCTATCTCTATCTTCTCTATCCCCCTATCTCTTCCCATCTCTTTCCTCTCTATCCCCTATCTCTTCTGAAATGGTTTATTTTCTTTTTATCCCTTGTCTGTGCTGTCCCTCGTTCTATTGGGTAAACAGCATTCATGTGGCTCATACTAGACGCAACCAAGCTTTCTTGCCACTTTGGGCTGAGGGGGAACGTCTTTGTTACCGCTGTCGATAAAGTTTCAATGAATGCTGTCCTCCGAAGGCACAGTTTAATCAAACCCACGGTGCAGAACTTGGAGATCAGTCAGTTAGCATGTAAACATTTAGTTTGCCTGTGGTGAAGTAAAATAGCAGACTGATGTTGGATACCAGATGGGGACGCAAGATAAAAGTAGTAACATAGTTTTATAAGGTATTGCATAAACATGACAAAATCAGGTCTGGTTGAATCAGACCCACAGAAAGCCTCCAGAAGACTGGATATGAAGTATAATCGTCTGGTGACGTGAGTCGACATTGCTTAACGATTTGGAGCGATCCACTCAGACGTCATGAAGCAATTTCCGTCGGCCGAGTAATTTGGTCTGATAAAAGCGACGGTGACTGGAACCAACAGGTGGCAATAAACCGGGCTCCCGCAGACACAAAACTGCATCCCAAATGGCACCCTGTTCCCTTTGTAGTGCACTACTTTTGACCAGAGCCCTATCGAATAGAGTGCCATTTGGGACACAGACGGAGTCTCTTTAGTCGTAATGAGATGCGCAGAGGAGGGGAGTGTGTGTGAGAGAGAGATATGTGGCCCACCTGCAGAAAGGCATTATGGTTATTGTCCACATCCGTCTCCGTCTCAGGTGTTATTACGACGACGATGTGACTTGCGTGTTTGCGTGGTTAATGCTTCTGGTCGGTGGAAAGGGTATATTGTGTTGAAAAGGCTGATAGGACAAAGTGTTGTTACTCAGGAGTGTGTGGCTGCACTGCTGAAAGTACATGCAGATGACATTTGTTTCCCGTTTGGATTGTTTATGGTTTTGCTTTCCAACAAAGGCAAACGAATAATGAACTGCCACTCAGAATAATGTTAGTCTACAGCTCTTATATCAGATTATCAGATTCTACACGTTAGTTTTATTTTAGTCCAAATGTTTTTAACACGATCTCTATCTCTTTCTGTCTCCTCCCAGGCTTGAACAGCGACATCCTCTACTCCCTCGCCGACTCGGCCGACGGCCACTTCTCCGTGGACGAGCGTACCGGTGTCGTCGCATTAAAAAAGCCCCTGGACCGCGAGGCGCAGGCCGTGTACGAGCTCAAAGCGCGTGTCTCCGACCAAGGCTCCCCCGGCCGCCTCTCGTCCCTCTCCCACGTCACGGTCTCCGTGCTGGACATCAACGACAACCCGCCCGTGTTCGAGCACCGCGAGTATGTGGCGGGCGTTTCGGAGGACGTGGCGGTGGGCACGCAGTTGCTGCGGGTGCACGCCGCTAGCCGGGACGTCGAGGCCAACGGGGAGATCGCCTACGCCATCGTGAGCGGGAACGAGCACGGCATGTTCAGTGTCGACCCTCGGACTGGTATGTCTCTCTCTCTCCTCTCCTCTCCTCTTCCTTTACATGTCTCCCCAGTCGCCAGGGGCACCATATTATGACTACTATCTTTGTGTGTGGCAGGTTTAGCTTTTTTCCGTAATGAGTCTTGTTCTGGAGGCAGCCCTGCAGAGTGGTCACTAGCTGGCACAGCCACAAAGTCATCAAATCTGATTTGAACCCTGACCTTAACCATGCTGCTAACCCTAATGCCTGACCTTAACCACGCTGCTAACCCTAATGCCTGACCTTAACCACGCTGTTAACCCTAATGCCTGACCTTAACCACGCTGCTAACCCTAATGCCTGACCTTAACCACGCTGTTAACCCTAATGCCTGACCTTAACCACGCTGCTAACCCTAATGCCTGACCTTAACCACGCTGCTAACCCTAATGCCTGACCTTAACCACGCTGCTAACCCTAATGCCTGACCTTAACCACGCTGCTAACCCTAATGCCTGACCTTAACCACGCTGTTAACCCTAATGCCTGACCTTAACCACGCTGCTAACCCTAATGCCTGACCTTAACCACGCTGCTAACCCTAATGCCTGACCTTAACCACGCTGCTAACCCTAATGCCTGACCTTAACCACGCTGCTAACCCTAATGCCTGACCTTAACCACTCTGCTAACCCTAATGCCTGACCTTAACCACGCTGCTAACCCTAATGCCTGACCTTAACCACGCTGCTAACTTATCTTATTGTGTTACTGTATGGGGCCAAGCCTCCCAGACAACAGTCAAACCCATTATATCATTATACAAACGGGCACTGAAAATAATGGATCAGAAACCAATCATGTGGCACCACTGTTTGATTGTACAGAAATACAACCTTTTAAATGTTGATAGCTTTATTAAGTTCTCTTTTCTCAAATTGACTTTTAAATGTGCAAATAATCTAGCTCCAGCCGTACTCTGTCCTTTTGTGACAAAAATAAACACAAGGAGAGTGGCCACTAGGAGAGCAGTGGGTAGCAACTGCATAGCAGAGGGGCGCAAAACCACTTTCGGCCAGTCATGTTTTTCAGTGATAGGGACCCATTTTTGGAATGATTTACCAACCGAAATAAAAACACAAACCGAACTGAAAACATTTAATAGAAAGGTCAAATACTGGCTGAAAGAAAACCAAATATGTGGCCACTGAGTCAGTTTTGTTGTTATGTATTGTCTGTACTGGATGCCTGGTTGTTGCGCATGCTGCCAAGGATCACCCCACATGTGGGGTCTGGGTATGGGAGATAGTCATGTAGCGGCCCAGGCCCTCACTATTGGGGTTGGGTATAGGTGAGCAGGTGTGAGCGGCTGGGTGCTTGGGGCTTGTGTTGTTACGTGATGTGCTGTTTTGTGTAATGTGGTCTCGACTGTGAAATGTTGATGTTTGTATACAATGTATTTGCTGCATGATTGTGTAATTCACACTATGTGGTCCTTTTAAAAATTATATATTTGGATTACCTGTTTAGAAAGGCCTGACCAGGGACTGGGGTTGCAAATTAGCCTATTGGCTAGAAACTTTTTATGCAACACATCTACACATATTATTATGGCTGACTGTGATAATTATGTATGTAATAGTGTGCGCTGCATTGTCCCTGACAAATAAACGAATAAATAAAATAAATAAACCCTAATGCCTGACCTTAACCATGCTGTTAACCCTAATGCCTGACCTTAACCACTCTGCTAACCCTAATGCCTGACCTTAACCACGCTGCTAACCCTAATGCCTGACCTTAACCACGCTGCTAACCCTAATGCCTGACCTTAACCATGCTGCTAACCCTAATGCCTGACCTTAACCATGCTGTTAACCCTAATGCCTGACCTTAACCACGCTGCAAACCCTAATGCCTGACCTTAACCACGCTGTTAACCCTAATGCCTGACCTTAACCATGCTGCTAACCCTAATGCCTGACCTTAACCATGCTGCTAACCCTAATGCCTGACCTTAACCACGCTGTTAACCCTAATGCCTGACCTTAACCATGCTGCTAACCCTAATGCCTGACCTTAACCATGCTGTTAACCCTAATGCCTGACCTTAACCACGCTGCAAACCCTAATGCCTGACCTTAACCACGCTGTTAACCCTAATGCCTGACCTTAACCATGCTGCTAACCCTAATGCCTGACCTTAACCACGCTGTTAACCCTAATGCCTGACCTTAACCACGCTGCTAACCCTAATGCCTGACCTTAACCACGCTGTTAACCCTAATGCCTGACCTTAACCACTCTGCAAACCCTAATGCCTTTACAATTTAGCCAATTTTGACTTTGCAGCTGGCCTATCTAAGGGGGAAACCACTCAGTAAGCGTCAACCTGCGTTTCAAAGGGGACGTAGCAGATGCCATTTCTGTTGTGTACATTGGACAGTGGTGGAACTGTCTTCTAATCCAACCGTCCTATCCTCCCTCTCCCTCTTTCGCCTCGCCTCCAGGTGACATCTTCGTCATCGAGCCGCTGGACTTCGAGGCGTCCCACGAGTACTACCTGACGGTGGAGGCCACGGACGGGGGCACGCCGCCGCTCAGCGACATGGCCACGGTCAACATCAATCTGACGGACGTCAACGACAACAGCCCCGCCTTCGGCCAGGCCACCTACGCCGCCGTGGTGGCTGAGGACGCCGAGCCCGGCAAGCCGGTGGTGGCGGTGAGTTGACCGATGAGTGACGTTGTGTTCCAACCTAGAAATGTTTTTGCATTGCAGTGATTCCCCTACCGTTGTATAGGCGGTGCGCTTATGTCGAGTTTGTACTTTTTCTTCCCTCCCGCTCATAAAATACCTTTTCAATCACTGCACACCTCATCCCATTATTTCACCCCCCTATCTTAACTAGTCTTTCAGTCAGTACCCTCTGTCTCTCTCTCTCTGTCTCTGTATCTCTGTATCTCTCTCCGTGTATCTCTCTCTCTGTATCTCTGTATCTCTCTCTGTATCTCTCTCCGTGTATCTCTCTCTCTGTATCTCTGTATCTCTCTCTGTATCTCTCTCCGTGTATCTCTCTCTCTGTATCTCTGTATCTCTCTCTGTATCTCTCTCCGTGTATCTCTCTCTCTGTATCTCTGTATCTCTCTCTGTATCTCTCTCCGTGTATCTCTCTCTCTATCTCTTTCTCTCTCTATCTCTCTCTCTGTATCTCTGTATCTCTCTCCGTGTATCTCTCTCTCTGTATCTCTTTCTCTCTCTATCTCTCTCTCTGTATCTCTCTATATCTCTCTCTCTGTATCTCTCACTCTCTGTCTCTCTCTCTCTCTCTCTCTCTCTCTCTCTCTCTCTCTCTCTCTGTATCTCTCACTCTCTCTCTCTGTGTATCTCTCTCTCTCTGTATCTCTCTCTGTATCTCTCTCTCTCTGTATCTCTCTCTCTCTGTATCTCTCTCCCTCTGTATCTCTCTCTGTATCTCTCTCTGTCCGTCACGTATCAGTTGCTGTGTTAGATCACCTTCTGGTGGTGCAGAGTTAAACGAGGACCCCACTCCGCTCTTCATGCTCAGCCTACTGTAACAGACACACACACACACTAATGAATTAAAGACAGGTGACTCACTGAGCCATCTATCTCTCTCTCTCTCCCCTTCCCCCTTTTTCTATACATCTCACCACCTCTTCCCTTGGCCACTCACTCCTCCTCTCCCTCTTCCTTCCCCCGTGTCCATTTGTCAACTGTGTCTAATCAACCCGAATATAAATGATCCGTCGTTAAACAGGATTTTTTTTTACGCTTGCCCGTGTCACACACGTGTGAATCCTGTCCGTCCCCTGATTTCCCCTAGGATCCGTTTCAATGCCGGCCAGGTGTGTGTGAACACCTGTGTCCCGCAGTCTCGTGTCAGAGCCGTTGTGTGTGTGTCGTCCTCGGCGGCTGGTGATAACTCTTCCTCTCTCCTGTTCTCCCGGGTCGTAGGTGATGGCGGAGGATGCAGACGGGCCAGCCTATAACCACGTGCGTTACTCCATCGTGGAGGGGAACCAGGGCAGTCCCTTCACCATTGACCCAATCAGGGGGGAGAGGTCAAAGTGGCACGCCAGCTAGACAGAGAGACGGTATGGTGAAACGTTTAACTTTATAATGGACGGGCATTCATGAAAATACATATCTGTGAAATGTCTTTGAAGTTTGTGTGTCTCAATGTATCTATGCTGCTGCTTCATATATTCATTTATGTGTGTGTGTGTCTAAATATATGCATTTGTGTGTGTGGACATCTCATTCTGTCTTCAGTGACAGAATGAGATGTCCACACACACTAGACTGCAATCAAACTTAAAAGCAGAGCCAGTTTTACCAGTCAGCTTTGCATAATCGCTTACAAAAGCAGTACAGAGAGTAATATAGGTATTCATTCTCTCTCTCTTTCTCTCTCCCTCCTCTCGTTCTCTCGCCACCCCACCCACCCCCTTCTTCCCTCCCTTACCCATCAGACATCGGGATACACCCTGACGGTGGTGGCGTCGGACAGCGGCGTTCCGGCCCGCTCCAGCAGCGCCACGGTCAACATCGACGTGTCTGACGTCAACGACAACCCGCCCCTCTTCTTGCCTGCCAACTACAGCCTCATCGTCCAGGTGAGGAGGGAGGGAGGGAGGAAGGGAGGGAGGGAGGGAGGAAAGGTGCTGGTAAAGATGAAGAGTTGAGGAGAGGATAGAATGGAGGGAGGAGGGGTGGAAGTGAAGAAAGAAGTGGTGTGATGACTGAAGGTGTAAGGATTCGGAAGATGATAGTAAAATAAGGAGGAAAGATGCATTTATTTTGTATCAGGAAGGGAGGGAGAGAGGAGAGGAGGGAGAGAGGAGAGGAGGGAGAGAGGAGAGGAGGGAGAGATGAGAGGAGGGAGAGAGGAGAGGAGGGAGAGAGGAGAGGAGGGAGAGATGAGAGAGGAGAGGAGGGAGAGAGGAGAGGAGGGAGAGATGGCTGGTGCACCGGCAGGTATCTCTGTCTTTACTTTTGAGGAGCCGACAGTGAAAACCAGAGACGTCATTTCGGAGAAACTCTGAAATCTGATATAGGGTTTTGGTATCTGTACGCACACTGAAAAATTGACTTAGCCTTTGAGGAAGAGAAAGATTGATTCCCACATCAAATCCCCTCTCCTGCTCTCTCACACAGCATTCGTTACTGCCTACAGTATCCCTGAATACTAAGTCTAAACCACTTCCTTTTCTCGCAGGAGAATCGTCCAATGGGGACCAGCGTTGTCCAGCTCATCGTGACCGACCGGGACGCCACACACAATGGGCCTCCGTTCGCCTTCGCCATCGTCGATGGCAATGAGGGGGGTGTGTTCGAGGTGAACCAACAGGGGGCGCTGCTAGTGGTGGAAGAGCTGAAGAGGAAGACCAAGGAGAACTACCTACTGAATGTCCAGGTACTCTTTCTTTCTCTCTCTCTCTCTCTCTCTCTCTCTCTCTCTCTGTATCTCTCTCTCTCTCTCTGTATCTCTCTCTCTGTATCTCTCTCTCTCTCTCTCTCTCTCTCTCTCTCTGTATCTCTCTCTCTCTCTCTGTATCTCTCTCTCTCTCTCTCTCTCTCTGTCTCTCTCTCTCTCTCTGTATCTCTCTCTCTCTCTCTGTATCTCTCTCTCTCTCTCTCTCTCTCTCTCTCTCTGTATCTCTCTCTCTCTCTGTATCTCTCTCTCTCTCTCTCTCTCTCTCTCTCTCTCTCTGTATCTCTCTCTCTCTCTCTCTCTCTCTCTGTATCTCTCTCTCTCTCTCTCTCTCTCTCTCTCTCTCTCTCTCTCTCTCTCTCTCTGTATCTCTCTCTCTCTGTATCTCTCTCTCTCTCTCTCTCTCTCTCTCTCTCTCTCTCTCTCTCTCTCTCTCTCTCTCTCTCTCTCTCTCTCTCTCTCTCTCTCTCTCTCTCTCTCTCTCTCTCTCTCTCTGTATCTCTGTATCTCTCTCTCTGTATCTCTCTCTCTCTGTATCTCTCTCTCTGTATCTCTCTCTGTATCTCTCTGTATCTCTCTCTCTGTATCTCTCTCTCTCTGTATCTCTCTCTCTCTCTGTATCTCTCTCTCTCTCTCTCTGTATCTCTCTCTCTCTGTATCTCTCTCTCTCTGTATCTCTCTCTCTCTCTGTATCTCTCTCTCTCTCTCTCTCTCTCTCTCTCTCTCTCTCTCTGTATCTCTCCCTCTCTCTCTCCACCCCCTCAACTCCCCCATCATACTTATACCTATACTTACCTCTCTTTCTCTCCCTTCTCTCTCTTTCTGTGGAAAATAGCCTGCTCTGCAGCTACCCGCTGTGAAAACCTCTCTTAGAAACATCAAAATGATAACAAGATCTATAGCGTCAAATCCAAATAATCACCATGTATAAAAAAAAAAAGAAAATCCTGCTGCCCTCTCTCGCACCGAGTGAATCAGAGTGCAATGCAGAATATCTCACATGAGAGGCATTGTGGATTGCTCCGCAGCCAGCTCGCGTGTTGCCAGTCGGTGAACTACTGTCCTCTCTCTCTCCGAGGAGAAAAGGAGTAGGCGGATGAGAAAGAAGTGCGATTTCTCGACTCAGACTAACGTTCTGAATCTTGCAGATAGAAATATATTGAATAGAGCTATGACGGTTTCCCTACTCTGCCTGACAGACAATTCTATCCATTCTACACTGTGTATTTCTCTCTAAACGTTTGGTAATCCTCCTGAACACTCCAGAGGTTGCTGTAGCGTCTCTGGATGTTTAAATGCCTTTCAAATACCGGTGGTTGTCTATTTGTCTGAGCACGTAGGCCCTTAGTCTTTCTGCAGGCAGTACATTTTGACTTGAGTATTGATGAACGGGGAGGTTCAGCATTAGGTAGAATGGAAGAGCATAAGCCCCCTCTCCTGTGGGAAAGTGGAGCTGCGTACAGCCATACAGCAAAATGAATGGCAAAGAGAGAGAGGACTTTTAACATTTGTCTTTGTTTTTCTGCTGTACCCTGTACGTCTTCTAAAGCACTCTCGGAAGATAAGCCAATGACTGGCTATAATAGAGTATAATAAACAAACCAACATGCAACTGATAGTCAGTCGTTGGTCTAGCGTAGTTATGTTATTACCCGTGTAGGGGTGATATGGGGATTGCAGAGTGATAGTTGTGTCAGTCTGCTTTAACATTATTGCTGAAATGGTGGCAGTTATTTGGGCTCATACATTGTTAGAAATAGTCATTTTGTTAACTTGATGAATGAAAGCAGTAAAATAAGTGAATTGTGTTGGAGGTTTTGGAGACATTTTATAACTAGGCCTAGTATGAGTTTTTGATAATCACATGAAAGCTTTAGTTGAGTCACCGCATACTCTCTCTCTCTCTCTCTCTCTCTCTCTCTCTCTCTCTCTCTCTCTCTCTCTCAACAGACACAGCATGTGACTTATCCCTCTCTCCTCTTCCTTTCCTCCCTCTAGGTGGCTGACAACGGCAAGCCCCAGCTCTTCTCCACGGCCTACATCAGCATCCGGGTCATCGACGAGAGTGTTTATCCGCCCGCCGTCTTCCCGTTGGACATCTACATCTCTGTCGCCGGCGAGGAATACCCCGGCGGCGTACTCGGCAAAATCCACGCCACCGACCAGGACATTTACGACACGCTAACTTACAGTCTCGCACCTCCATCATCCCCGGATAACACCGAAGACGCTCTGTTCACCGTCTCCGCCGCGGACGGCAAAGTCATCGCCCGGCGCCCGCTCGACGTGGGCCACTACCCGCTCAACGTCACCGTCACGGACGGGCGCCTTTCGGCGACGGCCGACGTGAACGTGCACGTGCGCCAAGCGACTCGCCAGGCGCTGGACAACTCCATCGCCGTGCGTTTAGCCGGCATCGCCCCCGAGGAGTTCGTCGGCGACTACTGGCGTACGTTCCAGCGGGCGCTGAGGAACATAGCGGGGGTGAGACGCAGCGAGGTGCAGCTGGTTAGTCTGCAGCCCTCCGAGCAGCGGACAGGAGACCTGGATGTTCTACTGGCTCTGGAGAAGTCCGGGAGTCCCTACCAACCACAGGAGGTAAGAACCATGACCGTGGCTCGTATTCACCAGACGTCTCAGAGTAGGAGTGCTGATCTAGGATCAGGTCCTCCCCCTATCTATATCATCCTATCAATTGTGATCTGAAAGGCTAAACTGATTCTAGATCAGCACTTAATTTGTTTGCTAGCCAATGAGGTTACGATACTGATAATAATACCAATAACATAAGTAATAATTTAACGCAATATAATGCTTGTAATAATGATGATAGGGATATTAGTTTTAGGATAACATATAATATGGCACACTATGTATGAATAGCTTTTTAAATGGTGGTCTGTCTTCTACCAACATACAAGTCAAATCAAATCAAATTTATTTATAAAGGCCCCTTACATCAGCTGATGTCACAGAGTGCTGTACAGAAACCCAGCCTAAAACCCCAAACAGCAAGCAATGCAGGTGTAAAAGCACGGTGGCCAGGAAAAACTCCCTAGAAAGGCCAAAACCTAGGAAGAAACCTAGAGAGGAACCAGGCTGTGAGGGGTGGCCAGTCCTCTTCTGGCTGTGCCGGGTGCAGATTATAACAGAACATGGACAAGATTTTAAAATGTTCATAAAACAGGCAGAACAGTTGAAACTGGAGAAGCAGCACGGCCAGGTGGACTCGGGACATCAAGGAGTCATCAGGCCAGGTAGGCCTTGAGGAATGGTCCTAATGCTCAGGTCCTCCGAGAGAGAGAGAGAGAGAGAGAGAGAGAGAGAGAGAGAGAGAGAGAGAGAGAGAGAGAGAGAGAGAGAGAGAGAGACGCACACAAGTAAGTAACAAGTAAGAACAGAAGACAGAATGTATTTACAGCTGTGACTCTAGAACTCTAGAATTCATCATGAGGAATAGTCAAATGCAATCACAAGGCGGTGCTCATCAAAATAACGTGTAGCAAGTAGATCTCTGGACCCACGTTGATCTCTCAGTCTTTTTAACTGTTTATCCTCCAGGTGGTCTTCCACAAGCTCAACTCGTCTGCAGCGGTCATCGAGGAAATGACGGGCGTGCGCCTCGTGCGCGTGGTCAAGAAGCTGTGCTCCGGCCTGGACTGCCCGCTGCGCTTCTGCGACGAGGTCATCAGCCTGGACAGGACCACCATGTCCACCTATAGCACGGCCCGCCTCAGCTTCATCACGCCACGACACCATCGCACGGCTACCTGTCAATGTGAAGGTACTGACAGACACACACGGGCATAAACAGACACACACACCTTTACCCCTCCCACCCCATCACACACAGATACACCTAAACCACCACATCCCCTCCTACCCCCTGACCCCATTCTGGCTTCATCATGCTCTTAACCCGTGTACGTTGTTGTTCCAGGTGGCAAATGCCCCACGGTGAACAAGCTGTGTGATGCCAACCCCTGCCCAGAGGGCATGGAGTGTGTGGCAGACCAGAAGGAGGCCAACTATAGCTGTGTGTGTCCAGATGGTGCCAAGCAGGGCAAGTGCTCTGGTAAGAGCAGACGCACCTCTCATCCTATCTGACTCTCTCGCTCCCCCTCTCTCCATGTCTCTATCTCTCCCTCTCTCTCTACCCCTCTTTCCCTATCTCTCCCTCTCTCTCTACCCCTCTTTCCCTATCTCTCTCTCTCTCCCTATATCTCTCTCTCTCTCGCCCCCTCTCTCCATGTCTCTATCTCTCCCTCTCTCTATACCCCTCTTTCCCTATCTCTCTCTCTCTCCCCCTATCTCTCTCTCTCTCTCACCCTATCTCTCTCTCTCTCTCTACCCCTCTTTCCCTATCTCTCTCTCTCGCTCCCCCTCTCTCCATGTCTCTATCTCTCCCTCTCTCTCTACCCCTCTTTCCCTATCTCTCTCTCTCTCCCCCTATCTCTCTCTCTCTCTCCCCCTATCTCTCTCTCTCTACCCCCTCTTTCCCCTATCTCTCTCTCTCTCCCTATATCTCTCTCTCTCTCGCCCCCTCTCCATGTCTCCATGTCTCTATCTCTCCCTCTCTCTCTACTCCCTCTTTCCCTATCTCTCTCTCTCCCCCCTATCTCTCTCTCCCCCTATCTCTCTCTCTCTCTCTACCCCTCTTTCCCTATCTCTCTCTCTCGCTCCCCCTCTCTCCATGTCTCTATCTCTCCCTCTCTCTCTACCCCTCTTTCCCTATCTCTCTCTCTCTCCCCCTATCTCTCTCTCTCTCTCCCCCTATCTCTCTCTCTCTCTCTACCCCTCTTTCCCTATCTCTCTCTCTCTCCCTATATCTCTCTCTCTCTCTCGCTCCCCCTCTCTCCATGTCTCTATCTCTCCCTCTCTCTCTACCCCTCTTTCCCTATCTCTCTCTCTCTCCCTATATCTCTCTCTCTCTCTCCCCCTCTCTCCATGTCTCTATCTCTCCCTCTCTCTCTACCCCTCTTTCCCTATCTCTCTCTCTCCCCCTATCTCTCTCTCTCTCCCCCTATCTCTCTCTCTCTCTCTACCCCTCTTTCCCTATCTCTCTCTCTCCCTATATCTCTCTCTCTCTCTCAGCCCCCTCTCCATGTCTCTATCTCTCCCTCTCTCTACCCCTCTTTCCCTATCTCTCTCTCTCCCTATATCTCTCTCTCTCGCCTCCCCCTCTCCATGTCTCTATCTCTCCCTCTCTCTCTACCCCTCTTTCCCTATCTCTCTCTCTCTCCCTATATCTCTCTCTCTCTCTCGCTCCCCCTCTCTCCATCTCTCTCTCTCTCTCCTATATCTCTCTCTCTCTCCCCCTCTCTCCATGTCTCTATTCTCTCCTCTCTCTCTACCCCCTCTTTCCCCATCTCTCTCTCTCTCTCCCTATATATCTCTCTCTCTCTCAAGCCCCTCTCTCCATGTCTCTATCTCTCCCTCTCTCTCTACCCCTCTTTCCCTATCTCTCTCTCTCTCCCTATATCTCTCTCTCTCTCTCGCTCCCCCTCTCTCCATCTCTCTCTCTCTCTCCCTATATCTCTCTCTCTCTCTCTCTCTCTACCCCTCTTTCCCTATCTCTCTCTCTCTCTACCCCTCTTTCCCTATCTCTCTCTCTCTCCCTATATCTCTCTCTCTCTCTCCCTATATCTCTCTCTCTCTCTCTCTCTATATCTCTCTCTCTCTCTCCCTATATCTCTCTCTACCCCTCTTTCCCTATCTCTCTCTCTCTCTCCTATATCTCTCTCTCTCTCTCCCTATATCTCTCTCTCTCTCCCTATATCTCTCTCTACCCCTCTTTCCCTATCTCTCTCTCTCTCCCTATATCTCTCTCTCTCTCTCCCTATATCTCTCTCTCTCTCTCCCTATATCTCTCTCTACCCCTCTTTCCCTATCTCTCTCTCTCTCCCTATATCTCTATCTCTCTCTCTCTCTCTCTCCCTATATCTCTCTCTCTCTACCCCTCTTTCCCTATCTCTCTCTCTCTCTCCTATATCTCTCTCTCTCTCTCTCCCTCTTTCCCTATCTCTCTCTCTCTCTCTACCCCTCTTTCCCTATCTCTCTCTCTCTCTCTCTCTCTACACCTCTTTCCCTATCTCTCTCTCTCTCTCTCCCTCTCTCTACCCCTCTTTCCCTATCTCTCTCTCTCTCCCCCTATCTCTCTCTCTCTCTCCCCCTATCTCTCTCTCTCTCTCTCTCCTCTCTCTCCCTCTCTCTCTCCCTATCTCTCTCTCCCCTCTTCCCTATCTCTCTCTCTCTCTACCCCTCTTTCCCTATCTCTCTCTCTCTCTCTCCCCTCTTTCCCTATCTCTCTCTCTCTCTCTCTCTCTCTCTCTCTCTCTCTCTCTACACCTCTTTCCCTATCTCTCTCTCTCTCTCCCTCTCTCTACCCCTCTTTCCCTATCTCTCTCTCTCTCCCCCTATCTCTCTCTCTCTATCTCTCTCTCTCTACCCTCTTTCCTATCTCTCTCTCTCTACCCCTCTTTCCCTATCTCTCTCTCTCTCCTATATCTCTCTCTCTCTCTCTCTACCCCTCTTTCCCTATCTCTCTCTCTCTCTCCCTATATCTCTCTCTCTCTCTACCCCTCTTTCCCTATCTCTCTCTCTCTCCCTATATCTCTCTCTCTCTCTCCCTATATCTCTCTCCCTCTCGCTCACTGATATGAAGCTGTCAAATGAGTATATGTGAACCTACTGTTTGTTTTGTCTCTGTATTCACTGTCTCGTTATCGGTCTCTCCCTCCTCTTATTTCTCTCCCCCCCATACTTACCTCTCTTTATCCCCCCTCCCAGACGGCCAGTCCCTGACGTTCAGCGGGACGGGCTATGTCAAGTACCGTGTGATGGAGAATGAGAACAAGGAGGAGATGAAGCTGTCCCTCAGGCTGAGGACCTTCTCCAGCCACGCCGCCGTCATGTACGCCAAGGGCACCGACTACAGCATCCTGGAGGTGGGTCAAAGGTCAAACACGGTGTGCGCGCGTGTCCATGTGAGAAAGCGCCGGATTCTAGCTACTAGCTACAGATCATTTAAAAACAAAATCTCCTTCCTACACCATTTCGAGTCCACCATAGTATTTTTCCCCAGCTTGGGCATGAAATCACAGTAAACAAACACCTTTCTTGTCTGTGCTATGGGTACTGTCCTGTTTATTCTGAGTCTGCTGCTCCAGCTCCCGGTCCCAAGCCCAATCCCCGTATTATCCCATGTTATCCTGTTTAGGCAACGGCCTGATAAGCGCTAGCTGCCAGGACCTCCCCTGGGGGCCACCCTGCTGTGTGCTGGTTGTCTTTTATGATCCTCACGTGAAAGGGCTCTGGGAATGCGGTGGCGGGGGGCTGCATGTAAAACAACACACAGCCGTGCTATTTTTAGGGAATGCTGAGAGGGAAGCGGAAAGCACTTTCTCACACATTCCTCACCGGGGTACTGTCTGGGTGCCAGAGGATCAGCTATTCACTACATAGTGCACTACTTTTGAGCAGGGCCTATAGGGCTCTGGTCAAAATTAGTGCACTATATAAGAAATAGGGTGCCGTTTGGGACACTGCCTAGTGCTCCAAGGGAGTTAGCCTACTGATTTGAATATTACATGATATCACAAGACATAATGTCATACGGTAAGATACACAATATATACAAAAGTGTGTGGACACCCCTTCAAATTAGTGAATTCAACGAATTCAGTCACACCCGTTGCTGGTGTATAAGGTGTATAAAATCTTCATAGACAAACATTGGCAGTCGAATGGCCTTACTGAAGAGTTCAGTGACCTTCAACGTGGCACCCGTCATAGGATGCCACCATTCCAACAAGTCAGTTCGTCAAATTATTTTTACTGCTCTAATTACATTAGTAACCAGTTAAGAACAGCCCTTAGCCGTGGTATATTGGTCCATATACCACACCCCCTCGTTCCTTATTGCTTAATTATGGTAGCCCCGCCGTGGCTAGGTGAACATTTTGCCATATTGCTGATTCTTATCCAGTCTGGTTAGATCTACAGAAGTTCCTATGGTGGGTAGGAACTAACGGTTCTATCTGGACAGGGCCTAACTTCCCTCTCTCTCTCTCTCTCTTCCTTACTGCTTCTGTCAGATTGTGAATGGCCGCCTGCAGTACAAGTTTGACTGCGGCAGCGGCCCTGGAATCGTCTCTGTACACAGCACCCAGGTCAACGACGGCGTCTGGCACACGGTCACCCTTGAGGTGGATGGCAACTACGCCAAACTAGTCCTGGACCGCGTGCACGCCGCCTCAGGCACAGCGCCCGGTACTCTGCGCACACTCAACCTGGACAACAGCGTCTACTTCGGCGGGCATGTTCGCCAGCACCCCTCTTCCACAGCCGGGCGCCACGGTCACAGTTTGCCCGTCACCAATGGGCTCCGAGGCTGCGTGGAAGCCATCGTGCTCAACGGCCAAGAGCTGCCGCTCAACACCAAGGCGCGGGGTGCCCACGCCGTGCTGGAGGACGTGGTGGACGTGGCGCCCGGGTGCGTGCTGGCGCCCGCCGCCGAGGGCTGCTCCAGCAACCCCTGCACCAACGGGGGCAGCTGCTCCTCATTGGCCAACGGAGGTACGGAGCTCCTGTGGTTTTTGTCGCTTTGAGTTGTGTTTATTCAAGTGGCTTAGTTCTGCTCCTCAACCTAGTCTGCTTATAATGCTCAATGTTTGATTATTTAAAGATGATTACTTTAACAACGAAATGTGTGTTTCTGAACCCAAAGTTAAAGTATATACAGCTGTAATCTTCATTCCTCAATCCGAACCCGTTTTCCCCACAGCCCTGTGAACACAGACATCAAGAAATGACCTTTCCAATAATTCCAATAAAATGTCCTACTTTTTTTCTTATGCCTTCTCTGCCGTTTCCCCAGGTTACTTCTGTAAGTGCAAGGCTTCGTTCATGGGTACTCACTGTGAGATTGGCATCAGCCCATGTGCCTCCAACCCCTGCCTGTACGGGGGGACCTGCGTGCCGCGCGGCGACGACCTCTACTGCCAGTGCAGAGGGCAGTACTCGGGACAACGGTATGGATCTGTCTCTTTCGTATAGATACGATTTCTTTTACTAACATAGTGACTGTTTTAAGGGTTAAAATGGAATTATAGATTTGGGAGATCATACGAGCCATTTTTCCTAACTTTTGCTAACATAGTGCCTGTTAAAGCTGACAGATATAATGATTTATTACTTGTTATTAAAAACGATGCCCTCTTACCAATTTCAATGTTTGGATAACATGTTGCTCTGTAGAACATGGCATTGAGCATTTCCGCAGAGCTGAAATCACATGCACACGCATAGATAATTCTCTTAAGATACTAGGATTAAGCATTGGATAAGTCAGGAAATAATATGGCTACTTTGGTCTAGGCTGCTGTACTGAATACGTATCTTCCTCTACAGGTGCCAGGTGGGGCCATACTGCACAGACAACCCCTGTAAAAACAGTGGGAAGTGCATTGACAGCCTGGATGGTCCTGTGTGTGAGTGTGAACAGGGTTTCCAGGGTGACAGGTATGTGTGCACAAAGGGCGGCCGTCTTACTTCTCAAAGCCACAGTTTTTCCAGTAGTAGATTTGCCAAGCTACTATCTTTTACTGTCAATGTGTTACTGTCTCCTGATCCTCCCTGTCCTTTGCCGCGGTGCAGGTGCCTCAGTGATGTGGACGAGTGCCTGAAGAACCCATGCTCCAACGGCGGCCAATGCCAGAACACCTACGGCTCGTACACCTGCAACTGCTCCCTGGGCTACATCGGGCAGCTATGCGAACTCCGCTCCGAGGTTCGCAACGAATTCGTCTCCACCTCCTGGAACATCGGCCTTGAAGAAGTCATCGGTATTGTGGTCTTTGTGGCCTCCATTTTCCTCCTGGTCGTCCTCTTCGTGGTCATCCGCAAGAGGGCGTGCCGAAGAAAGTCCAAGTCTGACGACGACAAGCGCAGCCCGGGAGGCTTAGGAGCGCCGCACTCTTTCCTCCAGCGGCCCTACTTTGACGCAAAGCTCTGCAAGAACATTTACTCTGACATTCCGCCGCAGGTGCCTGTTCGGCCCAGCTCGTACACACCCAGCATCCCCAGCGACTCGCGCAACAACCTGGACCGCAACTCGTTCGAGGGCTCGGCCATCCCCGAGCACCCCGAGTTCAGCACGTTCAACCCGGACACGATGCACGGACACCGCAAGACGGTGGCCGTGTGCAGCGTGGCGCCCAACCTGCCTCCGCCGCCGCCCTCCAACTCGGTCTCCGACAGCGACTCCATCCAGAAGCCCAGCTGGGACTACGAGTATGACGGTAAAGCTCCTTTGCTTCAGTCCGTATCTTTATTGTTGATTAATATTTGTAGATTCCCTACTATAGATTTTTTAGGCTCATTGGTGGAATTACCTTCACATCATTCATGGTTTGTCCAATCGGGTTGGGCCGATATATGATTACATCGACTATCGTGATATTTGATATTCGTGAAGTGCAAGACGGTATATCGTAATATGCAAGACTATACTCGTAATATGCAAGACTATACTATACTATATGCAAGACTATACTATACTATATGCAAGACTATACTATACTATATGCAAGACTATACTATACTATATGCAAGACTATACTATACTATATGCAAGACTTGAACTTTACAAATCAAAACTGTGCAGTGTTATCAGTTAGGCTGTATCAATATGTCTAAATGAATTAACAAAGCATTATTTTTTTTCGCTATACAAAAATTATTTAATGAGAATGTGATAATAAATAAGGACAATAATAGTACAGTCTGGAATGATCTATCTAGTCATTAAAGGGGCAAATATCTCCCAACCCTCGTGTCCAATACTAAAGCCAAAGTACAAAAAACCCTCTAACTTGATCACAGTAGAAATGAAGCAAATCCCTGTGTGTAGTCTCTTCCAGACGTACTACTTCATCAACTTACATCTCTGTGTGTCTGTGCTCCTGTACTCCAGCTAAGGTAGTAGACTTGGATCACTGTTTGACCAAGAAGCCAGTGGAGGACAGTGCCTGTCACTACAACACCAGGGGCAGTATGTCTGAGGTCCAGTCCCTCAGCTCCTTCCAGTCCGAGTCCTGTGACGATAACGGTATGTATCTGATCAGAAATGGTCAACCCTGCCAGCTTAGGGATCCTCTTTTCATTGATAAATGTCCTAATGCAATGACTAGATTGATTTATACCCGTAGTGAACCAATGAAGTTTGGTCGTTTTACAGACCCATATTTATTCTTAATGTAGATCTAAATATGTACTTTTACTTTGGTTGTATAGTTTCTGAATTCCTGAAGCGGTACATCAGACTCTTGCGTGTTTGCAGTGGAAAGCACACGTGGGGATGCTCGTGGAACACTCGTCTGGTTGTTGTTGGACTGCAGTTCTTTGTAGAGTGGCCCCTTGGCTGTAGTTGACTTGTATACATGCTACATGCTAATCATCTCTCTTTGCGTGCCGTGATTGGCTGCAACGGTGGCTCTGTGGGGTCATGTGTTCTTTTCTCTCCCTCTTTGCTGCGGGGCTTCAGTTCCCATTTGGATCAAATCGGTCCACAGACCCAGAACACGGTTTTAACTAGGGGTCAGCTTGTAAGTCCTCAATCACCTCGGTACAGAAGGAAGCGATCAAAGAGAACATTTGTTGCAAGATTCTCCAGGAAATAAAAAGCCTTTCTCTTTCTTTTTTCTCTCTCGCCCTCTACTGAGCCCCAGCCGCAAAACAGGCTTGCTTGTACAGGCTTCCCCACTGAAGTGGCAAGAGCGGTAAAATTAGCAAATTAGCATCATAACATGATTATTTAAGTTATTTTCTTTTATTTACGATGTATGTCCCTTTTTTGTTTCGTCTCTCTTTTTGCATGTGTTTCTTTTTAAAACAAAATCTAGCCACGAATGGATGTTTGAAGAAGTCAGCGAAGAGCATTAAGTAAGGGTATAAAGTACATATTATGGTTCTTCGCCCATATCTGCCCTCATTTCACATTGGGTTGTGGGGAATGTGTTTGCCATCAATCGCCACAACCTTCATCTCTACTTACCCTTAACCTGACCGTGAAAACCTGCTGGATTTCGGATACATAGATATCTTTACGGTATATCTATATAGAAAAAGTATATATTTTTTTTTTTAGACTGTATTTGGCCAAAATATAGTCTTTGCTATTTTAGGGCTGGAAAGGCATTTTTATCCATGAGAATTTCTCTGATCCTTCCTTCCATACTGTCAATGGCACCCCTGGCATCTCCGTATGTTGTTGCTGTATGTTCTCTTGCACAAAGACCAAACTCCCTCTCCACCGTGTCCCGTTCCACCTCTGTGTTGTGACCAACCATTGAAACCCAAACATCCGATGTAGACATCCTTCAACATCATGCAGTCAAAGTCTTACCCTCCTGTCTTCGTCCTACCCCCAACCAAAAACTCCATACGTTTCAGAGCAACACAGGGGAAAAAAATGTTTTTGTAGGGAAACGTTTCTCGAACGTCGGTTTGACGTTTCCCGACGCAAACGTGCTCTTCCATTTTTGTCTGGTTTCTTTTTCCAAATCATTTGTACTAATGTAAAAATGTTCCGCATCTGCTCCTTTCCCTTACCTTTCACAAGCCTCCATAGTGACGGTAATCCACCTTGTCAACTCTGTTATTGACTCGGTGGAAGGAGAAGGTACTTTTTTACTACTATCGCCTCAATACTTGTTAGTTGTCTGTGGTGTTTCTGTGTGGTAGCGTTCCATAGTTTCCAGACCTGGGTTCAAATCTTTCAAGTACTTTTGAGTGTTTGCTTCCGCCTGCGTGGAGTGGCAGGTGGGCGGAGTTTGCACTTTAAAAACAATTTTCTATTGGTTCCATTGCAACAGGCGAGCACAGTTTAAAATCATTTTGAGTACTATTTTAACCCAGGTCTGCTAGTTTCATGCTCTGTCCTCGGTGTCAGGATGATGTTAGGCCTCGGAAATGCCATTTCCTTATCCAATGATATGCCTCATCTCATTGTCATCCAAATTAATGTCATTTGAATCGCGCTGCCTAATTTGAGTCTCAAAATTGAAATGTCTCACACGATTGGCCAATTAACAGAGTAGCACAAATTTGGAAGGTGCTAGGTTAATTTCCCTCGCCCCTCGATTGACTGTTTAAGAAAATGGCACTACTGTTGTCTGTATTGTAAGCGTGTATCTTTGCTCAGAGCAGTAGGTGTTTTTTTCATGTTTCATTCTTGTTCTGGGCTTCTCTCTCTCAGGTTCTTAACTTGACTTGTTTTCCCTCTCTCCTCTCCCTTCTCGCCTCGTCTAAAGAGTCTTTTTTGGCTCATGATCTCAAGAACCCAAGAGGTGACTGTTTTGTTTTGCCTGAAGCCTAGTGGTGTTCCCCCACCCCCTTACTGTCAACCAACAAAACAATACTTTGCATGACGTAGATGCTGTGAGGAAAAAAGACTGGAAATGTGTAAGCTTTATTTGGTCGAAACAATACCATATCGATAGTTATAAACTGAACATGGAAACAAATTTGGTCACAGTACTTCAATTCAAATCCCTCACGTAAGACCCTAAAATGTGTTTGGTGTCCTCCCTTTCCACCAGTAACTATAACTGTCCCACATTGAATGAAGTTATTCCTTTGATGTCTGACGCTAAAGACCCGACTTTAAAGAAAATGTTTGAAACGTTGCTTTGAAAATCACTAATGGGTATTCACCACCATTTTGAAATGATCTCAGCATAAACCACTCCATAAAAGCAATAAATTTAGTAAAAGTGTCTGTTTCAAGTATATTACATCTTAATCAATATTTGTTTATACTATGTGTGTGTACGTGTGTATTTTCAAAGAATGTGTGTGCATTTTAAACTGTTTTGAGATTGTGTTTATTTTTTAACAAATCCAACTGAATGTGTTGGTGTATCATGAAAATTGCATGGTGTGGGTTTTTAACACTAACATGTTGCTGTTGTGTAAATGTATGTAATCTGATCTGTGTGTGTGCGCTTTGATTGAGGCGTAGGGTGGTGGGACCTGTGGTGTCTAATTCTTTGCATCCTGTCCAACAGGCTACCACTGGGACACATCTGATTGGATGCCAAGTGTTCAACTTCCTGGAATCCAGGAGTTCCCGCAGTATGAGGTCGTGGAGACCCCGGCCCCCCTGTACAGTGACCCGAATGCCATCGATACGGACTACTACCCCGGCGGCTACGACATCGAGAGTGACTTCCCGCTGCCGCCAGAGGACTTCCCCGCCCACGAGGACCTGCCGCCGCTACCCAAGTATGGCGACCGCTACGACACCCTGGAACCACCCCGGAGGGACCTGGCGCCTCCTGGCAGCCCGGGTTCGAGTTCGGCCTCGGGGGTGCGCCACCGCCCACCACTGCCCCAGCTCTATAGCCTTAACCAGTACCTACCGCACCACCACTACCCCAGTGACGCTGAGGGCAGCCCGGGCTGCAGCAGCTCCACGGCCGCCACCCCGGCCTCCACCATGGGCGGCGCCAGCAGCTACCGGGGCGGCTACCCCATGGGGTACGGGCGGGGGGACTTTGAGGCGCCGGCGCTGGACAACATGTCCATGTCCCTGTACACGTCCACGGCCTCCTGCTCGGACATGTCGGCGTGCTGCGAGGAGTCAGAGGTCATGATGAGCGACTATGAGAGTGGTGACGAGGGACACTTTGAGCGGCTGGCCATCCTCGCACTGGACTCCCAACAGCACACTGAAGTCTGACACTGGATCCAAACAAAAGTGCCTGACCCTCATGTTAACCCCCTCTACCCGTGTATGTACACACTACAACTACACAAAACACAAAGAGAAACTACACTGACACATACACACTGATACGCGCAGTGCCTTGAAAAAGTATTCAACCCCCTTGGCGTTTTTGCTATTTTGTTGCTTTACAACCTGTATTTTAAATTGACCTTTTTATGTATGTCCATTACATGAAATCCAAATAATAGTCCAAATTGGTGAAGTGAAATTGAAAAAATTACTTGTTTCAAAAGATTACAAACGGAGAAGTGGTGCGTGGATATGTATTCACCCCCTTTGCTATAAAGCCCCTAAATAAGATCTGGTGCAACCAATTACCTTCAGAAGTCACATAATTAATTAAATAAAGTACACCTGTGTGCAATCTAAGTGTCACATGATCTGTCACATGATCTCAGTATATATACACCTGTTCTGAAAGGCCCCAGAGTCTGCAACACCACTAAGCAAGGGGCACCACCAAGCAAGCGGCAACATGAAGACCAAGGAGCTCTCCAAACAGGTCAGGGACAAAGTTGTGGAGAAGTACAGATCAGGATTGGGTTATAAAAAAATATCTGAAACTTTGAACATCCCACGGAGCGCCGTTAAATCCATAATTAAAACATTGAAAGAAAATTGCACCACAACAAATCTGCCAAGAGAGGGCCGCCCACCAAAACCCACGGACCAGGCCAAGAGGACGTTAATCAGAGAGGCAACAAAGAGACCAAAGATAACCCTGAAGGAGCTGCAAAGCTCCACACCGGAGATTGGAGTATCTGTCCATAGGACCACTTTAAGCCGTACACTCAACAGAGCTGGGCTTTACGGAAGAGTGGCCAGAAAAAAGCCATTGCTTAAAGATAAAAATAAGGCATGTGTGAGACTCCCCAAACATATGGAAAGAAGGTACTCTGGTCAGATGAGACTAAAATTTAGCTTTTTGGCCATCAAGGAAAATGTCTGGCACAAACCCAAAACCTCTCATCACCCCGAGGTCACAATCCCCACAGTGAAGCATGGTGGTGGCGGCATCATGCTGTGGGGATGTTTTTCATCGGCAGGGACTGGGAAACTGGTCAGAATTGAAGGAATGATGGATGGCGCTAAATACAGGGAAATTCTTGAGGGAAACCTGTTTCAGTCTTCCAGAGATTTGAGACTGGGACGGAGGTTCACCTTCCATCAGGACAATGACCCTAAGCATACTGCTAAAGCAACACTCGAGTGGTGTAAGGGGAAACATTTAAATGTCTTGGAATGGCCTAGTCAAAGCCCAGACCTCAATCCAATTGAGAATCTGTGGTATGATTTAAAGATTGCTGTACACCAGCAGGAACCCATCCAACTTGAAGGAGCTGGAGCAGTTTTGCCTTGAAGAATGGGCAAAAATCCCAGTGGCTAGATGTGCCAAGCTTATAGAGACATATCCCAAGAGACTTGCAGCTGTAATTGCTGCAAAAAGTGGCTCTACAAAGTATTGACTTTGGGGGGGTGAATAGTTATGCACACGCAAGTTTTCAGGTTTTTTGTATAATTTCTTGTTTCTTTCCCAAGAAAAAAATTTTGCATCTTCAAAGTGGTAGGCATGTTGTGTAAATCAAATGATACAAACCCCCCAAAAATCTATTTTAATTCCAGGTTGTAAGGCAACAAAATAGTAAAAATGCCAAGGGGGGTGAATACTTTCGCAAGGCACTGTACACACACAGAGCAATGAATTTGTTCACCTAACAGGGGTAATTGGGACTGGTCTTACTCTGAAGGCTGCTTGGCTGGGCGGCAGTGTCTTCAAGGAGATATAATTTAACAGCACTGGACCCCGTAGCCTCCTCTATCTACTCAGTCCAACTCCTGCAGTACTGGAAAAATACCCGTGTTTGAGTTGACTGTGCCATTGCTTTAAGTAAATGTCAATTATGCACAAGAAATGTCTGACGGAAAACTACATTGATGTACAACGACAAAGAAAAAAAGAAAACCATTGACACAATAATGATTATGATAAATAAAACACACACTACAAGGTGATATATGTATTTGTAGAGGTAAAACCGTGCATACTGATTTTTGATACAAATCCTCGTTCATTTTCAATGTAAATTTAAATGTACAGTTTTGATTTCAAGGTTTACTAGGTTTTGTAGATATGTTATGCTTTTATTTTCCCCCCCAAAAAAAACACAAGTTAAATGGTGTGCTACATTATCAGCCTTACTGTTGTTCCTTCATTCACAAGAAGAAGAAAAATTAAACTTGTTTAACAAAAGAGAAGAGCTCTGCTTTTCCAAAACACGATGTATCTGTTGAAAGTTGATCGTCTCCTGCTCATTTCAAAAAGGGTCTTCGATGAGCGACTGCATATTATTGTGTTGTTCTATTTTTTATTTGTTTGTTTGTACATGGCGACTTTGGAACCTCTTTATTTTTCCACCACGAAAATGGGACCCAATATATTTATAGTGCAAAGTTATCCATAGACACTTGACTTTTTCAGATGTCAATGTGGGTGTGAGCAGTGCTATGGTCTTGTTAAGGTTTTTATTGAATACTGCCATAAGCTCACGCTTTCCTACTGGCAATAAATTATTCATAAAAAAGTTTGGGTGCCTTGTGTCTTTATTTGCTGCTGGTGTTTCAAGTGTTTCATTTAATTCAATTCAAGACAACTTTATTCATCCAACTTTATTTAGGGGCATTTAAGTAAAGCAAGTCAGGGGAAACATCAAAGTCAACTATAGAAATATCATGTGTATAACATACATTTTTTTTTTAAATATGTTTTTGCAATGATGGAAAAAATGTATTGCCAATCGGCTTCTCATATTTGACAAGTGAAATCAATAACAAAACCATTGAGAGTCCTGATAGATAAACCTCCCTATCAAAAGTTAAATGTCATCAAGCTCGTAAGTGTAAAGACAGTTGAAATTCAAGTCTACTGTACAAGTTAAATGCATCATCCTGCAACATGTCTGCATACTGATGTATTTTTCACAAAGTTCAGACATTCATCAACCTTTTACATTATAAACGATCACACCACCTTAGCCTCAATCAAAGCACACACACACACTGCACAGATCAGGTTACAGTGAGGGAAAAAAGTATTTGATCCTCTGCTGATTTTGTACGTTTGCCCACTGACAAAGAAATGATCAGTCTATAATTTTAATGGTGGGTTTATTTGAACAGTGAGAGACAGAATAACAACAAAACAATCCAGAAAAACGCATGTGAAAAAGGTTATAAATTGATCTGCATTTTAATGAGGGAAATAAGTAATTGACCCCCTCTCAATCAGAAAGACTTCTGGCTCCCAGGTGTCTTTTATACAGGTAACGAGCTGAGATTAGGAGCACACTCTTAAAGGGAGTGCTCCTAATCTCAGTTTGTTACCTGTATAAAAGACACCTGTCCACAGAAGCAATCAATCAGATTCCAAACTCTCCACCATGGCCAAGACCAAAGAGCTCTCCAAGGATGTTAGGGACAAGATTGTAGACCTACACAAGGCTGGAATGGGCTACAAGACCATCGCCAAGCAGCTTGGTGAGAAAGGGACAACAGTTGGTGCAATTATTCGCAAATGGAAAAAACACAAAAGAACTGTCAATCTCCCTCGGCCTGGGGCTCCATTCAAGATCTCACCTCGTGGAGTTGCAATGATCATGAGAACGGTGAGGAATCAGCCCAGAACTACACTGGAGGATCTTGTCAATGATCTCAAAGCAGCTGGGACCATAGTCACCAAGAAAACAATTGGTAACACACTACGCCGTGAAGGACTGAAATCCTGCAGCGCCCACAAGGTCCGCCTGCTCAAGAAAGCACATATGCATGCCCGTCTGAAGTTTGCCAATGAACATCTGAATGATTCAGAGGACAACTGGGTGAAAGTGTTGTGGTCAGATGAGACCAAAATGGAGCTCTTTGGCATCAACTCAACTCGCCGTGTTTGGAGGAGGAGGAATGCTGCCTATGACCCCAAGAACACCATCCCCACCGTCAAACATGGAGGTGGAAACATTATGCTTTGGCAGTGTTTTTCTGCTAAGGGGACAGGACAACTTCATCGCATCAAAGGGACGATGGACGGGGCCATGTACAGTCAAATATTGGGTGAGAACCTCCTTCCCTTAGCCAGGGCATTGAAAATGGGTCGTGGATGGGTATTCCAGCATGACAAATACCCAAAACACACAGCCAAGGCAACAAAGGAGTGGCTCAAGAAGAAGCACATTAAGGTCCTGGAGTGGCCTAGCCAGTCTCCAGACCTTAATCCCATAGAAAATCTGTGGAGGGAGCTGAAGGTTCGAGTTGCCAAACGTCAGCCTCGAAACCTTAATGACTTGGAGAAGATCTGCAAAGAGGAGTGGGACAAAATCCCTCCTGAGATGTGTGCAAACTTGGTGGCCAACTACAAGAAACGTCTGACCTCTGTGATTGCCACCAAGTACTAAGTCATGTTTTGCAGAGGGGTCAAACACTTATTTCCCTCATTAAAATGCAAATCAATTTATAACATTTTTCACATGCGTTTTTTCTGGATTTTTTTGTTGTTATTCTGTCTCTCACTGTTCAAATAAACCTACCATTAAAATTATAGACTGATCATTTCTTACTTGTACATACATTTACACACCACCATATTAATGTTAAAAACCCACACCGTGCAATTGTCACGACACACCAACAACAAGTTGCAAAAGCAAGCTGTAATCAAATCGACTCAAATACAAAAAGGAGCAAAGAGTAGTATACTGTATATACAAGTTGAATTGTGGTTTAACCTCAATTATGTGTGATTCTATTTCAGTTCATCTCGTTTATTTTGTTTATCATTTGTTCCCTTCCAATTTTATGTGACTGATTTTTCCTCGCTATTTATACAGCATGAAACGAGCTGTCACCTCAAGAAGCATGCTTCTTTATTTACCACATATTGCCACTCAGTTTTTGATAATTTTCTCAGAACTGTCTCATATCTATAACCACCCAAGAGCTATAAAACACCTCCTTCCATTCAGTGAAGGACTTCATGAACAGACGAGCGCAGGCGTAGTCGTTTTTAGTGTAGAACTGTAGACTGGACGGGAATCAACCCGTCACATTGTCAATCATATTTAACAATGTTCAATATAAACCTTGTGGGCGGTAACATGCACCAGGGTGCGTTCAGTAGCTGATTGGACATTGTGTGACACGGCCAGTTAATGTGTCTGGTATGTTATCATCCTCAGACTTTTGTCAACATGTGTCAATAAGTTGAATTCATCATACTTCAACATGGCTAAATACTGATCAATTTATTTTGGAAATGTTCAGTCATTCATTAACTTTTACATTTTGAACTTATTAACCATACAGATAGCTTAATTAGTACAATTGATTACTTTTATGTTTTATTTTGAGAATGAAGTCCGAATTAACAGAATTATTAATGAAACAAGGATGCCAAAGAAAGATACGTGATTTGTGATCAGACTCCTGAATGTACAAAGTCATTGTTCCCTGATTGTAATGTCTGTGGTAGTAGGAGAAAGAGTCAGGCGCAGGAGGTAAGTTGCGTGTGAAAAGGTATTTAATAAGTACCGGTCGAAACCAAAAATGCCCTAAGGCAAAGGCAAAAATACCCACACAAACAATAAACAAACGGGCGCAAAACAGGCAACCCGGAAATGCCGAGAACCAAAATCAAACATCCCACAGTACACAGACTGGGAAAACTGACGACTACACAGAATACAACCAACAAACAATCACACACAAAAACATGAGGGGAACAGAGGGTTAAATAAGGAACATGTAATTATGGAATAGAAACCAGGTGTGTATAATGAAGACAAAAAAACATAGAAAATGAATAGTAGATCGGGCGGTAGCTAGAAAACCGGTGACTTCGACCGCCGAAAACCACCCGAGCAAGGAGAGGGACCAACTTTGGCTGAAGTCGTGACACTGATAAAGGTAAATAAACAACAATGATTCAACGGTTAAATCTTTTTTTTTTTTTTTTTTTTTTTTTTAACAGATTTTCCTCAAAGACCCCAACATCATCATAAAGTAAAAGATGCTCGGCACCTTCATCGAGGGCTTTGGTTTTTTAGGGTTGACTTTCCCAGGCTACCATACGTGCTACTTCATTGTAGTTCAACAGCGTGAATCGGGCCTGGGAAACTGGAGAAATGGCCATACTGGACTCATCAAAATAGACATCATATGCAGGTATCTCCTCTAAGGAAGTCTCTTTAGTAAAATACACTGCCCACTGGTAGGTTTGCTACTCGTTGTTGTTGACGCTGTTCGCAGAGTAGTACCCTACCCAGGAGTAATTAAACACCTCCTACCAGTCAGCAAAGGATGTCTTCAGAAACAGGCGAGCGCAGGCGTAGCCGTTTTTTAATGTAGAGCTGCAGACTAGTGTCGTAGCCTTTCAAAACAATGGGAATCAACCCATCCGCATCGTCAAATTCAACACCATGCCAGACTTCCATGTCAGTCATGTCCCAGAGAGATTTCCGTTTAAGCAGCCTGACCTGAAGACCGGGGTTCAGGGCCACGGAAACGTCCGAGGTTCTGGATGTATTGTTGCCGATAGGGGACTCAGCTAGTTTGGTCGGACTAGCATCGTCCTTGAAAAGTCCCACCACCATGTAACTGTCCATGATGGACTTTGGTAGGTTGCTCCAACAGATTTTCAGGTAGCCATTCTCGGCTGGTTTGACTTCAAGTTTCAGCAGGTGACAATCATCCTCTGTCTTGATTTCCACCATGTGAAGCCTTTGGAATCGGACCGACTTTGGGGGAAAGACTTGAAATTCAAGTGTCGGGCACGTTTGATATCCTGAGTGCATCAGAAATGCCTCCAAACCGGCCAATGTTTCTCCCTCTGACCATCTGTAACATCTGAATTTCTCGCAAGAGGTCGAAGCCAATGCTATTTGTGTGATTTGGATCAAAGGAATTTGCTTGGTTGTCATTGAGCGGATACATTTGAGTGACAAAGACCTTGTCCAACCTGAACTGATTTGACCCATTGGCCCGGACAACCCTGACAATCATCCTGTCCCTGTTTCTGTTCCCCGACTTCAGTGAGTTGTAGTAGCTTTGAGTGATATACTCAGGCAAGGTCCAAGAGTTAGCCTTACTGATATCCCCCACTGCAAAGTAAGCTTGCCTCTTTGGATCAGTCAGAGCTGGGAGGAAACTGTCGTTATTATTGAAGTAACCAAAGCCATAGTCCCCTCTGGCTGGATCGAAATGAGTTTGGATGATGTCATGGTTGTTGTCCATCTCTGATTGGTCAACAAACCTGTAAAGCAGATGGAGACCATGTCGTGGGAAGATGTTGCTGTACCATATGCCTCTCAGATCCCTGATTGTATCAATGGTTGGAAATGTAGAAGCAGTGGACAGTAAGAGGAGCAGGAGGGAACAAAGAAAATGTATAAAACATGAAGTATAACTTTTAGAAATGCTCAACCGCTTTTCTGATAGAGTAATATGTGTATATCATAAAGACATCAACATTATGTGTACCATGCACTGTAGTAAGGATATAGTACAGAAATGAGCATCTTACTTTTCGCAGTGTATCTTGCTACTAAGAGATTTGGTTTATTTATATTAATTCATACCCATTGTGCAAACATACCATGCTGAGGGCAATTCTGTGTGTGAACTGCTGATGTCTGGAGTGTTATCGGGTCTATTGATCAAGGGGGATTGCCTATTATTGGTTTCGCAGGTGCTCATACAATAGATTTGATTAACTTTCTTCTTTCCCGGCAAAAATATCCAGTAGCTTCTGCATTTTGTCATGAACTGTACATATTGACCATGGACACATTTTGCTACTATTTCCATTTAGTACTTTTTGGATCAAAGAAAAGCTTTACAACTGAAAATGTACAAGGCCCCAATTCAATCAGTTGCAGATAAAGGAACACCGCACCACAGACTCACTCAGAATGATTACGCTTGATGCAGGTGTGGTTTGACGTCAATATTCAATGACAATGTCAGTAAGAGGAACAACTTTCAGATAATTAACGTCTCTGATAAACATTCAGAGTGAAGCCATAGTATGTTTCTGCTTTATCTCTGATTGAGGCTCTGAAAGGTGGAAGGTCACAAACTAGTCAGACTTTGTCTTGAATGAATCCAATCAAGCTGTTGTGGGTTCAGACCTGGGTTCAAATAATATTTTAAATAATTTCACTTTAGATGTGCTTGATTGAGCTTGTCTGTTGCAATGGAACCAACAGAAAAGTCCCTCAAGTGCAAACCTGTCACTCCAGGTAGGCTAAATCTGGCGCTCCGGTACCGCCTAAATCAAACACTATTATGGTTCGAGTGGGTTTGATTGAATTGAGCCTTTATAAATGAGTAAATGGTGTTACTCAGTTATCCGGGTATTTCTTTTTGCAGTGATAGGGAAGGTTGAATTTAAAGAAGGGCTGAATTGACCAATTCCACCTGGGCTGTTTTGGTACTCATTAACAAAAGCTAGATTTGGGTCTCGGGGGTGTGTCTCGATGTGGGTAGGCTTGTTCGACATTGCAGCCGACAGTGTAGGCGACTGCCTACTGACTGATCTACAAATCACCTTGCACCATAAATAACTACTCATTATTACTTGTAGATCAGTCAGTCAGTCACCCTTTACCCACAATGCATCATGGATTTGATGCTTTCGAACAGGGACAGTATCTTACGTTCGCTATATCAATGCCACATAGGTTGTTTTCAACCAGATAAGTTGGTTTTTGCTTTCAGTTGCTCTTTAACCAACAGTCAACCAAAAATTAAAACATACAATTTGCTGGAATGAGGAAAACCGTGCGTTACCACACCGTAGGAAAAACTGTTTGTTTTGGGTGTATTATGAACCGGGTTATTAGTGAGCTATTTGTCTGAAAGGTACATTGTCATGTCATGCAAGAAAAAGCACATGACTACTTCCTTGTATTTTGTGTTTTATATAAATGTTCTTATTGTTGAATTAAGATGTTCTAAGAAGAGAGGGGTTATTTTTTGTTGTTGCAATCACCCTATAGATTAAGAGGCACATATGAGTATAAGACTGATTGGGGGTTTTTAATGTTCATTTGTGTCTGGATCTGTGTGTTTGGTTAGGTGTAATGCAACTCTTGATAAGAACAGATAGCGTTGAATCTGGCAGTTAACTCATACACGCACGCGCACGCACGCACACACACAGGTGAAGATGGCGCCCGAGAAGAAGATTTACATGCTCCCAGCCATTTGTGTTTTTTTGTTTGCGTTGTTTGTAACTTATTTTGTACATAATGTTGCCGCTACCATCTCTTATGACCGAAAATAACTTCTAGACATCAGGACTTTTTTTCCCTTCATGACTCTGACGAGCCCGACGCAAAGGATATACGTGATCTGCGTGAAGAGGAGGCGGAGAAAAAGGGGCCGGAGGGAGGGCTGCCTTCTGAAAATTCGTAGGCGATCGAATAAACCCATACTTCCCTCCATTCAGCTAGCAAACGTGCAATCTCTGGAGAATAAAATCGACAAGTTACGCGGATGTTTAAACTACCAACGGGACATTAAAAACTGTAACATCTTATGCTTTACAGAGTCGTGGCTGAACCATGACAATATCAACATACAGCTGGCTGGTTGTACGATGTACCGGCAGGATAGAACAGCGGCGTCTGGTAAGACAAGGGGCGGCGGTCTATGTATTTTTGTAAACAACAGCTGGTGCACAATATCTAAGGAAGTCTCGAGCTATTGCTCACCTGAGGTAGAGTATCTCATGATAAGCTGTAGACCACACTACCTACCGAGAGAGTTTTCATCTGTATTTTTTGTAGCTGTTTACATACCACCACAGTCAGAGGCTGGCACTAAGACAGCATTGAATGAGCTGTTTTCCGCCATAAGCAAAACGCTCACACAGAAGCGAGAGGCAGCGCTCCTAGTAGCCGGGGACTTTAATGCAGGGTAACTTAAATCCATTTGACCAAATTTCTATCAGCATGTTAAATGTGCAACCGGAGGAAAAGAACTCTGGACCACCTATACTCCACACACAGAGACCCGTACAAAGCTCTCCCTCGCCCTCCATTTGGCAAATCTGACCATAATTCTATCCTCCTAATTCCTGCTTAGAAGCTCAAATTAAAGCAGTAAACACCAGTGACTAGATCAATTAAAAAAAATCATATGTTCTGGGATCCCTCCAATGGCATTAAGGAGTACACCACATGAGTCATTGGCTTCATCAATAAGTGCATTGATGTCGTCATCCCCACAGTGACCGTATGTACATACCCCAACCAAAAGCCATGGATTACAGGCAGCATCCGCACTAAGCTAAAGGCTAGAGCTGCCGCTTTCAAGGAGCGGGACTCTAACCCGGAAGCTTATAAGAAATCCTGCTATGCCCTCCGACGAACCATCAAACAGGACTAAGATTGAGTCATACTACACCGGCTCTGACACTCGTCGGATGTGGCAGGGCTTGCTAACCATTACAGACTACAAAGGGAAATACAGCCGAGAGCTGCACAGTGACACAAGCCTACCAGACGAGCTAAACTACTTCTATGCTCGCTTCCGAGGCAAATAAATGTGAAACATGCATGAGAGCACCAGCTGTTCCAGAAGACTGTGTGATCACGCTCTCCGCAGCCGATGTGAGTAAGACCTTTAACTTCTTAGGGAGCGGTGGGGCGCCCCACTCCCGACACTACCCGGTGAAATGCAAGGCGCCAAATTCAAAATCCAAAAGTTGAATTATTAAACATGCATCAATATACAAGTGTTGCATAGTCATCAAAAGCTCTGCTTCTTGGCAATATCACAGCGTTGTCAGATTTCAAAAAAAACTTTACGGCGAAAACACCACATTTGATTGTTTGAGGATAGCACCTCACATATTTTTCCCATTACCATAAATTCATAAGCCATCACGGTTCACACATAACACATTTCACAGCGAAAGCAAATCAATTCTCTTTTGAAGAACTTCTGCTGAGAGCTTCCCAAATGTCCAACGAAGACAATCCATGGTTCTTTTGTTAGATAAAGTAATGTATTATATCCATAAATCTCTGTTTGGTTGGCGCGTTATGAGAAAATACAGCGTCGACTCATCCATTGAAACGTGAAGAGAACTCGATCATCTTATACCTATAAACTTGTCCAAGAACAATCAAACATAATTGATCATGTATCCTTAGCAACACTTATGTATAAATAGTATAATATTTCAACCGGAATATAAACTGGGCGATAAGAAAGGAAAAAACCACAGAGCGCGCCAGCCGGGAACGCGCCTTTTCTTCTTCTTCTGCCATATAAAGCATCTTAACAGAATCAAAACACTGTCTCGAGACTGTTGACATCCAGAGGCAGCAATAGGTACTGCCGTTATATGGGCATTTTCATAAGGGAGGGGTTCCAAATGAAGCAATGTGCCAAAATCACTTTTTTCAGGACAGAAATTCCTCTGACTTTTGCCTGCCATATCCGTTCTGTTATAGTCATAGACAAAATGTTAACACTTTTAGAAACTTCAGTGTTTCCTATCCAATGGTACTAAATATGTGCATATCCTATTTTCTGGGCCTGAATGGGAGACATTTTACTTTGGGCACGCCAGGCTCTCCAAAACCGTCACCTCGTGCGCTGCTCCCGAAGAAGTTAAACAGGTCAGCATTCACAATGCCGCACGGCCAGATGGATTACCAGGACGTGTACTGTGAGCATGTGCTGAACAACTGGCAAGTGTCTTCACTGACATTTTCAACCTCTCCCTGTCCGAGTCTAATACCAACATCTTTTAATCAGACCACCATAGTCCCTGTGCCCAAGAACACTAATGTAACCTGCCTAAATGACTACCGACCCATAGAACTCATGTCGGTAGCCATGAAGTGCTTTGAAAGGCTGGTAATGTCTCACATCAACACCATCATCCCAGAAACCCTAGACCCACTCCGATTTGCATACCACCCCAACAGATCCACAGATGATGCAATCTCTACTGCACTGCCTGGTATGGCAACTGCTCAGCCTCCGATCGCAAGGCACTACAGAGGGTAGTGCGAACGGCCCAGTACATCACTGGGGTCAAGCTTCCTGCCATCCAGGACCTTTATACCAGGCAGTGTCAGAGGAAGGCCCTAAAAATTGTCAGACTCCAGCCACCCTAATCATAGACTGTTCTTTCTGCTACCGCACAGCAAGCGGTACCGGAGCGCCAAGTCTAGGTCCAAGAGGTTTCTAAACAGCTTCTACACCCAAGCCATTAAGACTCCTGAACAGCTAGTCAAATGGCTACCCAGACTATTTGCAGTGCCCCCTCATGACCTCTTTACACCACTGCTACTCTCTGTTGTCATCTGTGTATAATCACTTTAAGAACTCTACCTACATGTGCATATTACCTCAACTAACCGGTGCCCTCGCTATTGTTTTTTTACTGCTGCTCTTTAATTACTTGTTACTTTTATCTCTTACTCTTATCTGTATCTGTATTATTCAAACTGCATTGTTGGTTAAGTAAGCATTTCACTGTAAGGTCTACACCGGTTGTATTCGTCGCATGAGACTAATACAATTTGATTTGATTTGACACATACACACACTGGAAACACTCCCACGGTCTTATAGAATGGGTTCACTTTTTATTAGCTCTCTTTAGTGGTCCAGTCTTTTAAAGATATCGGAAAAACATGCACACATTCTTAAAAAATATGTTTTGTTTACACCTGATTGACGTCTCAGCCCTTATAGTTTCCATGATACATCACATGCATTCACGTCAGGTCATACACATCAATAACACATTTTCATTGAAAGCCCCTCACTTAGCTAGGTCTCAAAGAGCTGATGAGTTCATGGTTGAATCCCAAATTGAAACCTATTCCCTATATAGTGCACTACTTTAGACCAGAGCCCTATGGGCCATGGTAAAAAGAAGTGCACTATATAGGGAATAGGATGCCATTTGGGATGCAACACATATTCGGTTCACTTATAAGTCACCTCTTATTGCACAGGAAGAGTCTTACAAAGGTCCCTAACAAAAACTTAGAGCAGATGTTGAATATTGTGTTTCCAGAATATTTATCACTTTATTGGGCCAAACCAGCTTTTGTGTCAGTAGTACTGTACTATGTATGAAAGGATGAATGAATGAGTTAATTACATACATTTTGTTACCCATCCGTTAAATGTACAGTGCAACATTGTTAATGAGTTACTTTTATGAATCATAAAATTGTTACTGCTTAATGTTATCAGTGTCACGATCTTCCAAAATGACAGACCAAGGCACAGCGTGCATAGAGTTCCACATTATATTTATTAATGGACACATACAAAAAGAACAAAAAACCGCATGACCAAAAACCGCAACATAAGGTGCCACACAGGCACTCACCAGAAACAATAACCCACAACACAGGTGGGGAGAGGACAACCTAAATAAGATTAAATAAGACCAACTCAAAACCAACATAGACATACATAGAAATACCCACTAGTCACGTCCTGACCTAAAACATAGAGAACCCAGAGGGCTCTCTATGGCCAGGACGTGACAATCAGTTAGAGCAGGGTTTCCCAAACTCGGTCCTGGGGACCCAGGGGTGCGTGCACGTTTAGATGTTTTCCCTAGCACTACACAGCTAGCTAATGCAAGTAATCAACTAATCATCTAGCTTTGATTATTTGAATCAGCTGTGTAGTGCTAGGGCAAAAAAAAACGAATGAGCACCCCTTGGGGACCCCAGGACCGAGTTTGGGAAACGCTGAGTTAGAGTTACAAATGGCCTGATGATATCAATTAGAGTTAGAATTGGCCTGATGATATCAATTAGAGTTAGAATTGGCCTGATGATATCAATTAGAGTTAGAATTGGCCTGATGATATCAATTAGAGTTAGAATTGGCCATATTCAAGGTGTGAAATGGAGTGTTTGGGAGCTTTTTCTTCTCAGAAACCCTTTGTGGTGTGGCTGGTGCCAATTCAGACCTGTTCTTTTGTAAGTAAGGCATTCTAGGGGCAAACTCAGTCCACCCATATGTCAACAAAATCAATATAAGATTTGTTTTCCCTCTGTGACAGAATTAGAATTGTTAAACAATCCGTAAACTTTGACATGGTTTATTATCGTCTGTCAGACAGAGACATTTTAATGGTCGTACCTGAAAAATGACTAAATAAATGAATTGGGAAAAGTTGTGCCCATTTAATTCACTTTTTGCACATCATGGTCCCCTGTGGGCCTTCATTTCCTGCTTGAGCAGACTCCTCCAGAACTTCTAAAATGTCTGCCCCTCCATCCTAATGAATTATTAGAGTTTGAATCACGTCATTTATCAACAGAAATGTGTGGGGAAAACACTTTTAAAACTCTCAGGTGCACAGTCTGGCCAATTTCATATGGAAGATGTAACGTAAATGCCATTTTTTTAAAAATATTAGTGGAGGCTGGAACAGGGAGAAATGGAGAGGACGGGCTCATTGAAATTCCTGGAATGGAAGAAATGGAATGGTATTAAACAAATGCAATTTAAAGTTGTGTGTTCATAAATACTTTTTGTTATAGTTATTCTCAGGTGAGTGGAAGATTGAAGATATTTGAAACCAAGGGCTCTGTTTAATCAAATGTCTTAACCAGCTTTCCATGTTATGTAAAAAAAAAAAGAAGACATTTCTGCACAATACAAATAATTGTTGCAATGATTTGGTCCAACTTGACAAAAATATGTTGAAGTTTTTTTTATTTGGTTTTACATTTCTTCATGATTTAAAATAGAAGAAGCATATGACAGAATGGCTGTTACATATATGGTGCAACACCACCTTCTGCGTGTCTTTTGGGATGACCATTTTTCTCAATTGAGACCCATTCGGAACCATTCTCCTACCCTGACCTGTCTCAGCTGTAGCGTGGTTAAGAATGAGGAGTAAAAAAAATCACTGCTCGGTGAGAATATATAGCTGAGGTAGATGTCCCCTTAAATCACAGATCTAGAATCAGATTACTAACCTTAACCTTAAATCATTAGGGGGATTAAAAAGGATATGTGCCTGGAACAGAGGTTGGGGACCGTTTATAGTCTAGCTATTTCACAATCATTCATGCCTTCCCTTAATCTTATGCTCCACAGATCCAATTTAATTCCTAAATGGCATGTAGGGCGCTTTCTATTAAACAAAGTCGCGGCTATAATTGCTTAAAATGTTTAACTCTCTAGAGTCAATTGCCACCATATAAATTACATAACAATCTCATTCAAAATCTGTCAATTTAAAATAGAGACGGTTTATGCATTTTATGTGTCTCAATCCACGGCATCCGCCAGTGTCCCACATCGGCATCTGCGGTGAAAGGTGACAAAGGGGTGTTTATCAGACCGAAAATCGGTCTTCTCATGAAAACATCTGGAGCAACCGAACGGTTTGACCTACAAAACTAATGGGACCCCACTGTGGAAACGGGAGATTCCGTTTTGCTCTACAACCCCCACAAGTGTCACGGGACTCGTCTGAAGGTAACCGGTACCAATTTAAAAAAACAAATGGAAGTATGAAGGTAGTTTTGTTCAGGTATGAAGTATGAAGGTAGTTTTTTTACACATAGTAAATATGTGTAAAAAAACAAGCAACAGTTATTTTATTTCTCCTAGATTTAGGACAGACACTTCAAAACCTTGTTTCTTATGATTCATTATTTTACTGTCCTTTTTTGTCATTTATGAATCTGCTATTCAATGCGTTTCTATGGGATTTAGTCGTAAAGGCCAAAATCAATATATATATTTTTTTTAAATATATTTGTTTTATACCTAAAGGGTTAATTATCAAATACTTTAAATAGTTAATGAGGAACATAACAATGTATAGAATCAGGAATTACTGAGCGAAGTTTGGAGTAGGCTGCGTTTCTGCCTCGAGTGCAGTGGTTAGTCACTGGATCAGCTTGATGTTGTTGTAGTAGCACTGAAAGCCCACCAGGCGGCACTGTTTAACAAATACAGACACTTGACAATTACTATTGACAGCATACATTCAATTGTTTAAGTGATATTGATAGGGTCTTAGGGCATTATGGGTGAGTTGTCCTCTAATATATATATATATATATATGTTCACTGTGTGTAACTGGGTGCTTTTAGTAGAGGTTATATGTTTCTTTTACTTCCAACCCTCAATGTAAGACCAGACAAGGCCAGATCAGGCAAAGCTCATGTTGAGTAAATATACAAAATTGATGATCTGCTGCTGAGCGGTCTGCTGCTGTGTTTGTGTGTGTGTGTGTGCATGCTGAGTTGATGATAAATCCATTTTGAATCACCACATGTAAGCGTCACATAGAATCAGTGTGTATTTTCTTCAAGACTGTGCCAGTGTCAGATTGTGTTATGCTTTTTCTGCACTAGAGGGCAGTCACCACTAAGCCTGCAGTAATCACACATTCACAGGTGATGAAGACGCGTTTGTAGTTATGCTCCGCTAACTGAGCGACGATACATCCCGCTAATGTTCTACAGATGAAGAAGTCATATCTACACGTTCCTGAATCGCTGCCCCAAGCTGAAACGAAACAATACTGTTGGAATCTCACATTCATAGGTTTAGATTAGAATAACTTTGTTACCCCAAACTTTCATCTGGAGTATTTAACTTCACAACATCGCTAGTTTTTCAGACCACTATCTATAAAAAATAATGTTGTCAGTGAATGATGCAGGTTAAAGATGTAGGGGTGGAGTGGGGTAAGTTGAGACGTTTTTAACATTCAATATCACCACATCAAGGGGGAAATACATTTCTTTTTCTATCAAAGGCAAGTCTACATTTATTTCAGGATGTTGTGTGTCCCTGGAAATAATCAGAATTAGTGTGAACATAACAGTTAAGAAAATATAGCGTCTCCAAAGAAAGTGATGTTTTGTTTGGCACAACTTTCCCCCCGGGGTCTGGGGGGTAAGTTGAGCATAGGGACAGCGTAAATTGAGTCGCCTTGGGGTAAGTGGGTGACGGTGTTGGTTAGGTCAAACTGTAATTCATGGAATGTCAAATCAAATCAAATCAAATTTTATTTGTCACATACACATGGTTAGCAGATGTTAATGCGAGTGTAGCGAAATGCTTGTCGAACGTGAAGCGAGGCTGCCATCTCTGTCGGCGCCGGAAGTAACGTGGGTAATGTGGGTGTTGTATATTGCTTATCTTAAATGTACGCCTACATTCAGATATAGATCTCTCTGTTCAATATCACCAGTTCCTCTGGGACAGGGATGTTGTTTCGATGTGCCAATTCGTAGCCCATGAAACTGGTCCCTGAGATTATTGATATGTCTAGCGAGCTCAGACTACGTGTCATCAGAAAATACCTTGTGGCTCTTCTACTGGCTTCTTACCTTCTCTCACTTCCTTATCTGCTCTGTAACAATAAAAATACACCATCTTGATTTCATATGCATGACACATTGCAAAAAAATACTATGCATATTATGCATACAATGGACAAAATGTAACCATCATTTGTATGGGGTATGGTGGCCATTGGCTCGACGTGTTGACGATATTAGCCCACAGAGCTACAAGGATGCACTTTCGTGCTAGGTTTAGGACCTCCTATTGTAGCTTATAGAGACCCACAACTGATGTATAAAACAATCTTAAAATGAGCTACTTTGTTTTAGATACAAGCATCATGAAACCTAGAACGCATTTATTTGACTTTGTGAAAATGTCTGGACATAACTTGCTTTTTTTTTACTGCTTTTTCCATGTGGTTTCTGACCTCTTCCTAAATATTTGGTCACGTGATTCATTTTGTGTATGGTTTCCTAGAAACAAGAGTGGCTCAACTAAATATTTGGCTCGACTTACCCCACTGTCCCCTACAGGCAAAGGACGAAGTACTTTGTATAAATCTGCATATATGCCATATTCAACTGTCCTTGTTTCTAGCCTTGCTTCACCGTCTCCCTAAACACTGGTATTTATTAGCCACGTCAAGCCTGTTTCCAAATGACAAGTTAACTAGGGGTTAATGGGTGTTGTCCACCTTTACACTCCTTAACAGTGTCATGACTCTCCTGACAGTGGATCAAAGGACCCATCAGCTAGGCAAATGTTTGAAGCTAGCCAGAACCCCTCTCTCCCACAGAAGAGGGGAAGGGGGGCAGTGGGTCGTACATCTAAGCAGGAGGGAACTTTCCCTCTCTGCCTTTCAGTATCCACCAAACAAAGGCCTTTGTCTACAGAATTACCGTTGCCTTCTAAATTAGATCATTGTTTTTCATATAAACTTGTGCCCAGTCAGTAACCACGCCCAAGTGAGCACAGACATTGTGTCGGCGTGATGGAACGCCCTCCTTTTTACTCGAGGATAAAAGCCTTGGTAACGAAATGTTCATTAGACCAAAACGTGTAAAGTGGTCGGGAGCCTGAACCGGAATAATTAACCTTGAGAACACTACGAGCTCAAGCAGACGGACGGTGTAAGCCGGATGTTACGAATGGTTAAAACTACAAGACCAGACAGCGTGGAGCGGCGGCTACACGTTACGAAATGGTTAGAAACCCTGAAACTCTCAACACGAGTGAAGAAGATAAAGACCAGAACATTCACAGTCTGCAGCTGTGCATGTAAAAGTGGTCCTAGAACTTTGACTAAACGACACGAGGTGGGAGGGAAGAATCCCTCCTAGCCAACCATTGGTACATCTGAAGTATCTATTCTAACAAAAAACAAGACCAGCCGAGTCTCACACCAAAGTGGGATAGGACACTCAAACCCTTTTTGAGAAAGTGCTTCAACAGAGACGACGATCAAGGACAGCTATACGTAAATATATACATTGGATTTCTTATTCTTTTGAGCATAGGTTCCAAATGTATCCAAGTGTTGTCTCTCTTTGTCTCTCCCTCTCTTTACCTACCCCTCACTCTACATATGTGTAACAAGCCGTCATATCTTGTCAGTCCGCTAGGGACTTTTATCTCATGTAAGTATGTATGCGTATTCTGTCTTATTATTTAGTTAGTTAGTAAATTAATGATTAAATAAATTTGTGTAGTACTGAATATTCAGAAGGGCTAGGGTTCAGAATGAGACTGATGAGGTAATGATTAATAAATGACTGTTATTGATGTAAGAGATATCTATGTATCTTTAGAGTTTAAGTCGGGAGATAATAACTCGTTAAACAACTTTTCCGGTGGTGCCCCAAATTCCTAATGAGTTAATTGTTACATGATTAATTAAACATAGTTAGTTTGATTCGATAAATAACAGTCATCACATTAATGAAAGTCAAGTCACAACAACAGTTGTGGGTATATTTTCTAGGAAAGGTGTACACTTTGACCGAGTTTACATACTAGAGACTAGTCTTGAATATTACCAAGTACTGGTACTCTCTTGTAGTTTGACCGAGGTAGAGGTATGAGTTTCATGCAGAGAAGGGGTTGTATGCGACAGAGGATCTACTGTACTTTGTATCTGGTCAATTCCACGATAACTGATTTACACTGAGACAGATGTTTCACTTTAAAATGTATGCCTAACAAACCATACAATGACTACTTTTAAAAATGTGAACTGAACATTTTACAAAAATACATCTACTGGAAGAACTGTGCAGATGCAAAGTTTGGTAACAGAATATTGGTCAAAATCTCCCTCAGTTCTTTGTGACCGTGTTTTCCAAAAACTCTTAAATATAAGCTCTTTATTAAGATTCAAAGATGTCTACAGAAATAATGGGGTGTCAGCTATGACATGACACTGAGTTGAAAAAATCTAATTTGGTTATTGAACTATAGTAAGTTAAGAGGATTTACACCTGGTAACAGAATTATGGTAAAATAATTACATCATGGGTCCCTGTTCTGTACTATATAGAAATGCATGCTTATGGCTATGAATGTCATTCTCTTCATGGCGAGTTTTAAGATTCAAAGTTTACAACAGGTGTTAAACAGTACAGTGCATTTCTGACCTTGATCTCATTCTCGCAATGCAGTGATAAGAATATAGTTAACTTGTTAGGGAGTGGCAGCTGAGGGGTCGGTTTTGGAGAGCCTGGCGTGCCCAAAGTAAAATGCCTCCCATTCAGGCCCAGAAAATAGGATATGCATATATTTGGTACCATTGGATAGGAGTACCCATCGCTTCCTTTAGATGTCAACAGTCTCAAGACAGTGTATTTTTTTCATTTTGGATGAATAAGACCAGAGAAGAAGAGCAAACAAGGAAGTCACTCTGTCATGTAAACAGTACCCAGCGCAGTGTCTTTTTTACCGTCGTTATCGATCAATTTATATTCCGGTTGATTTATAATAGTAAATATACATAAAAGTGTTCCTAAGGATACATTTAAAACTATGTTTGATTGTTCTTGGACAAGTTTATAGGTATAAGATGAACGAGTTCTCGTCACGTTTTAATGGAGTAGTGGAAGCTGTCGTTTCTGATTATAACGCGCGAACCAAATGGAGGATTTATGGATAAAATACATTACTTTTTCTAACAAAAGAACCATGGATTGTCTTCGTTGGACACTTAGGATGACCTCAGCAGAAGTTCTTCAACAGGTAATTGATTTGTTTTTGCTGTGAAATGTGTTATGTGTGTGCCATGATGGCTAATCGATACATGGCTATGGGAAAAATATGTGAGGTGCTACTCTCAAACAATCAAATGTGCTGCTTTCGCCGTAAAGCCTTTTTGAAATCTGACAACGCTGTGATATTGCCAAGAAACAGAGCTTTTGATGAGTATGGAACACTTGTATATTGGTGGATGTTTAATAATTCAACTTTTGGATTTTGAATTTGGCGCCTTACATTTTACCTGGTAGTGTCGGGAGCAGCCCGCTAGCGCCCCAGTGATCCCTGAGAAGTTAATAAACTAAATAAAGTAAGAATAAAAACCATATCCTGAATAGGTAAAAATAATTATGTATTGATCTGCACACTGGCTAATATTCAAAAGGGCTCCGTCCCCTAAACAAGACACGATTCACAAAAAATGCTAATATCGTTACCATGACATGAACTGGATTTGTGCCATGAATGCTAAAACGTTAACATTTTGGAAACCGTGCCGGGGAAACTAAACCAAAGCATGGATTGCTGTCATACCTTGTCCATAGACTGCTTACAGGGTAAGGACACCAATGTAATTTGGATAGCAGGAAACTTGGCCCCAGTGATGTACTGGGTCGTACGCACTACCCTTTGTAGCACCTTATGGTCAGATGCTTGAGCAGTTGCCATACCAGGCGGTGATGCAACCGGTCAGGATGCTCTCGATGGTGCAGCTGTATATCTTTTTGAGGATCTGGGGAACCATGCCAAATCTTTTCAGTCTCCTGAGGGGAAAAAGGTGTTGTCGTGCCCTCTTCACGACTGTCTTGGTGTGTTTGGACCATCAGCTCCTTTGTCTTGCTCACATTGAGGGAGAGGTTGTTGTCCTGGCAACTCACTACCAGGTCTCTGACCTCCTCCCTATAGGCTGTCTCATCGTTGTCGGTGGTCAGGCCTACCATTGTTGTGTCGTCAGCAAACTTAATGATGGTGTTGGAGTTGTGCTTGGCCATGCAGTCGTGGGTGAACAGGGAGTACAGGAGGGGACTAAGCACACACCCCTGAGGGGCCCCAGTGTTGAGGATCAGTGTGGCGGATGTGTTGTTGGTTACCTTTACCACCTGGGGGCGGCCCGTCAGGAAGTCCTGAATCCAGTTGCAGAGGGAGGTGTTTAGTCCCAGAGTCCTCAGTGATGAGCTTTGTGGGCACTATGGTGTTGAACGCTGAGCTGTAGTTAATGAATAGCATTCTCACAAAGGTGTTCCTTTTGTCCAGGTGGGAAACGGCAGTGTGGAGTGTGATTGAGATTGCGTCATCTGTGGATCTGTTGGGGAGGTATGCGAATGGGAGTGGGCTAAGGGTTTCCGGCATAATGGTGTTGATGTCAGTCATAATCAGCCTTTCAAAGCACTTCATGGCTACCGACGTGAGTGTTACGGGGCGGTAGTCATTTAGGCAGGTTACCTTCTCTTTCTTGGGCACAGGGACTATGGTGGTTTGCTTGAAACATGTAGGTATTACAGACTTGGTCCAGGGAGAGGTTTAAAATGCCAGTGAAGACACTTGCCCGTTAGTCCGCACATGCTCTGAGTACACGTCCTGGTAATCCGTCTGGCCCCGCGTGTTTGTGAATGTTGACCTGTTTTGAAGGTCTTGCTCACATCGGAGTGTGAAAACTAGTGTGCCAATAAACAAACACGGCTTGGGCCTAAACATGGACCATTAACACAGAGACAAATGAAGTCTTTCTTTAATATTAAGATGACCAGCCAAGTACATACATAAGGTAAATACACAAAGCAGAGATGTAGGCCATGCTCCCCTGCTCAGATGTTGCTGACACATGCCATATCTTACAACGCCTGGATAGGTATTTTAGGTATCACCTAACCACATCGTTTGTTCAAGTAAGCTGGTGCCCGACTGCACAGTGACAGCATCCCTGGATCTATCTGACTCTAGTTGTTGTGTGCCACCTGGGCTGTGTTTAGACAGGCAGCGCAATACGGATCTATTTTGCGCTAATTGGTGTTTTGACCAATCAGATCAGCTCTGAAAAAGATCTGATGTGAAAAGGTATGATTGGTCAAAATACCAATTTAGTGTTTAAAAGATCAGAATTGTGCTTCCTGTCCAAACACATCCCAGGTATAGTGTCCGATGCACTGAGCTGCTGCATATTTGAGAGAGAGCGAGAGAGACCATATTAGAGACACATATTTCCATCAGATTACACAGATCGACAAAGAATTAGAAAACCAACCCGATTTTGATAAACTCCCATATCTACTGGTTGAAATACCACAGTGTGCCATCACAGCAGCAAGATTTGTGACCTGATGCCACAAGAAAAGGGTAACCAGTGAAGAACAAACACCATTGTAAATACAACCCATATCCCTTTTGTACTATTTGCACATCATTGCAACACTGTATACGTATATACATAATGACATTTGAAATGTCTTTATTCTTTTGGAACTTTTACACTTCTGTGAGTGTAATGTTTACTGTTCATTTTAATTGTTTATTTCACTTTTGTATATTATCTACTTCATTTGCTGTGGCAACGTTAACATATATTTCCCGTGCCAATAAAGCCCCTTAGAGAGACAGAGAGATCACATGTTGTATGTTCTCACCTACCAGAGCTTGCTAGCAGCGGCAGCAAGACAAGTCATCGTTTGTGAAACTGAGTGGAAGACAATCTGTCCAAGTCTCATGAAGGAAAGCCAGTTGGCCCCCCCCAGTGAACACCCAATGCATTTTGAACAGCCATCTCAACCACCACTCACACAGCGCACATGTCCCATATGTGGCTTAAGGCAGGGTGATCCAAACTTCAGTGGTCCGATGCCGTGCATCCGCGACCACCTTTGAAGTTGGCCCAAACTTAATCTCACAGCTAAATTGTAAAAAATGCAGGCCGTGGCCCCAATTTAAGCGTGTAACACTTGGTAACTGCCCACGGGCGCTTGGGAATTCCAGCCCGTTTTCTCCTCATCCCTGCGCTTCCTAAACAAACCCTGTGCCATTCGTTATTCCCTTTATTCACAATGGCGATGCTAATTGCGAAAGGTAGGGGGTCGGCGAGATCAAAACATTTGTCGAGGCTACTGATGGAAACTTGCTAAGCGTTTGCACACCTATGTGGCACGGTGATGTAAAGGATCATGGGTAATCACATGACCTTGATAATAATTTGGGGGGGTGCTTATATGTCTTTTTACGCAAAGTGTGTTATGGATTTATTTTATGTTTTATTTTTTGCATATCCCAACTCCCTCTGAGACGCTCGCATGGAGTGGGGTCACGGACAGGGTCACCATTGTACAGCGCGCCTGGAGAAATTAGCTTTAAGTGCCGTGCTCAGGGGCACAGCGGCAGATTTTTCACCTTGTCAGCTTTTTTAAACCAGAGACCTTTCAGTTACTGGCCCAACGATCTAACCTCGAGGCTACATTCTACAGCCCACACAGCTTGGTGAAAGGGAGAAAAAGTGTAAGCTGGGTTTTAAATCGGATAGTTTTTTTTGTGCTTAAGGTCGACGTTGCCCCCTTACCACAGATCTGGGATCAGATTAGGTAACCCCAGTCCTGAGCATAACGGTGATGACAAAATATCAGTTATTAGGGGCAACTTCTACCTACTCTGCCTCATTTGTCTGACTGAGAATAATCCTTCAAATCAACTGATGTAATTCTTGATCTAGGAGTTTTGTCTTTATTGTCTACAATAGTTATCAAATATGTTTCCTAACATGACTAGAGTCTGTCTAAAGGGTAAACACACTAGACTTTTCTCACTTTATCACAAAAACTGTAATTTCAGAATGAAGACTACTATAGTTCTGTCACTTGTCTGTCTGGGGCATGGGCTCGGGAGAGAATGGAGGGGTCAGAGAAAATGGGGGCACTATGGTGTTGAATTCTGAGCTGTAGTCAATGAACAGGTGGGAAAGGGCAGTGTGGAGTGCGATTGCGTCATCTGTGGATCTGTTGGCCGGTATGCTAATCTGAGTGGGTCATCGCTAAGGACCCTGGGAATAAACACCTGTCTCTGCAACTGGATCATGGACTTCCTGACGGGCCACCCCCAGGTGGTAAGGGTAACCAACAACACGCTGATCCTCAACACCGGGGCCCCTCAGGGGTGCATGCTTAGTCCCCTCCTGTACTCCCTGTTCACCCATGACTGGGTGGCCAAGCACAACTCCAACACCATCATTGCGTTTGCTGACAACACAACAGTGGTAGGCCTGATCACCGACAATGATGAGACAGCCTATAGGGAGGAGGTTAGAGACCCGGCCGTGTGGTGCCAGGACAACAACCTCTCCCTCAATGTGAGCAAGACAAAGGAGAGGATCGTGGACTACAGTAGTGGAGTGTGTCGAGAGTTTCAAGTTCCTTGGTGTCCACATCACCAACGAACTATCATGGTCCAAACACACTAAGACAGTTGTGAAGAGGGCACGACAACACTTTTTCCCCCTCAGGAGACTGAAAAGATTTGGCATGGGGCCCCAGATCCTCAAAAAGTTATACCGCTGCACCATCAAGAGCATCCTGACCAGTTGCATCACCGGCTGGTATGGCAACTGCTAGGTCCAAAAAGCTCCTTAACATAACAGCTTCCACCCCCAAGCTGCTGAACAATTAATCAAATTACCCCCCCTTTGTTTTTACACTGCTGCTACTCTCTATTTATTATCTATGCAGAGTCACTTTACTTCCACCTACATGTACACATTACCTCAACAAACCTATACCCCCGCACATTGACTCGGTACCGGTACCCCTTGTATACTGCCAGGAAAATATGCTGAATCAAGTATTGTTTAACTCAGCAGTGATAATTGTAAAAAAAAATGGACTTCTCTTTTGTAGCGTTTGAGACCAGAGAGACCGCCAATGAGGGAAAGGTTGACCAGCAGAATGAAGAGATGATTGGCTCTGCTAGTGTAACTGGAAATACAAACTCAGGTATGAAGCGGGTCTAATTGTGCATTGACAGCTGGTTGATGTTAGTTTTCACGGTGCTTTCTCCTCAACTCCTGTTTGATGTCAACCTCCAGATGAAAACGAGCCTAGGACACAAGAAAAAACAGGCAAGGAGTCTGCTTGTAATGATTCTTCTGTCTCATTTCACCCTTGGATGCCAGACTGACAGCCAGTGAGGGTCAGATTTCATATAACTAAGTGATGGTACATTAGAAATATCTCCTACAATTCTGTATATATGAGCTATGTCATCAATGCTTATCCACATTTTTCTTCATATTGTTGTAGCTTTGGAGGTCAGACTGAGCGTCAGTGAGAGCCAGGTGGAGGAGCCAAAGACAGAACAGCAGGTAATACAAATGGGGTCTCTACATGACCAATCCTTCACTATAATGTAATGTACTCTTTATTTCCAGCATCATGATCATTCAACATAATCCACAAAGAACCATTTTATTCCCAGACACTGGTTTATGGCAGAAAGTTGGCTTTCTCTGCTGGTTTGGGTTCAGGAGACGTTGGACCCTACAATGGTGAATTCCCATTTCAGTTCCAATTCAATTAGGAAAGTAAATAGAAATATCATTTCAATTGACTGAATTGAAATGGAATTGATCCCAACACTGTGGTCAGTAAGTAAGTCACATATCCCTTTGTTACTCGAAAGAAAGACAGAATTGATGTCTCTTCCTGTTTCTCCTGCGCAGGTACATGCACAGCACCAATGTGAGGCGTCTACTAGTTCAGATTCACTGTCAAGGATGACAGTGACAATGTTTACTATGGAGTGAGCCTGCTAAAGATCGGCAAGAGTATAATTAAGCAAAAAGGCATGAGGGGTTGTGGTATATGGCCAATATACCACGGCTAAGGGCTGTTCTTATGAACGACGCAACGCGGAGTGCCTGGATACGGCCCTTATGGCCATATACCACAAACCCCCCGAGGTGCCTTATTGCTATTATAAACTGGTTACCAATGTAATTAGAGCAGTACAAATAACTGTTTTGTCATACCAGTGGTTTACGGTCTGATATACCATGGCTGTCAGCCAATCAGCATTCAGGGCTCGAACCACCCAGTTCATAATGTTTAACATTGAATGGAATGATCATCTAGGTCATAGTTATTTAGCCAATGGCCTTACTGTAGAGCTAGAGGAGGATGTTGTGGTACACGTGAATCTCCCAGAAGGCTACGTACCATGGTATCTTCAGTGACTTCCTGCTCTTCCCCATGTGAGGGCAACTGGAAGGCTGCATCTCAATGAGCTTAAGGGGCTTCCTGTCCTCGTCTCCTTTCTTCCATCTGTACTGATACGTAAGAACTGGACTGGTGAAAGCAGATAGCCGGTATATTGCGTTGACCTATCTTGTGGTTTCAGTGCAGTGATGATATAGGAGAGGGAACCATTTTAAACCTTTGAGATGAAAGGGTGAAGTCTGCCAAATGGTGAAGTTATACTGATTACTAATAAAAACAATGAGAACTGAAAAATACTGTGTTATGTGTCATTGCGATCACTCTCCCTAAGACAGAGGTTCAATTCAAGGCATGTTAAAGCGCTGCACACTATATCACACGTTTAAAGGTCATTTATGCTTGAGCCAACATGCCCAGCGTTTACCATGAATTAGATCTCTGCGAACGTCTGTGAAAATGCCTTTAAAAGGCACATTGTTGGCTGTATAGAGCACTGAGCTACACCTTGCACTGAATCATCACTCTTTGTCGACAAGCCACTTTTTAAAGGCAATGCTCCCACATTCGCAGAGACCGAATTTACAGTAAACACTGCATATGTCAACTCAATCCGAAATGACCTTTAAACGGCGAATAGCCAACAAAGCACGATCAGAATTGAATTCTATGTGAATCTATTATACAGTTGAAGTCGAAGTTTACATACACCATTTAAACTCAGTATTTCACAATTCCTGACATTTAATCCTAGTAAAAATTCCCCTGTGTTAGGTCAGTTAGGATCATCACTTTATTTTAAGAATGTGAAATGTCAGAATAATAGTAGAGAGAATTATTTATTTCAGCTTTTATTTCTTTCATCACATTCCCAGTGGGTCAGAAGTTTACATACACTCAATTAGTATTTGGTAGCATTGCCTTTAAATTGTTTAACTTTGGTCAAAAGTTTCGGGTAGCCTTCCACAAGCTTCCCCCAATAAGTTGGGTCAATTTTGGCCCATTCCTCCTGACAGAGCTAGTGTAACTGAGTCGGGTTTGTAGGCCTCCTTGCTCGCACACGTTTTTTTCAATTCTGCCAACACATTTTCTATTGGATTGGGGTCAGGGCTTTGTGATGGCCACTCCAATACCTTGACTTTGTTGTCCTTAAGCCATTTTGCCACAACTTTGGAAGTATGCTTGGGGTCAATGTCCATTTGGAAGACCCATTTGTGACCAAGCTTTAACTTCCTGACTGATGTCTTGAGATGTTGCTTCAATATATCCACATAATTTTTCTTCCTCGTGATGCCATCTATTTTGTGAAGTACACCAGTCCCTACTGCAGCAAAGCACCCCCACAACATGATGCTGCCACCTCCGTGCTTCATGGTTGAGATGGTGTTCTTCGGCTTGCAAGCCTTCCCCTTTTTCCTCCAAGCATAACGATTGTCATTATGCGAAACAGTTCTATATTTGTTTCATCAGACCAGAGGACATTTCTCCAAAAAGTACGATATTTGTCCCCATGTGCAGTTGCAAACCGTAGTCTGTCTTTCTTATGGCGGTTTTATGACAGTAGCTTCTTCCTTGCTGAGCGGCCTTTCAGGTTATGTCGATATAGAACTCATTTTACTGTGGATATAGACACTTTTGTACCTGTTTCCTCCAGCATCTTCACAAGGTCCTTTGCTGTTGTTCAGGGATTGATTTGCACTTTTCGCACCAAAGCATGTTCATCTCTAGGAGACAGAACACGTCTCCTTCCTGAGCAGTATGACAGCTGCATGGTCCCATGGTGTTTATACTTACGTACTATTGTTTGTACAGATGAACGTGGTACCTTCAGGAATTTGGAAATTGCTCCCAAGGATGAACCAGACTTGTGGAGGTCTACAGTTTTTTTTTTTCTGAGGTCTTGGCTGATTTCTTTTGATTTTCCCATGATGTCAAGCAAATTGGCACTGAGTTTGAAGGTAGGCCTTGAAATACATCCACAGGTACACTTCCAATTGACTCAAATGGTGTCAATTAGCCTATCAGAAGCTTCTAAAGCCATGACATAATTTTCTGGAATTTTCCAAGCCGTTTTAGTCAACTTAGTGTATGTAAACTTCTGACCCACTGGAATTGTGATACAATGAATAAAAAGTTAAATAATCTGTAAACAATTGTTGGAAAAATTACTTGTGTCATGACAAAGTAGATGTCCTAACCGACTTGCCAAAACTATAGTTTGTTAACAGAAAATGTGTGGAGTGGTTGAAAAACGAGTTTTAATGACTCCAACCTAAGTGCATGCAATCTTCCAACTTCAACTGTATGTTTTTCTTTCTGTGGCCTACTGTAGGAGTATGGATGGTCATTCAGTGTCGTGAGTGCCTCCGTTAATACAGAGAGGTCTTAAGGGGTACACCTCAAAGAGCGAGAAGTTCATCAAACGCTCCTCTACAACCCTCTCCGCAAGACCCTCCGGGGCCTGCGAGGCACAGAGTGAGAGAGATCAATCGTCTCCCAAATCACTCTTAACTATCCTCTCCACCTCCCCCTCATTTTTTTACCCTCCTTTCCATCCTTTTATCCTTTCCATTCCAAAATAAACATGACGATTGATATAGTAACTTCTCAAGGTACTGCTCGCAAAACTTTGGCAGCAGACTATTTTGACGGATGGCTTGAGAGGGTTCGGCAAGGCCTTTTCTGTATTGATCCCTGAGTGGAATACGAACGGAGGTGTCCATTGATTTAGAGTCGTCCCCCCTTTGAAGTGCTCATTCAGTGCTTATTGAGCCCATCCTTATTTCACAAGTGTCAGAAATAAACCTGTAGGCTTTTTGATGTAATTAGTCCCACAAAGATACCCCTGGGTTCAAATACTATTGGAATTATCTTTTTAAATACTTTAGCTGGCCTGGAGTACCAGGTGGGTGGGGTTTGCACTTTTGTGACTAGTCTTTTGATCCCATTGCATCAGGCAAATTAAATGAATCACTGATAAAGTATTTGAAATTATGAAATTATTTCAGATTTTATTTGAACCCGGGTCTTCCCTATAGTAGCAAGAAGTACATTTGAACCTGGCTAGAATTACATAAAGAAGATGATCAAAGAGAATCAATATTAGGAAGGTGTTCCTAATGTTGGGTATACTCAGCATATATGGTTGGAGCGAAAGTGGGGGGTATCCTTCACTATTATAGCTGATGGGTGGTGAGCATTATAGCATAAAATGGCTACCATAACATCCGATGCTCAACATTAGCATGAGGTCACCGGCTTATAATAGGTCTATAAAGTGCTTATAATAGGTCTATAAAGTGCTTATAATAGGTCTATAAAGTGCTTATAATAGGTCTATAAAGTGCTTATAATAGGTCTATAAAGTGCTTATAATAGGTCTATAAAGTGCTTTGAGCAGCACTTGGGAAGGTGCATTAAGTGATCCATCCTCATTCGAAAGTCATCCGTCTTTGGTATTGGCACGACCGTCACGTGTCTTGGGGAGGTTGAGCACATCTGTGGATCCTAAGGGCCTATATGTTTTAATGCATGGGAGATCGTGCCTAAAATAACGATGGAGATCCTATTCAATACTGTGGCCGATATCTATATGGACATATGGTCCACTAAGTCAGTCAAAAGGGCTTTTTCTCATGGCAATCAATACAATATGTTCATGATCATTTGAAAGGCCTAAATATATATGGTGACATACTGTATATAGTATTGTAATGTTTTGATATTCTTTATTCAGTCAGCCATTGATTTCACATTCATCAAAACAACAAACTGTATTATTTTTTACCAAACAATATGAAAATGGTGAACACAAAATTAAAGCTGCATGTAAATGCGTTTAATAGCAATGTTTACCCAAACAATCTTGCTGGAGACACGGAACCGATAATTGAGTCTCTCGTCACAGTGTAATGAAATTGCCTCCTGAATGTCAAAGTGTGGAAATTGAGAAAACGTAAAGGCTCTCGTTTGTAGCATGGCATTTTGGGAGTCGTGTTTTGAGCAATTCGAGTTCTATAAAGGTTTAGTGCATGCTAATCTATGTATGTATGTATGTATGTATGTATGTGTGTGTGTGTGTGTGTGTGTGGTCAGACCCAGACAACAGCACTAAAGATGAGAGCCAGGTCCTCAGGACCACCACTCTCCAGTGAAATAATCCCACTTCAGCCACCAGCCATGAGAATCCTAATGGGCAAACCAACCTCTCTCAGAACCAACTGGAGTAGGCTCTCCAGGCCAAAATAACACAGGGCTTCTCTCCGCTAGGTTTTTCAACTATCCCCCAAACACGCACTCATGTGCATGCCAGCGCTCGCACACGCACAGTGGGTGTTCTCAGGTCACCATGACCTGAATTATGTTCCCTCTCTCAATCTAATGATGGTTGTGTTCTGTTCTGTTCGCCACACCGATACTTTGAATGAAATTAACTCGAATCAATGACATCTTGACAGATGTCTAATGAAAGGACCTGACCGCAACAAGCGCTCGCAGGACTACCGGGCAACTTGTATAAGAAGTGTGTGTGTGTCTTTTGTGCTCCCCATCTTTCATTATGGACCCAATCTAAGTATTTCAATGCATTATTTAGTAGCTCCATCTTGCACTCTGATAGAGATGTACCAATCAAATTCTTACAAATCTACACAAGTGCATTGGTGTAGGGGCTAGGTGTTGTTTCTGGACAACCACTATCTCCCAACCACTATCTCCCAACCACTAACTCCCAACCACTATCTCCCAACCACTATCTCCCAACCACTATCTCCCAACCACTATCTCCCAACCACTATCTCCAACCACTATCTCCCAACCACTATCTCCCAACCACTATCTCCCAAACACTATCTCCCAACCACTATCTCCCAACCACTATCTCCCAACCACTAACTCCCAACCACTAACTCCCAACCACTAACTCCCAACCACTAACTCCCAACCACTAACTCCCAACCACTATCTCCCAACCACTAACTCCCAACCACTATCTCCCAACCACTATCTCCCAACCACTATCTCCAACCACTAACTCCAACCACTAACTCCCAACCACTAACTCCCAACCACTATCTCCCAACCACTATCTCCAACCACTAACTCCAACCACTAACTCCCAACCACTATCTCCCAACCACTATCTCCAACCACTAACTCCAACCACTATCTCCCAAACACTATCTCCCAACCACTATCTCCCAACCACTAACTCCCAACCACTAACTCCCAACCACTAACTCCCAACCACTAACTCCCAACCACTAACTCCCAACCACTATCTCCCAACCACTAACTCCCAACCACTATCTCCAACCACTATCTCCCAACCACTATCTCCAACCACTAACTCCAACCACTAACTCCCAACCACTATCTCCCAACCACTATCTCCAACCACTAACTACAACCACTATCTCCCAACCACTAACTCCCAACCACTATCTCCCAACCACTACCTCCCAACCTAACAAGCCCCAACAGATCACTGCATAACCTGACGGCCCAATGACCTACTCTGCATTCCACCCTAACTCTATTGCCCTATCGCCACACAAACATGGGGACGGCTGCTGTCAAAACAAACTTTGACAATGACTGATGTGGGATGTGTGTTGCCACGTTGGCAAAAATCCCCTCTGCATTGTACGTCATTGTCCAAGTTTGTTTTGACAGCGGCCGTTGCCATGTTTGTGTGGAGATAGGGCAATGGAGTTACGATTATGATCAGAGTATTTATTTTAATTTTCCATCATAATCTTTCTTATGTCTGTCGGTCATGTGCGACTTTCTACGCGGTCTAAGTAACTCAACTGGCTAGTTGGCCTGTCTGTAAAGAGAAGGGCGGGATGTACATTGACCCTGCTGCACTGATTAGATAGAGTGAAGCTGAAGCCTATTTCTCCATCCACTCACTTCATAATTTCACCCAATCACATTTCCTAATTTCCCTCGCATGTTGTCGGGCTGATCACTTAGATTTCTGCTGTCTGCCACTATAAGACATCACACGGAGAGGACGTTTTCTATCAAGCTATCAACGTGCATAAAATCTAACAAGTGGGACGTGGGTAGGGGAAAAAAAGATTAAACGCTGATGCGCATTCTGACTGAGTGACAGAAAACTTGGCTGCCTGCTGCAAGCCGAGGGGAGACACAGACACACCGCTCCGTGCGCTGCTCCTATTCAGCATCTTTTTGAAGTGAGAACATGCAGGGAGGTATTTTGCCAACATCTACTTACGCCTATTAAAACTCTTCAGTTCATTTTTACGATCACGAGTATCATCCGATCCGACTGTCAACTGCCAATTTACAGATACGATTACGAGCATGGCCATGTTGGCACACCCATAGTTGAAATTACTTCTGAGCCCAGTGGAATATCTGTTATACAATTGTGTGCGTGTGTGTGTGTGTGTGTGTGTGTGTGATGATGGGTGTTGTTTAGTGCCATCTTTAAATGTTGCAAACATTTTCATTGGATGGGAGAAAGAATCTGAGATTACAGAGCAGACTGCCATAGAGGGATACACACACACACACACTCACCGTACCACACCAGGGTACTGTTGTAATCTGAGAGCATGGAGATAACCCTGCTTATTCTTAGCAGTCCACATGGAGCATTGCATTATTCTGTGTGTGTATACAGTACATGTGGCCATACATTTCACAGACAGGGAGCTCAGTGTGGTGAGAGAGCACTATTTGTCAGAGCACAGACAACACATGTTCCTTAACAGTTGATATTTAAATGTCATAAAACACAGTGTGTTGTCAGTCTTTTCTATTTGTTCATTATGACAAATGGACTGATACAATACAAGCACAAAGGTGCATTGGTAGCGCATGCGTACGGACACACAAACCCATGCTAGGACACGCACACACAAACACACATGCCCCCGCCCCCAAACACACAAATACTCACTCCCACACGCAATCCCAACCAGTTTATCATAGAACTCTGTACTATCACCAGGCATCGAATACGAATGGAGCGGTACTCCGTTTGGCATTTCAAAGGTCACGCTACCACGTGGATCCTACTGTCTTTTACGTCCATCTTTGTTAGACAGAAAGGTCAAAGAACTGTCCTCGGAGCCCGCAGGCAAATATAACCTCATGACAATGTGTCCAATATTAGCCTTGCCACTGGTAAGGAGCAGTCGGAGATACACACTGGGCCCATAGGGTTCTGGTCAAAAGTAGTGCACTCTGGGGATTAGGGTGAAATTTGAGACTCATTCATACTGTTACACCTGTGACTTCTTCTCCAGTTCCCTTTTAATTTGCGGCACTTCGTCGCATAGGACAGAATAGAAGAGTTGTTCAACGCCTTTAACCCTCTTACATTCAGATGCATAGTGGTAATGATGTAAAACTCCCTACACACACACACACACACACACACACACACACACACACACACAGTAAGGGGCTGAAAATATCATTACCAGTAAGGCTGACATCAGGCGAGCAGAGCCACCAGGGGAAACATATGGAATTTATTTAATTTACAGTTTTTCCCAATTGTTTACACACTAAAATTGGAACTTTAAACGCAATCACAGAAACCTGAAACCAATGTACTTAATCCCTAAACCAAGTCTGCAAAATTGCAAGCACTTTTCCTGATTTACACTCAGTTTTCAATTCTATATCACACTTTTTGCAAAACACTACACACAGTTCTCTACATTAGGCACTACATTCAAAAGTAAAATCTCTTTAGTCCCTTTGGAAAGCAATGACAATGCCAAGCTCTATACACCAATTAGCAACACCCGCTCCTCACAGGTGTAAACACTAGTTGCTGAATTGTTCACTTAGAAATCAAAGCTTTAGCACTATAAAAGGCCACAGATGAGCTCTCCTGTTTGGGAGGAAAACGGAAGTCAATGGTGAAGCATGAGCTAGAGGTGAAGGAGTGAGAGGAAGAGGAGGAAGAGGAGGACGAGAAAGGACAGACAGACAGACAGACAGACCATGTGCTCAACCATGGATTGTGTATGAGGGAGAGTTCAGCCCAACCTGAGCCGCTACACGGTTGCATCTATCATCCGTACATTCAGAAACAACAACCGGTAAGTTACTTGCCATCTACATTATGCTCTTTATGTATGTATACTGCAGTCCGACATATCAGTAGGCCTGTGTTACTCAGTGATTGTTGGCCAATGTTACAGTAATGTCACTTCATATTGAAAGAAAATAGATTATTTTAGCTTACTGTAACCAATCATATCATATTTGTGGATCCTCTGCAGAACTGAGAGACGGCCAGGCCATAGAGGAAGACACCGGCTGTTCACACCCGAACAGGGGACCGCTATTGTGAACATGGTGGTGGCAAGCAATACCACTACACTACGAGAAATCCAGAACCACATCATTACAGACAACACAATATTCAATAACAATCACCAGGTGGGCTTGTCTACACTGGACCGTATATTACAGAGCAACCGAATCCGGATGTAACAGGTCTACAGGGTGCCATTTGAGTGAAACTCAGAGTGTTAAAGAACAGCGCTTTGAATATGTGCAAGTAAGGACTATACTGTGAATTTACTATCATATCAGCACTGTATAGACACATTACAGTACTGTAATCCAGTGTATTGTGCCTCACCATATTGACTGCTCTAGGTCTATGTCACATATTGTCTTGTTGTCTGTTTCAGAGAGTCTTGGAGCTGGATGCCGCTGCAATTCAGCATGTTTATGTACAGTTGAAGTCGGAAGTTTACATACACCTTAGCCAAATATATTTCAACTCAGTATTTCACAATTCCTGACATTTAATCATAGTAAAAATTCCCTGTCTTAGGTCAGTTAGGATCACCACTTTATTTTAAGAATGTGAAATAATAGTAGAGAGAATGATTTATTTCAGCTTTTATTTCTTTCATCACATTCCCAGTGGGTCAGAAGTTTACATACACTCAATTAGTATTTGGTAGCGTTGCCTTTACGTTGTTTAACTTTGGTCAAACGTTTCGGGTAGCCTTCCACAAGCTTCCCACAATAAGTTGGGTGAATTTTGGCCCATTCCTTCTGACAGAGTTGGTGTAACTAAGTTTGGTTTGTAGGCCTCCTTGCTCGCACACACTTTTTCAATTATGCCCACAAAATTTCTATAGGATTGAGGTCAGGGCTTTGTGATGGCCACTCCAATACCTTGACTTTGTTGTCCTTAAGCCATTTTGCCACAACTTTCGAAGTATGCTTGGGGTCATTGTTCATTTGGAAGACCCAATTGCGACCAAGCTTTAACTTCTTGAGATGTTGCTTCAATATATCCACACAATTTTCCTTCCTCACGATGCCAGCTATTTTGTGAAGTGCAGCAGTCCCTCCTGTAGCAAAGCACCCCGACAACATGATGCTGCCACCCCCATGCTTCACGGTTGGGATGGTGTTCTTCGGCTTGCAAGCCTCCCCCTTTTTCCTCCAAACATAACGATGGTCATTATGGCCAAAAAGTTATATTTTTGTTTCATCAGACCAGAGGACATTTCTCCAAAAAGTACGATCTTTGTCCCCATGTGCAGCTGCAAACCGTAGTCTGGCTGTTGGGCATGGAAAGTGTTACTGCATTTTGGAAATGTTTGTTACTGTATTATGTTTGTGTGTGTTTATTTATGTATATTTGAGTAGGAATATATTACTGTAACAATCTTTTACAACCGGCTACAGTGTAACACTGAAAATGCGAAAGGCATGAACCTACTGATGGGATACTCATAGTAGTGTTTTGAGCACATCTGTCACGACTTCCGCCGAAGTCAGTCCCTCTTCTTGTTCGGGCGGTGTTCGGCGGTCGACGTCACCGGTTTTCTAACCATCACCGCTCCCCTTTTCGTGTTCTGTTGGTTTAGTCTTGATTGTAACACACCTGTTGTCTATTTTCTCCCAATCACGCACCTGTTTATATTCCTTCCTTTCCCCTCTTCCCCTTGTGCGTGATTGTTATGTTGGTATCTTTCATCGTCGTTCCCAATCTGTGTACTGAGGGCTGTTTTGATCTTGGTTCTCGTAATTGCCGGGTTGCTTGTGTTTTGCTCCCGTTTATTTTCTTGATTTCGTATTGGGTATTTTGCTTCGCCAGAGTTATTGTTTTGGACTGGTGACCTGATTTAAATTCCTTTTTACATGCAAACTACCTCCTGCGCCTGACCCCTTCCACAACGGAACCACTGCCATTACAACATCAGTGTGTTGCTGGTTGGTAGACAGATGTATTCATATGTCATTTTGATGCGAGATAAAACAGTTTTGAATGCTGTGTTTGCTTTTTGCTAGAGATTTGTAGAGTTTAGCATTTTGTGTTTGTGGTTTTGTCTTTAGAGTTTTGAGAAAATGGCCAAAGAGTCAGCAAACGTGTGTAAACAATTGTGGAAAACTGTAATATATATATATATTGCATTCTATAAATACCTGCCGGTTTGCCGCCGCCGCCGGTCACTGACCAACAGGGTTGGGTAGGTTACTTTCTAAATGTAATCCATTACAGTTACTAGTTACCTGTCCAAAATTGTAATCAGTGATGTACATTTTGGATTACCCAAACTCAGTAACGTAATCAGATTATCTTTAGTTACTTTTGGATTGCTTT